>JAYESA010000009.1:153999996-154612496 GCA_036927795.1 Iris macrosiphon
ATAGGTAATTTGATCCTAGAAACCTAACCATAACCTAGGTATGACCAAGAAATTACTAGTTTACCTTTATAATTAACGTAGAAACTAAGTATGGATCTAAAACCAAGGTAACACCTAGTTAGGACTTAGTTTGACCTGGTTTGACTAGTGTGACCTAGAAATGGCCTTAAAAAGCATAATTAGTGCATTGTAGCTCAATTATCACTTTATTATACCCAATTAATATGTCATTCATATATAGGTGTGTGTGACACTAGCTCGGACATCTGATTATATTATTTGCTCAGGACCACATGCGAGTACATTCTCTGATAGTTTTCTTATTTGATAATCTCTATATACTTGTATTTAGTATTGAGATATTTGATTCCTGGCACGATGGTTACATGGATTGGTATACGTGGATCTTGTCATGAGATGTTATTGTTGTGATTACTCAGTGATCGTCGTATCGTGCTTCATGATTACTCAGTAATTACCATGATATCTTAGTGATTATATAGACCATGATCATAGTGAATGATATTATAGACCATGTATTGTGATATACGTATTATAACATGTCGTAATTTGGATCCATTTACTAGTCGGGGGTTGGGAAAGTATCCGTGTACTAGCCCATGATTTATATAGCCCGTGATAGCTAGTAGATCATTCAACTCACGTGTGATCACGCTAGCTTCCCTTTTATATATAGCCCGTGTTAGGCCCAAGCCGATCACATATTTTACTAATATTTTAAGTCACATTTTATTATTATATTTCCTTTTTCCAGTTCATTACATTGATGTTCCTCACCATATTGTTCTCAGTTTATTTCCATTGTTTACCATGATACTTTTTCTTGTGATATTTACTAGTTTCGTTAATTCCACTAATTTATTTTTATTGCTATTGTTGTTTCATAGTTTCTGTCAATTATTGGAACTGCTATTGGGTTGTACTTCTCTCATATCCTAAGTGGATATATTTTTCAGATAATTTATTAGAGGAATGGTGTCCTACCCATTGAGCATGTTGAGATAGTACTCACAATCGATGAGACTTAGCTAGTTCATTTATGATATTGTATATGTCAGTTAGACACATTTGGCATGTATTATATTTGAGATCATTGAGTTGTGTTTAAACTATTGGACTTCTGATGTATTGTTAATTTGTATTTCTTTTCTTCTATTCCATATCGTGACATATCTTCCTCAATTTTTATTTTGTGATTGAGTATTGATTACCTTTATTATATTATTATATTGCCCTCCATTTAGGAGTTGAGGTATCTTGACAGGTACATTATATATATTGTATAAAATGTTTAAATAGTATTTGTTGACCTAGACAGTGTTCTACCGTCAATGTTGTGGCATAGGTTTGACGTACCCATGTACTCATGCCCCTACACTGGGTATGGGTCATGACAGATAAGCCTTGTACTTAAGTATAGACATAAGTCGGCATAAAACTTTTATCATTGCATTAAGTTCGAAAAAAAATTCATTTGGAGAAAATAATCATGACTGCATGCTTGTGTTGGAAATTAAAATTAAAATAGGGTAGTAGCCTAGTCAAGCGGACTCTCATAATAAAGATAGATATTAGATGAACATACCAGAATGATATGTTATGATAGAGGAGGTAAAGGTAAAAAATAGTGCATTATGATACTATATGGAGTGGATTAGTTTGTATAAGATTTAGACTTATGTTTCTCACAAATAGTCGGATTATAATAAATATGACCAATCAAAGTATGACTAGAAGATTTTCTTAATGGGTGAATAGTTTGTCAAAGGTTTATCTATGACGACGTTATGTGGATTATAGGAATTATTAGGAATGAATATTTTATATAAGGTTATGATAATACAATAATTATGATTATGTTAGAAGACTTTCAGTAACCAAACAAGCAACGAAATGGTATGAGATAAGAATCGAGATAAAAAAATTGTTATTAGAATATAAAAATAAAATGGAAGAAGGGTACGCTTAAATAGATCGATAAATTGTACTTAGAGTTGAGTTGTGAATTATGGAAAGAAAAATATTCGAAGTGTAATTTCTTATTAAATGAAGACAAAGATCATGCTACATCCTCAATGATAAATGATGGTAAAAGAACATGGAAGATTATATTCCTAGTTTTTTTAAAGCAACATTTGACGAAACCAGACCAAAGGATTGATGAAACTTGTTGGAGATAAGATATAAGGTGGATAAGTGATATAAGTTAGATTTGGCTTTAAGTTTGTTAGTCATATTTTTTTGAATCAAATGTTATCGTAGGAAACCAAAAGAGATCAACTATACCCTAGTTTGAGTAGGAGTGCAACTTTTTTAATCTGTTTGATCATTTGAAATTCAAGATTGCTCTAGTTACTCGAAGTTGTAATTTGTCATAAACTGTACCACTATATGTTCATATTGTCACTACGTGTCTGAATTCATAATAGCAATCTTGTGATTTTGTAGTGACCAATCATTATAACTATGCGATTAAGTAGAATCTCTATTCATTTCATAGTCATGCCATAATTTCGAAAACTAACTCTTTGATTGGAACCACTTCTTTCATTTAATGCCCATATCATTGTAGGTTACCAGTTCTTCCCTCTTTCAATTCCCTTAACCTAGTCAATATGATTCAATTCTTCTTATGCCTAGTTAATCGTGACTTACCTTCAAATCCAATCCCATGAAATACTTCTTGAACTTACTATAATTCACCCTTATCTTGGTCTAAAAAAAAAAATTTCACGATTCCCTCGACCTTGTCATCCATGACATGTGATGATCGAATTCCCTTGTACCACCTCGCACTAGTTATAATCGACCAATCATTTTCTTCGGTCTTGTCTAAGACGTAACCTATATAGGAGCAATATTGATTAGTAAAAAAAAACTATAGAGTTTATGACCCAATAACAACATGGTAATATCTGGACTTCTTTCGAGAGTCTGACTACGATTAGAAAAGTTTAGTATACTCGTATCTTTCTTTAAGATTAGACCTTTCCATAAATCATTTAAGTAGGTTCATGACGACAGTTTTCACTGCCAACTAAATTTTTATAAGTTAGGTAGTGTCTCGAACCAAATGTACCCTAGCTCTTAGAATGCGACTTTGACTAGAACTCTACTGGTAACCGTTCCCCCATTATTATAAGAATAAAGGTATGACCTTGCGTACTCAAATTTCTTTCTATTGTATTATTTTTGTTTGAATTTTAGATCGTGGCTTTAAAATTTTAATTTTGATGCACGAAATTTTTATAAGTTTGGTAGAATATAAACCCCCTCAAATTACTATTATTGTTTTTATTATTATTAAATTTATTTATTACTTATTTATTGTTTATTTAGTTAATTAGAAAATCTTCTCTTTTAAATTAATAGTTTATAAAATCTTATATGTTCATAAATAAATATTTTCTACATGTATGTATCTTGTTGTGTAGATTTAATTTTAGAAAATTTCCTTGGAATTCATTTTATGTTATTTTTGATATTAGTTTTTGTTAGGTATTTAGATATACTAATTTATAATAACTTAGTCCTTAAAAAATTTAAGGGAATGTGAGCAGTACCCGTGTGAAATTAAACCTCTCATTAAATCCTCTTACCTCTTGCAATAATTCAGAATTAAAATTTCTAAATTGGATTCAACCTCTTGAACTCTCGGAAGATATTAGTTCGACTTTAAAAATATTAAGAAAACTCAACTCGAGATCTTCTCCAAACCAGCCCAGAACCTTCCCTATCCTCGGAGACCCTCTCCGCCCATAGTCGACCACCGCAGCTTCGTCGATGGCCGCCGCTCGCCACGTGTACTGCAGCAGCCTCGTAAAGGCGCTGTGTAGAAGCACATCAGTGACCCATTTTCTCGGAATTTTTTCTTCTCCGTCACTCAACCAATTTATGATCTTTCTTCACTATTACGTTCACAACTTAACCCTGTTTTCTTCCTTTAAAAAGAATAATTTATTTCAAATTATATTGGTCGTGAATCGAGTTCAAATTTGAGATAATCTTATTTTTTGAGTTTTGAAATCATCCAGAAACTGCTCAAACACACATATTTCTAGGCCAATTTATCCAATCCTATGAATCAAACTCATACTTTCTTTCTTTAGTATAAAGACTATATAACCAGATATATTCCCTTTCAAATATATTTATTTATTTTGTTTTTTAAACCCAAGTTGCCAGTATGAAAATCACAGAAAAACTAGTTTTCAAAACCAATTTTTTTGTGATACGGAGTTGGTCCCATCAAACCGGACAATCTCGTCACGTACCAATTGTATCGAAAGGTGCATAAAATATTCTCTGACATGTGGGCTTCAGCGAAATTCGAATTAGTTGGGTATGCACGACGAATTTGACCCGTATCCATCAAAAATTACCATATCAACCTTTTTTAAAATTTCTTAATTACTTTGTGCACACTTGTGGTGTTATAATGAAACTTGTACCACTAGACTCACAGAGTTACGATAGTCATATGACCCAAGTTTGGTTCGATTCGGAGACAGTTGATAGGATTGCCGTTTTGTGGGCCCTATGATTATATTCAATGAACGTTTTTGTGATCGGCTCATCGGAATCCAAATTTAGACGTACCGTTGGGTTTGTTTTATCATTTAGTATTCGTTTAACCTATAATATATTAAGTTTATAGACTTATTTCTGGCATATTTTTTAGTGCAAGGTGTGTCGGCCATTTGTGGTCCCCATTTTGACCTAAAACTGTCATTTTTGTCCATATGTACAAATTGGACTTATGGGTAAGATTTTCTGACTATCTCAAGATCCAGTCAAGTATACCTGTGATCTACCGTGTTTGTCACCTGGAAGTTGTTTTGACACCATTGAAGATCTAGGCAAGTATACCTTGCCATTATGCTATATTTCTATTCCAGTTTTAGTACATGCTTTATACATTATATTGTGTACTTTATCTACGCGTCTGAGCATGACTTTGGGTGCAGCCAACGAGATGTGTTGGTTCTTTACTTTTCTAACTTAGGCCATTGGAGACTACCCTTACACTGCTGAGTAGGTACACAAATATCTCGCTGAACCCTGACACATATTTTGGACATGGAGATATGATGTACCAAGTAGCACATGTACCTTCGTACCTGACTAATCATCAGTACGATGGGACATGCGATAACATATGTCATATATATATATATATATATATATATATATATATAGGAATTGGCATGTTGAAGATTTGACATATGTAGTTCATTGGGTAGAGAGGACAGTCATTAGGCGATGGACCTAACTGTAGTGTTTATTTAGTTGTAGATGCATGCTGGTGCCTCAAAGGAGCGCCACTACACACGTACCCCTTAGAAAGAGCTCCTTTCGTCAAACATTGCCTTCATTGAATTTACACTTAGTTGATAGAATACCCCATGGACTTTTAAACTTATTACATTATGGCTTGTATATTATGTATCTTATTAAGTCCCTCTGAGGACTTGGTTCCCTTCTAGGTTAGCTTAGTAGGTTACAGAGGTTATTTTGATGGATTGATAATGAGTACCCACTTCATTCAGGTATTTACTCTTTTATAGTATTTATTTTATTTTGACATTTATATCTGCTTGATAGCCTAGTATTTGGTAGGCTCATATTTATTTCTTTAGAGTTTATTCAAGCGAGTGTGATTATTGGGCTACAGGCTGATACTTATTTTTTTTCTTTATGCTTTTTTCTTGTGGATTTAGTTAGAAAGATGATATATACTTAACTATACAAATCTAGGACAGCTTATACATATTCTAGTTGGACTGGAGTCCACCTGGATACGTAGCTGGCCATTACCACGTGGCCTGGTTCCACGTATATTTGGACTGGAGCATGACAGAAAGACCTTGACGATCTTTAATATTTTCTTGGACTCGATATTACATAAGGTAATAGAGGGATACTTATTTATCAGCAAAAATATACTTCAGATATTATCTTGTCTGCTGGTCTATTGGATAGTCACATAGTTGATACTCCTTTGGAGCTTCATGTGAATCCTCGTCCCACAGATGATGAACCTCTCATAGATCCTAATCTCTATAGGAAGCTAGTGGGTCAACTTATGTATCTCTATTTGACCAGGCCAGATATTTCTTACGTAGTTAGTATTGTTAGGCAATTTAGTCTGTGCCTCGATCAGCTCACTATGGTGCATTACTCCGAATTTTTTGATATCTTTAGGGGTCCATTTCGCACTCATTATTTATGTCCTCTACATCTACTCTTAAGCTTCGAGCATTTTCTAATACAGATTGGGCAGACGATCCGACCACCAGATGATCTACTACAGAATTTTGTTTATTTCTTGGTGATTTGTTAATCTCATGGCGAAGGAAGAAACAAGATGTTATTGCATGTTCTTCTACTAAGGCAGAGTATAGAGCTATGGCTGCCACTACCAGGAAGATCGTCCATGTACGTAGACTGCTCTCTCATATGGGCATTATTCTACAAGACCTGTGCCACTTCATTGTGATAACATGAGTGCTGTACAAACAGTTCAATTTTTTATGAACGGCCAAAGCATATTAAGATTGATTGTCATTTCGTCCGTGAGCATTTTTTGAAAGATACTACTATGGACAAAGCACATTGAGAATTTGCCCATATGTGACTTCAATTGATCAGCTAGCAGATTTTTTTACAAAGTCACACCCCACATCGATATTTTGATTTCTATTGTGTAGACTCATGTAGTTTGACCCACCATGAGTTTGAAGGGGGGTGTTAAGATTAACTATATTTAGCATTAGATAGATTTATAATTAGATTACTTGTCCTATATGGATACATAATTCTTCTCATACTCCTAATACGGATTTAATCCATTCTCACTATATATATATATATATATATATATATATATATATATATATATATATATATATATAGTTGTATAACTTTTATATGATCGATTAATAAAATTAATATTGTTATTTGTTTCATGATCAATTACAAGTATAACAATAAAGCTTTCACAATATGATATATATACTAATTCTAATATGATCGAGATAAGATAGAGAACTATAATGTAATAGGATGACTATATATGTAACTAGACAATGGTAAGAGAAAGCATGTACTATGAAGCATAATAACAGTAAGCATATAATGATACTATGATGAACTAGTTTAGCATCCGCTACCAAGAAATAAAATTAATTTCCTAACTAAGAGGAGTTAGGAAATATGAGAAGTTTTTGAATTTATAGAGTTACCTAGACGACATCCCTAAGCCTATAACAATGATATATAATTCATATGATAGAACTAGTAATCTAAGACATCATTTGTCATGACCCAATCTCCCATAAAGTTAAATCGTTCCTACTGGACTTGAGATCACCACGCCAACGCTCCGGCAGGACCATCATTCTCATCGTGGCGTGATGTCATACGAGCCTGGAGTTGCGCTCGCACAAGACAATGACGTCAAACGTCACGGTTATTATCGAAACGACCAAGTTGCAGCGAAAGCTAAGTATTGTTACAAACAAGATCATATCAGAGTATATGCAGCGAAGCTTTCAAAGGGTCCAAATGAAAAGGCCACAAATGATACTGCCACAAAGTCTTGCAACACTCTTGCTCTTTCTCTTGCCTACAAACGGTACTTACTATTTTATACATCATGTCTCGTATATCCAAAATGAGCCACTACACCTACAAACCAGAAAAAATGCCCGTAAACGTAGGTCAGTATACAGCCGTACTGGTGAACGAGGTAACCTACTCGTCTAAACCGTTACTATGTAAAATAGTGAAGGCAAGCATTTATATGGTGATTTTTCTACTTGAACCTAGATTCATTTCATGGCAGTGGCATGACATGTTAAGGAAACCTATAAAGCAGTTTAAGCATACAAGCATTGAACTCAAGTTCACACACTAGCAGTTTATTCAATCTCAAAGGAACTAAGCAGGAAATCCATTCTACTCAAATCACGTAAGTTAAGTGTAAACCTATCGAATCACATCGCACTCCAAGTCTCTAGTCCAAATCTCATCAGTGCACACTCTTACCCGAGGCAAGGTGGCCGCCAGTCGTATACTCAAACGCAATAATCTCAAGTGATTTCAATCTATATGAAGGTAACTAGCCAAGCCATAAAAGAATATATAACAAATGCGGGTATCCTTCCAGTATATTTGGTTGCAACACCTCAACTATAGTTCCCGCAAATGTCTCGTGCCGAAACACAAGTTGGAATAAGCGATGTGTCATCCATTTGAAGGTTGTAACACCTTAGCTATATATCTCGCTATATCGTACTCCAAGAGCACTTCCAAATGTTTCCCCCATGGCCAAATGGTTCTAGTGCCCCGGTTCCTATCACGTTCGAGAAAACCAAACCCTGCGCACAGGTTGTCTGTGATCATGAAACGATAAAAGTATGTACAATGAGAAATCTTATCTTCTCGCCTCACTAAACAAAACTAGATCTGTCGCTATCAAATTCGCCAAGCTATTCTCAAATTATAGCCCAAGGCACCATTCTCAATTTATTCCACTAGGCACCATGTCGCTTCTCGGCATGGTGCTCTGATTGGGTGCAACACCCCGCACCGAATGCTCCATGGCACAATGGCCCAACAGTGGCATAATGCCCTCTCCAATGCAGTTGTCCAGTTTTGAACCACAATTGCATGCTTTGCTTGATAAAGTATTCCATCTTGATACTCGTGTGCATCGCACACACGCTCCATGAAGTGCTCCCTTTGTTCCAATCATAAAGTTCCACTCAAGCCATAATTCAATCTATCTGAATGGCGCACATGTTATGCATGCCACAATATAGTGTTTCCCATATTCCCGTCCAAGTATCCAAGATATTATGCATTTTCTAATTTTTAGGCATGAAGGGGTAGAGTAGAAGGGACTGAGCCTACTCACCAAGTCTGAATCCGCTAAGTAGTCTGCCTTATCGATATGGCTGATTCCTTGAATTCGTGGTCCAATGTGAAGCACGATCTACTTATTTGGGATGATTGTATGAAAATTTCGTGCTCTCTAAATCATCCGACCCGATCGGACTAAGGAAGATGACATTATCGCTCCAATTTTGTTATCTCTGTACTTGCTCCGAATGAATACACTGATTCCATCGATGACGCCCATGCCTCAGCCTGATGTGAGGCGATACTCTGATCCTACTGAACTCTGCACATGATCTGCACATGAAACCAACAAAAATTAATCCTTGCTCCCAAATCTAACTCGTTGAAATGTAACCAAATATTTGTCTCATTTTAATACAACTCAGCATAATACACCGTGCGGGTGTGGGGCATTACATAATATACTACTTAGAATAAGGTTCTTTCTTGAACCAAAATAGAACTCATTCTTTTCTCGTATGCCGCTTGACCATATCATCAACTCTGCTCCATGAACTCATACTTTACTGATCCAGACTTATCATCTCGCTTTGTGCTCAATGCTCATACACAAATTCCATATTCCCATATTCTCCTTGTAGCTCAATTTGAATTCAATATATCGCTTAGTTTGGATCATACACATATTTAAGGTATCTCCGAAATACATATATTTTAGCCGAGCTTAGCAATAGCGAATTTGGACAAGTTACAAGGGTATCTTCACGTTAGAAACATCCATCACTTCACTTTCGACTGAACCGATCCTAACATTCATCCCATAACTCATCGCACACGCTATTCTTAAAGCATATGTAAGGTTGTACCCATATATATATTGATGAGTATGATAGTATTAGAATATATTGTGCTAGGTAGTAGGACTTATGCTACATTTGGAAGGTGTACATTAGTAAGGGTAGATGTGAGTGCACAGGTATCTGTCTAGTATGGGTGTACCACCTAGTACATGAGTGTGTGGATGTGTTAGTAAGTGATGTGGGTGAGAGCATGAGTGGTGAAGCAAATTACAAGTGTGGGTGTTTCATGAGTATCATGTAATGGGGGTTTATTATCAGAAGTATCAATAGTGTTCTAGTGGGCAGGTTAGTATTAAGCAGGCATTATAGAGTATTAAGTGCATGAATTGAGGATAGTTATGGAGTTAGTGAGAGTGCCTAGAGGGTGAAAGAGTCCAGGGTGCATCAGGTTTAAGATGAGTATTATGTGGTATGTGTAGTGTATTAGCTTAGTATTAGTCAATATCTTGAGAGTGACAGTATCAGTTAGAGTTCCAATATAATAGTGTTGTAGAGTATATTTTGGAGTAGGAGTGCCGGTGTTCAAGGTTGTTATGTCCCACTCCCAGAATACTGGATAAATACGGGGACTGACATGGCCTACCGCACCTTGTAGAATACCGAAGTAAGCCATAATGTATTAAGGTTGTCTAGAAGACAGATGGATGAACTCTAGCATACTTTAATATCAGTCCTAAGACCGTCAAATCATTTTATATCAATCCAGCAACACAAGTACAAGAGTATATCATAAATAAAAGTAAAAAGGTATCCTAAATTATATATCACATATGAGCATGAAGCTAGTGAATACAAAATGATGCACTAGCAGAGTATAATAATACATAATCAAATATATCAGCTATGGTCTAATATATATACATCATGTTGATCGCAGTCTCAAAAATATAAGGAGCTAACTCTACCCCTTGCTAAATACTATAAAATAAAGTGATCAAGACGAGGGGTGAAAGAAGAAACCCACTCGTGAGCTTCTGTCGTAGTCCTACGAGTGTGAGCCATCTTGCAGGAAGTATGGTGGATCCTTGTTCTCTTCGGGGTAACCTGGACATAAAAAGCCAGTGGGGTCAGAACCCCAAGAAATAAGTACCACAAAGAAGCTCAATATGATAGACCAAACACATTACAACACAAGCAGAAAGAGACATATAAGAAAAGAATATGGATTGATACTTGTACGGTACCAATGTACTTATCTTAAGAATAATACTGAAGAACTGATAACAAGTGAAAAAATGAAAGTAAGGCGACGAGCGGCAAGAGAGCTTAGGAACTACTCTGGATCGGGACAATAACCCTTAAACCAAACAAGGACCGAGGTTGTAGACCTTCACCCGAGCAGAACATAGCACCCTATCCATGTGCTGGGAGAAAATAAAACTAGAAGAGCGAGCTATAATAAAATTAGCATCATTCATCGTACAGTCAAACAACTTTACGGCTTACTACGATTAACTAGCTAGGGTTGTCACATACATCAATTTCTAAATACATGTTTTAAAAATATTGCTACCACCGATACTGCAGTTAACCCGGATGGCCAAGATTACGCTTGTCGAGTAAACTTAAAGGCACATTCAACCATACAATAACATAACTTGTTACTAGTCATTGTAGAAGCATAAAAAATATGCTGGGAAGCTCTACGCAACATATTGATGCAAAGCAGCGTAAATAGAGGACTTCAGAGCCTTCAACATGCAAACAGAGCTTCTCCGCCAAACACAACGTGAAATATAGGCTCAAGGACCATCCGTGTAGGGCAGTATGTCCAGGCTGCTTCAGCATAAACAGGGTGCTTTATCGCCTTTATGGCGTAAAACTCATCCGCTTTCAATGAAGCATTGAAGTGTACGAGGGACGCTTCGTATTCTCCGAAATGAACTTATCAGATCCTGCAATGAACCTGACATCTCGACTTCTGACAAAGGGATATTGCTCGACTACCCAGGCGACGGCTATAATAATGGCGCGGCACTGCAACCCAGGCTGTCATTTACTACCATTTTCCTTGCGTAAACCGCTTTTACGTACACAGAGGAATGTGCTGCCTAGTTTTACACAGGCAGATGAGAGCTCCTTATGCTCTGCGGAAGACAAACCGCCGACCATGTCAAAAGCTGCACTCCGTACGGGACTCGAGGTGCGTCTCTGCAATTAATGCGCCGAACACTGTCAGATGCCTGAGGCACGTCTCTGCGTTTGATGCACAGAAGGGTGGCAGACCTTCAAACCACGCCTCTGCATTTAATGCGCAGGATGATGGCGGATCTCCATATTTAATGCAGGAGATTTGATTAAATGTCACCGAACCGTCATTTAGTGACATCCCCTTTGCGAGAGCTGCTCCTACGCATACAAGGGAATATACTGCCTAGTTTTTCACAGGCAAACATGAGCTCCTTACGCTCCGCAGAAGACGAACAGACTGCCATGATAGCGGTTACTCTTCGTACAGGATTCAAGGTGCGTATCTGTATTTAATGCGCAGAATGATGGCAAATCTTAAAGACAAGCATCTGTATTTAATGCGTAGGATGGGGGCAGATCTCTGTATTTAATGTAAGAGATCTGATTATCTCCAAGAGCCATAATTTTGGCTAAGACATCCACATCATCACTCTGGCACGTTATGCAGCGGCTTCTAAGCCTATTCAGCTTCGGTGCCTGCTCGGCTTCTACGCCTATTCAGCTTCGGTGCCTGCTCGGCTTCTATGTCCATTCGGCCTTCTGTGCCTACTCGGCTTCTACACCTACTCGGCCTCTATGACCACTCGGCTTCTACGCCCACTCGGCCTTTATGACCACTCGGCTTCTACACCTATTCGGCTTCTATACCGGTTTGATAACTATTTGGCTTCTATGCCATAGTGACAGACATTGGCTTCTATGCCAACCTCTTCTACACGAGGGATACCTACCTACGTGGCTTCTACGCCATGATCTTCGTAGCAGTTATACGCGTTTTGTCCCTTAGTTGGACCCGCGTCACACGCTCATTCAAAGAATCATCTATACGCAGGCATTGGTTATTTTAACCGTTGTGTAAAATGGTGCTGTACTTTCCACTACTCAGTTTTTACACCGATTGAGTGGTCACTGTCACCAAAACTCTATAAATAGAGACCTCTATCAACAGAGAAAAAGGGAAAATTGGTCGAACGATCAGAAGCAAGTCGACAAATTGAAAGAAGAAATAGAGGAGAGAGAGCGAGAGAGAGAGGAGAATCCAGAGCTCAGGCAAAGAGAAGGGATCGACGACTTTGGCATCGGGCATCCACCCTCTTTAGCAACCTACGAAGCTGCTACCTGTCTTCCACGACACTTCTTTAACATCGTGTGGTTCAAGGGCTAAAGTGATCGACTGCAGATCAGACACCTATAGCAATATTCACCCAGATTAAATAAATTGTACTTAGACATCCTCGTGTAGGATCAAATTTGTACAATCTTGTTTGTAAACATAAAAGAATGACGGGTCTTCGTACAAGACCTCATTTTCCGTATTCATCAAATCTTTTCTCGTTTATTGTCACTACCACATTTTAGGAAAAAGGGTATTTTAGTAATTTCCTATTTAAATAAATATTGTGCATGGTAAATATTTTTTGTTGTATTATTTAATTATTGTTGGATGTTATTTAATTATTTTGGACTTATTTTAGTGGACCCAACTAGTGTAGTTTGGACCCATGGACCAACATGAATTAAATAGTTAGATTTGGCCCATTTAGAAAGCCCATAGTTAAGGAGATGGATTAAATTAATTAAGTGATTAGACTAGAAGCTTCCTTCCTTAATTATTTCTTCATGAGAGGCCCCAAGGGGTACATTGGACATTTTACAATTGCTTGGGAGAGGGGCAAGGCCGGCCTATTAAAAGAGGGGGGGAATTTCTCTCTCCTCTCATTCTCATTCCAAATCTAGATCTAGAATTTTCCACTCCCAAATTCCCTCTATTCCCATTCCAATTCCCTACCAAATTCATTCCAAATTCTTTCCAATTCACCATTAGAGAAAGAGGAAGAAAGGATCTAGAAGAAGAAAGCAAGGATCTACAAAGAGGAGCAAGGATCTACAATTTGGAAGCAAGTTCTTCTCAATTGGAGGTTTCATTGGAAATCTATCTCCCAATAGGTATAATTCAGATTTTCCCATTTAAATAGCTTCTAAATCTGAGATTTAATCATGTAAAATTAACCTATATGTATGTACTACCCATAGGACTTTGTTTTGTGTTCATAGGAGACCCATGGAGAAAGTTATGGTGTTTTTTGTGTTAATTTTATTGGAATTCCGAATTTACATTTTGTTGTGTGTATCAATTGATCCTATAGATCAATTGGACATGAGCTTATGTGTTTGGGGCTAGTGTCGTGTCCATAATTTGGTACATGTGGTTCGTATCCCAACTATTTGGTGATACGTGTCATTTTGGGGGTTTTCCCTCCGACACGGGGCTTTGAACATGTCGTATTTTGACACGGACACATAGATCTACTTTTGACACTTTGATTTATTCATAAATATTATTTGTGATTTGTTTGTATCATTCGGGGTACAATTGGTTGTGTGTTGGACTCGTGTCACATGCGTATCCTAGATCTAGTGGGATACGGTGTGATACTCTCCAATTGTGTGGATTTTTGAATAGATCTAATTATGTATGGTTTAAATTCTTCAATTATAATTAGTAATTATATATAGATATTATATATTTATTTTGTGTATTTATTATAGTAATTATTGTAGCATAGATCTATATATTTTTGTGTGTGCTAATATGATGTACAAATATAATATGTAGCTTTCTTGCATGTAATTATATATGTACTTATGTTAATAGTATAAATTATACATAAATGTTTTATAAAATATATTTATGTGTTTAATTGTGTAATTATATTATTTTTAATTATTATGTAATTATTTGTATTTTAATGTATATATTTTAGGTGTGCTTCTAGCCATGTAAAATATGAACATTAATATGTGCATGTGTTGTAACTATTGGTATTTAATTATAAGTTTATATGTGCATATATATATAAGTATATAATTATTTATTTATATATATGTATTGTGATTATTATTGCATATATATATATATTTATATATATATATATATATTTCTGTGTTTTAGTGACAGTGGGTTTGTGACAGTGAAACTGTCGCTAAATAGGCGGGTTAGCAGCAGCCGCTGTAGCCCACTGTGCATTAATGACAGTTCTGTCATTAATGCTGCGGGCAGAATCTTAGAAGCAGTGGCGACAGTTTTCGGTGACAGTTGATTAACTGTCACCAATGCAGCAGCAGTGGGTTTTATTACACAGTGGCTTTTGCGACGTTTTCTGTGACAGTTGAGACTGTCACTATAAGCTGTTTTAATTAAATTATATTTTTTAACTCCCTGTTTTTAGTGACGCTTTGGCAGTTTTAAATTATATTTTATATATTATTATTGTATATATATATATGTGTATATATATGTATTTTGTGAGGTATAATATTTGTAATAATATATTATTTTATTTGTATAAATATTGGTTGTTTATATATTATATTAGAGTATATATTATTTGTATTAGTAGTATACTTTGTGTGAGTATGATTTGGGATCTAATTTTTATTCCTAAATTGTTGTATTTTATTTCTATATTATTTATATAGATTTCTTGTGAGATTGACCTTGGTTTGACCATGTTTGACTTTAGTTGACTTTAGAGTTGACCATAATTGACTTTTGACTTAGAATTTATTTATTGACCTAGGAGTTGACTAGTTTGACTTATTCTCTTTCCGGGACCTTGTATTAATGTGGTATTCCATATCTAGGTCTTCGAGGTACCGAGTCAGACATCTGTGAGACTGTTCATTGGACTTTAGACGAGTACATTCTCTGATAGTTTCTCATTTATGATATCCTCTATGTTCGTTGTATCTAGTGTAGATTTACATGTTTCTCTCGACACTATGGTTACACGGATTGGTATATCCGGATCTCGTCATGAGATGTTATTCCTTGGTATATGGTGTATATGGTGCAAGTATTGTTTCATTAGTTATCTTGTACATGTACAGACATCGATTCTCGGGGAGACTAGCTATCTTCTTGGGGAATCTAGTGCCATAGCATACCGTGGTTGGATCTATTATACCAGTTGGGGGTGGGGAGTAATAGTATAGATATGTGATCAAATCCCTATTGAATAAAGTATTGGTAAGCGAATAGTGTTGATCATGCACCGCACGTATGATTAGCCAGGCCGTATTGTATCTTGCCAAAGCCAATCACATGTTAAGCTAGTACTCACACACTTAGTCATTAGTATTATTGTTTCATTGGCATATTGTTCATTATTGTATTTCTTTCCAGTATTTCCTTATTGTCTATATATCTCTTGTATCTATTTTGTGCATCTTGTTTATCCACAGCTATTTACTGTTACATAGTTTTTATCATGGATTAGAACTGCTGTTAGAGATGTACTCTGCTCCTTTCCTGACTGGATATATTTTTCCAGATGACACTGAGGAGTACCCTACCTATTATGGACCCCAGGATGTTGTGGGTTTAGATTCGGAGACCCTGGCTCAAGAGGGATTTATCCCAACTGAGACAGTTGACCCTGGAGTGTAGCTTATAGTATGGTAGTATTCTTTTGTACTGGATTTGTCTCCAGCTTATTTCTGTTACTCTTCAGACTCATTGATGTATTATTTTAAACTCATGAGTTGATGACTATTCTATTCTTATCTGATTCGTGTTCATTCTATCTTAGTTATGTGATTGAATATTCTATCATTATTGGTGGTTCATTACATTAGATAGACTATCTAGACAGCGTTCTACCGCCGATTCAGCGGCGTAGGCTGGGCGTTGTTTTCGACTAGTACCCTTACACTGGGTGCGGGTCGTGACACATTTTTGGTGGTGGCCCATGCAAGTCTAGCTTCACAAGTATGTGATGTCGTGGTAGTGCGACAACTTAGTTGTACTACTGCGAGCCTGCAATAGGATATAGGATATAGGCTGAGATACTCAATCACATCTAGAAAAATTCTTTTGATTCAACTATTCTCCTTTGACATTGATACTTGATCCCTTAAACTGTCCTTTCCTTGATGTCTTACATCTTGTGCCATATTGATCCTCATTCCGTCTTTTTATGAGACATACTCGGAGATACTTGCGGAGGCACGCAAGATTGAGCAGGATTTGGGTTTGAAGACCAAGAGAGACCGTGATTCTTTTCTGGGGGCCAACGGCAGTGCAGTATCTGCCAAACATCCTCATTTCCAGTCCAGACCTTTCCAGCAGCCACAGCAGAACCAGACTCCAGCTAGAGCGCCTTTTCACTAGGCACCTCAGCAGCAGAGGCAGTTACAGCAGGCCCCATGCAACTTCTGCAAGAAACCCGGCCACATCTGGGAAGTTTGCAGGAGGAGGCTAGGAGTTTGTTTGTATTGTGGTACTGAAGGGCATCAATCGAGGGAGTGTCCTCGTCGTGCAGTTCAAGGAGCAGCTCCAGCTCCGAGGACACAGACGAGACCACCTGCAGCACAGCCGAGGGGACCGCTTCCAACACAGCAGCAGCATTTTGTCTAGCATCAACAACAGGGAGGTGGTCGGCAGGGACGAGCGTTTGCTATGACCGTCGAAGAGGAGGAACCCACAGGAGATATCATCGCAGGTTCTATTCTTCTTGATTCCATTCCAGCTTTAGCTTTGTTTGATAGTGGTACTTCCCATAGTTTTGTATCTGTTTCTTTTGCTCTGAAGCATGGTTTGGTAGCTGAGTCTTTGCTTAGGACTTGCAAGATCATGACCGGGGGAGGCATTATCCTGGTTAATGATATTTGCAAGGATCAGAGAGTTACTCTGGGAGGCCGGGAGTTGAGTGCGTGTCTACTTGTAATGCCACTTCCAAGCTATAACATTGTACTTGGGATGGATTGGTTGAGTAGGCACCGTGCTAGCATAGACTGTAGAGGAGGTAGAGTTTTGTTTGGTCTGCCAGGAGAGCCAGAGTTCGAGTTTACTAGAGGAGCTGCGGAGCAGGGAGAAAGCATTATTTGTGGAGCTATGGTGGAAGACAAGGAGTTGCCACATCCGTTGATAGCAGAATTCTTGGATTTGTTTCCTGAGGAATTGCCAGGATTGCCACCAGATCGAGATGTTGAATTTTCTATAGACTTGGTGCCAGGTGCAGAACCAATTTCACAACATGTCTATAGAGTAAACAACAGCGAGCTGGTCGAGTTGAAGAAGCAGGTGGACGAATTGCAGGATAAGGGGTTTATCAAATCGAGTTCTTCACCATGGGGAGCCCCGGTATTATTTGTACCGAAGAAGGATGGATCGGTACGCATGTGCATTGATTACAGGGCTTTGAATAATCTTACTATCAAGAATAAGTATCCTTTGCCACGGATTGATGATCTGTTTGATCAGTTGAGTGGTGCGAAGGTATTTTCTAAGATAGATTTGAGATCAGGCTACCATCAAGTGAAGGTAAAGCCGGAGGACATACCGAAGACTGCTTTTAGAACTCGGTATGGTCAGTACGAGTTTATGGTGATGCCGTTTGGTTTGACTAATGCACCGGCGGTATTTATGAACTTGATGAACAAGGTGTTCCACCAGTACCTTGACAAGTTCGTGGTGGTGTTCATCAACGACATACTCATATACTCGAGGATACCGGAGGAGCATGAGGAGTATTTGAGGATTGTGTTGGATGTGCTGAGGAAGGAGAAGCTGTATGGGAAGTTGTCCAAATATGAGTTTTTCTTGGACAAAGTAGAATTCTTGGGGCATGTTGTGACTGGTGATGGTATTTCAGTGGATCCGAAGAAGATTTCAGCAGTGGAATCTTGGAAGACTCCGAGTTCAGTAGCAGAGATCAGGAGTTTCTTGGGATTGGCAGGCTATTACAGGAAGTTTGTGCAAGATTTTTCGAGGATTGCCGAGCCGATGACCAGACTCACAAGGAAGGATGTGGAGTTTGTTTGGACGGAGGATTGGCAGGTTGCTTTTGAGGAGTTGAAGAAGAGGTTGACGTCTGCTCCTATTTTGACGTTGCCATCAGGGTCCGGAGGTTTCACTATTTATAGTGATGCATCGGGGAAGGGTTTAGGTTGTGTTCTTCAGCAGCATGGGAAAGTGATTGCCTATGCATCCAGGCAATTGCGTCCTCATGAAAAGAACTATCCTACCCATGATTTGGAGTTGGCAGCTGTCATATTCGAGATATGCGAGAGAGTGTGTGGTGGTATGGCATGAAGAGGGAAGTGGCACAGTTTGTATCCAGATGCTTAGTGTGCCAGCAGGTGAAAGCCGAGAGGCAGAGGCCAGGAGGGTTACTTCAGCCATTACCCATTCCAGAGTGGAAGTGGGAACACATTACTATGGATTTTGTGTCCGGACTTCCACGATCTCCAGGAGGGAAAGACGCGATTTGGGTCATTGTTGATAGGTTGACCAAGTCGGCCCACTTTTTGCCTTTCAAGGTGGGTTTGTCTACGGAGAAGCTGGCAGAGATGTATGTGAGGCAGATCGTTAGGATACATGGAGTTCCCATCAGCATAGTCTCAGATCGAGATAGTCGTTTCACTTCTCATTTCTGGAGGAGTTTGCAGGAGAGTTTGGGCACTCAGCTCAAGTTTAGTACTGCATATCATCCCCAGACAGATGGGCAGTCAGAGAGGACTATCCAGACTCTCGAGGATATGTTGCGCACTTGTGTACTAGATTTCGGGGGTTCTTGGGAGGACCATCTCCATTTGGTAGAGTTTGCTTACAACAACAGTTACCAGGCCAGTATAGAGATGTCACCTTTTGAAGCTCTATATGGTTGGAGGTGTCGTACTCCTTTGTCTTGGGACGATGTTGGAGAGAGAATTTTGCTTGGGCCAGAGATGGTTGTGGATGCAGCGGAGAAGGTTCATTTGATCAGAGACAGACTTCGAGTGGCGCAGGACAGACAGCGACATTGGGCCGATAGCCATCGGAGACCTTTGGAGTTTGAGGTATAGTTTAGATTTTGTTTGCGCTTGTTCTTGTTTGTTATAGATTAAGTTCTTAAGATGGTGTTTTGTTCTAGGTGGGTAGTTTGGTGTTTCTGAGGATTTCTCCGACACGAGGCACGATTCGCTTCGGTGGAGGCGGAAAGCTTAGTCCGCGATTCATCGGACCTTTTACTATTCTAGAGAGGGTCGGTGCAGTTGCTTATAGACTAGACTTGCCACCTGTATTGGAGGGAGTGCACAACGTGTTTCATGTGTCGCAGTTGTGACGATACGTGGCAGATCCTAGTCATGTATTGGATCACTCGGAGATAGAGGTGGGCCCTACTCTTAGCTATCCAGAGCAGCCAGTTGCGATTCTGGATCGGAGAGAGAAGGTGCTGAGAAACCAGACTATTCCTTTGGTGCGCGTCGCATGGAGGCATCACTCTCCGGGGGAGTCTACCTGGGAGAGAGAGGATGACATGCGAGAGCGTTACCCATATTTGTTTGTACCTTGAGGTATGTTATTTCTAGTTATGTTCTGTTCATTGTTATGTTCTGTTCATTAGTTAGTTGTGATTCTTTAGTTCTGTTCTGTGTTTTTCTGGGGGTAGTTTTCGTCTTTGAATTTCGAGGACGAAATTATTTTAAGGAGGGTAGACTTGTCACTACCACATTTTAGGAAAAAGGGTATTTTAGTAATTTCCTATTTAAATAAATATTGTGCATGGTAAATAATTTTTGTTGTATTATTTAATTATTGTTGGATGTTATTTAATTATTTTAGACTTATTTTAGTGGACCCAACTAGTGTAGTTTGGACCCATGGACCAACATGAATTAAATAGTTAGATTTGGCCCATTTAGAAAGCCCATAGTTAAGGAGATGGATTAAATTAATTAAGTGATTAGACTAGAAGCTTCCTTCCTTAATTATTTCTTCATGAGAGGCCCCAAGGGGTACATTGGACATTTTACAATTGCTTGAGAGAGGGGCAAGGCCGGCCTATTAAAAGAGGGGGAAATTTCTCTCTCCTCTCATTCTCATTCCAAATCTAGATCTAAAATTTCCCACTCCCAAATTCCCTCCATTCCCATTCCAATTCCCTACCAAATTTATTCCAAATTCTTCCTAATTCACCATTAGAGAAGAAGGAAGCAAGGATCTAGAAGAAGGAAGCAAGGATCTACAAAGAGGAGCAAGGATCTACAATTTGGAAACAAGTTCTTCTCAATTGGAGGTTTCATTGGGAATCCATCTCCCAATAGGTATAATTCAGATTTTCCCATTTAAATAGCTTCTAAATCTGAGATTTAATCATGTAAAATTAACCTATATATATGTACTACCCATGGGACTTTATTTTGTGTTCATAGGAGACCCATGGAGAAAGTTATGGTACTTTTTGTGTTAATTTTGTTAGAATTCTGAATTTACATTTTGTTGTGTGTATCAATTGATCCTATAGATCAATTGGACATGAGCTTATGTGTTTGGGGCTAGTGTCGTATCCATAATTTGGTACATGTGGTTCGTATCCCAACTATTTGGTGATACGTGTCATTTTGGGGGTTTTTCCTCCGACACGGGGCTTTGAACATGTCGTATTTTGACACGGACACATAGATCTACTTTTGACACTTTGATTTATTCATAAATATTATTTGTGATTTGTTTGTATCCTTCGGGGTGCAATTGGTTGTGTGTTGGACTCGTGTCACATGCGTATCCTAGATCTAGTGGGATACGGTGTGATACTCTCCAATTGTGTGGATTTTTGAATAGATCTAATTATGTATGGTTTAAATTCTTCAATTATAATTAGTAAATATATATAGATATTATATATTTATTTTGTGTATTTATTATAGTAATTATTGTAGCATAGATCTATATATTTTTGTGTGTGCTAATAAGATGTACAAATATAATATGTAGCTTTCTTGCATGTAATTATATATGTACTTATGTTAATAGTATAAATTATACATAAATATTTTATAAAATATATTTATGTGTTTAATTGTGTAATTATAATATTTATAATTATTATGTAATTATTTGTATATTAATGTATATATTTTAGGTGTACTTCTAGCCATGTAAAATATGAACATTAATATGTGCATGTGTTGTAACTATTGGTATTTAATTATAAGTTTATATGTGCATATATATATAAGTATATAATTATTTATTTATATATATGTATTGTGATTATTATTGCATATATATATATTTAAATATATATATATTTCTGTGTTTTAGTGACAGTGGGTTTGTGACAGTGAAACTGTCGCTAAATAGGCGGGTTAGCAGCAGCCGCTGTAGCCCACTGTGCATTAATGACAGTTCTGTCATTAATGCTGCGGGCGGGATCTTAGCAGCAGTGGCGACAGTTTTCGGTGACAGTTGATTAACTGTCACCAATGCAGTAGCAGTAGATTTTATTACACAGTGGCTTTTGCGACGTTTTCTGTGATAGTTGAGACTGTCACTATAAGCTATTTTAATTAAATTGTATTTTTTAACTCCCTGTTTTCAGTGACGCTTTGGCAGTTTTAAATTATATTTTATATATTATTATTGTATATATATATGTGTATATATATGTGTTTTGTCAGGTATAATATTTGTAATAATATATTATTTTATTTGTATAAATATTGGTTGTTTATATATTATATTAGAGTATATATTATTTGTATTAGTAGTATACTTTGTGTGAGTATGATTTGGGATCTAATTTTTATTCCTAAATTGTTGTATTTTATTTCTATATTATTTATATAGATTTCTTGTGAGATTGACCTTGGTTTGACCATGTTTGACTTTAGTTGACTTTAGAGTTGACCATAGTTGACTTTTGACTTAGAATTTATTTATTGACCTAAGAGTTGACTAGTATGACTTGTTCTCTTTTCGGGACCTTGTATTAATGTGGTATTCCATATCTAGGTCTTCGAGGTACCGAGTCAGACATCTGTGAGACTGTTCATTGGACTTCAGGCGAGTACATTCTCTGATAGTTTCTCATTTATGATATCCTCTATGTTCGATGTATCTAGTGTAGATTTACATGTTTCTCTCGACACTATGGTTACGCGGATTGGTATATCCGGATCTCGTCATGAGATGTTATTCCTTGGTATATGGTGTATATGGTACAAGTATTGTTTCATTGGTTATCTTGTACATGTACAGACACCAATTCTCGGGGAGACTAGCTATCTTCTTGGGGAATCTAGTGCCATAGCATACCGTGGTTGGATCTATTATACCAGTTGGGGGTGGGGAGTATTAGTTTAGATATGTGATCAAATCCCTATTGAATAAAGTATTGGTAAGCGAATAGTGTTGATCATGCACCGCACGTATGATTAGCCAGGCCGTATTGTATCTTGTCCAAGCCGATCACATGTTAAGCTAGTACTCACACACTTAGTCATTAGTATTATCGTTTCATTGGCATATTGTTCATTATTGTATTTCTTTCCAGTATTTCCTTATTGTCTATATATCTCTTGTATCTATTTTGTGCATCTTGTTTATCCACAGCTATTTACTGTTACATAGTTTTTATCATGGATTAGAACTGCTGTTAGAGATGTACTCTGCTCCTTTCCTGACTGGATATATTTTTCCAGATGACACTGAGGAGTACCCTACCTATTATGGACCCCAGGATGTTGTGGGTTTAGATTCGGAGACCCTGGCTCAAGAGGGACTTATCCCAACTGAGACAGTTGACCCTAGAGTGTAGCTTATAGTATGGTAGTATTCTTTTGTACTGGATTTGTCTCCAGCTTATTTCTGTTACTCTTCAGACTCATTGATGTATTATTTTAAACTCATGAGTTGATGACTATTCTATTCTTATCTGATTCGTGTTCATTCTATCTTAGTTCTGTGATTGAGTATTCTATCATTATTGGTGGTTCATTACATTAGATGGACTATCTAGACAGCGTTCTACCGCTGATTCTGCGGCGTAGGCTGGGCGTTATTTTCGACTAGTACCCTTACACCGGGTGCGGGTCGTGACATTTATTATCCAAAACAAGATGGCGACTCTGCTGGGGACATCTTTCTCTTCTGATGAGGAAGCTATTGCTCAACACGATGCGGTATCCGTGGGATCCGTGAAGAAGATAATGGTCGTCCAGTTCGACCAATCTGCCTACGAAGATATGCTCCGAACAAGGGGCAGCTCTCACTCTCTCTCTGTCCAAAACAACAGAAAGCTACGTAAGGTCTGGATGCCCAAGACATCCTCTACCATTCCTGTGGACTCTCCAATCTCTCCAATCTCTCTGACCAATGATGTTGTAGCATTGCTCCCTCCGTGCCCTGCGCGTAAAATTCAGTCGCCTGTCTCTGACAGGACCGACAAAACTTCTGGCAATGCCTCAGCGCTAACCCAGAAGTATACTCTGCGCTCTGCGCGTGAAGTTCAGTCTTCCGTCCCTGGCGGAACAGACAAAACTTCTGGCAATGCCTCAGCGCTAACCCAGAAGTATACTCCGCGCTCTGTGCGTGAAATTCAGTCTCCCGTCCCTGGCGGAATAGACAAAACTTCTGATAAAGCCTCAACGCCAAATCAGAAGTACAAGATACGCTCCGTGCGTGAAACAATATCTGACCTCTACGGAGAACCAGATGATCCCTGTGATCTCTACAAGGGAAAGCGAGCGGCGGACTTCTCAACTTCTCGGTCTTTACGCCAGCAAGGGAATAATCTGCACGCCCTCCGAATTACGTGAGACGCTGATGGCTGCCTGAGGACATCCTCAGCTTTACGCCAACCAGAGCGAAGCTCCAAATTACGCCAGGCAAAGTCCCTAAGCGTAATGAAGGCTCCAGTTGCGGAAAGACACCCTCCTCAGGGATTATCCGCCACCCAGATGGCCAACCTGTTGTATACGGGTGGCACAGGGAAGACCATGGTTCCCATCATCCGCTTGCCCACCAATGGGAGCAGAAGGAACAAGCCATCATCTTCTTCTTCTGCAACTCCTCCTGACCTGCGGGATTATCTGATCCAGAAATGCAAAGACAAGAGTCATAAACGGACTTCAGTTCCCCTAACGGTCAAACACGGGGAGATCGTATGGGAAGATACATCAACGTCTAATGTCGTCATGACAGGTGGACCACACGAAGATTCCATCTTTATTATTCCACCAACTTGCGACGATCAGCATCCAATAATCTTCGGTCGCAGGCGGAATACCCCGATCATATAGAAAGAATTTTGTGAGTCTAAAACTGGCAGGATACAAACCCACAGATACAGTCCGCAAGCCTTGAAGATCATGCAAAATATGGGTTACAACTTAAGGATGGAACTAGGTCTCAACCACGGGAAAGGCAGACGTAGGGGATGAACTTTCACCAAAGCCGATATTTATCAGCAACAACCTTTTCGAAGAAGAAAGGGAAGAAATTACCCAGCTGATAAAAGAGTATATCGACGTCTTTGAGTAGAATTATGAGAATATGCCAGGTCTTGATCCAAAGGTGGCTACTCATAAACTCAACGTACTGCCCAACTTGAAGCCTGTGAAGCAGCACCAACGCCGGTTCCACCCGGACATGATGGATGCCATTGAAGCTGAAGTCAAGAAGTTGATAGCCTGCGGCTTCATCCGTGAGGAACAATATCCCGACTGGGTCACCAATGTTGTCCCGGTCATGAAGAAGAATGGGAAAGTACATATCTGCATCGATTACCGAGATCTAAACGCAGCCTGCCCCAAGGATGAATTCTCTCTTCCCATCACAGACGTCATGATTGACAATACATATGGTTTTGAATGTATGTCTTTCATGGACGGATTCTCAGGATACAATCAGATTAAGATGCATCCTGAAGACGAGAAGCATACCGCCTTCTGGACACCATTGGGGGTATATTGCTATACGGTCATGCCCTTCGGATTAAAGAACGCCGGGGCTACGTACCAACGGACTATGAGTAACATATTCCATAAGTATTTACGCAAGACAGTGGAGTATTACGTGGACGATGTAGCTGTCAAAAGTCGCCTCAGGGATAGTCACATCCGAGACTTAAAGATAGTATTTGAATTGATGCGCCAACATCAACTCAAAATAAACCTTACAAAGTCCTTTCTGGGGGTATCTAGCGGTAAATTTCTGGAATTTGTCATCACCGCCAAAGGCATTCAAGTGGACCCTGATAAAGTCAAGGCCATCTTAGAAATGCGACCGCCCCGTAATCTGAGGGAACTCAGGGGATTTCAAGGTCGTCTGGCTTATATCCGAAGATTCATATCCAACCTCTCCGGGAGATGCCAGTCCTTTTCTCGTCTCATGAAGAAAGGTGTATCCTTCGTATGGAACGAAGCCTGTCAGCAAGCGTTCGGAGATATCAAGCGCTACCTCACTAGCCCGCCAGTTCTAGTACCTCCCGTCATAGGAAGACCATTCGTGCTATATGTTCGAGCAATGGATCATTCTCTGGGAGCTCTTCTCGCACAAAAGAACGATATGGGCCACGAGCAGGCTATCTACTACCTCAACAGGATGATGGTCAGAGCTGAAGACCGGTACAACCCTGCGGAGAAAGAATGCTTGGCTTTGATGTTCGTTATTCAGAAAACGCGACACTATGTCATGGGCCAAACCATTCAAATCATCTCCAGGATCAATCCTCTTCGGGTACTGATGAGCAAGCTAAGTATCCTTAATTCCTGACTCGCGACTTGGGCGATATTATTAACGCCATATGACATGGTGTACGTCCCTCAGAAGTCCGTCAAAGGCCAAGCATTGGCTGACTTTCTAGCTGCTCATCCGATCCCGAAGGCCTCAAAACTGTACGAGGACATTCCCGACGAAGTTGCAGAGTGTAATTCCACAACGGAAGGTGATGCATGGCAACTGTTCTTCGATGGCGCCTCCAGGACTGGTCCCAGGGGAAACGTGGTTTCAGGAGTAAGGATCGTCCTAGTCACTCCTGATAAACTCGTTATCTACCGGGCATATTCTCTTAGCGAGCCCTGTTCTAACAATGTGGCAGAATACAACACCCTACTAATCGGACTCCAAGTCGCTAAAGAGCTGGGGGTCAAATCTCTGGAAGCCTTCGATGATTCTCTGCTGATCGTCAATCAGGTCAGAGGAATATATGAAGTCCGGAATCCCGACCTCATCCCCTATCACCGAGCAACAGTCGAGATAGCCATGTCGTTCAAAGGTTTCTTCCTCGAGCATGTAACCTCGATCTTGGAATCTGGAAGCTGATGCCCTAGCCAGTCTAGCTGCAGATTTAGCTACCCCTATAAGAAGGCAGAATTCGGTAATCCTTCTTAACAGAGATTTATTCTGTGTGAAAAATAACTTCCATATCGAACGCAGCCACGCGATGGACACAGATCCTCCCCAGAGAGACTGGAGAAGTCCCTTTATAGATTTTGTAGCATACGAAATCTCGCCGGAGGACCCTAAAGAAGCAATATCTGTCAAAAGATGATCACTACGCTTCTACTTCGATGCATCATCACAATGCCTATATCGCCGGTCTTATGATGGGCTATTATTACGATGTCTCTCTGGTGATGAAGCACAGCGGATTATCCGTGAAGCTCACGATGGCGTGTGCGGTGCGCATCAACCCGGTCATAAGCTACAGGATCGTATCAGGAGAATGGGCTATTACTGGCCCACTATGATCGCAGACGCAATCCAGTATGCCAGACGATGCAGAGCCTGTCAGGTTCATGCAGACTTCATACATCAACCGTCCGAACATCTACATCCTACGGTTGCATCCTGGCCTTTCGAAGCATGGGGTATGGATATCATCGGTCCTATTCACCCGTCTTCTTCCAGAGGTCACCGGTTCATACTGGCCATCACGGATTACTTCTCCAAATGGGAAGAGGCGATCCATCTTGCTGAGGTAAAGACATCTAATGTGACCAGCTTCATCAAGCTTCACGTCATTTACCGCTTTGGGGTTCCCCGAAGGATAATCCATGACAATGGGCCTCAGTTCATCAGCCATGCGTTCCACCAATTTTACGATAAAAATTGGATACGAAACGTGGCCTCTACCGCATATTATCCGACTGCTAATGGTTTGGCGGAAGCCTCCAACAAAACCATTATCAAACTCTTGAAGAAGTTCGTCTCTTCGAACAAGAGAGATTGGAACGAGAAGCTGGGAGAATGTCTCTAGGCATACCGCACAACGGTACGAGCACCGACAGGTTGTACGCCATTTTTATTGGTCTACGGGAGTGAAGTAGTTCTTCCTATCGAAATTCAAATTCCGTCACTCAGGATAGCTGTGGCTAATGAGTTAACTCAAGAAAAGAATGACCTGTTAAGGCTTCAAGAGCTAGAAGGATTAGACGAGAAATGCCTCCAAGCTCAGCAGCGTATCGCACTCTACCAAGCACGCATTTCCAAAACTTTTAATCAAAAAGTAAAGGAAAGAGTGTTCAAAGTCGGCGAGCTAGTTTTGGCTGTAAGAAGGCCAATGATTCTTACTCACAGGAGTAAAGGCAAATTCTAGCCTAAATGGGAAGGCCCTTACGTGATCGAGACAACGTTCTCAAACGGCGCTTATAGGTTAGCCTAGCCTAATGGAGACCTGCTAATGGCATCTATCAATGGCAAATTCCCGAAAAGGTACTTTGCTTAAACCTCCTCTGCTCAAGTGGAATAAGGTGATCTCATTCTGACAAAACTACTTCCAAAACGAAATTAGTTGGATCATATTCTATCATGTCTATATGACCTCTGAACAGATTGTTGAAGCATAAAAAATACGCTGGAAGCTCTACGCAGCATATTGATGCAAAAACAGCGTAAACCAAGGACTTCAGAGCCTTCAAAGCGTGCACACAGAGCTTCTCTGCCAAAGCACAGTGAGAAATACAGGCTCAAGGACCATCCGCGTAGACAGTACGTCCAGGCTGCTTCAGCATAAACAGGGGCTTCATCGCCTTTATGGCGTAAAACTCATCACATTTTCAAATGCAGCATTGAAGTGTATGAGGGACGCTTCGTATTCTCCAAAGTGAACCTGTCAAAGCCTGTAATAAACCTGTCAAAGCCTGTAATGAACCTGTCAGATCCTGCAATGAACCTGATGTCTCGACTTCTGACAAAAGGATACTGCTCGACTACCCAGGCGACGACTATAATGATGGCGAGGTACTGCAACCCAGGCTGTCATTTACTGCCATTTCCCTTGTGTAAACCGCTTTAACGTACACGGAGGAATATGCTGTCTATTTTACAAAGGCAGATGAGAGCTCCTTATGCTCCGCGGAAGACAAACCGCCTGCCACGTCAAAAGCTGCACCTCATACGAGATTCGAGGCACGTCTCTGCATTTTTTTATGCACAGAGCGGTGACAGGTTCTCAAGGCACGTCTGTACAAATTAATGTGCCGAATACTGACAGATGCCTGAAACACGTCTCTGCACCATGCGCAGGCCAAGTGACAGACCTTCAAAATATGCCTCTGCGTTTAATGCACCGGATGATGGCAAATCTCCATAATTAATGCTGGGGATTTGATTATATCTCCAAAAGCCGTAATTTTGGCTAAAACGTCCATATCCACTCGACCTTTGTGCCCATTCGGCTTCGGTGCCTGCTCGACTTCTATGCCTATTCAGCTTCGGTGTCCGCTCGGCTTCTACGCCCATTCGGCTTCGGTGCCTGCTCGGCTTCTACGCCTATTCAGCTTCGGTGCCCGCTCGGCTTCTACGCCTATTCAGCTTCGGTGCCTGCTCGGCTTCTACGCCCATTTAGCTTCGGTGCCTACTCGGCTTCTATGCCTACTCGGCCTTTATGACCACTCGGCTTCTACGCCTACTCGGCTTCTATGCCGGTTTGATAACTATTTGGCTTCTATGCCATGGTGACAGATATTTAGCTTCTATGCCAACCTCTTCTACACGATGGATACCTACCTACGTGGCTTCTACGCCGTGATCTTCGTAGCGATTATACGCATTTTGTTCCTTAGTTGGACCCGCGTCACACGCTCATTCAAAGGATCATCTATACGCAGGCATTGGTTATTTTAACCGTTGTGTAAAAGGGTGCTGTACTTTCCACTACTCAGTTTTTACACTGATTGAGTGGTCACTGTCACTAAAACTCTATAAATAGAGACCTTTATCAATGAGGAACAATATCGACAAATTAGAGGGTCAAAGAAGTTAGGTCTGAAAACTGATCAAGAGATCCAGTACCAGATCCAACGGTCGAGAGAGAGAGAGAGAGAGAGAAGAGTCCAGAGCTCAGGCAAAGAGAAGGGATCGACGACTTTGGCATCGGGCATCCACCCTCTTCAGCAACCCTCGAAGTTGCTACCTGTCTTCTACGGCACTTCTTCAATATCGTGTGGTCCAAGGGCAAAAGTGATCGACTGCAGATCAGACACATATAGCAATATTCACCCAGATTAAATAAATTGTACTTAGACATCCTCGTATAGGATTGAATTTATACAATCTTGTTTGTTAACAATAAAAGAAGGGGCGGGTCTTCGCACAAGACCTCATTTTTCTAGCATTCATCAAATCTTTTCTCGTTTATATTACATCCCGAAACATAGATATGCTCTGCTAAAGCTTACCGAAAGTATATCATGTCCATAATACCTCTGATATCACTTTCACCCAAACCTCCTAGCAAGCACTACTGTAATAGTCACAGGATGGTGATTAATTGCTGCTGTTCTAAAGCAAATTGGCCAATTTTTGACCGACTGAGCTACTCTCCATCTTTCATAGAAGAAGAGCCCGTGCATGCATCTGTGAACATGGCTTCACACATACCTGGGTAAGCTCAGACTCAAGATGTCCGAGCCGAAGAAGATTCAACATGCTCCTTAGGGACACCGAAACTAGGGTGTTCCAGAACACTCGTTCAAGATCACGACAACTGACTTCGTGCCCTTCTGATTCCGATGCTGGGGGTCGCCAGTCTCCCGAATCAGATACTGAGAGTATAGAGTCAACTTCTGCAGCAACCTATACTCATCCTTCAATAACGCCCAGGGAGATGGGAGTTTACGCCATCAGAGATGAACACGAGGAAGCCTCGCCATCAGGGAACACTGAGCAACGCGTTACTACACTAGAGACATCTCTGAAGCAGATGCAATCCATGATGGAGGACATGCACAAAATGATGCTAACTCAACAGGCGGCTGCTATGGCTCGAACATCGGTCTCGCCTACTCAGATACATGTGGGGGTGGATCTACCACCGTCCAACACGATCCAAGAGCCTGCTCTAGATCAAGAATCGGTTGGTCCTTCACTTCCTCACTCGAAGAATGTACTACCTCCTGCGGGAGTCACGATACAACCAACTCTGCACCATTCTATGGTCTCGCTACCAGCTGAAAATCCGATACAAGCAGTGCGGGAGCTGAAAGCCCAATTCGATGCCTTGAAGCATAAAGATCAGCTCAAGAAATTGGGAATCAACCAGCCATACCTAGCTATCTGGGAAGAGGTCCCTTTTTCTCTGAGGTACAAACCTAAGACCATGGCCCTGTTCAAGGGAAAAACATCACCAAGTCAGCACATAAACTATTTCAGTATGATGACGGTGTTGCTACAAGGGAATGACGCCCTCCTCACCCTGGTGTTCAAAGGCTGTCTCTCAGGAGTAGCTTACCAGTGGTACCGCAGCCTGGCGGACAACTGCATTACTTCCTTCGAAGACTTCAAGACTTTATTCTTCACACGATTCTACGAGGGAGGAATGGACATGTCTATGTCCTCTCTCATCGAAGTCAAGCAGAGGGAAAAGGAGGACGTTCGCACCTTCGTCGAACATTTTCGCTAAGCCACTTTACAGATGCCTCCAGGAGTTCCAGACTCAGCATTGGTGGATATTTGCAGGAAGAACCTTCTTCCCGTGATCTCGGTGTTCACAGGACCATATCAGCTCCATGATTGGCCCTCGTTCATTATCTCAGCGGCAGCCGCTGAGGACAACAGTCGTAAGGCGCGTGACAATGGCATCATGATCTCTACCTCTGACAGAGGCAAGAGGTCATCCCCCAACGGTGACCATCCTCGCAGTTCCAAAGGGAAAGAAGCTCTGGCGATCAATACGTCCAGACAGAAGACTGCGGCAACCACGCAGACAAAACCGGGGACTTCCAGGCCCGTAGAGGTATACTCTTTCGACGACGACGATATTCCGAGTATATTCGAGTGTCTCGTCAAAAGTGGCAAAATCACCCTTCCGGAGGAGAGACGGCCTAGTGAGGCCGGCAGCTCCAACAACCCCAAGTACTACATCTTCCACAGATACGTATACCACCCAACAAAGGCGTGTTACATACTGAAAAGGAAGATCCAAGAGCTGATTGATGCTAAAGCCATCACTCTGCGCAATAGTTAGAAGACGGTCACGACCAACATGATCTCTCTGTAATTTGGCAATCTGCCTCCCCAAGGAGTACCGGACGGTGTTACACCTATTTTTCGGACAACGATGAACATCGTTAATCTCCCTCCGGCTAGGGGTCAAAATTATGACCTGTTACCCCTAACTACCCGAAGAGGCAAGATTATGTGGGTTCACCCAGACTTGGTGTCAGAGCTCGAAGAAGAGACTAATGCTACTAAAGCTAAGTCCAGGAAAAACTCCAAATGCAAACCCTGCTATATGGTTGCAACTTCTTCGACATTAGACGAAGACGAGGTTTTTGTCGCAGCAACCCGTTCAGGGAAGGCTTACCTCAAGGACTACGGAGCGAGTCAGGAAGAAGCACCTACAGACGCTTCAGCTGCCAAGCCTCCGAAACCAGAGCCCGTCGTACCAGAGACCGGTCCTTCAAGACCAACTTCGGCGGACAAGGGGAAGCAGAAAGAAGTGCGCTTCGATAAACCTGTGAAAAATATTCAAAACAAAGGTTTAGAGAAGCCGTACAACTTCGACATCTTGGCCCAACTAGCTAATACACCGGCCAGGTTGTCCATCTTCGAGCTACTCAGGATCTCCCAAGACACTCGTTTAGCCCTGAGTGAGGCATTGATGCAGGCGGATACGTACTTGACCCAACTCAAGTCCCCCGACGAAGAACTTGCAGCATGTCCCCGATGCCACAGTGTGATGGAGGTGGTCCCAAACATCACTTTCACTCAAGACAATATGCTATTGAAACATAAAAGGCATGACAGACCCCTCTACCACACCGGATATGTCGGTTCCATGGAGGTCGACCGGATTCACATAGATCCGAGATCCTCAATCAGCATTATTTTTCATAGTCTGCTTAGACCGCTGAGGATTCCTACCAGCGAACTGGCTTACACCACCACTACTATTGTGGGTTTCAACGCCGGAAGGAGTAAACCGTTGGGAAAAATTTGCCTAAGGATCCAGATTGGCAACCTCAGATCGGTGGCTACATGCTACATCATCGATTCAGAGGTATCCTACAACATCCTGTTGGGAAGACCATGGATCCACGACCACAACATCGTTCCTTCGCTCTACATCAATGCTTCAAATATGTAGACGCCCAAGGGACAGTACAAACGGAGGTTGTTGACCTAAACCCGTTTAAAGGAGTAGAATCCTACTACTCCGACGCCGTGTTATACTCGCAAGACTACACGGAAGAGGTGTCAGCCCAAGCAGAGAAGGAATCCCACCAGGAGCCTGAAGAACCTTCTGCCAAGCAACCTCTGTCAATCAAGGTGAAAGGACGAACTACCCGTCCAAAAGCCACAGAGCCTATGGCTATCCACCTGAACAAGACCAGGTCAGGGAAAGGGGGTGATCCTCTAGTAGTCACTCTGAGACAGAAGCCTCTGCCTTTAATCATCAACCTACGGCGCAACAAGCAACCGAGTGATGTAAATGCAACCAGAAGTGCGGTTTCTGATAATAATAAAGGACCTCTTTCCTAGTATATCGACGCTCAGATTCCAAATCAAGAATCCTCTCCCCATGACGATATAGAGCCTATAGCACGAAAATTCTTGGCAGCTATAGATTCTTATCATCCGTACATATGGGAAGTAACGTCATCATCCAATGTCACCACGACATATGGACCACATGAGGATTCTATCTTCATTGTCCCACCTGCCCGAAACGGTCAGCGTTCAATAGTCTTCGGCCGCATGCACAACGAACAGACTATACAAGAGGATTCCTTCGATGACGACTCTGGTGAAATGCAAGTTCACAGGTACAGCCCGCAAGCCTTGAAGATCATGCAAAATATGGGTTACAACTTAAGGATGGAACCAGGTCTCAACTACAGAAAAGGCAGACGAACACCGCTGCTCGGCAATCCCCCTATCAACAAACCCATTTCGGGTTAGGGTACGCCACCTCTCTTACGAATTCCAAGTCGAACGAGGATGTCTCTTCCTTTTTTTAAAATGGCTCATCGCCCTCCGGCTCATCTCATGCCCTCGAGCAAACATTATCGGCAAATATGGTAGCAACAGATTCCTTTGAATCAGACGAACGAGAATTCGAACCATTCGAGAATGACGCTTGGGCTTAGCAGATGGATACACAATGGGAGTTCCGCTTCGAGCAGAGAGAACCTTCCACTAAAGATAAAGTTATCCAGATTAACGTAGGGGATGAACTTTCACCAAAGCCGATATTTATCAGTAACGACCTTTCCGAAGAAGAAAGGGAAGAAATTACCCAGCTGATAAAAGAATATATCAACATCTTTTGCGTGGAATTATGAGGATATGCCAGGTCTTGGTCCAAAGGTGGCTACTCATAAACTCAACATACTGCCCGATTCAAAGCCTGTGAAGCAGCACCAACGCCGGTTTCGCCCGGACATGATGGACGCCATTGAAGCTGAAGTCAAGAAGTTAATAACCTGCAGCTTCATCCGTGAAGAACAACATCTCGACTGGATCGCCAATGTTGTCACGGTCATGAAGAAGAATGGGAAAGTACGGATCTGTATCGATTACCGAGATCTGAACGTAGCCTGCCCCAAGGATGACTTCCCTCTTCCCATCACAGACGTCATGATCGACAATACATGCGATTTTGAATGCATGTATTTCATGGACGGATTCTCGGAATACAATCAGATCAAGATGCATCCTGAAGACGAGAAGCATACCGCCTTCCGGTCACCACTGGGGGTATACTGCTATACGGTCATGCCCTTCGGATTAAAGAACGCCGGGGCTACGTACCAACGAGCTATGAGTGACATATTCCATAAGCATTTACTCAAGACGGTAGAGTGTTACGTGGACAATGTAGCTGTCAAAAGCCGTCTCAGGGATAATCACATCAAAGACTTGAAGACAGTATTTGAATTGATGCGTCAACATCAACTCAAAATGAACCCTACAAAGTCCTTTCTGGGGGTATCTAGCGGCAAATTTCTGGGATTTGTCATCACCGCCAAAGTCATTCAAGTGGACCCTAATAAAGTCAAGGCCATCTTAGAAATACGACCGCCCCGCAATCTGAGGGAACTCAGAGGATTCCAAGGTCGTCTGGCTTATATTCGAAGGTTCATATCAAACCTTTCTGGGAGATGCCAGCCTTTCTCTTATCTCATGAAGAAAGGTGTATCCTTCGTATGGGATAAAGCCTGTCAGCAAGCGTTCGGGGACATCAAGCGCTACCTCACCAGTCCACCAGTTCTGGTACCCCCTGTCATAGGAAAACCGTTCGTCCTGTACGTCCGAGCAATGGATCATTCCCTGGGAGCTCTTCTCGCACAAAAGAACGATATGGGCCACGAGCAGGCTATCTACTACCTCAGCAGGATGATGGTCGGAGCCTAACACTGGTACAATCCAGTGGAGAAAGAATGCTTGGCCCTGATGTTCGTTATTCAGAAAATGCGATACTATGTCACGGGCCAAACCATTCATATCATCTCCAAGATCAATCCTCTTCGGGTACTGATGAGCAAGCCAAGTGTCCTTAATTCCCGACTCGCGACTTGGGCGATGTTACTAACGCCATATGACATGGTATACGTCCCTCAGAAGTCCGTCAAAGGCCAAGCATTGGCTGACTTTCTAGCTGCTCATCCGATCCCGAAAGCCTCCAAACTGTACGAGGACATTCCCGACGAAGTCGCAGAGTGTAATTCTGCGACGGAAGGCGAGGCATGGCTACTGTTCTTCGATGGCGCCTCCAGGACTAGTCCCAGGGGAAACGTGGTGTCAGGAGTAGGGATCATCCTAGTCACTCCTGATAAACTCATTATCTACCGAGCATATTCTCTTAGCGAGCCCTGTTCTAACAATGTGGCATAATACAATGCTCTACTAATCGGGCTCCAGGTCGCTAAAAAGCTGGGGGTCGAATCTCTGGAAGCATTTGGTGATTCTCTGCTGATCGTCAACCAAGTCAGAGGAATATATGAAGTCCGGAATCCCGACCTTATCCCCTATCACTGAGCAACGGTCGAGATAGCCATGACGTTCAAAGGTTTCTTCCTGGAGCATGTACCTCGATCTCAGAATCGGGAAGCTGATGCCCTAGCTAGTCTAGCTGCAGATTTAGCCACCCCTGTAAGAAGTCAGAATTCGGTAATCCTTCTTAACAGAGACTTATTTTGTGTGAAAAACAACTTTCACATAGAACATAGCTACGCGGTGAACGCAGATCCGCCCAGGAGAGACTGGAAAAGTCCCTTTATAGATTTTGTAGCATACGGAATCTTGCCGGAAGATCCTAAAGAAGCAATATCTGTCAAAAGACGATCATTACGCTTCTATTTTGACGCATCGTCGCAATGCCTATATCGCCGGTCTTACGACAGGCTCTTATTACGATGTCTCTCTGGTGATAAAGCACAGCGGATTATCCGTGAAGCTCACGACGGCGTGTGCAGGGTGCATCAACCCGGTCCTAAGCTACAGGATCGTATCAGAAGAATGGGCTATTACTAGCCCACTATAATCGCAGACACAATCCAGTATGCCAGACGATGCAGGGCCTGTCAGGTTCATGCGGACTTCATATATCGACCGTCCGAACATCTATATCCTACGGTTACATCCTGGCCTTTCGAAGTATGGGGTATGGATATCATTGGTCCTATTCACCCGTCTTCTTCCAGAGGTCACCGGTTCATACTGGCCATCACGGATTACTTCTCCAAATGGGCAGAGGCGATCCCTCTTGCTGAGGTAAAGACATCTAACGTGACCAGCTTCATCAAGCATCACGTCATTTACCGCTTCGGGGTTCCCCGAAGGATAATCCATGACAATGGGCCTCAGTTCATCAGCCATGCGTTTTACCGATTCTGTGATAAAAATCGGATACAAAATGTGGTGGCCTCCACGATATATTATCCAGCTGCTAATGGGTTGGCGGAAGCCTTCAACAAAATCATTATCAAACTCTTAAAGAAGTTCGTCTCTTCGAGCAAAAGAGATTGGAATGAGAAGCTGGGAGAATGTCTCTGGACATACCGCATAACGGTACGAGCACTGACAGGTTGCACGCCATTCTCATTGGTCTACGGGAGTGAAGCAGTCCTTCCTATCAAAATTTAAATTCCGTCACTCAGGATAGCCGTGGCTAACGAGTTAACTCGAGAAAAGAATGACCTGTTAAGGCTTCAAGAACTAGAAGGATTAGACGAGAAACGCCTCCAAGCTCAGCAGCGCATCACGCTCTACCAAGCACGCATTTCCAGAACTTTTAATCAAAAAGTAAAGGAAAGAGTGTTCAAAGTCGGCGAGCTAGTCTTGGCTGTAAGAAGGCCGATGATTCTTACTCACAGGAGTAAAGGCAAATTCCAGCCCAAATGGGAAGGCCCTTACATGATCGAGACAACGTTCTCAAACGGCGCTTACAGGTTAGCCCAACCTAATGGAGACCTGCTAATGGCTCATATCAATGGCAAATTCCTGAAAAGGTACTATGCTTAAACCTCCTCGGCTCAAGTAGAATAAGGTGATCTCATTCTGACAAAACTACTTCCAAAACAAAACTAGTTGGATCATATTTCTATCATGTCCATATGACCTCTGAATAGATATGCTCTGCTAAAACTTATCGAAAGAATATCACGTCCATACTACCTCTGATATAACTTTCACCCAAACCTGTCATTTACATTCCAAAATGGTGGGTCCACAAAGTCAGATAAAAAAGCCTCTTTATTATTCCCAGAAAAGAGCGAAAGTACATTTAAAAAGCAAAAGCAAAAGTACATCATGAAGGGGGAGCGGTCAGGTCACGAAACTGTTGTGCCAGTATGGCCATCCTCTCATCCAGGGAGTGCAAGACGTCAGCGTGGACCCGCTCCAACCGTGCCTCGTCATCTAACAGGAGGGACAACTCGGCTCTAGCCCGAAGGAGACCGGCACGGGCGACTCCTTGCGCTCGCCAGGTTCTGTTATGCTGCGACCAGTCGACCATTCACCACATCTAGACCTGCTGACGACTAAGAAGCCCACTCCTTAGCCTGAGCAAGCTTTGTCTCCAGTTTGCGGACCCTCGCTACAATGCCGTCATGCTCGGCCTGGCACTTCGTTTGAAGGGCGATAGTCTCCTCCAAAACGGCTTTTTCTTTATCCATCTCCTGCTGATTGGTCTCGATGAATTTATTCAAACCTTCCTTCTTTTTAACAAGATGCGCAGTCAAGGAGTCATATCTGGCCTGGACCAGAGCTTCAATATTGCCTCGAGCTAGCTGTAGGTATTCATTAATGGGTTGCTCCAAGCCATTAACCATCGCCTCCAGCGCGTCGGCTACCCCGATATCATCAAATTCCCGGATCGCCTTTATAGAGAACCGAGAAGACCTCTTCAGCTGCGCAAAGTCTAGCTTCTTCGCCAACACCATTGACATCAGCATTCTCAAAGTGATGTAAAAGATCCCGGTGTAATTGTCATGACCTGCACCCGGTTTAGGGGCACGAGTGCGTGGGTACGTCCAGCCTACACCGCAGCATCGGGGGTAGAACGCTGTCTAAGTCGAGTACTATCTAACCAATCTCACGCTAGTATCCAACTCCATAAGGAGACACGGATAACACTATAAAATGAACAACATACTCAACCACAACTACAGCACGATAAGAATTGAAGAAACAAAAGAATACAACACAAGTCTACTGGCAAAATAATTATACCTGAAATCAGTAACAACCAATCCCCAAGTGTCAGAAACAAGTCCACTAAGGTCACAGTCTGGAAAAATATTTTCCAGTCAGGAAGGAGCAAAGTACATCTCTAAATAGCAGTTCTATATAAATGACATAAACTATGTAGCAGTTCTAGATGGAAACATACCAGATGCATGTATAGGTACGAGAAATGTACAATGAAAAGAATACTAGAAATACTGTAAGTAACTGCAGGAAAAGAAAATAATATGTCCAAGAGCAAGAAACCTATGACTAAGTGTATGAGTACTAGCTTTAACATGTGATCGGCTTGGAAACTTGATCAGGCTGGTTACATGTGATTAGCTATGGTTCATATAAAGTCAGGCTAACCGTTGGTTAGCTATGGTGCATGTAGAGATCAGGCTAATCACACGTAACAGCTATGGAGCATGTAAATGGTCAGGCCGCACCCGACGTGAGATGTGGGGTGAGCTATGGTACATATAAAGTTGGGTATGATCACATATCTACACTAAAATACTCCCCAAACCCCCGACTGGTATAGTGGATCCAATCATGGTATGCTGTGGCACAGGATTCCCAAGGAAGGTAGCAAATCTCCCCGGGAATCAGTGTCTGTACATGCACAAGATATCAAGGAAACAAGTCTTGTACAAGCTACACCATGAATAAGGAATAACATCTCATGACGAGATCCGTGTATACCAATCCGTGTAACCAATGTGTCAAGAACATGGATATTTACACTAGATACAGTGAACATAGGAGATATCATAAATTAGAAACTAATCAGAGAATGTACTCGCCTTTGGTCCTTAGCTGGTGAAAACCGAGGTCCTGTTCCAGAGTGTCCCCTGGGTAAACCAGCAGTCCTATAACATATCACAAGCAAAACTACATTTGCATCAGGTGCTACACTAACACATCACAATTACATGAACTCAGGGCTCTGCCAGGTATGGCACTAGTCAACTAGGGTCATCTAGTAGGGACACGTATATACTATACATTTACACTCAAAGTATACCAATAAAACGTATATAATATATATATACAAGTGTCTCTTAGTAATTGTACAAAATACGTATTTGTGTATATACACTAATAGATGTATATAATATATATTTATACCAAAATACATATTTGAATATATATATATATCAATCAAATATATTTCATACATATTTGACTAACCAGAGAATGTTCATCATGCCACTTCTCAAGGTGATCCCAAATGAAGTAGCAGTTAGTTCCAATGGGTCCGGAGCAGTCCAATTAGCTAGAAACTATATAAAGAAGTCCAAGATCGGAGCTCGGCATGAAAATCGAGATAAGAATACCGAGTCCTCAATACATAGAGAAATTCACCGAGGTTTAGCTAAGGTTAAGATTTACAAGTTAGCTAATAAGAGAAAAGGGTCGATTGTTCGTAATCAAGGTAACTCCTTAATTTATGAAAAATCATTTGGAATCATTTTGAACAATAATTGTTAAAACTCCCCTTTTGAACAAATTTACGATTTAAGGGTTTATTTATAAAAAAAATCTAGGATTTACGTAAAAGCCAATATATTTTCATTTATGGTAAATCGGTCACCGATCCAAATAAACTAATTTTGAACTCATTTTATTATTGGAACTATATTTTTAATAATAATATAAACCCCAAGATTTATTATATTTAACATAATCAAAAAACCTTTTAATTATAACTAAATAACTAATTACATAAAATTAGCTAATTACATATACTAAACTAATTACATTTATTTACTACATTAATTACAAATTAACTAAGAAAATACTAAACTAATTAATTAATATTTACTAACTGGTTAATAAATAAATTCCTGATTAATAACAAATTACTGTTTATTAATAATTAACTAATCTAATCATTAACTAAACTAATTACATTTAATTAAACTAATTAAAGATTTCTTAACTAATTACATACTTATTACATTAATCTTAACCCTAAATTCTATTTACACAGAACTTGAAGGAAGAAGGGAAAGAGGGAAGGGAGAAGGGGACTCACCGGAGTTACTCCGGCGTCGTCGGCCGGGCAGGGCGTCGTCAGTCGACGTCCGTCTCGGCGGCGGCACTCGTGCTCGGCAGATCTGCTCGAGGCGGCCACGGCTCGACAGATCCCGAGGAGGCGGCGGGGTTCTTGATCTCGGCGGTGGCTGGATCGGCAGCGGCGGCTTCGACAGACCCGAGGCGGCGCTTGGATCGAGGGGGCGACGGCTTCGAGGCGGCTGCGGCGGCTTCGACTCGGCGGTGGCGGTCTGTTCGAGGGCAGCGGCGGCTTTGACTCGGCGGTCGCGGTCTGTTCGAGGGCAGCGGCGGCTTCGAGGCGGGTGAGGCGGCGTTGACTGGCTCGAGGAGGGCTCGACGCGGAGGCGGCTCCCCTGCCTTCGAGGCTGAGCTGGGAGGAGCGTTCGTCGGCTCCGACAGTCAGTCGGCGGCGGCGATGGCCAGATCTAGGGTTAGGGTTCTGCGTGTGTCAGGGGTCGTGTCCGGGTCTGCCGGACACGGGGATGATGCTCTGTGGGCGTGTCCGGGTGTTGGACACGGGGTGGGTGTTTGCTGTGGTGTGGGGGTTGTGTCCGGGTGTGTCGGACACGGAAATCAGGTTGTAATATTGTAAATCTGGACACAGAAAATAAATGGATACGGTGGGACACCCGGGGTCGGACCCGAGGCCATCACGGCTGACACGGTGATGCTGGACACACGGACACGAGCACACAAAAATGGTGGTGGCTTTGGCTTGTGGGAATTTGTGGAGGCTAGCTAGTAAATTGGAGATTTAGGGTTTCTTGGGAATTGTGAGAATGAGAACTTAAATAGGGAGAAGGGTGTGTGGGATAAAGGGTGAGGGTTGGCCCAAATAACAATTGGCCCAAGACCATACATGAATAAATTCATGTGGGAATGAGGGTGAATGAAAGATGGTAACTTGTAAAAATAAAAATAAAGATTATAAATTCAGAAAATGTTTTAGGAAAGCTATGTAATTTATTTATTTACTATCCCATTAAATATAAAATTATTTTGAAGAACGACTAGTCCTTTAATTAATTTTATCCAATAATTAATTTTATGATTTCAAGCCAATAAACATTTGAAACTAGAGGAATATATATATTATTATTATTTATTTATTTTGTACTACATCGTCACTTAGGAAAAATGATTTTTATAAAAGATTTTTAAATTACCTTCTACAATCAAACATCGTTCAAAATCAAATAGAATTTTTAAGGAGAAATGTTTTATAAAACTTGATATTTTAAAATAAATTAAAATCTGATTATTTTGGAAATTGGAAATCGGAGGTTACAAGTCTATCCACCTTAGAAAAATTTCGTCCTCGAAATTTTAGGGATGACTATGATAGAAAAAAAAATTTGTTGTTCATAATGATGAATATATCATTGAAGAAAATATTTCTATAAGGAAAATATTTACCAAACAGAAGGAAACATGAAGAAAAAGAAAATAAGGTTTAAGACAGGAATAACTTGAAGGAATCATGGCTCGGCCTTGAATCCTCTAGAAGGTTTAGGTTTTGGGAAGTAGACACGATTACTGAAAAAAATAGATAATTGGAATAATGCACATTACCTTTTCAAAGTAACTAAACCAAGGAAGACCCAGTATAATGAATGATATAGACATGAAAGTTATAGCTAATTCGAAAGATACGGTCGACAATTTGATTTAAGAAACTTAAATACATCCTTCAGAATGTAATCAAGAGACATCTAATTGCCTTTCTTAATTTCTAGGAAAAAGTAGTCTTTACTACCATCTGAAAATAATCCTTCCTTTTTCCTCGTTCATTTTACTTTTCTCAATCTTGTGATTCATCATTAACAAATATCTATAAAAGTTTTAAATTCCACAAACTTTATTAGATTAGATCTTAGAATTTCTGAATCAAAATTTATTACCTGTCCAAAATCCTTATCATCAAATTCGAGTTTGTTTATCTTAACATCAACTATACCTCGATTATTTTCTTCGATTTCAAATGTTACTGTCATGGTCAAGATTTAATTTAAATCACAACCTCAATATACCATGATCTTACCTTACGACCTTCAATTATATGATCCCATAATCAATTATATTAAAATCTTCTTTACCATGAGCTTCATTTCATTCCATATTTCTTTATCCGTATGTATAATGTTTCCGAATTTTGAACTAATATTTTTTTCATCCTCTGAATTTATTATCCCAATGTAAAATTTTTTTACTACTCAAATCCTCAATATTTTAATTGAATTCCAGTCGTATCATAATCTCCTCAAATTTTAAGTAAATAACTAAATACAAAATTTACTATCCAATCCCTTTTAATTGAAATCCAATCAATGCATATTTATAAAACTTAAAAATCTGCATCCCAAAATTTAACTTTAAACACTCATCAATCATCTAACTCAATTTCAATCGATGCTTATTCCAATCTAACTCCTCATCCCAAGAATTTAATTTGACACTATTTCATTTACGATTTTATTTCCTGCTTTTCTTTTTCCTCAAATACTCAACGATGCCATGCTTCCAGTATCTTCAATGCAACATTCCTACTATATAAAATTTCTATCTTGCAGTCAAATAGATAAAATGATAATCTCTCAAATTTCTCAAAATTTTTTATTTTTTTTTCATCAATTCAATCATATCAAGACCTCCTTAAAATTAATAAATCCTCAAATTTTTGGCTCTGTGAATTTCTTAATTCTCCCTTTAAGTAAATGTTTGTCCTCGAATTTCAATCATACCTCGATTTTCATAAAATCAATGATCCATCAACTCCGTTATAACAACCCCTAAATTCTTTATTTAATTTAATGCTCATCCACAAATTTAATCCTCTTGTCTCCTTTGTCAGTCATAACCTCGTCATAGATCTTTGCTATGGTCAAAACCCTAATGATCATGGTTTAAGAAAATTCTACCTACATCCATGCAATTTGAGAAAATATATAGGTCATGTGTCTTGTCATGGTATTTCAGTCTCTGTTAAGGTGTACTACTAGTTATATCCTAACAAGGAAATCATGAATACGAACTACAGCACTTAGGGAAATCAATTAATCAAGAGACGGGAACATTAGAAAAGAACCTGCTAACATATTACTTGTAGTATCTACTATCTCTAACAAACACTTAACTCTAGCACATTCACTACAAATTTCTATTCATGTACACTGGTACCCATATCAACTACTCATATATTAATATTCATATCTCTCATCTGCCAAAAATTAATCCTCAAAATAATCGTCAAGGTTTAACTTCCCGATCAACTTACAATAAAATGCATATACCTCCTCAAAATCAGATACTTCTCATCGAAATAAAATTTAATCACTTCTAAAATCTTTGTAGCCTTAACTATGTTTATTTAATCAAATTTAAATCCTCAATATTTCATCAACATAAAATCTCAACTCCTTAAAAATTCTGAAAATTTAAAATTCATTTCCACCTTTTTATTTATAACTCCTCAATGTACATATTAGTGCTCACGGTCTCTGATACTCAAGGTGCACTCAATGCATCTAGTGTCTATAATTGTGTACTAAATTGTACTGCCCGAATCACTTGTACTATTACCTCCAATGATCAAAGTTACCATCAACTGTGTTTTCTTTCATAATTTCAATTTATGCCAACTGGTATATCATCTAATTATCATCACACCGAGTGCTTACTGTTACTAGCACCATTTTCAATAATCCTTGATATAGAATCATCGGCACTCTTGGTATTATATTACTAGCTTCATTAATGCATCATCTCATCAATGCTCATTATAACTCGGGATTACATGTATCTACTACAACACTCATGTTTCCTATTCTCATGGGCAAGTATATGGTTCCTCATCTCGATTTTTGTGTAGGCATTTCCTTGTAATCTTTTACAGCCTGTTAAACTAATCTGTGATACGCTTAACCACTTTCATTACCAATTCCAATATTTCTCTACCCATGACACCTCATTAACTCTTTATGCGTATGTATTTCCTTACCTTTAACGCTTCTGATATTAATCATCAAATTGAACATCATGCTCCATAAATCCTTAACACAATTCCCGGATACTTAATCGTTTACATAGATCACTCAATTACATAATCATGATTATCCAGGACGGGTAATTGGCTCTAATACTAACTCTGAGAACTATCACTGATACTCTAAACTCTCCTTAACTCTCAGTCTCTAATGACACTACTCCTAGAATCATTGGTACAAGGTACTATGCTAAGGGCTAACTCTAGATTAAAGCCTACTGCTCACATGTCCAACTAAGAAACACTTACAACTCACTAACAACACAGTCAACACTAATACAAAATACAGACAAAATTACAAGCCACTAATTATCATACTTAACAAGAAATCCTCAAGGAATAGGAGCTCAAAGACTGAATTGAGGACAGAAGGTATCTTTACTGCTAGTAAAGAAAAGAAGCGATGGAACAAAGTCCTGGAATAACAGAAATAGATAAGTCTTGAGATGATATTTTAAGAACCAATTTAAGATACAACCTGATAATCATACACGTCTGTCAGAAATTATGACACTCAGAATCCTCGCCACGCCAGTAAGCATAGATGCGATAAACGACAGGTTCCATAACTAAGGTATGCAACTCTATAATCATGTCATCTAGAATCTTCGCCACGCCAACCGGTATGGCTGCGAGAGACTCTAAGTTTCATAACTATAGTATGTACATCCAAGTTAGGTTCCTACGTTTTCGTCACCACAGCTAATATGGCTGCGATAAACTCCAGGGTCCATAACCAAAGTAGACGTTTTACCTTTCTCACTGTCCTCATCAAAATATGTCATCAGATGATACCATAAATTTAGTCCGTAAAATTCATCTTGATATGAAATCAACTCAACAACGATACCAAGAATTAAATTTAACAACTGGTCAACAAGAATCAAACTCAACAATGATACCAAAATTTAATTTAATAACTGCTCAACAAGAATCAAGTTCAGTGACAACAAGCGAGAGCGGACGAAAACAAGGAAAAAGATTTAAATTGAAAATTATAATAAGATTCTCAAGGGGTCGTCCCAGGAATCTCTCAAATAATTGTGATTGAGTATCCTCTCTCATCCTAGTATCCTATGTCCTATATTCAATAGCAGGTACGCAGTAGTACAACTATGACGTCGCACTACTACGACATCGCACAACTTGCAAAGTCAGACCTGCATGGGCCACCACTAAAACGTGTCACGATCCACACCCGGTTTAGGGGCACGAGTGCGTGGGTACGTCCAGCCTACGCCGCAGCATCGGCGGTAGAACGCTGTCTAGGTCGAGTACTATCTAACCAATCTCACGCTAGTATCCAACTCCATAAGGAGACACGGATAACACTATAAAATGAACAACATACTCAACCACAACTACAGCACGATAAGAATTGAAGAAACAAAAGAATACAACACAAGTCTACTGGCAAAATAATTATACCTGAAATCAGTAACAACCAATCCCCAAGTGTCAGAAATAAGTCCACTAAGGTCACAGTCTGGAAAATATTTTCCAGTCAGGAAGGAGCAAAGTACATCTCTAAATAGCAGTTCTATATAAATGACATAAACTATGTAGCAGTTCTAGATGGAAACATACCAGATGCATGTATAGGTACGAGAAATGTACAATGAAAAGAATACTGGAAATACTGTAAGTAACTGCAGGAAAAGAAAACAATATGTCCAAGAGCACGAAACCTATGACTAAGTGTATGAGTACTAGCTTTAACATGTGATCGGCTTGGAAACTTGATCAGGCTGGTTACATGTGATTAGCTATGGTTCATATAAAGTCAGGCTAACCGTTGGTTAGCTATGGTGCATGTAGAGATCAGGCTAATCACACGTAACAGCTATGGAGCATGTAAATGGTCAGGCCGCACCCGACGTGAGATGTGGGGTGAGCTATGGTACATATAAAGTTGGGTATGATCACATATCTACACTAAAATACTCCCCAAACCCCCGACTGGTATAGTGGATCCAATCATGGTACGCTATGGCACAGGATTCCCTAGGAAGGTAGCAAATCTCCCCGGGAATCAGTGTCTGTACATGCACAAGATATCAAGGAAACAAGTCTTGTACAAGCTACACCATGAATAAGGAATAACATCTCATGACGAGATCCGTGTATACCAATCCGTGTAACCAATGTGTCAAGAACATGGATATTTACACTAGATACAGTGAACATAGGAGATATCATAAATTAGAAACTAATCAGAGAATGTACTCACCTTTGGTCCTTAGCTGGTGAAAACCGAGGTCCTGTTCCAGAGTGTCCCCTGGGTAAACCAGCAGTCCTATAACATATCACAAGCAAAACCACATTTGCATCAGGTGCTACACTAACACATCACAATTACATGAACTCAGGGCTCTGCCAGGTATGGCACTAGTCAACTAGGGTCATCTAGTAGGGACACGTATATACTATACATTTACACTCAAAGTATACCAATAAAACGTATATAATATATATATACAAGTGTCTCTTAGTAACTGTACAAAATACGTATTTGTGTATATACACTAATAGATGTATATAATATATATTTATACCAAAATACATATTTGAATATATATATATATATCAATCAAATATATTTTATACATATTTGACTAACCAGAGAATGTTCATCATGCCACTTCTCAAGGTGATCCCAAATGAAGTAGCAGTTAGTTCCAATGGGTCCGGAGCAGTCCAATTAGCTAGAAACTATATAAAGAAGTCCAAGATCGGAGCTCGGCACGAAAATCGAGATAAGGATACCGAGTCCTCAATACATAGAGAAATTCACCGAGGTTTAGCTAAGGTTAAGATTTACAAGTTAGCTAATAAGAGAAAAGGGTCGATTGTTCGTAATCAAGGTAACTCCTTAATTTATGAAAAATTATTTGGAATCATTTTGAACAATAATTGTTAAAACTCCCCTTTTGAACAAATTTACGATTTAAGGGTTTATTTATAAAAAAAATCTAGGATTTACGTAAAAGCCAATATATTTTCATTTATGGTAAATCGGTCACCGATCCAAATAAACTAATTTTGAACTCATTTTATTATTGGAACTATATTTTTAATAATAATATAAACCCCAAGATTTATTATATTTAACATAATCAAAAAACCTTTTAATTATAACTAAATAACTAATTACATAAAATTAGCTAATTACATATACTAAACTAATTACATTTATTTACTATATTAATTACAAATTAACTAAGAAAATACTAAACTAATTAATTAATATTTACTAACTGGTTAATAAATAAATTCCTGATTAATAACAAATTACTGTTTATTAATAATTAACTAATCTAATCATTAACTAAACTAATTACATTTAATTAAACTAATTAAAGATTTCTTAACTAATTACATACTTATTACATTAATCTTAACCCTAAATTCTATTTACACAGAACTTGAAGGAAGAAGGGAAAGAGGGAAGGGAGAAGGGGACTCACCGGAGTTACTCCGGCGTCGTCGGCCGGGCAGGGCGTCGTCAGTCGACGTCCGTCTCGGCGGCGGCACTCGTGCTCGGCGGATCTGCTCGAGGCGGCCACGGCTCGACAGATCCCGAGGAGGCGGCGGGGTTCTTGATCTCGGCGGTGGCTGGATCGGCAGCGGCGGCTTCGACAGACCCGAGGCGGCGCTTGGATCGAGGGGGCGACGGCTTCGAGGCGGCTGCGGTGGCTTCGACTCGGCGGTGGCGGTCTGTTCGAGGGCAGCGGCGGCTTCGACTCGGCGGTGGCGGTCTGTTCGAGGGCAGCGGCGGCTTCGAGGCGGGTGAGGCGGCGTTGACTGGCTCGAGGAGGGCTCGACGCGGAGGCGGCTCCCCTGCCTTCGAGGCTGAGCTGGAAGGAGCGTTCGTCGACTCCGACAGTCAGTTGGCTGCGGCGATGGCCAGATCTAGGGTTAGGGTTCTGCGTGTGTCAGGGGGTCGTGTCCGGGTCTGCCGGACACGGGGATGATGCTCTGTGGGCGTGTCCGGGTGTTGGACACGGGGTGGGTGTTTGCTGTGGTGTGGGGGTTGTGTCCGGGTGTGTCGGACACGGAAATCAGGTTGTAATATTGTAAATCTGGACACAGGAAATGAATGGATACGGTGGGACACCCGGGGTCGGACCCGAGGCCATCACGACTGACACGGTGATGCTGGACACACGGACACGAGCACACAAAAATGGTGGTGGCTTTGGCTTGTGGGAATTTGTGGAGGCTAACTAGTAAATTGGAGATTTAGGGTTTCTTGGGAATTGTGAGAATGAGAACTTAAATAGGGAGAAGGGTGTGTGGGATAAAGGGTGAGGGTTGGCCCAAATAACAATTGGCCCAAGACCATACATGAATAAATTCATGTGGGAATGAGGGTGAATGAAAGATGGTAACTTGTAAAAATAAAAATAAAGATTATAAATTCAGAAAATGTTTTAGGAAAGCTATGTAATTTATTTATTTACTATCCCATTAAATATAAAATTATTTTGAAGAACGACTAGTCCTTTAATTAATTTTATCCAATAATTAATTTTATGATTTCAAGCCAATAAACATTTGAAACTAGAGGAATATATATATTATTATTATTTATTTATTTTGTACTACATCGTCACTTAGGAAAAAGGATTTTTATAAAAGATTTTTAAATTACCTTCTACAATCAAACATCGTTCAAAATCAAATAGAATTTTTAAGGAGAAATGTTTTATAAAACTTGATATTTTAAAATAAATTAAAATCTGATTATTTTGGAAATTGGAAATCGGAGGTTACAGTACTGCTGGGTCAGCGCAACTAGGTCCGCATGAACGCGGGGAGTGTCCGCAATCGTGGCGACTTCCCCTCCAGGAATAACCACAGACGATGTCGCCACGGCCGTCGCCTCAACAGGTGGTGCGACGAAAGAAGAAGCACCAACACCGGACGAAGCGACTGGCGTGCTCAAAGGAGGCACTGTCGCAATAACAGGCTCGTCCTCCTCTTGAGATATCGGAGTCTCCTTGACAGGGAAGCCAGCGCCCAGAGATGTCTTCTCTTCAAAATTGTGTACCTCTGTGTCACCGCCAGAGCCAAAGGACGCATCTACACTGCCCTCCCCAAAGAGGTCTTCCCCTGAAAGAAGGACGAAAGGAAGTTAATATCAGTATAATGTTAACTTTCCTAAAAGAAAAGGCGTGAAGACGACATTTACCCGGGACCGACGGCATATATGTCGCATCCGCAGCCTGTATAGCTAAATTATTTCTTAATGATGCTAGGCAAGCTGTCATACCTGGGTAAGGGAGTCTGCTCACAGAAGCTGACAGATAGTCTTCCAAGTCCTCCTCCAAATCCAACCGAGGCTTATCGGCTGGAATCGTGCTAGGTGCACTCGCAGGCGCGGCAGAAGTCCCTCCCGATGCCGATCCGGCTAGAGGTATACGGAACTTTATTATGCTCAGCCCCGAAGGCGACCTCGCTCCACTACCTGAAGCAATAGCCGGGATACCAGTGTTCAGCTGAGATCCTCCGGTACCACCAGCCGGAACTGTAGAAGGTCCCTCTCTAAAAGGCGAGGAACCTCCAATCAAAGAATCGTCCCCAACACGGGGAGATGCGAGCTCACCTCCAGGAGCATCAATGCCGGGAATCCGGAGAGAACGATTTACCATCTTCTTCTTCCTCTTACGAGGGGAAGCTTCCTTGGAAGCAGGAGCCCTTTGCTTCCCAGAAACTACCAAAGCCCCTGCAGGCGGAGGTACTTCGCCCCTAGGGACCGACACCAAAGGCTCATCCGGGGTAACGGACTCACCCTCGTCGGAAGAAACCCAGGGGACTTCAACTCTTCCCCCAGGCTTGGAAGAGGATACCCTAAAGCTTCCATGTATATTAAAATTACGGTGGAAGGTGTTCGTCGCCACATAGAACTGGGCATACGAATGCAGGATGCGCAGCTCCGTGGAGTGTAATGACGGGCACAATAAAAATTGCCCCAGTACAGCCCATGATAAAATATCGCCATCCCCGCGCTCCATCAACGAGCCCACCTCTGGACCTGAAGCTGGTGACGGTGTTGCCCACGTGCAACTGATTATACCCAAACTGCCGGGCAAACCGACTGGTCAAGTAGGGCTCCAAGAAGCAATGATCTTCGCTTCTGTACAGCAGATGGGATGGTCTAATACAGACCAACCAATTAAAAGCTTCGGGAGAAAGAATGGTCTTCTCTCTACCCGAATCCTCAAGCCTAATCCCCGACTAATTGCGATGTACAGGAGGGGCGGTGCAGAGAAGCTTCCAACTATGACTGAAGCCTAGCGCCTGCCGACAGTCTATAACCGTGCTCACGTTCCAGGAAGACTTCCGGTAGTTCAACAAAAAACTACCCCCCGAACTACTGTCGGAACCGGGAGACATCACCCGGGGGTTATGGAGAATTAACCACCCCATCAAATATAGGTATGGTAATTCTATCCTAGGAAAGCTATCACGCCGAACTTCATCGACGAGCAGCCCGTCAGTCATGGCCCTCAGGGCAGCTTGTATACGGCACACCATGGCAGGGAGCAAGCCCAGTCTTGTCCCGAACACCAGACGCACTGCAGGCCAGAGCGTGTTGCGGTGAATGCGGTCCGCAGATGCGACGCCCGGTACTACTAATCGGCACAGCCATATGGAGAGGAAGCCAGCCAGTTGAGCCTCCCTGGACAGAGGCCTGCGACAGCACCTCAAATAGCAATAGGCCTTAGTGCCTTCAGGATACTTTCCCGTCCCTTCGTCAAGGAACCGATCCGGAGCACCAGCATCCACTATGAGATCATCAACTACCTGAGCATTAAGCGCACTCAGGGGATTCACAGGCAGATCCTTTCCCTCCAATACCTTCTCCCGCTTAGCAGTCCTCGACCGGTGGAAGAAAAGATAGGACGTCCATTTGCTGATGTAAACCAAATTTGAGGGCTCATCATAAAAAGCGGTGCAGGTGAGGTAATGGCACATCAGCTCCTGATAGACCTCAACTACCCGAGGGTCTGAACCCTCCAGCTCCCGGTTCGTAGGAACATACTCTTCGTATGGAGTATCCCCCATCGGCAGTCTTGAGATCTCTGCCATCTCATGCAGGGCCAATCCTAACTCACAGTTGCAAACAGACCGATGTTCTCCAACTCGGTCTGAAAATGCTTCAGGGGACAATCAACCAAGCGAGCCCATCGTAGGTTTGAAGGGGTGATCCACCCGCCACACCGAGGGTTCACCTTAGGGTATACTCCCCCACGCCCCATAAAATTATTACAAAAAGTCGGTAACTGGACCGGCTGGATCACCAAACTGTCTTCACTCGGGACACTGCCCGGGTACAGCCCCCTGAACAGCGTCACGGAGCCAGAAGGGCGGCTGACAAACGAACCCTGGTCAGCTCCTCTCAGATGAAAGATCTTCCCCGGCTTGTCGTGAAGATCGGGGGTCAGCGTCCACGACATCTTTTTGGGATGTGTAGCATGAAAGAAGGCCGAGATGGGGTAGTCTCTCGGCATACTGGGCAGATACAAGACCAAATCCACGGTAGAGAAAACCCAGAGTTCTCTCTTAGGCTTTGTCTGGGACTGCTTATCAATCATGTCCCCGAAAAGAAAAGCCGGCTTCAGGTATTGCTCCCTGTCTACGTACGTTAGGGGCTCCCCATTGATCATGCTCAGCAGCATTCGCTCGCCCTGTGCCGATATCAGAATTGCCCTTCCTTCGGGATATTGGGGCCCGGAGATAGGAAATGTCACGTGCGACAGATCCTCCAGATAGTTGGCGTACAGCATCCCGGCGGCAGAGCCCATCACTTCAGCTAGCGGAGACTCATGCAAGTTAACTGTGAAAGTACAAAAGAAATACGTCAGTTCCTAAAAACTGGACATTTCGGGATTTGCAGCATCCAATCAACAGTCCGTGCTCTACGTCGAGACTGTGAAACTTGAACCTTTACGCTGGAATCCATTTCCTTAACGTAAAAGTCAAGATTGCCAGTATACGGTCTGTGCTTTACGCCAGATTGATTAAATTGAGCTTTACGCAAGGATTTCCATCCACAAGCATAAAACTCAAATTTTAATGGTGTATACCAAGTTTTTCGGTGGTCAAAGCTTTTACGCTCGACTGCAGAAAAAATGGAGTTTTTACGCTGGCACATTAGGAATATGGGCGTAAAAAGATAAAACATCTCCGTGCATCATCTTCCTCAAAAAGATGCTATCAGCACAGAAGACGACCTAGCGCGGTCACGTTCAACGTGTGCGAAGGATTTTCAGTCATTCTCTCCTTCCCAAAAGCTCTACCTTCCAGGCCGGGTGCACTACTCGTCGGCGGGATGCTCCGCTCATAATGAAGTTCGCCTTGTCCAATCAGAGACTCTCTCGCTTGGGCCGAGGAATAAGAAGAGGAATCAACCTTCTTTCCCTTAGCGGAGGAGGTTTGTTTCGAAGCCATTACTGGAGACTTTGAAGACTCGAAGAAGAAACAGAACTCGAACAGTCAAAAGCTTTCTCTCGCAGAAGACGGATGGAAAGTTTTTTCCTCAGAAACCTGGGATATATATAGAGTTCGGATGGACTCCTCGGACCCCGAACCAAGTCTCCTAATTAATATTCGGTTATGATTGGGTCCCACGTCAGCCTATTTATTCAGAGAAGGCGGACAGTCGGCGAATTCGAAAAGTTTTTCGCGCAAAGCAGGTTCGTGCTTTCTACGCTAAGGAGCTTTCTACGCTCGACAGCTACAGATCTACGGTTTTACGCTCGCAAGCTAAAAGTCTATGGTTTTTACGCCAGGATGCCTTTGTGCTCGGTAGCTTTTATGCTCGAGAGGCTACAAACCTACGACTTCACACTCCGCAGATACCAAATCGATGATCTCACGCTCGGTGGCGCATAGTTTACACTCGGAGGCGACGGATCCACAACTTCACGCTCGAAAAAAATTTCTTTTCAGAAGCAACAAATCCACAGTTCTACGCTAAAGAGCTTTCTACGCTCGACGGCTACGAATCTACGACTTTTTGTTCAACAGCTACAAGTCTATGGGTTTTACGCCCGGATGCCTTTGTGCTCGGTAGCTTTTATGCTCGAGAGGCTACAAACCTACGACTTCACGCTCAGGAACTACAAGTCTATAATTTCACGCTCGATGGTGTTTAGTTTATGCTCAGAGGCTGCCAACTCATGATTTCGCGCTCCATGACTTTCTGTACATCTGAAAGATATGCAGGCCAGAGTACACGTACATCTGAACGATCCTCAAGGCGGTCAATTACAGGAGTTCACACAGAAGATACTCCTTCTTGACCTCAAGATATCCCAAGTACCCAAAGCATACAGAGTTCAAACATTGAAAAAAATTACTCTTCTTCATGGGTCGATTCGAAGTTCATCCAGACTCCAGTCTGAATATTTCATCTACCAAGATGGCAAATCAGTTTGACAGCCATTTCTCGCCCTGTTCCAAGGGATTTCCGAGAAATCATTCTTGAAAATGATGTCTGAACAAAGAAATTCTGTTTATATGAAGTAACAGTTCAGGATTCTACGCGGTTCCTCACTCCTAAACAGCAGGACAGTTCGAACACTCGAATGCTAAAGCGGCTTTCTACGCATCCCTAGTTATACGTAAAAAACAGGACAGGACCCAGCACTCTTTCTAAACAGAGTCGGCGTAAAGAATCAGACGTGTCGAAGCTACACACATTCAGACTTCACAGCAAAGTATGGCAAGATGATCATATGAAGAAAGAAAGACGATTTTATTAAAGATTAAAGTCATGATTACATATGAGGGAAATCCAATCTACAAGGGTTTTTCTTTATTTTTATGATTACATCTGAGGGAAACCCCATCTACAAAGGGCTTCCCCATCATCGTCTGAAGATCGTACCGAGAAGCTGTTCTAACAGGTTCTCATATTGGTGAAGGTCTTCATCTTCTTCCAAGAAGATGATCAGTGGCGGAGGATACAAAAATGGGCATAGACCCATCCTCCAACAGAAGGAAAGTAGGGTAAATCTGCTGTCCTACAGACCACCGCCACTCAAGCCGGGACAGAGCTAGTCTGTCTGACTCTCGTCACCGGAGGTAACGGGAGAAGGTGCCACTTGCAAGCAGCGTGGTGAAATACGATTCTTCGTCTCTCCCGAAGAACCACCATACAAAGTTGCTGATTATCCCGAGCAAAGGAGGCTATGATATCCTTCCGTGATCCATCGTTGCAGAGGACATTTGCTCGAAGACACCGTCTTTTTTCGGCTCCTTACATGCTGGAAGAGCATGATCTCCTTCTTCCTCAAGTCGACCCGACGAACTCCGGCCATCATCTCTGTATAATAAAGGAAGTGTAGGAAGAACAGGAGAACTCCTCAGCCTTTTTATAGGCGAGAGAGAGCACCTATCCCCAATGAATCCGCCATAAAGTCAGCCTCGACTGTTTCAAAACTCTATTCAGAAACGTTTCGAGTTACGAGGAGCGGGTCATGCTTCATTCAAAGCGTGTCAAATTACGAGAAATTTAAAAGCTTTGAAGGGGGTCTCGTTGAAGCATGAAAAATACGCTGGAAGCTCTACGCAGCATATTGATGCAAAAACAGCATAAACCGAGGACTTCAGAGCCATCAAAGCGTGCAAACAGAGCTTCTCCGCCAAAGCACAGTGAGAAATACAGGATCAAGGACCATCCGCGTAGACAGTACGTCCAGGCTGCTTCAGCGTAAATAGGGGCTTCATCGCCTTTATGGCGTAAAACTTATCCCCTTTTCAAATGCATCATTGAAGTGTACGAGGGACGCTTCGTATTCTCCAAAGTGAACCTGTCAAAGCCTGCAATGAACCTGTCAAAGCCTGCAATGAACCTGTCAGATCCTGCAATGAACCTGATGTCTCGACTTCTGACAAAGGGATACTGCTCGACTACCCAAGCGACGTCTATAATGATGGCGAGGCACTGCAACCCGGGCTGTCATTTACTACCATTTCCCTTACGTAAACTGCTTTTACGTACACGGAGGAATACGCTGCCTATTTTACAAAGGCATATGAGAGCTCCTTACGCTCCACAGAAGATAAACCGCCTGCCACGTCAAAAGCTGTACCTCATACGAGATTCGAGGCACGTCTCTGCATTTTTTATGCACAGAGCGGTGACAGGTTCTCAAGGCACGTCTCTACAAATTAATGCGCCGAATACTGACAGATGCCTGAAATACGTCTCTGCACCATGCGCATGCCAAGTGACAGACCTTCAAAATATGCCTCTGCGTTTAATGCACCGGATGATGGCAAATCTCCATAATTAATGCTGGGGATTTGATTATATCTCCAAATGCCGTAATTCCGGCTAAAACGTCCACATCCACTCGGCCTTTGTGCCCATTCGGCTTCGGTGCCTACTCGGCTTCTACGCCTATTCAGCTTCGGTGCTCGCTCGGCTTCTACGCCCATTCGGCTTTGGTGCCTGCTCGGCTTCTACGCCTATTCAGATTCGGTGCCCGCTCGGCTTCTACGCCTATTCAGCTTTGGTGCCTACTCGGCTTCTATGCCTACTCGGCCTTTATGACCACTCGGCTTCTACGCCTACTCGGCTTCTATGCTGGTTTGATAACTATTTGGTTTCTATGCCATGGTGACAGACATTTGGCTTCTATGCCAACCTCTTCTACACGATGGATACCTACCTACGTGGCTTCTACGCCGTGATCTTCGTAGCGATTATACGCGCTTTATCCCTTAATTGGACCCGCGTCACACGCTCATTCAAAGGATCATCTATACGCAGGCATTGGTTATTTTAACCATTGTGTAAAAGGGTGTTGTACTTTCCACTACTCGGTTTTTACACCGATTGAGTGGTCACTGTCACTAAAACTCTATAAATAGAGACCTCTATCAATGAGGAACAAGGTCGACAAATTGGAGGGTCAAAGAAGTTAGGTCTGAAAAACTGATCATGAGATCCAGTACCAGATCCAACGGTCGAGAGAGAGAGAGAGAGAGAGAGAGAGAAGAGTCCAGAGCTCAAGCAAGGAGAAGGGATCGACAACTTTGGCATCGGGCATCCACCCTCTTCAGCAACCCTCGAAGCTGCTACCTGTCTTCCATGGCACTTCTTCAACATCGTGTGGTCCAAGGGCTAAAGTGATCGACTGTAGATCAGACACCTATAGCAATATTCATCCAGATTAAATAAATTGTACTTAGACATCCTCGTATAGGATCGAATTTGTACAATCTTGTTTGTAAACAATAAAAGAAGGGGCGGGTCTTAGCACAAGACCTCATTTTTCTCGTATTCATTAAATCTTTTCTCGTTTATATTACATCCCGAAACATATATATGCTCTGCTAAAGCTTACCGAAAGTATATCACGTCCATACTACCTCTGATATCACTTTCACCCAAACTTGTCATTTATATTCTGAAATGATGGGTCCACAAATTCAGATGAAAAGCCTCTCTATTATTCCCAAGAGAAAAAGAGCAAAAGTACATTTGAAAAGAAAAAGCAAAAGTACATCATGAAGGGGGAGCGGTCAGGTCGCGAAGCTGCTGCGCAAGTACGGCCATCCTCTCAGCCCCGGAATCCAAGACATTAGTGCAGACCCGCTCCAACCGTGCCTCGTCATCTGTCAGGAGGGACAGTTCGGCTCTAGCCCGAAGGAGACCGGCACGGGCGACTCCTGCCCTCGCCAAGTTCTGTTATGCTGCGACCAGTCGGCCATCTACCACATCTAGACCTTCCAACGACTGAGAAGCCCACTCCTTGGCCTGAGCAAGCTTTATCTCCAGTTTGCGGACCCTCGCTACATTGCCGTCATGCTCGGCCTGGCACTTCGTTTGAAGGGCGATAGTCTCCATTAAAACGACTTTCCCTTTATCCATCTCCTGCTGATTAGTCTCAATGAATTTATTCATACCTGCCTTATTTTCAATAAGATACGCAGTCAAGGAGTCGTATCTGGCCTGGACCAGAGCTTCAATATTGCCTTGAGCTAGCTGCAGGTATTCGTTAATGGGTTGCTTCAAACCATTAACCATCGCCTCCAGCGCGTCAGCTACCCCGGCATCACCGAATTCCCTGATCGCCTCTATCGAGAACCGAGAGGACCTCTTCAGCGATGCAAAGTCCAGCTTCTTCGCCAACACCATTGACATTAGCGTTCTCAAAGTGGTGTAGAAGATACCGATGTACTGCTCGGTCAGCGCAACTAGGTCCGTATGAACGCGGGGAGTGTCCACGATGGTGGCGACTTCCCCCCCAGTAATCACCACAGACGATTTCGTCACGGCCGTCGACTCAACAGGAGGTACGATGAAAGAAGAATCGCCAACACCGGATGAAGTGACCGGCGTGCTCAAAAGAGGCACTGTCGCAATGACAGGCTCGTCCTCCTCTTGAGATATCTCAAGAGTCTCCTCAACAGGCAAGCCAGCACCCGAAGATGTCTCCTCTTCAAAATTAGGTACCTCCATGTAACCACTAGGACCTGACACAGAGCCAAAGGGCGCGTCTACATCGCCCTCTCCGAAGAGGTCTTTCCCTGAAAAGAAGACAAAAGGAAGTTAAATCAACGTAATATTAATTTTCCCAAAGAAGAGGCATAAAAGACGATATTTACCCATGGCCGACGGCATATACGTCGCATCTGCAGCCTGTACAGCTAAATCATTTCTTAATAATGCTAGGCGAGCTGTCATACCTGGAGAAAGGGGTCTGTGAACTGACACTAGCAAGTAGTCTTCCAGGTCCTCCTCAAAATCCAACCAAGGCTCATCAACTGGAATCTCGCTAGGTGTGATCACAAGCGCGACAGAAGTCCCTCCCGATGCCAATCCGGCTGGAGGTATACGAAACTTTATTATACTCAGCCCCGAAGGCGACCTCGTTCCACTACCTGAAGCAGTAGCAGCGACGGCGGCGTCCAGCTGAGATTCTCCTGCACCACCAGCCGGAACTGTGGAAGGTCCCTCTCTAAAAGGAGAGGAACCTCCAATCAAAGGATCGTCCCCAACGCGGGGAGATGCGAGCTCACTTCTAGGAGCCTCAATGCCAGGAATCCGGAGAGGACGATTTACCGTCTTCTTCTTCCTCTTACGAGGGGAAGTCTCCTTGGGAGCATGAGCCCTTCGCTTCCCAGAAACTACCAAAGCCCCTGCAGGCGGAGGTACTTCACCCCTAGGGACCGACACCAGAGGCTCATCTAGATTGACGAACTCCTCACCCTCGTTGGAAGAAACCGAGGGACTTCAACTCTACCCCCAGGCTTGGAAGAGGGCACCCTAAAGCTTCTATGCATATCAAAATCGCGTTGGAAGGTGTTCGTTGCCACATAGAACTGGGCATACGAATGCAGGATGCGCAGCTCCGTAGAGAGTATGATGACCGGCACAGTAACAATTGCCCCAGTGCAGCCCATGATAAAATATCGCCATCCCCTCGCTCCATCAATGAGTCCACCTCTGGACCTGAAGCTGGTGACGGCATTGCCCACGTGCAACTGATCATACCCAAACTGCCGGGCAAACCGACTAGGCAAGTAGGGCTCCAAGAAGCAATAATCTTCGCTTCTATATAGCAGATAGGATGGTCTAATACAGACCAACCAATTAAAAGCTTCGGGAGAAAGAATGGTCTTCTCTCTACCCGAATCCTCTAGCCTAATCCCCGATTGATTATGATGTACAGAAGGGACGGTGCAGAAAAGCTTCCAACTGTGACTGAAGCCTAGCACCCGCCGACAGTCTATAACTGTGTTCATATTCCAGGAAGACTTCCGGTAGTTCAACAAGAAACTACCCCCCGAACTACTGCCGGAACCGGGAGACATCACCCGGGGGTTATGGAGAATTAACCACCCCATCAAATACAGGTATGGTAATTCTATCCTGGGAAAGCTATCACGCCGAATTTCATCGACGGGCAGCCCGTCAATCATGGCCCTCAGGCCAGCTTGTATACGGCACACCTTGGCAGGGAGCAAGCCCAGTCTTGCCCCGAACACCAGACGCACTGCAGGCCATAGCGTGTTACGGTGAATGCGGTCCGCAGATGCGACGCCAGGCACTACTACTCGACGCAGCCATATAGAGAGGAAGCCAACCAATTGAGCCTCCCTGGACAGAGGCCTACGACAGCGCCTAAAATAACTATAGGCCTTAGTGCCTTCAGGATACTTTCTCGTCCCTTCGTCGAGGAACCGGTCCGGAGCCCCAGCATCCACTACGAGATCGTCGACTACCTGAGCATTATGCACGCTTAGGGGATTCACAGGCAGATCCTTGCCCTCCAATACCTTCTCCGGCTTAGTAGTCCTGGACCGGTGAAAGAAGAGGTAAGACGTCCATTTGCTGATGTGAGCCAAATCCGAGGGCTCGTCATAAAAAGCGGTGCAAGCGAGGTAGTGGCACATCAACTCCTGGTACACTTCCACCACCCGAGGGTCTGAACCCCCCAGCTCCCGGTTCGTGGGAACATACTCTTCATATGGAGTATCCCCCATCAGCAGTCCTGAGATCTCTGCCATCTCATGCAGGGCCAATCCTAACTCCCCCAGTGGAGTGGCAAAAGTCCCGGTAAGCAAAATATATCGCTCCATCAGTGCCAGGAACAGGTTAGGGTTAGGAGGTAACCCAACACTGGTAGCACTCACAGCTGCAAACAGACCGATGTTCTCCAACTCGGTCTGAAAATGCTTCAAGGCCCAATCAACTAAGCGAGCCCATCGAAGGTTTGAAGTGGTGATCCACCCGCCACACCGAGGGTTCACCTTAGGGTATACTCCCCCACGCCCCATAAAATCATTATAGAAAGTCGGTAACTAGACCGACTGGATCACCAAACTGTCTTCGCTCGGGACACTGTCCGGGTACAGCCCCCTGAATAGCGTCACAGAGCCAGAAGGGCGGCTGACAAATGATCCCTGGTCAGCTCCTCTCATATGAAAGATCTTCCCTGGCTTGCCGTGAAGATCGGGGGTCAGCATCCACGACATCCTCCTGGGATGCGTAGCATGGAAAAAGACCGAAATGGGGTAGTCTCTCGGCATATTGGGCAGATACAAGACCGAACCCTCGGCAGGGAAAACCCAGAGTTCTCTCTTGGGCTTTGTCTGGGACCGCTTATCAATCATGTCCCCGAAGTGGAAAGCCGGCTTCAGGTACTGCTCCCCGTCTACGTACGTTAGGGGCTCCCCATTGATCAAACTCAGCAGCGTTCGCTCGCCCTGAGCTGATATCAGAATTGCCCTTCCTTCGGGATACTGGGGCCCGGAGATAGGAAATGTCACGTGCGACAGATCCTCTAGATAGTTGGAGTGCAGCATCCCGGCGGCAGAGCCCATCACTTCAGCTAGCGGAGACTCATACAAGTTAACTGTGAAAGTACAAAAGAGACACGTCAGTTCCTAACTAGACATTTTGGGACTTGCAACATCCACAAAAAAAAAATTCAACAGTCCGTGCTCTACGCCGAGACTGTGAAACTTGAGCCTTTATGCTGTAATCCATTTCCTTAACGTAAAATTCAAGATTGGCATTATACGGTCTGTGCTTTACGCCAGATTGATTAAATTGAGTTATTACGCTAGGATTTTCATCCACAAGCATAAAACTCAAATTTTAATAGTATACACCAAGTTTTGGGCGGTCAAAGCTTTTACGCTCGACTACGGAAAAAAATAGAGTTCTTACGCTGACACATTAGGAATGTGGGCGTAAAAAGATGAAATGTCTCCGTGCATCATCTTCCTCAAAGAGGCTATCAGCACAGAAGACGACCTAGCACGGTCACGTTCAACGTGTGCGAAGGATTTTCAGTCATTCTCTCTTTCCCAAAAGCTCTACCTTCCAGGCCGGGTGCACTACTCGTCGGCGGGCTGCTCCGCTCAGAATAGGATTCGCCTTGTCCAACCAGAGACGCTCTCGCTTGGGCCGAAGAACGAGAAGAAGAATCAACCTTCTTTCCCTTAGCGGAGGAAGTTTGTTTCGAAGCCATTACTGGAAACTTTGAAGACTCGAAGAAGAAACGGAGAAGAACTAGAACAGTCGAAAGCTTTCTCTCGCAGAAGACGGATGGAAAGTTTTTCTCTCAGAAACTTGGGATATATATATAGTTCGGATGGACTCCTCGGACCCCGAACCAAATCTCCTAATTAATATTCAGTTATGATTGGGTCCCACGTCAGCCTATTTATTCAGAGAAGGCGGACAGTCAGTGAATTCAAAAAGTTTTTCGCGCAAAGCAGGTTCGTGGTTTCTACGCTAAGGAGCTTTCTACGCTCGACAGCTACAGATCTACGGTTTTAGCTCGCAGGCTATAAGTCTATAGTTTTATGCCCGGATGCCTTTGTGCTCGGTAGCTTTTATGCTCGAGAGGCTACAAACCTACGACTTCACGCTCAGCAGATACCAAATCCATGATCTCACGCTCGGTGGCGCTTAGTTTACGCTCAGAGGCAACAGATCCACGACTTCACGCTCGGAAAATTTTCTTTTCAGAAGCAACAAATCTACAGTTCTACGCTAAGAAGATTTCTACGCTCGACAGCTACGAATCTACGGCTTTACGTTCGACAGCTACAAGTCGGGTTTTACGCCCGGATGCCTTTGTGCTCGGTAGCTTTTATGCTCGAGAGGCTACAAACCTATGACTTCACGCTCAGGAACTATAAATCTATGATTTCATGCTCGATGGTGTTTAGTTTATGCTCAGAGGCTGCCAACTTATGATTTTGCGCTCCATGACTTCCCGCACATCTTAAAGATATGCAGGCCAGAGTACGCGTATATCTGAACGATCCTCAAGGCGGTCAATTACAGGAGTTCACACAAAAGATACTCCTTCTTGACCTCAAGATATCCCAAGTACCCGAAGATACAGAGTTCAACATTAAAAAATTACTCTTCTTCATGGGTCGATTCGAAGTTCATCCAGACTCTAGTATGAATATTTCATCTACTAAGATGGCAAATCAGTTTAACAGCCATTTCTCGCCCTGTTCCAAGGGATTTTCGAGAAATCATTCTTGAAGATGATGTCTGAACAAAGAAATTCTGTTTATCAGAAGTAACAGTTCAGGATTCTACACGGTTCCTCACTCCTAAACAGCAGGACAGTTCGAACACTCGAATGCTCGAATGCTAAAGCGGCTTTCTATGCATCCCTAAGTTATGCGTAAAAGATAGGACAGGACCCAGCACACTTTCTAAACAGAGTCGGCGTAAAGAATCAGACGTGTCGAAGCTACACATATTCAGACTTCAAAGCAAAGATGGCAACATGATCATATGAAGAAGAAAACAATTTTATTAAAATTAAAAGCATGATTACATGAGGGAAATCCAGTCTACAAGGGTTTTTCTTCATTTTTTATGACTACATATGAGGGAAATCCCGTCTACAAAGGGCTTCCTCATCATCTTCTGAAGATTGCACCGAGAAGCTATTCTGCTAGGTTCTTACATTGGTGAAGGTCTTTCTCTTCTTCCAAGATGGTTCGTCGACATCCACAGTCGATGAACAAGAAGATGATCAGTGGCGGGAGGATACAAAAATGGCCATAGACCCATCCTCCAACAGAAGAAAAGCAGAGTAAATCTGCTTTCTTACATCCCGTGCCCCGGAGGTAACGGAAGAAGGTGCCACTTGCAAGCAGCGTGGTGAAATGTGATTCTTCTTCTCTCCCAAAGAACCACTATACAAAGTTGCTAATTATCCCGAGCAAAGGAGGCTATGATATCCTTCCATGATCCATCGTCGCAGAGGACATTTGCTCGAAGATGCCGTCTTTTTCGGCTCCTTACATGCAGGAAGAGCATGATCTCCTTCTTCCTCAAATCGACCTGACGAACTCCGTCCATCATCTCTGTATGATGAAGGAAGTGTGGGAAGAACAGGAGAACTCCTCAGCCTTTATATAGGCGAGAGGGAGCACCGATCCCCAATAAATCTGCCATAAAGTCAGCCTCGATCGTTTCAAAACTCCATTCAGAAACGTTTCGAGTTACGAGTAGCAGTTCATGCTTCATTCAAAGCGTTTCAAATTAAGAGGAATTTAAAAGCTTTGAAGGGGGTCTTGTAGAAACATGAAAAATACGCTGGGAAGCTCTACGCAGCATATTGATGCAAAGCAGCATAAACAGAGGACTTCAGAGCCTTCAACGTGTAAACAGAGCTACTCCGCCAAACACAGCATGAAATATAGGCTCAAGGACCATCCGCATAGGGCAGTATGTCCAGGCTGCTTCAGCGTAAATAGGGTGCTTTATCGCCTTTATGGCGTAAAACTCATCCGCTTTCAATGCAGCATTGAAGTGTACGAGGGACGCTTCGTATTCTTCGAAATGAACCTCTCAGATCCAGCAAAGAACCTGACATATCGACTTCTGACAAAGGGATACTGCTCGACTACCCAGTCGACGGCTATAATGATGGTGCGGCATTGCAACCCAGGCTGTCATTTACTGCCATTTCCCTTGCGTAAACCGCTTATCCGTACACAGAGGAATACGCTGCCTAGTTTTACACAGGCAAATGAGAGCTCCTTACGCTCCGCGGAAGACAAACCGTCGACCACGTCAAAAGCTGCACTCCATACGGGACTCGAGGTGCGTCTCTGCAATTAATGCGCCGAACACTGACAGATGCCTGAGGCACGTCTCTGCGTTTGATGCACAGAAGGGTGGCAGAACTTCAAACCACGGCTCTGTATTTAATGTACAGGATGATGGCGGATCTCCACATTTAATGTAGGAGATTTGATTAAATGTCACCGAACCGTCGTTTAGTGACATCCCCTTTGCGAGAGCTGCTCCTACGCATACAAGGGAATACGATGCCTAGTTTTACACAGGCAAAGGTGAGCTCATTACGCTCTGCAGAAGACGAACAGACTGCCACGATAGCGGTTACTCTTTGCACAGGATTCAAGGTGCGTATCTGTATTTAATGCGCAGAATGATGGGAAATCTTAAAGGCAAGCATCTGCATTTAATGCACATGATGGGGGCAGACCTCTGCATTTAATGCAAGAGATATGATAATCTCTAAGAGCCGTAATTCTGGCTAAGACGTCCACATCATCACTCTAGCACGTTATGCAGCGGCTTCTACGCCTATTCAGCTTCGGTGCCTGCTCGGCTTCTACGCCTATTCGGCCTTCTGTGCCTACTCGGCTTCTACGCCTACTCGGCCTCTATGACCACTCGGCTTCTACGCCCACTCGGCCTCTATGACCACTCGGCTTCTACGCCTACTCGGCTTCTACGCCTATTCGGCTTCTATGATGGTTTGATAACTATTTGGCTTCTATGCCATGGTGACAGATATTGGCTTCTATGCCAACCTCTTCTACACGGGGATACCTACCTACGTGGCTTCTACGCCGTGATCTTCGTAGCAGTTATACGCATTTTGTCGCTTAGTTGGACCCGCGTCACACGCTCATTCAAAGGATCATCTATATGCAGGCATTGGTTATTTTAACCATTGTGTAAAAGGGTGCTGTACTTTCTACTACTCAGTTTTTACACCGATTGAGTGGTCACTGTCACCAAAACTCTATAAATAGATACCTCTATCAACAGAGGAAAAGGGGAAATTAGTCGAACGATCAGAAGCAGGTCGACAAATTAAAAGGAGAAATAGAGGAGAGAGAGCAGAGAGAGAGGAGAATCCAGAGCTCAGGCAAAGAGAAGGGATCGACGACTTTGGCATCGGGCATCCACCCTCTTTAGCAACCTTCGAAGCTGCTACCTGTCTTCCATGGCACTTCTTCAACATCATGTGGTTCAAGGGCTAAAGTGATCGACTGCAGATGAGACACTTATAGCAATATTCATCCAGATTAAATAAATTATACTTAGACATCCTCGTGTAGGATCAAATTTGTACAATCTTGTTTGTAAACATAAAAGAAGGGCGGGTCTTCGTACAAGACCTCATTTTCCGCATTCATCAAATCTTTTTTCGTTTATTATCCAAAACAGTCATAAACAGAAATTGAACTTATAAGCATAAACTTAAACTTGCAATCATAAACTTGCTTTATAACCATAAACTTGTCTTATAACATAAACTTGTATATAAACTTGTCTTGTAAGTATCGCAACACGCGTAAACTTGGTCTGTCATGGAGCCCTTGCCTAGTAGGGTTGTCTATGCTACATGGGGCCCTTAGATATCGGGGTAGCTGGGAGCGCAATATTATTCCCTCCCAATGATCTAGGTAAACTTTATCTTGTTTAATTATTACTAAATTATTTCAAGTTCTCGATTCATGGACACTTGAGAACTCCCTAAAATGATGAGTCACGAGTACAAGCTTTTCATGAGTTATCATATTCGGGACACGTGATACATTAAACAATACTCATACTCGATTGCTCGATGCTAAATGCAATAGATTTTTATACACAAACATTTCCACGGTGTCGTGAAGATGGTGAACTTGTACATAAACTTGTCTTATGAACTCACATGCAAAACTTGTCTGGTATCATAAACTTGTATCGATATAAGAAAGCACAAAACAATAATCACTAAAAGGAATTACTAAAAGAACATAACAACAGGGAACACAAAATGCACACAAGAATTCCTGGCCGTATGTGCCCATTGGCCGCATGCACTCACTGGCCGCATGGACTCACTAGACGTATGCACCCACTGCTGTATGGACTCACTGGCCGCATGTACCCTATTTCCCTATAAATACCCCTCTTGGACTTAGGGAATTTTTTATTCATTCAGCGAGTGAAAGCACAAGGTGTTCAAGGACACTTATGTAAATAAGCAGTCATGCATCCAACAAGATGGACACATGCTTGTTAGTATGAGGCAAGATTTTAGGCCGCATAACCCTCCCGGGCAGCATAGCACTCTCAACCACATAGCTTGTTGGCCGTATGAAGACTTCGTCTTCTCCAACAGCAGGTTCAGCCAAATTGCACGAAATCAAGTGAAACAAAAGCCAAATTACACAAAATAAAATGTCACGCCCCGATACCCCGTAGGCTAATCGGCCGTCCCCGCTAGGCGGGAATCACCTTCGCCAGCGCTCCCGCGGGACGATCGCTTCGACCCATCCGGACGTGATGCCGCACGAGCGTGAGCCACGCCCGTGCAAGGACGTGGTTCATTGGCTGGCGGTAAGAGTTTTAAGCCACAGAGTCATACAGATTATCCGAGTGCAGCGGAGTCATGAACGCATAGGCGATCGGTAACAAGTTCACTGAGTCAACAATATAGCGGAAGCATTGAAACACAAGTTAAAGTAAAGCAAACTCTTTTATTGATATAAAAAAGTATTACAGGTGGCATATAGCTGAGATTACAAGTCGCTCAAGCCTCTCTCTCTGAAATAGAAATGCGTGCCAAGTGGCTACAATTGTGGAATGATTGTACAGACGATGTTCAGGCAAGTTCCAACATTATGTCTTGTATATGTGCTTCTGTTCCGGACGTACCGTTGCTTCGAAGTGATCTTCATGCCTTAGCACGCACGAAGGAGGCATCCACACCGAACGAGGTTCTCCCGTACCCTGCAAACGATCTGGTGGGTTATCAGTACATTGAATGCACTAGTGTGGAGGCTACTCGCCCGCTCGACAAATCCAAACACGTAATACAGGTTCCCTGCACCAACTATTAAGTTGTCTTTCTAGTTTTCTTAGGATCAGTTTCTTGCAAACATTGAATAGCCTATTTTGTGTGGCAGTGCGTCATGCGACATGAGAGAAAACACGGCGAGACTTACCAACTTACCATTTACCTTCCCTGTCCAAGGCAAACATTATTAATTCAAGCACGGGCAAATGTAAACATTCAGGTGATAGCATATGCAAACACGATATCGTGGGCAAGATCACATTACAAGTACACGATTTACAGGAGTATCAGGTGTGTTGCATACAATGGTTTTACAGAAATGTACCAGACACCGTTCGGTGTCTTTTACCTGACTATCTGAATCACCTGCACAACTTACCATGTCTTCCCTGCCACGAAGACACAAGTTAGTATCCAACAGGTTCAAATATATATGATAATCACTGGCTTAATTGCCATAAAGGACACTAGTTTGTGACGAGGATGGTTTGCTATGTGCAAGAACGTGAGGTGCCGCATACCATCCCATCCAAGAACGTGAGCCTAAACGTGAGTTTCGTCCAGAATCAGAACGGTGCTAGTGCCCCAGCAGCCGCCCGTAGGAACTATACCTTATGCACAAGTTGTCCGTGATCGAATATTAACATTCATTCGCCCGAAGGCTACATTAACAATCATTCGCCCGAAGGCTACGTGATCCGCCCGGAGGCTACGTGATCCGCCTGGAGGCTACGTGAATATCAATCATTCTCCTGAAGGCTACATTATTCACCCGAAGGCTACATGAGTATAAGACAAGTAGTATTGCATGATTCATTTGTTCAGTGAATGGCTTTTGCCTTAAGGCATTCACCTGGGGAAGAGATTGCCTTGGTGACCTAGCGGTCCCGGATACTTGCAGGTTTATTTAGGCACAGAACGACTACTTAGTAGTCTTCCGGGGTTTGGATGAAAATAAGGCAACTTACAAGCAGACAAGCATGCATTTATATAAACATAAGCAATCACGTTGGCTCGGGCCCGAAGGTAATCCGAGAGATGAATCCGTTAGGGGACTTCCCGAGCGACACGTTCTAGGGTAGCATGCGAGGGTTTGAACATATATAAAAGCAATGTTTTATTTCCATGTTCTAGCATAAGCAATATGAGTTGGGATTATTCCCTTAGCTAGGTGCGTTGGATTCTTATTAGCATGCAGGGGGTGATTCACCTAGCGACTAGCATGTATCATTCCAGATTTTATGTGTGCTGTCTAAGCAAAGACAAGTTCACCGTAGCCACCCACCTTAGCGATGATTCGCCTCGGTAGAGCGATACGTCAAGCGAGCCTTTGAAAGCCTAAGCTGAATTTCTGTAGGGACAAGTCTGGATATCCTTTGCTTCTCGTTTGAGGCAAAGCGGGTCAGGACATGCACTATTGCCGTTTAAAACGGCAGTCCGCTTGAGCAGAACGGGATGTTACATCCTACCCAACTCAGAAAAAGTCTCGCCCTCGAGACTTATTGAGGACAAGCAGTAATCTAGGGTTGAGGCAATCCTAGACAAGTTGTTGTACTTGTTCATTTGGATATTTACTTGCACAAGTATCGAAATTAGAATATCGCTTAGACTGGATCGTGCGCACTTTCGAAGGGCCCCTCTAGCGTGAGCACGTCAACCAGCTTAGTGATAGCAAAGTCTTAGCACTCGAGTTTCACCTTTTCTTAAGTCTTGGATGGTGCACAAGTTCAAGGCATCCCTCGAATAGATGCATTCAACCAAACTTAGAGTTAGTGAAATCGGACAAGCTACTAGCGATTCTCTCAAGGGTTCGCACAGGTTGGCACAAAGGCCACTCGCAGCATAATAACATACAAGCAATCATATCATTCAAAACGTATTTAGAAAGTATTTAGACTTATTGTTGGAATATTCCATCGAGACATTGAGAGAGAGCGTGCACATAACCCACGAACGAGCTTTCGAAACAAAGATATTCGAAATGAAGTCCAAAGGCGTAGAAGCCAGGCTCTGATACCATTATGTCACGCCCCGATCTCCCGCAAGCTAATCGGCTATCCCCGCTAGGCGAGAATCACCCTCGCCAGCGCTCCCGCGGGACGATCGCTTCGACTCATCCGGGCGTGATGTCGCATGAGCGTGAGCCACGCCCGTGCAAGGCCGTGGTTCATTGGCTGGCGGTAAGAATTCTAAGCCACAGAGTCACACAGATTATCCGAGTGCAGCGGAGTCATGAACGCATAGGCGATCGGTAACAAGTTTACTAAGTCGACAATATAGCGAAAGCATTGAAACACAAGTTAAAGTAAAGCAAACTCTTTTATTGATATAAAAAAGTGTTACAGGCGGCGTATAGCCGAGATTACAAATCGCCCAAGCCTCTCTCTCTGAAATAGTAAATGCGTGCCAAGTGGCTGCAATTGTGGAATGATTGTACAGACGATGTTCAGGTAAGTTCCAACATTATGTCTTATATATGTGCTTCTGTTCCGGACGCACCGTTGCTTCGGAGTGATCTTTACGCCTTAGCACGCATGAAGGAGGCATCCACACCGAACGAGGTTCTTCTGCACCCTGCAAACGATCTGGTGGGTTATCAGTACATTGAATGCACTAGTGGGGAGGCTACTCACCCGCTCAAAAAATCCAAACACATAATACAGGTTCCGTGCACCAACTATTAAGTTGTCTTTCTAGTTGCCTTAGGATCAGTTTTATGCAAACATTGAATAGCCTATTTTGTATGGCAGTGCGCCGTGCGACATGAGAGAAAACACGACAAGACTTACCAACTTACCATTTACCTTTCCTGTCCAAGGCAAACATTATTAATTCAAAGTGTAAACATTCAGGCGATAGCATATGCAAATACGATGTCGTGGGCAAGATCACATTACAAGTACACAATTTACAGGAGTATCAGGTGTGTTGCATTCAATGGTTTTACAGAAATTTACCTGACACCGTTCGGTATCTTTTACCTGACTATCTGAATCACCTGCACAACTTACCATGTCTTCCCTGCCATGAAGACACAAGTTAGTATGCAACAGGTTCAAATATACATGATGATCACGGGCTTGATTGCCATAAAGGACACTAGTCTGTGACGAGGATGGTTTGCTACGTGCAAGAACGTGAGGTACCGCATACCATCCCGTCCAAGAACGTGAGACTAAACGTGAGTTCCGTCCAGAATCAGAACGGTGCCAGTGCCCCAGGAGCTGCCCACAGGAACTATACCTTGTGCACAAGTTGTCCGTGATCAAATATTAACATTCATTCGCCCGAAGGCTACATTAACAATCATTCGCACGAAGGCTACGTGATCCGCCCGGAGGCTACGTGATCCGCCTGGAGGCTACGTAAATATCAATCATTCGCCCGAAGGCTACGTTATTCACCCTAAGGCTACATGAGTACAAGACAAGCAGTATTGCATGATTCATTTGTTCAGTGAATAGCTTTTGCCTTGATGCATTCTCCTGGGGCGGAGATTGCCTTGGTGACCTAGTGGTCCCGGATACTTGCAAGTTTATTTAGGCACGGAACGACTACTTAGTAGTCTTTCGGGGTTTGGATGAAAACAAGCCAACTTACAAGCAGACAAGCATGCATTTATATAAACATAAGCAATTACGTTGGCTCGGGCCCGAAGGTAAGCCGGGAGATGAATCCGTTAGGGGACTTCCCGAGCGACACGTTCTAGGGTTGCATGCGAGGGTCTGAACATATATAAAAGCAATATTTTATTTCTATGTTCTAGCATAAGCAATATGAGTTGGAATTATTCCCTTAGCTAGGTGCGTTGGATTCTTATTAGCATGCAGGGGGTGATTCACCTAGTGACTAGCATGTATCATTCCAGATTTTATGTGTGCTGGCTAAGCAAAGACAAGTTCACCGTAGCCACCTACCTTAGCGATGATTCTCCTCGGTAGAGCGATACGTCAAGCGAGCCTCTGAAAGCCTAAGCTGAATTCCTGTAGGGACAAGTCTGGATATCCTTTGCTTCTCGTTTGAGGCAAAGCGGGTCGGGACATGCACTATTGCCGTTTGAAACGGCAGTCCGCTTGAGCGGAATGGGGTGTTACATGAAATTCTCTAACATAAGGAACCACTAGATTTTAAAAACACTAAGTTTTAATCAATCAAAACCAAAGAAAATTCATGAAACATATAAAAACCCTAAACTCAGATCTACAAAAATTTATACATCGAAATTCAAAACTCCAAGAACTAAATATGATCTGCAACTCAAGGAGAACATTTTATATCAAATACATTTTTAAAACAATATATAAATCAAAAAATTTATGACTTTACCATTGAGCAAGATGTACTTGCCTTGGGTTGCTCCGACCCTCTACCTCTCATGGTCCAAGTCACAGCAACTTCTCCCTAGGGCTAGGGTTTGGCTAGAGAGGGCTTGAAGGAGGGGAGGAAGATGAAAGCAAGTGAAATAAGAAAATGAGTGAGGAGATAGAAAATATTCATATATATAATAAGAGGAGAGGGAAATAGTTTAGTCATGGGTTCACCTAAAATGAACCGAACCAAGTGTCCATTCTACATGCGGGTCCTAAACTGGGTCTATGGCAATGCCAATGGGTATTCTACTGGTCTCGGGTAGTCTCTCTCAACAACAGGAAAATAAAATAATAAATAAAATGACAGGAACCAACATGAAAAATACAGCTGGAATTATTTATCAAAAAAATTAAATTCTAGAAATTTAAGAAATACTAATTCTGGAATCAGGTGTAATATCTCTACCCTTCTTAGAAACATTTTGTCTACGAAATTTCACCAAGGCTAGTCGAGCTGAAACACACGAGAAAGTTCAAAAAATCAAATAATAATTCAAATGATTATACTAAGCAAATAACTAAAATATAAAAGATAGCTTTAGAAGTAACTAATGAATAAATGCACAAAAGCAACACTCAGGAAAATGGAGACATATGGATACATATACTCCTGAGTCAGTCGAATAGGAACTCGTCCTCGCTTGGCTATGCTGACTCACACAAATGGACAAGAGGAAAACCTGGAGGTAAGTCGGTACCAATGACTATATCGAGGACATAACCCTAATCCAGGACATACCTTCGTAGTCGAGATATTGGATAGACACCACGTACCATGAGTCATAAAGGCAGAAGAGCGAGGGCGATGAACTCACCTTTTGCTCAATGAAATGATTGAAATGACTATCTGTTTGATGATAAACAAAAGAAATTGAAAGTAGGTTTATACGAAACCCTTTTTTTGTTTATAAACAAGAAAAAAAAGTACAATTAATCATATACGAGGATGTTAAGTACAATAAAAATAATTCTGGGGAAATACTGCTATAGGAGTCTGATCTGCATCAATCACTTTGTCCCTTGGACCACACGATGACGAAGAAGTGTTGTAGAAAAAGAAGAAGCTTCAAAGATTGCAGGAGGGATTGAACTCTCGTTGCCAAAGTTATCAATCAACACTCTCTGTATATACTCTCTATCTGATCTCCTCTGATCCCTCATCTCCTGTGACTGGAAGTCTCTATTTATAGAGCTTAGTCACAGTAATTGTCCAGTCGGTGTAGAAGCCAAACTGTGGAGAGAGTTGCACCTTTTACGCAACGGTTATAATAACTGCTACCCACGTCTGAATGATCTCCTGAATCCGCATGTGACGTGTGTCCCATTATGAGGTAACGCGTATAATCGCTCATCGAAGATCACGGCATGCAAGCTATGTAGGTAACTTCCCCTCGCGTAGAGATGGTTGGCATAAAAGCCAAATAACTGTCTCGTTGGCGTAAAAGCCAAATAGTTATCTTGTTGGCGTAAAAGCCAAGTAGCTGTCATGTTGGCGTAAAAGCGAAGTAGCTGTTCTGTTGGTGTAAAAGCCAAGTAGCTATTCTGTTGGCGTAAAAGCCAAGTAGCTATTCTGTTGGCGTAAAAGCCAAATTCTGCATAAAGCTTGATGCTGCATAAATAGGTAACCAGCGTAAACTAGCCAATTATCCTTCCTGACTAAGGTCTTGAGCGTATTCTGGGCCAAATAGCCTTATCACGTGCCTTTGCAGATATAACCTGAGTTGGCGTATTTCGAGGAAATAGCATATGGCGTACTCCTATAGTTGAAAATAGCCAGGTTGGCATATTTTGAAGAGATAGCATACGGCGTACTCCTATAGTTAAAAATAGCCAGGTTGGCGTAAAATGCCAGGATGGTGACGTGAGAGTATTAGCCCTAGTTTTAGCTGTCTCGGTCATTAAAAATAGAACCAAATCTCGTGTATTAAATACAGAGATCTGCCCCCATCTCGCGCATTAACTGCAGAGATGTGCCTCGAGTTCTGTACGAATAACAGCTTTTGACGTGGCATCTGATTTTGTCTCATCTTGAGCATAAAAACTCATCTCTGCCTGTGTAGAATAGGCAGCGTATTCCTTGAATGCGTAAAGACGACTTGCATCAAGGATATGTCACTAAACGATAACCTGGGCCTCTGTACAGAATTATTATTACAGCCGTCCTCTCGATCGTCGTGCAGTACCCTTTGTCAGGAGTCAGGTTCACTGTTTTGTCTGACAGATTCATTCGAGGAATACGAAGAGTTTCTCGTAAAACTTTACGCTGCATTAAAAGTAAACATATTTTACGCCGGAGGGAAGTGTAGCAACCTTCTACGCCAATACAGCCTTTGAGTGCTACTTTACGCGGGCTGTTCTGAAGCCATATTTTATGCCACACAACGCTGAAGCTCTGTTTTACGCGTATAGCTCTGAAGTCATATTTTTTATGCCACATAGCGCTGAAGCTCTGTTTTATGCGGGCTTCATGCATGTCGGGGGTTTTTTTACGCGTATAATTTCCCAACGTACTTTTCATGCTTCTACAAGACCCCCTTCAAAGTTTTCAAATTTCTCGTAATTTGAAATACTTTGAATGAAGCATAAAACGATCAAATTTGACTCGTTCTGCGAGTCTGATTTTTCGACAAAATTTAGGAATTTGTTGGGATTTGGTATGTTCTCTTATGCCTATATAAAGGCAAGCGAGTGAACCTATTTTTCCACACTTCCTTCACCAAAAAGATGGTTGCCGAGCTTCATCGGGCTGACCTGAGGAAGAAGAATATTATGCTCTTCCAGCATGTAAGGAGCCGTAAAAGGAGGCATCTTCGAGCAAATGTCCTCTGCAACGATGGATCATGGAAGGATATCATAGTTGTTTGATAATAAACGAAAGAAATGAAACTAGGTTTATACGAAACCCTTTCTTTGGTTTACAAACAAAAAAAAGAAGTACTTTTAATCCTATACGAGGATGTTAAGTACAAAAGTTTGATTCTGGGTAAATATTGCTATAGGAGTCTGATCTGCGGTCGATCACTTTGTCTCTTGGACCACACGATGACGAAGAAGTACTGTGGAAGAGGGAGAAGCTTTAAAGGTTGCAGAAGAGATTGGATGCTCGATGCCAAAGTCGTCAATCACTACTCTCTGTCTGTGCTCTAGACTCTTCTCTCTCAATAAAAATTGATTCCCTAAATCAAAATCGATCATTTTCTCTGTTAATAGAGATCTTTATTTATAGAGCCCAATTGCAGTAACCGTCCAGTCGGCGTAGAAGCCGAACAGTGGAGAGTATGGCGCTCTTTACACGGCGGTTATGATAACTGCTACCTACATCTGAATGATCTCCTGAATCCGCATATGACGCATATCCCATTATGAGGTAACGCGTATAACTATTGCGAAGATCACGGCATACAAACCACGTAGGTAACTGCCCCTCGTGTAGAGATGATTGGCATGGAAGCCGAATAGCTGTCATACTGGCGTAGAAGCCAGGTAGCTGTCATACTAGCGTAGAAGCCAAAGTAGTTGTTATATTGGTGTAGAAACCGAAATAGTTGTCAAGTTGGCGTAGAAGCCAAGTAGGCGTAGAAGCCTGATGCTGCACGGATAAGTAGCTAGCATAAAGATAGCCAATTATCCTTTCTTGACTGAGATCTTGAGCGTATTCTGGACCAAATAGCATTATCACGCACCTTTGCCAATATAGCCTAAGTTGGCGTATTTCGAGGAGATAGCATACGGCGTACTCCTATAGCTGAAAATAGCCAGGTCGACGTATTTCGAGGAGATAGCATACGGCGTACTCCTATAGCTGAAAATAGTCTTATGGCATAATGTACAGGGATGGTGATGTGGACGTATTAGCCCTAATTATAGCTCACCCAGTCATTGGAAATAGAATAAAATCTCGTACATTAAATGCAGAGATCTGCTCCCATCTCGCATATTAACTACAGAGACGTACCTCGGGTTCTGTATGAAGAGCAGCTTTTGACGTGGCGGTCAGCTTTGTCTTATCCTGAGCGTAAAAGCTCATGTCTGCCTGTGTAAAATAGGCAGCGTATTCCTTGAATGCGTAAACGACGTCTTAATTCGAGGCTTTGTCATTAAACGACAGTCTGGGGTTCTGTGTCGAATCATCATTATAGCCGTCATCTTGATAGTCGTACAGTACTCTTTGTCAGGAGTCAGGTTCATTGTACTGTATGACAGGTTCATTCGAGGAATACGAAGAGTTCCTCGTACAATTTCTTGCTGCATTAAAAGCAGATAGATTTTACGCCAAAGTGGCGATGTAACAACCTTTTTACGCTGAAGCAGTCTGAAAATACTGTATTATGCGAGTTGTTCTAGAGCTATATTTTACGCTTAAACAGCGTTGAAGCTCCACTGTACGCCAATGGCTCTGAAGTCATGTCTTACGCAACCCAGTACTGGAGCTCTATTTTACGCGGACTTCCTGCATGTTGAGGGTTTTTACGCGTATACTTCCTCAGCGTATTTTTCATGCTTCTACAAGACCCCCTTCAAAGTTTTCAAATTTCTCGTAATTTGAAATACTTTGAATGAAGCATGAAACGGTCAAGTCTGACACGTTCCGCGAGGCTGATTTTACGGCAAATATTTAGGGATTTGTTAGGATTTGGTGTGATCTCCTCTGCCTATATAAAGGCGACCGAGTTAACCTATTTCTCCCACACTTCCTTCACCACAAAGAGATGGTCGCCGAGCTTCGTCGGTTTAGCTTGAGGAAGAAGAAGATCAGGTTCTTCCAGCTTGTAAGGAGCCATAAAAAGAGGCATCTTCGAGCAAATGTCCTATGCAACGATGGATCATGGAAGGATATCATAGCTTTCTTTGCTCGGGATGATCAGCAATTTCATATGGCAATTCGTCCAGGAGAGAGGAAGGGTCTCATTTGGCCACACAGCTTGCAAGCTGTATTTTTTCCCATCATGGCGGTGGATGAGGGTAGGCAGTCTGGCCTTGTCTTCCAGTAATGAGTTAGGTCTGAACCCCCAACTCAATATGCCATGGCGTATGGAGGGTGGGCTTAAATAATTTATACAAGCCCAGTTCTGTATCCTCCCGCCATTAATTATTTTTTTGTTAATCGGCCATGGAAATAGATTAACTACTGTAGAAGACGAAAAAGATCTCCACCAATACGAGAACCTGGCAGAACAGATTCTCGACGTGATCTTCAATGAGAATGAGAAACCCTTTGTAGAAAAAGTATTTCCATCATATGTAATCATGAAGATGAAAAAACCCTTTGTAAACTGGATTTCCATCATATGTAATCATTTTTTTTTATTTAAAAAAAATATCCCCCTATAAAAAACAAAAAAAAAGAAAAAAAAATTTTTTTTGGGGGTAATTTTTTTTTATTTTAAAAAAAAAATTTTTTTATAAAAAAAGAAAAAAAAAACAATTAAAAAATAATCTGTAAGAAACAAAAAAGCTTCTTAGCATTAAGTCGTCTTTGAAGATCCAAACTGTCATGCTATTTTGGACGAGAGTCACGTCAAATTTTTGAACTGTCACTTCTTTGTCAATAAAGGTTTTTTGTTCCATTCATCATCTTCAAGAACGGTTTCCCAAAAATTCCATGCAATAGGGCGAGAAATGGCCGTCAAATAAGCCATACTTGAACTTGTGTAAAAGACTGGACTTCGGATGAGCTTCCAATCGACCCAAGAAGAAGAGTCACCTTCAATGTTGAACTCTGTATGTTTTGGGCACTTAGAATATTTTGTAACCAAGAAGGAGCATTTTCTGCGTGGATCCTTATAATTAACCTTCTTGAAAATTGTTCTGATATACGTGTACTATAGCCTGCGTATTTTAAGATATGCAAAAAGTCATAGATCCGTAGCATCTGTATCTTTTGAGCGTAGAATCATAGATCTGTAGCCTCTGAGCGTAAAACTATAGGTTTGTAGCTGCTGAGCGTAAAAAGTTTCCGAGCGTGAAATCATAAATTTGTAGCCTATGAGCGTAAGATCGTAGGTTTGTAGCCTCTCGAGCGTAAAAGCTGCTGAGCATAAAAGCATCCGGGCATAAAACCGTAGATTTATAGCCTCTGAGCGTAAAATCGTAGACTTGTAGTGTCACGACCCGCACCCGGAAATTGGGCATGAGTCGTGGGTACGTCCAGCCTACGCCGCAGCATCGGCGGTAGAACGCTGTCTAGGTCACAACATGGTATAACCTGTCAATAGTCTCAACTCCGTACGGAGGACAATGATAACTCAATCACAGTTCTATAATATACTCAATCACAACTATAAACATAATGGCACGATGAGAATTTAAAAGAGTTCTCTTAAAACCAACCACAAGAAGTTCAACTCAAAACCTGGGTCTAAATGACCTCACAAAGTCACAAATAAAATAAATACATCTCAGTCTCAGTCTCAGTCTAAAGTAATAAATGCAAAAAAATAATCTAAGCATGGGCAGGCATGTTCTCCTCTAGGATAGGCACCTCCTCTGGGATTTCTGGGGTGAAATCCTCCTCTATTCCTGGACCGTAATGAGTAGGGCAAAAGTCCTCCAGGTCCTCTGAAAATATTGTTATCCAGTCAGGATTGGAGCGAAGCACAAACACTAACAGCAGTTTTATTAAATTGACCAAATCTATAAACAGTGTAAGAGATACAAGATGGAAATAAAAGCTGAACATATGAAGTACTGAAGAAATGAAATAGACAATAAGCATCTAGCAATGAGCAATAAATAGTGACTGCTAGAACAGTAATCTGAATAAAGATAAAACATCTAGCTAAGTGATTGAAATATCAGTTTATTATGTGATCGGCTTGGGACTGGATCAGGCTGGTTATATATGATTAGCTATGATTCTTTTAGGTCAGGCTAACCGCATGGTTAGCTATGGTGCATATAATGGTCAGGCTAATCATATATAACAGCTATGGAGCATATAAGTGGTCAGGCCGCACCCGACGTGAGAAGTGGGGTGAGCTATGGTGCATATAAATGTTTGGATATGATCACATAATCTACTAATAGTTCCCCCTCCCCCAGCTAGCACGATGGATTCCAACCACGACTCCTCGTGATGGGGATCTAGGGTGCTAACCCGTGTATCCATAGTGTCGGAGTCAAGTATGAAATACACTATAATTTATAGAAGTAATCAACCATGAAAACTGTCAGAGAATGTACTCGCCTGTGGTCCTGAGCAAAATGTGAGGATCGAGGTCCAAATTGGAATCACAATGACCTATTTATGGAAATTCAATGTTAATTAATGAATTAAAAGAATAACATGCTTAACAATTTAAAAAACGAGGTTTCTAGGTCACGTCTAAGGTTTTCTGGTCAATACTAGGTCCAACTAAGTCAAATCTAGGTTTTTGGTCAAAACTAGTTAATACCTTGCTTCTAGGTTCATACTAGCTATTTTAAACTATTACTAGTTAAAACTATGTTGTGACTAGGTTTCTAGGTCCATCTCATGAGTATCTAGATACTAGGTATCATCATTATATATAACTCATATAGTGTGGTATATTGTATCTTGCTGAAACTAGTTACTATTTCTTATACTATATGCTATCAGTATGTAAATAACTTACATTTATATACTGAGCATATTCCTTAACTGACACCAACCAATTTATACCTTAACATCTCTTATACCTTGGCATTTACCCATATTCAACACCAACTTGACATCCCCACTACACACTAGCCTAGCACACATTAACATTTAAAACTCATTTGCCACCCCACACCCACATACAGTCACATTGAGATACCTGATACCTGATACCTTCCTCTACTCACATTAATACCCATTAGATACACCCCTGTTCACTGCACACAATCACTGATACCTAACTTCCTAGACCCCCCCCTGAGAACTTCCTCAGTTAACACAGGCCTGGCATTCTGTCCTACACCCTTTAATATGTATACTGATACATATTCCTATGCACACAGTCACTAAAACACACACACACTGAATGCACAGAACTCAGGCATCCCCCCCCCTTAAATTTGATACACAGTTACACAATACACATGTACACTAATCTGGAATCCTCACCTACACACTAGATACTGGGGCAATTACTGATACACACCTACTGACCTCTCCTAACCCCTAACACATGTTTATTTCTCTGATACCCAATTTACACAGTATCCCCTAACTCGATGCCACAAGGCACACACACAACTAAACTGACTGATACACACACAGCCACAATTTCTGCACACTGAACACACATATACATATACACAGTTATCCCACCTAGCTAATACACAACTACACAACACTAGTTACATAGACACTGCTCCCTCTCATAACCTTACTGATACTGCTATGCCCCAAAACCACACACAAGTCACTGATACTCACACAGGAACTCAGGGACACAGACACTGGTTCACTAGACACTAGGTTCTAGGATACATACACAGACATTATGATCTGTACAGGAAAATGTACAGCTGCACACTGCCCCTTACTCTCAGAATCTGATACCCATTCTTTGGCACTGCACAGTTCACACATAGATACATCTAACCTCACTGCACACACACAAGAATTAATTCCTGATACACTACCCTCTACACTCTCCCTCATCTACACACACAGCCACCCCTAAAATTCCTAGCTTACCTCAACTCACAAGCACACACAATCTGCACACAGCACAGCACAGAAATCTGCACGCACACATTAACTGAGACACAGAGAATCACACATGAATCCCGACTGCACAGGTAAACACACACACATATCTAACAGTAACCATCTACTCACCTAATCTAATACACAGTACACATCTACCTTATGTTGAGACACACACAACAACATGCCCATGTATACTGATACACACTAAATCTAACCCAGAATTCTCCAACCCGACTGAACAGGGAATTCTGCCCCCCCCCCTTGACTGTGCACAGGCACAAATTCACTGAGGCACAGAACTCTCTCAACCCGTCTGCACATAACCAATGCACAGTGAACACCTATTCTACCACAACATAGCCCACAAGACTCGACTCCCCAGGAATCAAAACAACCACATATCTACCCCTATGCATATATATATATACATACAGATTCCTATATTAAATATGCAGAATTTAACTAACAGATACGTTCCTAATAACATATCATCAAACATGTGAAGGGCATGAACGAATCCCACATCAAGAACTCCAAAAACCCAGACCTAAACCCTAAATCATAATCAAATCTATACGTATGAGAGTGAGATCAGCCTATATACCAAATTCTAGGGTTAGGGTTCCTGAATTAATTGGAAAAACAATTGTTGGGGACCCTTAACCTAACCAAAACCCTAAATTCGAACTACACACAATTGGGTGGGTTCCTAAAGGGCCATGAACATCTGAAAACAGGAATTAAAGGAATAAAACTAGGGTTTTACCTGCAGGGGAAGGTTTCTTCAACGAGGCTCTTCTTCTCCAAGGCTCCCTGACCCACGTTCTTTGCTTCTCTTGCTTTGGAGGTGGAGAAAATGGAACCTAGGGTTAGGGTTTCAAAATTTTTGGAGTGGGGAGATGGATTTCTCTAGTGGAGGCTAGGGTTTCTCCTGTTTACATGAATGATGGCTTTGTGAGAGGCTTCTTTTTATATTAAACCTAGGTTTAGGGTTTCTATGCCTAGTTTTTAGGTTAAACCCCTTGGCCCTCTCATGTAGAACCTAATAGACTCAGGTTAAGTCAGTCTAGGGTTTTGAGGGTTCCCCCAAATTTTAAATTTCTAGGGTTTTGCTAGAATAGGGTTTTCTAACTAGGGTTTACTCATTAGGGTTGTCCTAATGGATTTCTAGGGTTAGACCTAAAACTAAATATTATTAACAATATATAATAGTTATAAAACTCAGCAAATAATTTAATACATACTTATTTTAAAATAGTTAAATTACACAAATGCCCTTATATGGAAAAGTGGTAGTGACAAGTCTACCCTCCTAAAAGAAATTTCGTCCTCGAAATTGGACTGAACTACAACAAGAATGAAATCAGAAAAGGAATATACCTCAAGTCTAGAAGAGATACGGGTATTGCTCGCGCATTTCGTCCTCTCTCTCCCAGGTTGACTCCCCTGGAGAGTGATGTCTCCATGCAACACGAACCAAAGGGATGGTTTGGTTCCGCAACACCTTCTCTCTGCGATCCAAGATCTCCACGGGCTGCTCAGGGTAGCTGAGCGTCGGACCAACCTCAATCTCCGAGTGATCAAGTACGTGACTAGGGTCTGCCACGTACCGTCTCAGCTGCGACACGTGAAACACATTATGCACTCCCTCCAATGCAGGCGGCAAGTCCAGTCTATATGCCACTGCACCTACCTTCGCCAGAATACCGAAGGGTCCGATGTAGCGTGGGCTAAGCTTCCCGCCTCTGCCAAAACGAATCGTTCCACGCGTCGAAGAAATCCGTAGGAATACTAGATCGCCAACCTAAAACAAAACAGTCTTAACATGCAGTCTAAACAAACAGCAAACACAACCAGAAAACAACAATCTATACCTGAAACTCAAGGGGTCTACGGTGGCTGTCGGCCCAATGTCGCTGTCTGTCCTGCGCCACTCGCAGTCTGTCTCTGATGAGTTTTACCTTTTCTGCTGCATCCACGACCATTTCTGGTCCTAGCAAGGCTCTCTCTCCAACGTCGTCCTACGATAGCGGTGTACGACACCTCCGTCCATAAAGAGCCTCAAATGGTGACATCTCGATGCTGGCCTGGTAGCTGTTATTGTAAGCAAACTCTACCAGGTGCAGATGATCCTCCCAAGAACCTCCGAGATCTAAAACGCAAGTGCGTAGCATATCCTCGAGAGTCTGAATAGTCCTTTCAGACTGCCCGTCTGTCTGGGGGTGATACGCGGTACTGAACTTGAGCTGAGTGCCCAAGCTAGCCTGCAGACTCCTCCAGAAGTGGGAAGTGAAACGACTATCCCGATCTGAGACGATGCTCACAGGAACTCCATGAAGCCTAACAATCTGTCGCACGTACATCTCTGCGAGCCTCTCTGTCGACGTGCCCACCTTGAAAGGTAAGAAATGAGCTGATTTGGTCAACCTGTCCACGATGACCCAAATCGCGTCCTTCCCTCCTGGAGAACGTGGAAGCCCTGAAACGAAATCCATGGTCACGTGCTCCCATTTCCATTCTGGAATCGGTAAAGGTTGAAGCAAACCTCCTGGCCTCTGCCGGTCTGCCTTTACCTGCTGGCACACTAGACACCGAGATACGAAGCGTGCTACCTCGCGCTTCATTCCATACCACCATACGTGCTCCCTCAAGTCTCGATACATCTTGTTGGCACCGGGATGCATCGAGTACTGAGAGCGGTGTACCTCCTGTAAAACCTCCTCGCGCAGCTCCCCGCTAGGCACACATATCCTCGTGCCGTGCCGTAGAGAACCATCATCTGCGATAGTGAAGTCGTCCGACAATCCCATCTGAACCTGTGCTCTGATACTCCTCAGAGTCTCATCATCGTATTGCGCAGCTCTGATCCTGTCCATTAGTTCGGACTGTATCTGTAATCCCCACATCTGAATCTCAGCACCGGGAACTAACACTTCAATCTCCAAGCTCTCCAAATCAGCCAATAAATGTCTATCTGTCGTCAAGTACATAGCCATCGGATACCTGCTCAAGGCATCGGCGACTACGTTAGCCTTCCCTGGATGGTACTGCAATGAGATGTCGAAGTCCTTCATCAACTCCAACCACCTCCTCTGTCTCATGTTCAGCTCCTTCTGTGTGAATACGTACTTCAAGCTCTTGTGGTCTGTGAAGATTTCCACACGCTCTCCGTACAGGTAATGTTTCCACAGCTTTAGAGCGAAGATAACTGCTGCTAACTCCAAATCGTGGGTGGGGTAGTTCTTTTCATGAGGGCGTAACTGCCTGGAAGCATAGGCAATTACCTTCCCGTGCTGTTGAAGAACACATCCCAGACCCTTCCCTGAAGCATCACTGTAGATGGTAAAGCCACCTGTCCCTGATGGCAACGTCAAAATTGGAGCTGTCGTCAACCTCTTCTTCAGCTCATCAAATGTAGCCTGGCACTCCTCTGTCCAAACAAAATCTACGTCCTTCCTAGTCAGTCTGGTCATCGGCGCTGCAATCTTGGAGAAGTCTTGTACAAACCTCCTGTAGTATCCTGCTAGCCCGAGAAAACTCCTGATCTCAGCTACCGAACTGGGGGTAGCCCACGACTCTACTGCCTCAATCTTCTGTGGGTTAACCGAGATTCCGTCACCCGATACCACATGCCCAAGAAATTCGACCTTGTCAAGGAAGAATTCACACTTAGAGAGTTCCCGTATAGCTTCTCCCTCCTGAGAGTCTCTAAGACCAATCTCAGGTGCTCTTCGTGCTCCTCCGGTGTCTTAGAGTACACAAGAATATCGTCGATGAACACCACTACGAACTTATCAAGGTACTGGTGGAACACCTTGTTCATCAAGTTCATGAATACTGCCGGCGCATTGGTTAAACCAAATGGCATCACCATGAACTCAAACTGGCCGTATCTGGTCCGAAAAGCTGTCTTTGGCGTGTCTTCTTTCTTCACCTTCACCTGGTGATAACCTGACCTCAAATCAATCTTTGAAAACACCCTCGCCCCGCTCAACTGGTCGAAAAGATCATCTATCCTCGGCAGCGGGTACTTGTTCTTGATAGTGATATTGTTCAAAGCTCTATAATCAATGCACATGCGCACCGTGCCATCCTTCTTCGGTACGAACAATACCGGAGCTCCCCATGGTGATGAACTGGATTTGATGAAGCCTTTGTCCTGCAGCTCCTCGACTTGCTTCTTCAGTTCTGCCAGCTCGCTGTTGTTAACTCTATAGACATGTTGTGAAATGGGCTCCGCTCCTGGAACCAAGTCTATAGAGAATTCAACATCCCTGTCTGGCGGCAAGCCTGGCAACTCTTCTGGAAATACGTCCAGGAACTCCGCAATTAGAGGATGTGGCAACTCCTCCTCTTCCGCCCTGGCTCCGCAAAATGTGCTCCTGCTCTGTTCCGCTGCTGCTCTGACGACCTCAAACTCCGGCTCTCCTGGTGGTCTGAACAATACTCTGCCTCTATAACAATCTATAGTAGCATGATGCCTGCTCAACCAGTCCATTCCGAGTACAATATCGTACCCCGGAAGTGGCATGACAAGTAAGCTCACGCTCAAGTCTCGGCCTCCTACTGATACTCTCCTGTCCTTGCAGTGATCACGGACTAGGATAATACCTCCTCCAGTCATGATCTTGCAAGTCCTAGCTAATGGTTCTGTGTCTAAATGATGTCGAAGTGCATATGATACAGACACAAAACTATGGGAAGCGCCAGAGTCGAATAAGGTAAATACAGGAATACAATCGAGAAGAACCGAACCTGTGATCAAGTCTCCTGCTGGCTCGATCTCCTCGACTGCCATGGCGTATGCTCGCCCCTGGGGTGCACCTCTCTGCTGCTGATGCTGGGCGAACTTCTGATTTTGCAGTGGAAGTGGTCCCCTCTGTTGTTGGCCTCCTGGTACGGTAGGTACCCTGCCTGGTCCTCTCTGGGCGGCTGCTCCACCCTGACCTGGACGAGTCCGAATGGTAGGGCAATCCCTCAGCTGATGTGTCGTCGATCCGCAGGACAAACATGAGCCCAATCTATGCCTGCAGATATCTCTAGTATGTCCCATCTTCCCGCAGTACGCACACTGGATGGCGGGCTGAGTCTGCCTCTGCTGCTGTTGCTGAACCTGCCCTCGAGCTGGTGCCTGGTGCTGTTGCTGAAAGTGCCTCTGCTGCTGCTGAAAGTGTGGACGCTTGCCTGTTCCCGCACTACTGTTTGCCCCTCCGGAAACATCGCGTCCCCTCTTGGGTCTGAGGTCCAAGTCATCCTCGGCTACTTGGGCATCCATCAATATGCCCTTATAGGTAGCTGTGCGACGTCCCGACGTGCGAGACTTGATCTCTCTTGTCAGCCCCTTTCTGAATTTCCTGGCCCTGTCCCCCGGATCTCTAATCATCGACGGCGCAAAGCGGCTCAGGCGGGAAAACTCCGCGGCATACTCGTCGACGGATGAGCTCCCCTGGGCTAAGTCATGGAACTGACTCTCCAAAGCTCCCAGGGCGACATCAGGAAAGAACTTTTCTTTGAAGAGCTCCTTGAAAGCTTCCCAAGTGAGTCCCCCGCGCAAGAGTCTCGGCTCCGTGCGAAACCACGTCAAGGCAATGTCGAACATCTGGCTGCCAGCGGCCTCGATCTGGAGCGCCTCTGGAATCTGCGCCAAATGCAAGTTCCTCTCGATGTCCTCTAGCCAATCATCGGCGTAGAGTATCCCTTCTGTCCCCTTGAACTCCCGAGGCATCATCCTCTTGAAGTCCACAATGGTGCCCGGCCTCTGTTGTTGCTGACCAGGATGTTGCTGCTGTTGAGTGACTCTCTCCACAGCCTGGAGAGCCACTTGGTGAGCATTCTCCATGTTCACCCTCATCATCTCTGTCTGGGCCTGATGTGCCTCAGCCTGCACTCTCTGGGCCTCTGCCGACGTCCTCTGGGCATCGACCATGCCCTGTATCAAAGCGAACATCTGTGCCCCATCGACGGGCACACCTCCTGGATGCTGAGCTGGTGGTGGTGGAGGTGGTGGTGCCGTCGTAGCTGTGGGGACCCTCTGAACTGGTGGTGGAGGACCCCCGAATGCTGCAGACACTCCCACCTGTCCTGGAGATGTAGGAGGTGCTGCTGATGTCTGTCCGGCAGCGCGAGAGGTGGCAGACCTCTCTGAATCTGCTGCTCCGAGTCTCTGGGACCTTCTTGGCGGCATCCTGAAGACAGATCGAAAGATTCAATTAAGGCAATAGATATGATATCAAGGAAGGACAGAAAAATTTCTAAAGGAATTAATCATGAAGAATAGTATCATAAGAATCGGAATTCCCTAATTGTGATTGAGCATATCCTTGGCCTAATTCCTATTACTTACAATCTCGCTCTACTGTGAATCTAAGTCTACGGACTGAACCTGCATGGGCCACCACTAAAAACGTGTCACGACCCGCACCCGGAAAATGGGCATGAGTCGTGGGTACGTCCAGCCTACGCCGCAGCATCGGCGGTAGAACGCTGTCTAGGTCACAACATGGTATAACCTGTCAATAGTCTCAACTCCGTACGGAGGACAATGATAACTCAATCACAGTTCTATAATATACTCAATCACAACTATAAACATAATGGCACGATGAGAATTTAAAAGAGTTCTCTTAAAACCAACCACAAGAAGTTCAACTCAAAACCTGGGTCTAAATGACCTCACAAAGTCACAAATAAAATAAATACATCTCAGTCTCAGTCTCAGTCTAAAGCAATAAATGCAAAAAAATAATCTAAGCATGGGCAGGCATGTTCTCCTCTAGGATAGGCACCTCCTCTGGGATTTCTGGGGTGAAATCCTCCTCTATTCCTGGACCGTAATGAGTAGGGCAAAAGTCCTCCAGGTCCTCTGAAAATGTTGTTATCCAGTCAGGATTGGAGCGAAGCACAAACACTAACAGCAGTTTCATTAAATTGACCAAATCTATAAACAGTGTAAGAGATACAAGATGGAAATAAAAGCTGAACATGTGAAGTACTGAAGAAATGAAATAGACAATAAGCATCTAGCAATGAGCAATAAATAGTGACTGCTAGAACAGTAATCTGAATAAAGATAAAACATCTAGCTAAGTGATTGAAATATCAGTTTATTATGTGATCGGCTTGGGACTGGATCAGGCTGGTTATATATGATTAGCTATGATTCTTTTAGGTCAGGCTAACCGCATGGTTAGCTATGGTGCATATAATGGTCAGGCTAATCATATATAACAGCTATGGAGCATATAAGTGGTCAGGCCGCACCCGACGTGAGAAGTGGGGTGAGCTATGGTGCATATAAATGTTTGGATATGATCACATAATCTACTAATAGTTCTCCCTCCCCCAGCTAGCACGATGGATTCCAACCACGACTCCTCGTGATGGGGATCTAGGGTGCTAACCCGTGTATCCATAGTGTCGGAGTCAAGTATGAAATACACTATAATTTATAGAAGTAATCAACCATGAAAACTGTCAGAGAATGTACTCGCCTGTGGTCCTGAGCAAAATGTGAGGATCGAGGTCCAAATTGGAATCACAATGACCTATTTATGGAAATTCAATGTTAATTAATGAATTAAAAGAATAACATGCTTAACAATTTAAAAAACGAGGTTTCTAGGTCACGTCTAAGGTTTTCTGGTCAATACTAGGTCCAACTAAGTCAAATCTAGGTTTTTGGTCAAAACTAGTTAATACCTTGCTTCTAGGTTCATACTAGCTATTTTAAACTAATACTAGTTAAAACTAGGTTGTGACTAGGTTTCTAGGTCTATCTCATGAGTATCTAGATACTAGGTATCATCATTATATATAACTCATATAGTGTGGTATATTGTATCTTGCTGAAACTAGTTACTATTTCTTATACTATATGCTATCAGTATGTAAATAACTTACATTTATATACTGAGCATATTCCTTAACTGACACCAACCAATTTATACCTTAACATCTCTTATACCTTGGCATTTACCCATATTCAACACCAACTTGACATCCCCACTACACACTAGCCTAGCACACATTAACATTTAAAACTCATTTGCCACCCCACACCCACATACAGTCACATTGAGATACCTGATACCTGATACCTTCCTCTACTCACATTAATACCCATTAGATACACCCCTGTTCACTGCACACAATCACTGATACCTAACTTCCTAGACCCCCCCCCCTGAGAACTTCCTCAGTTAACACAGGCCTGGCATTCTGTCCTACACCCTTTAATATGTATACTGATACATATTCCTATGCACACAGTCACTAAAACACACACACACTGAATGCACAGAACTCAGGCATCCCCCCCCCTTAAATCTGATACACAGTTACACAATACACATGTACACTAATCTGGAATCCTCACCTACACACTAGATACTGGGGCAATTACTGATACACACCTACTGACCTCTCCTAACCCCTAACACATGTTTATTTCTCTGATACCCAATTTACACAGTATCCCCTAACTCGATGCCACAAGGCACACACACAACTAAACTGACTGATACACACACAGCCACAATTTCTGCACACTGAACACACATATACATATACACAGTTATCCCACCTAGCTAATACACAACTACACAACACTAGTTACATAGACACTGCTCCCTCTCATAACCTTACTGATACTGCTATGCCCCAAAACCACACACAAGTCACTGATACTCACACAGGAACTCAGGGACACAGACACTGGTTCACTAGACACTAGGTTCTAGGATACATACACAGACATTATGATCTGTACAGGAAAATGTACAGCTGCACACTGCCCCTTACTCTCAGAATCTGATACCCATTCTTTGGCACTGCACAGTTCACACATAGATACATCTAACCTCACTGCACACACACAAGAATTAATTCCTGATACACTACCCTCTACACTCTCCCTCATCTACACACACAGCCACCCCTAAAATTCCTAGCTTACCTTAACTCACAAGCACACACAATCTGCACATAGCACAGCACAGAAATCTGCACGCACACATTAACTGAGACACAGAGAATCACACATGAATCCCGACTGCACAGGTAAACACACACACATATCTAACAGTAACCATCTACTCACCTAATCTAATACACAGTACACATCTACCTTATGTTGAGACACACACAACAACATGCCCATGTATACTGATACACACTAAATCTAACCCAGAATTCTCCAACCCGACTGAACAGGGAATTCTGCCCCCCCCCCCTTGACTGTGCACAGGCACAAATTCACTGAGGCACAGAACTCTCTCAACCCGTCTGCACATAACCAATGCACAGTGAACACCTATTCTACCACAACATAGCCCACAAGACTCGACTCCCCAGGAATCAAAACAACCACATATCTACCCCTATGCATATATATATATACATACAGATTCCTATATTAAATATGCAGAATTTAACTAACAGATACGTTCCTAATAACATATCATCAAACATGTGAAGGGCATGAACGAATCCCACATCAAGAACTCCAAAAACCCAGACCTAAACCCTAAATCATAATCAAATCTATACGTATGAGAGTGAGATCAGCCTATATACCAAATTCTAGGGTTAGGGTTCCTGAATTAATTGGAAAAACAATTGTTGGGGACCCTTAACCTAACCAAAACCCTAAATTCGAACTACACACAATTGGGTGGGTTCCTAAAGGGCCATGAACATCTGAAAACAGGAATTAAAGGAATAAAACTAGGGTTTTACCTGCAGGGGAAGGTTTCTTCAACGAGGCTCTTCTTCTCCAAGGCTCCCTGACCCACGTTCTTTGCTTCTCTTGCTTTGGAGGTGGAGAAAATGGAACCTAGGGTTAGGGTTTCGAATTTTTGGAGTGGGGAGATGGATTTCTCTAGTCGAGGCTAGGGTTTCTCCTGTTTACATGAATGATGGCTTTGTGAGAGGCTTCTTTTTATATTAAACCTAGGTTTAGGGTTTCTATGCCTAGTTTTTAGGTTAAACCCCTTGGCCCTCTCATGTAGAACCTAATAGACTCAGGTTAAGTCAGTCTAGGGTTTTGAGGGTTCCCCCAAATTTTAAATTTCTAGGGTTTTGCTAGAATAGGGTTTTCTAACTAGGGTTTACTCATTAGGGTTGTCCTAATGGATTTCTAGGGTTAGACCTAAAACTAAATATTATTAACAATATATAATAGTTATAAAACTCAGCAAATAATTTAATACATACTTATTTTAAAATAGTTAAATTACACAAATGCCCTTATATGGAAAAGTGGTAGTGACAAGTCTACCCTCCTAAAAGAAATTTCGTCCTCGAAATTGGACTGAACTACAACAAGAATGAAATCAGAAAAGGAATATACCTCAAGTCTAGAAGAGATACGGGTATTGCTCGCGCATTTCGTCCTCTCTCTCCCAGGTTGACTCCCCTGGAGAGTGATGTCTCCATGCAACACGAACCAAAGGGATGGTTTGGTTCCGCAACACCTTCTCTCTGCGATCCAAGATCTCCACGGGCTGCTCAGGGTAGCTGAGCGTCGGACCAACCTCAATCTCCGAGTGATCAAGTACGTGACTAGGGTCTGCCACGTACCGTCTCAGCTGCGACACGTGAAACACATTATGCACTCCCTCCAATGCAGGCGGCAAGTCCAGTCTATATGCCACTGCACCTACCTTCGCCAGAATACCGAAGGGTCCGATGTAGCGTGGGCTAAGCTTCCCGCCTCTGCCAAAACGAATCGTTCCACGCGTCGAAGAAATCCGTAGGAATACTAGATCGCCAACCTAAAACAAAACAGTCTTAACATGCAGTCTAAACAAACAGCAAACACAACCAGAAAACAACAATCTATACCTGAAACTCAAGGGGTCTACGGTGGCTGTCGGCCCAATGTCGCTGTCTGTCCTGCGCCACTCGCAGTCTGTCTCTGATGAGTTTCACCTTTTCTGCTGCATCCACGACCATTTCTGGTCCTAGCAAGGCTCTCTCTCCAACGTCGTCCCACGATAACGGTGTACGACACCTCCGTCCATAAAGAGCCTCAAATGGTGACATCTCGATGCTGGCCTGGTAGCTGTTATTGTAAGCAAACTCTACCAGGTGCAGATGATCCTCCCAAGAACCTCCGAGATCTAAAACGCAAGTGCGTAGCATATCCTCGAGAGTCTGAATAGTCCTTTCAGACTGCCCGTCTGTCTGGGGGTGATACGCGGTACTGAACTTGAGCTGAGTGCCCAAGCTAGCCTGCAGACTCCTCCAGAAGTGGGAAGTGAAACGACTATCCCGATCTGAGACGATGCTCACAGGAACTCCATGAAGCCTAACAATCTGTCGCACGTACATCTCTGCGAGCCTCTCTGTCGACGTGCCCACCTTGAAAGGTAAGAAATGAGCTGATTTGGTCAACCTGTCCACGATGACCCAAATCGCGTCCTTCCCTCCTGGAGAACGTGGAAGCCCTGAAACGAAATCCATGGTCACGTGCTCCCATTTCCATTCTGGAATCGGTAAAGGTTGAAGCAAACCTCCTGGCCTCTGCCGGTCTGCCTTTACCTGCTGGCACACTAGACACCGAGATACGAAGCGTGCTACCTCGCGCTTCATTCCATACCACCATACGTGCTCCCTCAAGTCTCGATACGTGCTCCCTCAAGCGTGAGAGGCTTCTTTTTATATTAAACCTAGGTTTAGGGTTTCTATGCCTAGTTTTTAGGTTAAACCCCTTGGCCCTCTCATGTAGAACCTAATAGACTCAGGTTAAGTCAGTCTAGGGTTTTGAGGGTTCCCCCAAATTTTAAATTTCTAGGGTTTTGCTAGAATAGGGTTTTCTAACTAGGGTTTACTCATTAGGGTTGTCCTAATGGATTTCTAGGGTTAGACCTAAAACTAAATATTATTAACAATATATAATAGTTATAAAACTCAGCAAATAATTTAATACATACTTATTTTAAAATAGTTAAATTACACAAATGCCCTTATATGGAAAAGTGGTAGTGACATGTAGCTACTGAGCGTAAAAGCTCCTGAGCGTAACATCATGGGTCTATAGCTTCTGAGCGTAAAAGCTCCTGGGCGTAAGATCATAGACTTGTAGCTACTGAGCATAAAAGCTCCTGAGCGTGTAGCATGGATCTGTTTGTGTAGTATGATTGTCCGTCTTTTAATGATATACGGACGTGGTCCCCAATCATAACCGAATATTAAATATCGGATTTGGTTAGGGATTCGAAGAGTTATCTGAACTCTATAAATACCCCAAGGCCTTCAGAGAAGAAACCCTTCATCTGTCTTGTGCAAAAAGCCTTCGTCTATTTGAGAACTCTTCTTCGTCTCTTCTCTGAGCACTGAGTTTTAGCCATGGCACCGAAACAACCTTCCACCACTAAGGGAAAGAGAGCGGCCTCCTCTTCTCGCTCCTCTGCTCAAGCACGAGCAACTCCCATTGGGCTGAGCGAACCTCGCTCTGAACGAAGTGTCCCACCATCAAGCTGTGCACCAGAAGTCATAGGTAAAGGTTTTGGGAAGAGAAAAAAAACAAAATCCTTCGCACATGTTGTACGTGAACGCGCAAGGTCATCTTCTGTGCTGAGAGCCTCTTCGAGGAAGATGATGCACAGAGATATTTTATTATTACGCCCACATTCCTAATGTGTCCGCGTAAAAACTCCATATTTTTGCAGTCTGGCGTAAAAGCTCAAACTGTCAAAATTTGGAGTATACGACAAAACCTTGCATTTTTACGCACTGGATATAAATTCCAGCGTAAAGACTAATTTTTAACAGTCTGGCGTAAAGTTACGAACTGTCAGGTTTTGGCATAGAAACTGCAACCCTTGTGTTCTTATGCACTGAATGTAAATTTCAGCGTAAGACTTAAGTTTTTGCAGTATGGCGTAAAAACATACTTTTTAGTCTTTGGCATATGCTGCAAGAGTGTAGCGTGTAGTGTAGAACTGACTTATTTTTCTTGCATTTTGCAGTGGACTTGCAGATCCCTCATTTGGCTGATGTGATAGGTTCTGTTGCTGGGATGCTGAACTCTAATTATCTGGAGGGTTTGTCCCATGTGACATTCCCTATTTCTGGAACCCAGTATCCTGAAGAAAGGGGAACTCTGATATCGTCTCAAGGCGAACGAATATTGTTGAGTATGCTCAGTGGGGAGCCCCTGACGTATATAGATGGGACCGAATAAAGGAAGCCAGCTTTCCTCTTCGGAGATATGATTGACAAACAATCCCAAACGAAACCCAAGAAGGAAAATTGGGTGTTTACTGCTGAGGCCATGGTCATGTTCCTGCCAAGGATGCCCAGAGATTACCCTATCTCAGCATTCTTCCATGCCACGCATCCCAGGAAGTTGTCATGGACCATGACTCCTGATCTTCACGGTCAGCCGGGGAAGATATTTTATTAGAAAGGATCAGGCCAAGGATTATTTGTGAGCCATCCTTCAGGCCCTGTTATGCCTTTCAGGGGATTACTGCCGGGCAGCGTCCCAAGTGAAGACACTTCACTGCTCCAGCCAGTTCAAATATCGACTTTTTGAAATAACTTCATGGGGTAGAAAGGAGTATACCCTAAGGTTAATCCTCGAACCAGCAGGTGGCTTAGCCTCGGGAATCTTCGATGGGCCTGTTTAACTACCTGGGCCTTGAAGCACTTCCAGGTAGAGCTAAAAGGTATTGGCTTGTTCGTGGCTGTGAGTGCCACCAGTGTTGGGCTGCCTCTCAACCCCAACCTATTTTTGGCTTTGATGGAGCGGTATATCTCGCTCACTGGAACTTTTGCCACTCCACTAGGGGAGTTGGGATTGGCTCTTCATGAGATGGCAGAGATTTCAAGGCTGCCAATGGGGGATACTCCTTATGAAGAGTATGTTCCCACAAACAGGGAGGCGAGGGATACAAACCCTTGGACAGTAGCAGTGTACCAGGAGCTGATGAGCCATTATCTTGTGTGCACCACCTTCTATAATGAGCCCTCTGATTTGGCTCATACCAATAAATGGGCATCCTATCTCTTTTTTCATCAGGCCAGAGATGCTAAGCCAGACAAGGTTGTGGATAGCAGAGATAAGCCCTTGAATCTTCTGAGCATGCTTAATGTTCAAACGGTCGATGATCTTAGTGAAGACTCCGGGGCTTCAGATCATGTTCTTGATGAGGAGATAAGGGGTTATCCTGCAGGCACTAAAGCCTACAGTTATATGAGGCATTGTCGTAAGCCTCTGTCAAGGGAAGCTCAACTGGCTGGCTTCCTCTCTGTATGGTTACGTAGATTGGTAGTACCTGGCATTGCGTCTGCGGATCGCATTCATCGTAACACCTTATCGCCTGTAGTATGTTTGGTGTTTGGAGCAAGACTGGGACTGCTCCCTGCCATGGTATGTCGGATACAAGCTGGCCTGAGTTCCATTACTGATGGGCTGCTTGCAGATGAAATACGACGTGAAGGATTTCCCAGAGTGGAGCTACCATTCCTATATCTGATGGGATGGTTAATCCTTCATAACCCAAGGGTGATGTCTCCCAGCTTTGTTAGTAATTCTGGAAATAATTTCTTGTTGAATTACAAGAATTCCTCTTGGAATGTGACCACCGTCGTAGACTGTCGGCGAGCATTAAATTTTGCTCATAGCTGGAAGCTCTTCTGTATCGTCCCTATTGTACATATCAATCAACAGGGGACGAAACTTCAAGATTCAGGTCACGGGAGGACTATTCTTTCTCCCGAAGCCTTCTACTAGTTGGTCTGCATTAGACCTTCTCATCTGCTGTACAGGAGTGAGGACTACTGCTATTTGGAGCCATATCTGCCTAGCCGATTCGCCAGGCAATTTGGGTATGACCAGTTGCACATGGGGAATGCTATCACCAGCTTCAAGTTCAGAGGGGGACTTATCGACGGAGCGAGAGGATGGCGGTACTTCATGATGGGTTGTACTGGAGTAACCATTACTGTGCCTGCGACTTCTCTCTCCATGGAGTTGCACATCCTCCATTCGTACGCCCAATTTTATGCATCCATTAATACCTTCCATCGTGATTTTGATGTGCATAGAAGTTTTAGGATGCCCTCTCATACGTCCACTGGAAGAGGGGAGATCCCATCAGTCTCCTCTGATGAAGGTGAAGACCCTGTTGGTCCAGACGAACTTTTGTTGACAATACCGAGAGGCATAATAGCTCCGCCTGCAGAGGCTCTTGTTATCCCCAGTAAGCGAAGGGCTCCTACTCTGAAAAAGACTTCCCCTCGCAAGAAAAAGAAGACTGTCAGTGGTCCTAAAAGGACTTCCAGCCATGAGGCTCCTAGGAGTGAGCTTGTTGCTTCCCTTGTCGGGGATGATTCTTTGATCAGAGGTCCTTCGCCTTCTAGAGAGGGGACCTCTACAGTTCCGGCTGACAGTGCCGGAGATTCTTTGCTCGAGACTGTTGTTGCTACTACCGCCACTGGTAGAGCAGTGAGGTCACCTTCGAGGTCGAGCGTATTAAGGATATCTTTATCCAGACAAATAATGAGTCCAGTCCCTTCTTCATCTGTGAGTATTTCCAGCGAGATTCCACCCGATGAGCCTCGATTGGATCTTGGTGAAGACGGGGAAGACTATCTGCCAGTGTCAGTTGGTACACCCTCTTCTCCAGGTATGATAGCTCGCTTAGCATCATTAAGAAATAATTTAGCTGTACTGGCTGCGGACGCGACATATATACCATCGGCCATGGGTAAATGTCATCTTTACGCCTCTTTTAGAAAAATTAACATCAGGTTGATATTAACTTTCTCTTGCCTTCTTCAGGTGCAGACATCTCAGGCGAGGGCGGAATTGACGCAACCTTTGACTTTGTTACGGACCCAACATCTGAAGTGGCGGTGTCCGACATTGAAGGAGCAAGCTTTGATGATGCCGATCTTTCATCCGCAATATTATCGGATATTGTTCCGCCAGTATCAGTTCAAATAATATCGAAGGAGGATGACTGTGCCTCCTTTGTCGAGCATGCCAACAACTTTGACCGTTGTTGGTGCCTCTACTTTTGTTGCGCCATCTGTTAAAGAGACGACTGTGACGACACCCTCTGCCGTCGTTCCTGAAAGAGGATTCACTGATATTGCAGCCACTCCCAGCGTCCATTCGAATCTCGCCATGCTAGTTGAGCAGTTTACTAGCATTTTCTATATTACTTTGAAAACGCTGATATCGATAGTGTTGAAGAAGAATCTGGGCTTTGATGCTCTTAAGATGTCCTCCAATCTCATTGTAGTGCAGATTAGGAATTTCGGTGACGCTGAAAGGGCTAATGCGCTAGAACAAATAGTTAATAGTTTAGAATAACCCATTAACGAGTATTTATAATTATCTCGAGGCAGCATCGATAACCTGATTTAGGCTGAATATGAATCCCTGACTGCACAGTTTGCTGAACAGATGGAATGCTTAAATAAATCCATTCAGACACAGCAGCAGGAGATGGATAAAGGGAAGGCCATCTTGGAGGAGGTTATTCCTCTTCAAATAAAGTGCAAGGCCGAACATGAGGGGAGTGCAGCGAGGGTCCACAAATTGGAAGCCAAACTTGCTCAGTCAAAGGAGTGGGCTTTCCAATCATCGGCAGCAGTAGATGTGGTGAATGGCCGACTGGATACAACTCAGCAGAATTTGGCACGTGTAGGAGTCACCTGCGCTGGTGTTATTCATACTCGGTCTGAACTGTCCCTCCTGAGCAATGACGAGACAAGGTTGGAGCAGGCTCGCGCTAACGTCTTGAACTCCAGGGATGAGAGGATGGCTGCTTTGGCGCAACAGATTCGCGATTTAATTGCTCCTCCCCAATAATGTACTTTTTGCTTCTTTATGTAATTTGCTCTTTTTCAGAGATAATAAAGAGACTTTATCTGACATTGTTGATCCATCATTTTGGAATATAAATAATAGGCTAGGGTAAAAGTGACATTAGAGGTAATATGGACGTGATATACTTTCGGTAAGCTTCAGCTGGATATATCTATTCAGAGGTTATGTGGACATGATAGAATATGATCCAACTAAATTTGTGTACAAAATACTATCAGAGGTAATATGGACGTGATAGGTTTTGAAGTTCCAAATTAGTTAGACATGTCTATTCAGAGGTCATAATAACATGATATAATATGGTCCAACTAGATTTTGTACATAGTATCGTCAGAATAGGATCTTTACCATACTCCATTAAAGCGAGAAAGATTAAGCATAGTACTTCTTCAGGAATTTGTCGTTGATAGGAGCCATTAACAAGTCTCCATTAGGCTTGGCTAGTCTGTAAGTGCCATTTGAAAATGTTGTTTCGATCACATAAGGGCCCTCCCATTTGGGCTGGAATTTACCCTTACTTTTGTGCGTGATGATCATTAGCCTTTTCACAGCTAAAACTTGCTCGCCAACTTTGAATACTCTTTCCTTCACTTTTTGATTAAAAGCTTTGGAAATACATGCATGGTAGAACACAATACGTTGTTGAGCTTGAAGGCGTTTCTTGTCCAATCCTTCTAGCTCTTGAAGCCTTAATTGGTTATTCTTTTCTTGAGTCAACTCATTAGTCACTGCTATTCTGAGTGAGGGAATTTGAACTTCAATGGGGAGAACTGCTTCACTCCCGTAAACCAATGAGAATAGGGCATAACTTATCGGTATTCGTACACTTATACGGTATGCCCAGAGACATTCTCCTAGTTTCTTATTCCAATCTCTCTTATTCGAAGAAACGAACTTCTTCAAGAGTTTAATGATGGTTTTGTTGAAGGCTTCCGCCAAACCATTAGCAGCAGGATTATATGTCATAGAGGCCATATTTTATATCCGATTCTTATCGCAAAATCGGTGAAACGCTTGGCTTATGAATTGGGGTCTGTTGTCATGGATTATCCTTCGGGGTATCCCAAAACGATAAATGACATGATGCTTGATAAAGCTGATCACATTGGATGCCTTTACCTTAGCAAGAGGGATCGCCTCTGCCCATTTGGAGAAATAATCGATGATAGCCAATATGAACCGATGTCCCCTAGAAGATGACGGGTGAATCAGACCAATGATATCCATGCCCCATGCTTCGAAGGGCCATGATGCTATAGTAGGATGTAGATACTCAGAAGGCTGATGTATAAAATCTGTATGAACCTGACATGCTTTGCATTGTCTTGCATATTTCACTGTATCTGCAATCATAGTAGGCCAGTAATAGCCCATCCTCCTGATACGATCTTGTAACTTAGGACCGGGTTGATGTGCTCCACATACCCCGTCATGAGCTTCTCGGGTAACCCGTTTTGCATCATCGTCAGAGAGACATCGTAACAATAGTCCATCATAAGTTCGGCGATACAGACTTTGTGAAGAGGCATCAAAATAGAAGCGTAGTGATCGTCTTTTAACCGATACTGCTTCTTTGGGATATTATAGTAAGATTTCGTATGCTGTGAAGTCTATAAAAGGACTTCTCCAATCTCTCTTAGTAGGAACCGTATTTACGGTATAGCTGCGTTCCATGTAAAAATTATTTTTCACACAAAACAAATCTCTGTTAAGAAGGATCACCGAGTTCTGCCTTCTTATAGGAATAGCTAGATCTGCAGCTAGACTGGCTAGAGCGTCAGCTTCCAGATTTTGGGATTGAGGCACATGCTCTAAGAAGAATCCTTTAAAAGACATGGCTATCTTGATCGTTGCTTGGTGATAAGGAATGAGGTCTGGATTACGGACTTCATATATTCCTCTAACCTGATTGACGATCAGCTAGGAATCACCAAAAGCTTCCAAGTATTCAACATCCAATTATTTAGCGACTTGAAGCCCGATGAGTAGGGCATTATACTCTGCCACATTATTAGAGCAGGGTTCGCTAAGAGAATATGCTCGATAGATGACGAGTTTGTCAGGAGTCACCAAAACAATTCCTACTCCTGAAATCACGTTTCCCTTGGGACCAGTCCGGGAGGCACCATCGAAGAATAACTGCCATATATCATCTTCCATTGCAGAGTTACATTATGTAACTTCGTCAGGGATGTCCTCGTAGAGTTTGGAGGTTTCCGGGATTGGATGGGCAGCTAAGAAATCAGCCAAGGCTTGACCTTTCATGGACTTCTGAGGGACGTACACCATATCATACGGTGTTAATAACATTGCGCAAGTCGTGAGTCAGGAATTAAGAACACTCGGCTTACTCATCAATACCCGGAGAGGATTGATTCTGGAAATGATATGAGTAGTTTGGCCTGTGACGTAATGTCGCGTCTTCTGAATAGCAAACATTAGGGCCAAGCATTCTTTTTCTACTGGATTGTATCGGTGTTCAGCTCCAATCATCATCCTGCTTCAATAGTAGATAGCCTGTTCATGACCCTCATCGGTCTTCTGTGCGAGGAAAGCTCCCAAAGAATGATCCATTGCTCAAACATACAGCAAAAATGGTCTTTCTATGACGGGAGGCACCAGAACTGGAGGATTAGTAAGGTAGCGTTTGATGTCGTCAAATGCTTGCTGACAGGCTTTATCCCATACAAAGGACACACCTTTCTTCATCAGATGGGAGAAAGGTTGATATCTCCCAGAAAGGTTGGATATGAATCTCCTGATATAGGCTAGACGACCTTGAAATCTCCTAAGTTCTCTCAGATTATGGGGTGGTCGCATTTCTAAGATAGCCTTTACTTTATCGGGGTCAACTTGAATGCCTTTGACGGTAATAACAAATCCCAGGAATTTGCCACTGGATACACCGAGAAAGGACTTTGTAGGATTTATTTTGAGATGATGTTGGCGCATCAACTCGAACACCATCTTCAAGTCTTGGATGTGAGTACCCTTGAGGCGGATTTTGACAGCAATATCGTCTACGTAACACTCTACTATTTTGCGTAGATGCTCGTAGAATATGTTACTCATGGCTCGCTGGTATGTAGCCTCGGCATTCTTTAATCCAAAGGGCATGACTGTGTAGCAATATACCCCCAGTGGTGTACGGAAGGAAGTATACATTTCATCTTCAGGATTCATCTTAATTTAATTGTACCCTGAAAATTCGTCCATGAAAGACATGCGTTCGAAATCGCAGGTATTGTCAATCATGACATCCGTGATGGGAAGGGAGAACTCATCCTTGGGGCAGGCCGCATTCAGATCTCGGAAATCAATGCAAACACGTACTTTCCTGCTTTTCTTCATGACTGGGACAACGTTGGTGACCCAATCAGGATATTGTTCTTCCCGGATGAAGCCGCAGGCTATCAACTTCTTGATTTTAGCTTCGATGGCATCCATCATGTCCGGACGTAACCGACGTTGGTGCTGTCTTACAGGTTTTGAATTGGGCAGGATGTTGAGCTTATAAGTAGCCACTTTCTGGTCAAGACCTGGAATATCCTCATAATTCCACGCGAAGACATCGATATATTCTTTTATCAGTTGGATTATTTCTTCCCTTTCTTCTTCGGAAGATTGTTGTTAATAAATATCGGCTTCGATGAAAGTTCATCCCCAATATCGATTTGGATAACTTTATCTTTAGTGGGCAGTTCTCTCTGCTCGAACTGGAGTTCCCATTGTGTATCCATTTGCTGAGCCCAGGATTCATCTTCGAATGGTTTATATTCTTATTTCTCTGCTTTGAGAGAATCTGTCAACACCATATTTACTGATAATACCTTTCCAAGATCAGCATATGAGTCGGAGGACGACGAGCCATTCTGAGAAGAGGAAAAGATATCCTCACTTGACTCAGATTTTGCTAAATATGTGGTATACCCTAACCCAAAACGAGTTTGTTGACAGTAGGGATCACCATGCAACGGTATTCGTCTGCCTTTCCCATAGTTGAGACCAGGTTCCAGCTTCAAGTCATAACCCATACTTTGCATAATCTTCAAAGCCTGTGGGCTATATCTGTGAATCAGTATTTTTCCAACATCAGGCTCATGAGATTCTTCTTGTACAATCGGCTTGTTGCGCATGCGACCGAAGACTATTGGATGCTGATCTTTACGGGTAGGTGGGATAATGAAGATAGAATCTTCATGTGGCCCATATGTCATAATGACGTTAGATGTTGATGCCACTTCCCATACATACGGTTGATAGAAGTCCATAGCTTTTAAGAAATTTTGTGCTATAGGATCTATATCGTTATGGAGGGATGATTCCTGATTAGGAAATTGGGCGTCAATATACTGGAAAAGAGGTTCTTTATTATCATCGAAAACTATGTTCCCGGTTGTATTTATATCAATCGGATATTTGTTGCGCCGGAGGTTGATGACCAAAGGTGGAGGCTTCTGGTTCACAGTGATAACTAGAGGGTCACTTCCTCCTCCTGATTTGGTTTTGTTCAAGTGGATAGCCATGGGTTCCATGACTTTTGGACGGGTAGTCCGCCCTTTCACTTGGATTAACAGAGGTTGCTCAACAGATGATTCTTCTGGCTCCCGGTAGGATTCCTCTTTTGTCTTACCCGATACCTCCTTCATGTAGTCTTGGGTATACAACATGGCATCGGAGTAGTAGGACTAAACTCCTTTGAACGGCTTGAGATCAGCAAACTCTGTCTTCACTGTTCCTTGGGAGTCTACATATTTGAAGCATTGATGTAGGGTGGAAGGAACAATATTGTGATCGTGGATCCATGGTCTGCCCAACAGAATATTGTAAGACACCTCTGAATCAATGACATAGCATGTAGCCACTGATCTAAGGTCACCAATTTGGATCCTCAAACGAATCTTTCCCAACGACTTGCTTTTCCTGGCATTGAAGCCTACGATTATAGTGGTAATGTAAGCCAGTTCGCTTGTAGGAATCCTTAATGGCCTGAGCAGACTATGAGGAATGATGATGATCGACGATCCCGGATCTATGTGAATTCGGTCTACCTCCATGGACCCGACGTATCCGGTGTAATAGAGGGCCTGTCATGCCTGTTATGTTTCAACAGCATGTCATCTTGAGTGAAAGTGATGTTAGGGACCACTTCCATCACACTGTGGCATTGAGGACATACCACGGGCTCTTTATCAGGAGTCTTGAGCTGAGTCAAGCATGCATCTGCCTGCATTAGCGCTTCACTCAAGGCCTGACGGGTGTCTTTAGATAGCCTGAGTAGCTCAAAGATGGAAAATCTGGCTGGAGTATTAGCCAATTAAGCCAAAACGTCGAAGTTATAAGGTTTCTCTAAACCTTTGTTTAGAATACTTTTCAAAGGTTTATCGAAACAAACTTCTTTATGCTTGCCCTTGTCCATCGACATTGGTTTAGAAGGACCTATCTCTTGTACAACAGGTTCAGGCTTTGAAGGCTTGGCAGCTGAAGTGTCTGTCGTTGCTTCTTCCTGATTTCCTCCATAGTCTTTGAGGTAGGCTTTCCTTGACCGGGTTCCAATAGCCAAAGCCTCTTCTTCTGATGTCGGAGATATTGTGACCATATGGTATGGTTTGTATCTGGAGTTCTTTTTATACTTAGCCTTAGCAGCTTCAGTCTCTTCCTCAATCTCTGACACCAGATCAGGATGAACCCACATGATCTCCCCACGCTTAGTAGTTAAGGGTACTAGGTCATGATTTTGACCTCTGGCGGAGGGAAATTAACAATGTTCATCATCGCCCATGGGATAGGTACTACACCGTCCGGGACTTCTTGAGGAGGCAGATTGCCAAATTGGAGAGAGATCATGTTGGCAGTGACCGTCTTCTCGTTGTTACGCAGAGTGATGGCCTTGGCATCGATCAACTCCTGGATTTTCCTTTTTAGTACATAATATGCCTTTGTGGGGTGATATGACCTGCGAAAAATGTAGTACTTAGGATTATTGGTACTGCCAACTTCATTTGGCCGCTTTACTTCGGGGAGAGTGAGCTTGCCACTTTTGACTAGACAGTCGAATATGCTCAGAATGTCATCATCATCAAAAGAATATTCTTCTATGGGTCTAGAAGTCCCAGGTTTCATCTGCATAGATGCTGGGGTAGGTTGCCTGGACGTGTTAATCGCCAGAGCTTCCTTTTCTTTGGAACCGCGAGGATGGTCGCTATTGGAAGATGACCGTTTTTCTTTGTCAGAGGTGGAGATCATGTCACGACCCGCACCCGGAATTTGGGCATGAGTCATGGGTACGTCCAGCCTACGACGCAGCATCGGCGGTAGAACGCTGTCTAGGTCACAAACATAGTATACCCTGTCAATAGTCTCAACTCCGTACGGAGGGCAATGATAAATGAACCACAGTTCTATAATATACTCAATCACAAGCTATAAGAGTAATGGCACGATGAGAATTGAAAAGAGTTCTAATAAAAACCTACCACAATAATCCAACTCAAATCCTGGTCTAAATGACCTCACAAAGTCACTAGATAATAAATACATCTCAGTCTCAGTCTAAAACAATAAATACAGAAAAATAATCTAAGAACAGCCAGGTACATTCTTCTCTAGGCTAGGCAACTCCTCTGGGGTTTCTGGAGTGAAATCTCCCTCTAATCCTGGTCCGTAATGAGTGGGGCAAAAGTCCTCCAGGTCCTCTAAAAAATGTTATTCAGTCAGGATTGGAGCGAAGCACAAGCACTAACAGCAGTTTCATTAAATTGACAAAATCTATAAACAGTGTAAGAAATACAAGATGGAAGTAAATGCTGGAAATATAAAGTACTGGAGAAAATGGAAATAGGAAATAGAGCATCTAGCAATGAACAATAAATAGTGAGTGCTAGACAATAAATAGTGAATGCTGGAACAGGTGAATCTGAATAAAGTAGACATCTAGCTAAGTGTTTGAATTATCAGTTTATTATGTGATCGGCTTGGGACTTGATCAGGCTGGTTATATATGATTAACTATGATTCTTGTAGGTCAGGCTAACCATATGGTTAGCTATGATGCATGTAGTGGTCAGGTTAATCATATATAACAGCTATGATGCAGGAAAGATGGTCAGGCCGCACCCAACGTGAGAAGTGGGGTGAGCTATGATGCATGTAAAGGATTTGGATATGATCACATAATCTACTAATAGTTCCCCATCCCCCAGCTAGCACGATAGATTCCAATCATGACTCCTCATGATGGGGATCTAGGGTGCTAACCCGTGTATCCATAGTGTCAGAATCAAGTATGTAATACACTACAATTTATAGAAGTAATCAACAATGAAAACTGTCAGAGAATGTACTCGCCTGTGGTCCTGAGCAAAGTGTGAGGATCAATGTCCAAAGTGGGATCACAATGACCTATTTATGGAATATTAATGTCAGATACTGAATTAAAGAAATAAACATGCTTAACTAATTAAATATGAGGCCTCTAGGTCAATTCTGAGGTTAACTAGGTCAACACTTGGTTATACCAGGTTTTGCTAGGTCGTACTAAGGTATTCTGGCTATAATAGTTAATTCCTAGTCAATACTAGACTATTTTAGACAATACCTCATATTACGTATCATAGGTATATAATATACTTAGTTCCTTAACCAATACTCAAGTAACTCCTTACCTACAAAACTCTGATACACTACACCCAGAGATCCTACTGATACTACTAACCCATCACTTACTGTTTACTGAACCCACAACAAAACAGGCATACACTACACACTACTGCTACATACAGAATTCTGCACAGTAAATCATTCACAGTTCACTGAGACTTCCTAATTTCTAACCAATAACACCCCTACTCTTAATACCCACTCACTGAAATTCCCAGGTACTGATACACAGCATTAGCTAAACTATATAGGTAAACCAATGCACATTTAAGTGGCTAACTACTGATGCTCTAACAATCCTATCTGCTCACTAAGAGACACACAGGTATTGGCATACCTATACACACTGATGTTTGACACAGGGACTCACCTACACACTGACACACAGAAACACACACACTGAGTACACAGGTATCAACTAGACACTAGGTTTTCAGTCATCTCACACTGCACTTACACACAGATACTCACTGAGTGCTTACTCACAGGAAACTCACTGAAACATACACTGTGATTACACTCACACCTGCACAGTCACACACTACCACACATATCACATTTTAGGAATTTATACACTGCCAAAAACACACTGGAACATAAAACTAAAACTAGGAACTCATACATATGTATTACACTGATATCCAAATCCTATACACACACAACAACACACTGATTTACACCTAACTGATAACACGATATACCCAGCTACCCACTGTGACATAAAATTCTACACACACACATACTAATTACATATGGACACAGGTTCACTGATACACTAACATAGATTTGTGTTCACTGCTCTCTCTCCCTTCTCTCAGAATCTGATACCCACCTTAGGCACTGCACAGTGTAAGACTACACACTGCTATACACACACACACAGGTAGCATCTATCCCTACTGCACACACAGACTTAGCTAGGTTCACACATTATCCTACCCAGGTACTGATACACATTGTACACAGTCACACCCAAGTTCACAGTTTGAACTATACAGGCACTTCTCACTCATCTACACACTACACTAAAGCACCCTCACACACTTAGACACAGTTATAAGAAAAACCCCTATGTACAAAACACACTGAAATTCAATCACACCAATTCACCCAGGTAACACCTACACAACTACACTAGGTTCTATGATACACATTAACACATAGGTATCTCACTGCACAGGTAAACAATGATATTGACACAAGATACTAACACACAGGACACTGCTACACATGATAACCCAATACAACACTGATCCCTAACCCTAACTCACTGCTCAACCCCGACTCTACACAGAGTACCCCCAAATACACAGCACAGGTATGATAAAATCTGCACATATTAACACTCAAGAACTGACATAACACATACACAAAACTTATATCCCCAAATACACAGCCACACACACTGCTCGACTGTGCACAGTTCTGATACTCGGTCAACAATAGAATTTCAGGATACTCACTGAACTGAGAAGAATACCCCCCTGCTCTCCTAGTCGAACTAAAACTCCAATTGCTGATACACCCAGGAATCAAACCCGACTGCAATAACCTATCTACAACACAATATATATATATATATATAGATTCATATATCAACTATGCAGAAATTAAATAAGTTAGATAGGTAAGTTCCTAATAACATTTCATCATACATATGTAGGGCATAAACGAATTCACATACAACCCCTAAGTTCCCGATCAAAACCCTAAGAATCGAGTTCCACCTACACATATGTGATGAAATCAGTCTATAAACCAATACCTAGGGTTAGGGTTCCTGATAATTGGGGAAAACCCCATGTTGGTCACCAAAACCCAATCCAAAACCCTAAAAAAATTGAACTACACAGCAAGTGTTCCCTAATGGCCAACAATCGACAGAAAAACAGAAATTAAAGGATAAAAATTCGAATTTACCTATAGAGATGGGTTCTCAAATGGGAGTTCTTCTTCCCTAAGGTTCCTTGGCCCACGTTCCTTGCTTTCCTTGCTTTGGAGGAGGAAGATGGAATCCCTAGGGTTAAATCTCAAAAATTGGGTGGGGAGATGGTTTCTCTTGATGGAGGCTAGGGTTTCTCCTTTCTACATGAAGGAAGAAGTGGCTCCCTTTTATATAAACAACTAGGTTAGGGTTTCCAAGCTTAGTTTTAGGTTAAACCTTTATGTTAAGTCATGTAGAACCTAGTTACTAAGGTTTGGTTAGTCCAGGGTTTGAGGTCCAACCTAAAGTTTGAATTCTAGGGTTTCTCTAGAATTGGTCTTCAAATTAGGGTTTAGTCATTAGGGTTTGACCTAATGGGTTCTAGGACTTGACCTAAAACCAAAAATCACTAACAATATGAATAGTTTATAAAACTCAACAATTAATTAAATTCATAATTTTTCAAAATGGTGAATTTACACAAATGCCCTTGCTTGGAAAAGTGGTAGTGACAAGTCTACCCTCCTAAAAGAAATTTTGTCCTCGAAATTGGACTGAACTAGAAAAAGAATGAAATCAGAAAAGGAATACCTCAAGTCTAGAAGAGATACTGATATTGCTCGCGCATTTCGTCCTCTCTCTCCCAGGTCGACTCCCCTGGAGAGTGATGTCTCCATGCAACACGAACCAAAGGAATAGTTTGGTTCCGCAACACCTTCTTTCTGCGGTCCAAGATCTCTACGGGCTGCTCGGGGTAGCTGAGCGTCGGACCAACCTCAATCTCCGAGTGATCCAGTACGTGACTAGGGTCTGCCACGTACCGTCTCAGCTGCGACACGTGGAACACATCATGCACTCCCTCCAATGCAGGCGGCAAGTCCAGTCTATACGCCACTGCACCTACCCTCGCAAGAATACCGAAGGGTCCGATGTAGCGTGGGCTAAGCTTCCCGCCTCTGCCAAAATGAATCGTGCCACGCGTCGGAGAAATTCGTAGGAATACTAGGTCGCCAACCTAAAACAAAACAGTCTCAACATGCAGTCTAACAAACAAACACAAACTAAAATAACAATCTATACCTGAAACTCAAGAGGTCTACGGTGGCTGTCGGCCCAATGCCGCTGTCTGTCCTGCGCCACTCGCAGTCTGTCTCTGATGAGTTTTATCTTTTCTGCTGCATCCACGACCATTTCTGGTCCTAGCAAGGCTCTCTCTCCAACGTCGTCCCACGATAGCGGTGTACGACACCTTCGTCCATAAAGAGCCTCAAATGGTGACATCTCGATGCTGGCCTGGTAGCTGTTGTTGTAAGCGAACTCTACCAGGTGCAGATGATCCTCCCAAGAACCTCCGAGATCTAAAACGCAAGTGCGTAGCATATCCTCGAGAGTCTGAATAGTCCGTTCAGACTGCCCGTCTGTCTGGGGGTGATATGCGGAACTGAACTTGAGCTGAGTGCCCAAGCTAGCCTGCAGACTCCTCCAGAAGTGGGAAATGAAACGACTATCCCGATCCGAGATGATGCTCACAGGAACTCCATGAAGTCTAACAATCTGTCGCACGTACATCTCTGCTAGCCTCTCTGTCGACGTGCCCACTTTGAAAGGTAAGAAATGGGCTGATTTGGTCAACCTGTCCACGATGACCCAAATCGCGTCCTTCCCTCCTGGAGAACGTGGAAGCCCTGAAACAAAATCCATGGTCACGTGCTCCCATTTCCACTCTGGGATCGGTAAAGGTTGAAGCAACCCACCTGGTCTCTGCCGGTCTGCCTTTACCTGCTGGCACACTAGACACCGGGATACGAAGAGTGCTACCTCGCGCTTCATTCCATACCACCATACGTGCTCCCTCAAGTCTCGATACATCTTGTTGGCACCGGGATGCATCGAGTACTGAGAGCGGTGTACCTCCTGCAAAACCTCCTCGTGCAGCTCCCCGCTCGGCACACACATCCTCGTGCCGTACCGTAAGGAACCATCATCTGCGATAGTAAAGTCGTCCGACAATCCCATCTGAACCTGTGCCCTGATACTCCTTAGGGCCTCATCCTCGTACTGCGCAGCTCTGATCCTGTCCATCAACTCAGACTGTATCTGCAATCCCCACATCTGAATCTCAGTACCAGGAACTAACACCTCAATCTCCAAGCTCTCCAAATCCGCCAACAAATGTCTATCTGTCATCAAATACATAGCCATCGGATACCTGCTCAAGGCATCGGAGACTACGTTAGCCTTCCCTGGATGGTACTGCAATGAGATATCGAAGTCCTTCATCAACTCTAACCACCTCCTCTGCCTCATGTTCAGCTCCTTCTGGGTGAACACGTACTTTAAGCTCTTGTGGTCTGTGAAGATCTCCACACGCTCTCCGTACAGGTAATGTTTCCACAGGTTTAGAGCAAAGATAACTGCTGCCAACTCTAAATCGTGGGTGGGGTAGTTCTTTTCATGAGGGCGTAACTGCCTGGAAGCATAGGTAATTATCTTCCCGTGCTGCTGAAGAACACATCCCAGACCCTTCCCTGAAGCATCACTGTAGATGGTGAAACCACCTGTCCCTGATGGCAACGTCAAAATTGGAGCTGTCGTCAACCTCTTCTTCAGCTCATCAAATGCGGCCTGGCACTCCTCCGTCCAGACAAAATCCACATCTTTCCTAGTCAATCTGGTCATCGGCGCTGCAATCTTGGAGAAGTCTTGTACAAACCTCCTGTAGTATCCTGCTAACCCAAGAAAACTCCTGATCTCGGCTACCGAACTGGGGGTAGCCCACGACTCTACTGCCTCGATCTTCTGTGGGTTAACCGAGATTCCGTCACCCGATACCACATGCCCAAGAAATTTGACCTTGTCAAGGAAGAATTCACACTTAGAGAGTTTTCCGTACAGCTTCTTCCTCCTGAGAGTCTCTAAGACCAATCTCAGGTGCTCTTCGTGCTCCTCCGGTGTCTTGGAATACACAAGAATATCGTCGATGAACACCACCACGAACTTGTCAAGGTACTGGTGGAACACCTTGTTCATCAAGTTCATGAATACTGCCGGTGCATTGGTTAAACCAAATGGCATTACCAGAAACTCAAACTGGCCGTATCTGGTCCGAAAAGCTGTCTTCGGCGTGTCTTCTCTCTTCACCTTCACCTTCACCTGGTGATAGCCTGACCTCAAATCAATCTTTGAAAACACCCTCGCCCCGCTCAACTGATCGAAAAGGTCATCTATCCTCGGCAGCGGGTACTTATTCTTGATAGTGATATTATTCAAAGCTCTATAATTAATACACATACGCACCGTGCCGTCCTTCTTCGGTACGAACAATACTGGAGCTCCTCATGGTGATGAACTGGATTTGATGAAGCCTTTGTCCTGCAGCTCCTCAACTTGTTTCTTCAGTTCTGCCAGCTCGCTGTTGTTGACTCTTTAGACATGTTGTGAAATGGACTCCGCTCCTGGAACCAAGTCTATAGAGAATTCAACATCTCTGTCTGGCGGCAAGCCTGGCAACTCTTCTGGAAATACATCCAGGAACTCTGCTATTAGAGGATGTGGCAACTCCTCTTCTTCCGTCCTGGCTCCGCAAAACGTGCTCCTCCTCTGTTCCGCTGCTTCCCTGACAACCTCAAACTCCGGCTCTCCTGGTGGTCTAAACAATACTCTGCCTCTATAACAATCTATAGTAGCATGATGTCTACTCAACCAGTCCATTCCGAGCACAATATCGTACCCCAGAAGTGGCATGACGAGTAAACTCACGCTCAAGTCTCGGCCTCCTACTGACACTCTCCGGTCCTTGCAGTGATCACGAACTAGGATAATACCTCCACCAGTCATGATCTTGCAAGTCCTAGCTAATGGTTCTGTGTCTAAATGATGTCAAAGTGCATATGATACAGACACAAAACTATGGGAAGCGCCAGAATCGAATAAGGTAAATGCGGGAATACAATCGAGAAGAACCGAACCTGTGATCAAGTCTTTTGTTGGCTCAATCTCCTCGACTGCCATGGCGTATGCTCGCCCCTGGGGTGCACCTCTCTGCTGCTGATGCTGGACGAACTTCTGATGTTGCGGTGGAAGTGGTCCCCTCTGTTGTTGGCCTCCTGGTGCGGTAGGCACCCTGTCTGATCCCCTCTGGGCGGCTGCTCCACCCTGACCTGGACGAAAGGTAGGACAATCCTTCAGCTGGTGTGTCGTCGATCCGCAGGATAGACATGAGCCCAATCTTTTCCTGCAGATATCTCTAGTATGTCCCATCTTCCCGCAGTATGCACACTGGATAGCGGGCTGGTTCTGTCTCTGTTGCTACTGCTGGACCTGCCCTCGGGCTGGTGCCTGATGCTGCTGCTGAAAGGGTCTCTGCTGTTGCTGCTGAAAGTGTGGACGCTTGCCCGGTCCCGTACTACTGTTTGCTTCTCCGGAACCATCGCGTCCCCTCTTGGGCCTGAGGCCCAAGTCGTCCTCGGCTACTTGGGCATCCATCAATATGCCCTCGTAGGTAGCTGTGCGACGTCCCGACGTGCGAGACTTGATCTCCCTTATCAGCCCCTTTCTGAATTTCCGGGCCCTGTCCCCCGGATCTTTATTCATCGATGGCGCGAAGCGGCTCAGGCGGAAAAACTCCGCGGCATACTCATCGACGGACGAGCTCCCTTGGGCTAAGTCATGGAACTGACTCTCCAAAGCTCCCAGGGCAACATCAGGAAAGAACTTTTCTTTGAAGAGTTCCTTGAAATCCTCCCAAGTGAGTCCCCTGCGCAAGAGTCTCGGCTCCGTGCGAAACCACGTCAAGGCAATATCGAACATCTGGCTGCCCGCGGCCTCGATCTGGAGGGCCTCCGGAAGCTGCGCTAAGCGCAAGTTCCTTTCGATGTCCTCTAGCCAATCATCGGCGTAGAGTATCCCTTCTGTCCCCTTGAACTCCCGAGGCATCATCCTCTTGAAATCTACAATGGTGCCCGGCCTCTGGTGGTGCTGATCAGGACGCTGCTGCTGCTGAGTGACTCTCTCCACAGCCTGGAGAGCCACTTGATGAGCATTTTCCATGTCCACCCTCATCATCTCTGTCTGGGCCTGATGTGCCTCAGCCTGCACTCTCTGGGCCTCTGCCGACGTCCTCTGGGCATCGACCATGCCCTGAATCAAAGCGAACATCTGTGCTCCATCGACGGGCATACCTCCTGGATGCTGAACTGGTGGTGGTGGTGGAAGCCCCGTCGTAGCTGTGGGGACCCTCTGAACTGGTGGTGGAGGACCCCCGAATGCTGCAGACACTCCCACATGTACTGGAGATGTAGGAGGTGCTGCGAATGTCTGTTCGGCCGGGCGAGAGGTGGCAGACCTCTCTGAAGCTGCTGCTCTGAGTCTCTGGGACCTGGTCCTCGGCATCCTGAAGACAGATCGAAAGAATCAATTAAAGTAATAAACACGATATCATCAAGGAAGGACAGTAAATTTCTAAAGGAAAATCATTAAGAGTAATGTCATAAGAATCAGAATTTCCTAATTGTGATTGAGCATATCCTCGGCCTAAATCCTATTTCCTAAAACAGGCTCGCAGTAGTACAACTAAGTTGTCGCACTACCACTACACCGCACAACTTACGAAGCTAGACCTGCATGGGCCACCACTAAAAATTTGTCACGACCCGCACCCGGAATTTGGGCATGAGTCGTGGGTACGTCCAGCCTACGCCGCAGCATCGGCGGTAGAACGCTGTCTAGGTCACAAACATAGTATACCCTGTCAATAGTCTCAACTCCGTACGGAGGGCAATGATAAATGAACCACAGTTCTATAATATACTCAATCATAAGCTATAAGAGTAATGGCACGATGAGAATTGAAAAGAGTTCTAATAAAAATCTACCACAATAATCCAACTCAAATCCTGGTCTAAATGACCTCACAAAGTCACTAGATAATAAATACATCTCAGTCTCAGTCTAAAATAATAAATACAGAAAAATAATCTAAGAACAGCCAGGTACATTCTCCTCTAGGCTAGGCAACTCCTCTGGGGTTTCTGGAGTGAAATCTCCCTCTAATCCTGGTCCGTAATGAGTGGGGCAAAAGTCCTCCAGGTCCTCTGAAAAATGTTATCCAGTCAGGATTGGAGCGAAGCACAAGCACTAACAGCAGTTTCATTAAATTGACAAAATCTATAAACAGTGTAAGAAATACAAGATGGAAGTAAATGCTGGAAATATAAAGTACTGGAGAAAATGGAAATAGGAAATAGAGCATCTAGCAATAAACAATAAATAGTGAGTGCTAGACAATAAATAGTGAATGCTGGAATAGGTGAATCTGAATAAAGTAGACATCTAGCTAAGTGTTTGAATTATCAGTTTATTATGTGATCGGCTTGGGACTTGATCAGGCTGGTTATATATGATTAACTATGATTCTTGTAGGTCAGGCTAACCATATGGTTAGCTATGATGCATGTAGTGGTCAAGTTAATCATATATAACAGCTATGATGCAGGAAAGATGGTCAGGCCGCACCCAACGTGAGAAGTGGGGTGAGCTATGATGCATGTAAAGGATTTGGATATGATCACATAATCTACTAATAGTTCCCCATCCCCCAGCTAGCACGATGGATTCTAATCACGATTCCTCATGATGGGGATCTAGGGTGCTAACCCGTGTATCCATAGTGTCGGAATCAAGTATGTAATACACTACAATTTATAGAAGTAATCAACAATAAAAACTGTCAGAGAATGTACTCGCCTGTGGTCCTGAGCAAAGTGTGAGGATCAATGTCCAAAGTGGGATCACAATGACCTATTTTTGGAATATTAATGTCAGATACTGAATTAAAGAAATAAACATGCTTAACTAATTAAATATGAGGCCTCTAGGTCAATTCTGAGGTTAACTAGGTCAACACTTGGTTATACCAGGTTTTGCTAGGTCGTACTAAGGTATTCTGGCTATAATAGTTAATACCTAGTCAATACTAGACTATTTTAGACAATACCTCATATTACGTATCATAGGTATATAATATACTTAGTTCCTTAACCAATACTCAAGTAACTCCTTACCTACAAAACTTTGATACACTACACCCAGAGATCCTACTGATACTACTAACCCATCACTTACTGTTTACTGAACCCACAATAAAACAGGCATACACTACACACTACTGCTACATACATAATTCTGCACAATAAATCATTCACAGTTCACTGAGACTTCCTAATTTCTAACCAATAACACCCCTACTCTTAATACCCACTCACTGAAATTCCCAGGTACTGATACACAGCATTAGCTAAACTATATAGGTAAACCAATGCACATTTAAGTGGCTAACTACTGATGCTCTAACAATCCTATCTGCTCACTAAGAGACACACAGGTATTGGCATACCTATACACACTGATGTTTGACACAGGGACTCACCTACACACTGACACACAGAAACACACACACTGAGTACACAGGTATCAACTAGACACTAGGTTTTCAGTCATCTCACACTGCACTTACACACAGATACTCACTGAGTGCTTACTCACAGGAAACTCACTGAAACATACACTGTGATTACACTCACACCTGCACAGTCACACACTACCACACATATCACATTTTAGGAATTTATACACTGCCAAAAACACACTGGAACATAAAACTAAAACTAGGAACTCATACATATGTATTACACTGATATCCAAATCCTATACACACACAACAACACACTGATTTACACCTAACTGATAACACGATATACCCAGCTACCCACTGTGACATAAAATTCTACACACATACATACTAATTACATATGGACACAGGTTCACTGATACACTAACATAGATTTGTGTTCACTGCTCTCTCTCCCTTCTCTCAGAATCTGATACCCACCTTAGGCACTGCACAGTGTAAGACTACACACTGCTATACACACACACACAGGTAGCATCTATCCCTACTGCACACACAGACTTAGCTAGGTTCACACATTATCCTACCCAGGTACTGATACACATTGTACACAGTCACACCCAAGTTCACAGTTTGAACTATACAGGCACTTCTCACTCATCTACACACTACACTAAAGCACCCTCACACACTTAGACACAGTTATAAGAAAACCCCCTATGTACAAAACACACTGAAATTCAATCACACCAATTCACCCAGGTAACACCTACACAGCTACACTAGGTTCTATGATACACATTAACACATAGGTATCTCACTGCACAGGTAAACAATGATATTGACACAAGATACTAACACACAGGACACTGCTACACATGATAACCCAATACAACACTGATCCCTAACCCTAACTCACTGCTCAACCCCGACTCTACACAGAGTACCCCCAAATACACAGCACTGGTATGATAAAATCTACACATATTAACACTCAAGAACTGACATAACACATACACAAAACTTATATCCCCAAATACACAGCCACAAACACTGCTCGACTGTGCACAGTTCTGATACTCGGTCAACAATAGAATTTCAGGATACTCACTGAACTGAGAAGAATACCCCCCCTGCTCTCCTAGTCGAACTAAAACTCCAATTGCTGATACACCCAGGAATCAAACCCGACTGCAATAACCTATCTACAACACAATATATATATATATATATATATATTCATATATCAACTATGCAGAAATTAAATAAGTTAGATAGGTAAGTTCCTAATAACATTTCATCATACATATGTAGGGCATAAACAAATTCACATACAACCCCTAAGTTCCCGATCAAAACCCTAAGAATCGAGTTCCACCTACACATATGTGATGAAATCAGTCTACAAACCAATACCTAGGGTTAGGGTTCCTGATAATTGGGAAAAATCCCATGTTGGTCACCAAAACCCAATCTAAAACCCTAAAAAAATTGAACTACACAGCAAGGGTTCCCTAATGGCCAACAATCGACAGAAAAACAGAAATTAAAGGATAAAAATTCGAATTTACCTATAGAGATGGGTTCTCAAATGGGAGTTCTTCTTCCCCAAGGTTCCTTGGCCCACGTTCCTTGCTTTCCTTGCTTTGGAGGAGGAAGATGGAAGCCCTAGGGTTAAATCTCGAAAATTGGGTGGGGAGTTGGTTTCTCTTGATGGAGGCTAGGGTTTCTCCTTTCTACATGAAGGAAGAAGTGGCTCCCTTTTATATAAACAACTAGGTTAGGGTTTCCAAGCTTAGTTTTAGGTTAAACCTTTATGTTAAGTCATGTAGAACCTAGTTACTAAGGTTTGGTCAGTCCAGGGTTTGAGGTCCAACCTAAAGTTTGAATTCTAGGGTTTCTCTAAAATTGGTCTTCAAATTAGGGTTTAGTCATTAGGGTTTGACCTAATGGGTTCTAGGGCTTGACCTAAAACCAAAAATCACTAACAATATGAATAGTTTATAAAACTCAACAATTAATTAAATTCATAATTATTCAAAATGGTGAATTTACACAAATGCCCTTGCTTGGAAAAGTGGTAGTGACAGATCATGATTCCATTGTCACGCGCCTTTCGACTGTTGTCTTCGGCGGCTACTGCTGATATGATAAACGAGGGCCAATCATAGAACTGATATGGTCCCGTGAATATCGAGATCAGTGGGAGAAGGTTCTTCCTGTAAATGTCCACCAAGGCAGAATCTGGAACTCCTGGAGGCATCTACAAAGTGGCCTGACAAAAATATTCAATAAAAGTACGAATATTTTTCTTCTACTTCACTTCGATGAGCGATGACATAGACATGTCCATTCCTCCCTCGTAGAATCAAGCGAAGAACAGAGTCTTGAAATCTTCGAAGGAAGTAATACAATTGTCCGCCAGACTACGGTACCATTGATAGGCTACGCCCGACAGACAGCCCTTAAATATCCGGGTGAGAAGGGCGTCATTCCCTTGCAGCAACACCGTCATCATGCTGAAGTAGTTCATGTATTGACTTCGTGACGTCTTTCCCTCAAACAAAACCATAGCCTATGGTTTGTATTTTGGTGGAAAAGGGATCTCGTCCCAGATGGCCGGGTAAGGCTGGTTGATGCCCAACTTCTTGAGCTGATCTTTATGCTTCAAGGCATCAAATTGGGCTTTCAATTCCCGCACTGCCTGTATTGGATCTTCCACTGGTAAAGGGACCGCTGAGTGGTGAGAGATCGGTTGTATTGTAACTCCAACAGGAGGCAATACATTTTCCGAGTTAGGAAGTGGAGAAGTTGCTGACTCTTGATTTAGAACAGGCTCCTGATTTGCATTGGATGGTGGTAGGTCCACCCCCACACGTATTTGAGTCGGAGGAACCGATGCATGAGCTATAGCGGCTGTATGTTGAGTCAGCATCATCTGGTGCATATTCTCTATCATGGAATGTATCTCTTTCAGTGATGTCTCCAATACAGCGATGCGTTGCTCAGTATTCCCTGATGGGGAAGCTTCTTCACGTTCATCTCCGATGGCATAGACTCCCATTTCTCTGGATGTTGCTGAAGGGTTAGTATAGATCTCTGTAGAGATTGAATCTATACTTTCAGCATCCAATTCGGGAAACTAGTGACCCCCTGTGTCGGAATCAGAAGAATATGAAGCCGATTTTCACGACCTCGAGCGAGTGTTTCGAAAAACACTTGCTTCAATATTCTTAAGGAGTCTGTCGAATCTCCTTTGGCTCGGGGTTCTAGAGGGATGACGTCTTGAACTTGACCTTCCTCTAGGAATGTGCGATGCCATGTTTACCTATGCGAATGTCGGTTCTTCTTCCTGTAAGGACAAAGAGTAGTTCAACCGGTCGAAAACTGACCGTTTTGCCTTAGAACAGCAATAATTAACTACAACTTTGTGACTATTACAACAATGCTCCCTAGGGGGTATGATAGACATGTTAGAAGATCCCCTATCTTTGCGCTTCTAGATCAAGAGATTACGCAAGTCAGGAGGATTAACAGAAGAAAAAGAAGAAGGCTTATTCTGCCTTTTTATATCAGTTAGAATATGGATATTGGGAATCATAACTCTCTTCCTGACATACGTATACAGCAGTTCAGCCATGTGAGTAGCACATGATCCCTGAGGAGCGTATCTATCCACAAACTGGGCCTTCTTTACGCTGAGGGGCTTGGCCTGGCGTATTCTGGAACTTTGCTCAGGCTGGTGTAAAACTGAGGACGTCTTCAATCAGCCATCAGCATCTCGTGTAATCTGGAGAGCGGGCAAATTCTTTTCTTAATGGCGTAAAAGCCGAGAGGTTGGGAAATCTGCCACTTGTTTTCACTTGCGGAGATTGCAGGGACCATCTACCCCCTTATAGGCGGAAGATGTATTTTTATGCGCAGGGCGCGTTTGAAATTTCTGACTTGGCGCTGAGGCCTTACCAAAAATTATGTCAGCCACGTCAGCGACGGGAGATGAAGTTTTACGTGCAGGACGCATTTGAAATTTTTGACTTGGCGCTGAGGCCTTGCCAGAAATTATGTCAGCCACGTCAGCGACGGAAGACAATGTTTTACGCGCAGGGCGCATTGAAATTTCTGACTTGGCGCTGAGGCCTTGCCAGAAATTATGTCAGCCACGTCAGCGATGGGAGATGGGTTTCTACGCACAAAGCGTATAGGTTGGGATGCCACAACCTTGTTGATCGGAGAGAGAGAGCCTGTAGGAAGGGTAGAGGATGTCTGGGGCATCCATACTTTACGCAGCATCCTGTTGTCCTGGACAGAGAGGGAATGAGAGCTACCCCCTGCGCGAAGCAGGTCTTCATAAGCAGATTGGTCGAATAGGACGACCAGAGTTTTCTTCGTTGATCCGACGGTTGCTGCATCATGTTGAGCAATGATTTTCTCATTGGAAGAGAAAGTCCCCAGTAGAGTCGCCATCTTGTGTTTGATAATAAATGAAAGAAATGAAACTAGGTTTATACGAAACCCTTTCTTTGGTTTACAAACAAGAAAAAGAAGTACTATTAATCCTATGCGAGGATGTTAAGTACAAAAGTTTGATTCTGGGTAAATATTGCTATAGCAGTCTGATCTGCGGTCAATCACTTTGTCCCTTGGACCACACGATGACGAAGAAGTACAGTAGAAAAAGGAAAAGCTTCAAAGGTTGCAGGAGAGATTGGATATTCGATGCCAAAGTCGTCAATCAGTACTCTCTGTCTGTGCTTTAGACTCTTCTCTCTCAATAAAAATTGATCCCCCCAATCAAAATCGATCCTTTTCTCTGTTAATAGAGATCTCTATTTATAGAGCCCAGTTGCAGTAACCGTCCAGTCGGCGTAGAAGCCGAACAGTGGAGAGTATGGCGCTCTTTACGTAGCGGTTATGATAACTGCTACCCACGTCTGAATGATCTCCTGAATCCGCGTGTGACGCGCGTCCTATTATGAGGTAACGCGTATAACTGCTGCGAAGATCATGGCATGCAAGCCACGTAGGTAACTGCCCCTCGCGTAGAGATGATTGGCGTAGAAGCCGAATAGCTGTCATACTGGCGTAGAAGCCAAGTAGCTGTCATACTGGCGTAGAAGCCAAGTAGCTATCATATTGGCGTAGAAGCCAAAGTAGTTGTTATATTGGTATAGAAACCAAAGTAGTTGTCAAGTTGGCGTAGAAGCCAAGTAGGCATAGAAGCCTGATGCTGCACGGATAAGTAGCTAGCGTAAAGATAGCCGATTATCCTTCCTTGACTGAGATCTTGAGCGTATTCTGGACCAAATAGCATTATCACGCACCTTTGCCAATATAGCCTAAGTTGGCGTATTTCGAGGAGATAGCATACGGCGTACTCCTATAGCTGAAAATAGCCAGGTCGGCGTATTTCGAGGAGATAGCATACGGCGTACTCCTATAGCTAAAAATAGCCTGATGGCGTAATGTGCAGGGATGGTGATATGGACGTATTAGCCCTAATTATAGCTCACCCAGTCATTGAAAATAGAACAAAATCTCGTGCATTAAATACAGAGATCTGCTCCCATCTCGCACATTAACTATAGAGACGTGCCTCGGGTTCTGTACGAAGAGCAGCTTTTTACGTGGCGGTCAGCTTTGTCTTATCCTGAGCGTAAAAGCTCATGTCTGCCTGTGTAAAATAGGCAGCATATTCCTTGAATGCGTAAACGGTATCTTAATTTGAGATTTTGTCACTAAACGACAATCTGGGGTTCTGTGCCGAATCATTATTACAGCCGTCGTCTTGATAGTCGTGCAATACTCTTTGTCAGGAGTCAGGTTTATTGTACTGTCTGATAGGTTCATTCGAGGAATACGAAGAGTTCCTCGTATAATTTCCCGCTGCATTAAAACCAGATGGATTTTACGCCAAAGTGGCAATGTAACAACCTTTTTACGTTGAAGCAGTCTGAAAATACTGTATTACGTGGGTTGTTCTGGAGCTATATTTTACGCTTAAACAACGTTGAAGCTCCACTGTATGCCAATGGCTCTGAAGTCATGTCATACGCCATCCAGTACTGGAGCTCTATTTTACGCGGACTTCCTGCATGTTGAGGGTTTTTACGCGTATACTTCCTCAGCATATTTTTCATGCTTCTACAATAGCTTCCTTTGCTCGGGATAATCAGCAATTTTATATGGCGATTCTTCCAGGACGGAGGAAGGGTCTCATCGGACCACACAGCTTGCTTGCTGTATTTTCTCCTATTATGAAGCTGGACATAGGTAGGCAATTTGGCCCTGTCTTCCAGTATTGTGTTGGGTCTGAATCTCTAACATAATTCTAGGACGTGGCTGCCATGGCATATGGGAGATGGGCTTGAATAATTTAGGCCCAGTTTTGTATCCTCCCGCCATTAATCATTTTCTTGTTCATAGGTCGCAGAGGCCGATGAAGGGCCGTGGAAGAAGAAAAAGATCTCCACTAATATGAGAACCTGGTACAACAGATTCCCAATGTGATCTTTAATGAGAAATCCTTTGTAAAAAAAGATTTCCATCACATGTAATCATGAAAATGAAAAATCCTTTGTAACCTGAATTTCTATCATATGTAATCATGATTAATAAACTTGTCTTCTTCTACGCATTGCTGATTTGCCATATTTGCTGTGAGGAAGTCTGATAATTTGCAGCTTCGACACGTCTGAGTAACTTTATGCTGACTCTGATAAATGTTTATTTTGTCACATCCCGTCTTTTACGCGTAACGGAAGATGCGTAAAATGCTCTTTAGCATTAAGTTGTTTTGAAGATCCAACTGTCATGCTATTTTTGGACGAGGAGTCTCATAGAATTTTGAACTGTCACTTCTCTGATACAAAAAATTTCTGTTTAGAACATCATCTTCAAGAATGTCTTCCCGAAAGTCCCTCGAAACAGGGCAAGAAATGCCCGCTGAACTGGCCATACTTGAACTTAGATGTAAAGGATTCTGGCTAGACTTCGAATGAACTTCCAATGGCCCAAGAAGATAGTCATCTTCAATGCTGATATATGTGTGTCCCTGGCATTTGGAATGTTTTATAGCCAAAAGGAGCATTTTCTACGTAAACCCTTGTAATTGGCCTTCTTGGGTGTAAGACCCAATTTGTCGAGATATACGTGCACTCTGTCCTGCGTGACTTTCAAGATATGCGAAAAGTTATGGATGCGTAGCATCTGTTAGCTTCTGAGCGTAAAATTTTAGATTTGTAGCCTCTGAGCGTAAAAGCTTCTGAGCGTAAAATCATAGATCTATAGCTTCTGAGCGTAAAACCATAGATTTGTAGCCTCTAAGCGTAAAAGCTTATAAGCATAAAATCATATATCTATAGCTTTTGAGCGTAAAACCATAGATTTATAGCCTCTGAGTGTAAAAGCTTCTGAGCGTAAAATCATAGATCTATAGCTCTGCACGTAGAATCTTTACGCAGTATGACTGTCCGTCTACCTTTTTCAAAATGATAGGCTGATATGGTCCCCAATCATAACCGTATAATAAATATCGAATTCGGTTAGAAATTTGAAGAGTTATCTGAACTCTATAAATAGCCCAAGGTCTTGAGAGAGAAACCCTTTATCTGTCTTCGCAAAACCCTTGCTTTCAAAAAACTCTTCTTCTTCGTCTCTTTCCTGATAACTCAGATTCGCCATGGCACCGAAACAGGCTTCCACTGCTAAGGGAAAGAAATTTGTTTCCTCATCTCGCCCCCTGCTCAAGCACGAGCAACCCCCATTAGGCTGAGCGAGCCCTGTTGTGGGCGCAGTGCTCCACCGTCGAGCTGTGCTCCGGACATTACAGGTAAAGATTTTGAGAAGAAACAGAGAACCCTCCGCACACGTTGTACGTGTATGCGAAATAATACGCCCATATTTCTAATGTGTCAGCGTAAAAACTCTATATTTTCGCAGTCTGGCGTAAAAACTCAGACTGTCAAAGTTTGGCGTATACTATAAATTTTTAGTTTTACGCGCTGGATGTAAATTCCAGCATAAAAACTTAAATTTTGACAGTCTGGCGTAAAAAGCTCAGACTGTTAGATCTTGTCGTATACTGCCAACCTTGAGTTTTATGCACTAGAAAATAGATTCCAGCATAAAAACTCCAGTTTTTGCAGTCTGGCGTAAAAGCTCAGACTTGTTAATCTTTGGCGTATACTGCAAGAGTGTAGCATCTAGCATAAAACTGACTTGTTTTCTTTCATTTTGTAGTGGACTTGCAGATCCCTACTTTGGCTGAAGTGATGGGCTCTGCCGCTGGGATGCTGAACTCAAACTATCTGGGGGACTTATCCCATGTAATATTTCCCATCTCTGGAACCGAGTATCCTCAAGAAAGGGGAACTCTGATCTCGTCCCAAGAAGAACGAATGCTGCTGAGTATGATCAGTGGGGAGCCCCTGACCTACATAGATGGGACTGAATATAAGAAACCAGGTTTCTTATTCAGGGATGTTATCGACAAACAATCCCAGATTAAGCCCAAGAAGAAGAATTGGGTATTTTTTGCTGAGGGCACGGTCATGTATCTGCCAACGATGCCCAGAGATTACCCTATCTCAGCCTTCTTCCATGCCACCCATTCCAGGAAGATGATGTGGACTCTGACTCCCGATCTTCACGGACGACCAGGAAAGATCTTTTATAAGAAGGGATTGGACCAAGGGTCCTATGTAAGCAGTCCTTCCGTCCCTGTCATACCCTTCAGAGGATTATTGTCGGGCAGCGTACCGAGTGAAGACTCTTCCCTGATCCAGCCATTTCAAATGGCTAACTTCTGTAATGAGTTCATGGGACAGGGGGGAGTATACCCCAAGGTGAACTCTCGCACCAGTGGATGGCTTAGCCCCCAAAACCTTCGATGGGCCAGTTTAACTGCCTGGGCCCTGAAGCACTTCCAGATGGAGCTGGAGGGTATTGGCTTATTCGCGGCTGTGAGTGCCACTAGTGTTGGGCTACCTGTCAACCCCAACTTGTTCTTAGCTTTGATGGAGTGATACAATTCGTTCACTGGGACTTTTGCCACTCCGTTAGGTGAGTTGGGCTTAGCCCTTCATGAGATGGCAGAGATTTCAAAGCTGCCAATATGAGACACTCCTTTTGAAGAGTACGTTCCCACAAATAGGGAGCTGAAGGATATAAACCCTCGGGCAGTGGCAGTGTACCAGGAGCTGATGAGTCGCTATCTTGCCTGTACCACCTTCTACAAAGAGCCCTCTGATTTTGCCCATATCAACAAATGGGTATCCTACCTCTTCTTCCTTCAGGCCAGAAATGCTAAACCAGACAAGGTTGTAGATAGCCGAGATAAGCCTTTGAACCTCCTGGGCATGCTTAATACCGACACGATCGATGATCTCATTGAAGACGCAGGGGCTTCCGATTATATTCTCGATGAGGAGATAGGAGTTATCCTGCAGGCACTAAAGCCTTCAGTTATATAAGACATTATCGTAAGCCTCTGTCAAGGGAAGCTCAACTAGTTGGCTTCCTCTCTGCCTGGCTACGCCGATAGGTAATGCCTGGCATCGCGTATGCGGATCGCATTCATCGCAACACCATATGGCCTATAGTGCGTTTGGTGTTTGGAGCAAGATTGGGCCTGCTTCCTGCCATGGTATGCAGGATTCAAGCTGGCCTGAGGGCCATTACTGATGGGCTGCTGGCTGATACTACGCAGCGTGAAGGATTTCCCAGAGTAGAATTACCGTTCTTATATCCGATGGGATGGTTAATCCTTCACAACACCAGAGTAATGTCTCCCGGATCTGCTAGCGGTTCGGGGAATAACTTCCTGTTGAATTACAAGAATTCTTCTTAGAATGTGACTAGCATCCTAGATTGTCGGCTAGCACTAAATTATGCCCATGGTTGGAAGTTCTTCTACACCGTCCCCCTGTACATATCAATCAGCAGGGGACCAAACTTCAAGATGCGGGTCAGGGGAAGACTATTCTTTCCCCCGAAGCCTTTTACTGGTTTGTCTGCATTAGACCATCCCACCTGCTGTACAGAAGTGAGGACCAGTGCTACTTGGAACCTTACCTGCCTAGCCGTTTCGCTAGGCAGTTTGGGTATGATCAGTTGCACATGGGGAATCCCATTACCAGCTTCAAGTCCAAAGGTGGACTTATCGACGGAGCCAGAGGATGGCGGTATTTCATCATGGGTTGTACTGGCGCAACCTTTGCTGTGCCCGCGACTTCTCTCTCCACGGAGTTGCACATTCTTCACTCGTATGCGCAGTTTTATGTGTCCACCAATACCTTCCATCATAATTTTGACGTGTATGGAAGTTTCAGGATGCCCTCCCATAAGTCCACTGGGAGAGAGGAGATACCATACGTCTCCTCTGATGAAGGTGATAAAACTACCGGTGTAGACAATTTCTTGTTGATAATACCGAGAGGCGTAATAGCTCCGCCAGCAGAGCCTCTCGTTATCTCCAATAAGCGAAAGGCTTCCACTCTGAAAGAGCCTTCCCCCGTAAGAAGAAGACAGTCAGAGGTCCTAAAAGGACTTCCACCAAGGGGGCCTCTAGGAGTGAGCCTATTATTTCCCCTGCTGGGGATGATTCTTTGATCAGGGGTCCTTCGCCTTTTAGAGACGGAACCTCCATAATTTCGGCTGACAGTACTGGAGATTCTTTGCTCGCGATCATTGTCGCTACTACCGCTACTGGTAGTGTTTCGAGATCACCTTCGAGACCGAGCATATTAAGAATCAATATACCTTTATCCAGACAAATAATAGGAATAATCCCTCCTTCGTCTGTAAGTATTTCCAGCGAGATTCCACCCGATGATCCTCGAGTAGATCTGGGTGATGATTGGGATGACTTTCCTCAAACGTCAGTTGGTGCACCCTCTTCTCCAGGTATGACAGCTTGTTTAGCATTATTAAGAAATAATTTAGCTATACAGGCTACAGACGCAACATACATACCATCGGCCATGGGTAAATATTGTCTTCACGTTTTCTTCAGGAAAATTAACATCAAATTGATATTAACTTTCTCTTGTCTTATTTTCAGGCAAAGACATCTCTGGGGAGGGCAGAGTTGACACCACCTCTGACTTTGTTGCGAATCTAGCTGATGAAACGGCGGTGCCCGATGCCAAAGAAGCATGCTTTGAAGCTGCCGATCTTTTATCTGCAATATTCTCGAACGTCATCCCGCCAGTAGTAGTCCAAATGACATCAGAGGAGGATGAGCCCGTTATCTTGACTGTGCCTCCTTTGTTGAGTATGCCACCAACTTTAACTATTATTGGTGTCTCTTCTTTTGTTGCGCCATCTGTTGCAGCAACGACTGTGGCAACCTCCTCTACAATCATTCCAGAAAGGAGACTTACCGATATTGCGGCCACTCCAAGCGCCTATTCGAGTTTTGCTACGCTAGTGGATTAGTACACTAGCATATTCTACCTCACTTTGAAAGAATTGATATCAATGGTGCTGGAGAAGAACCTAGGTTTTGATGCTCTGAAGATGTCCTCCAATCTCCCTATAGCGCAGATTAGAAATTTTAGTGACGCTGAAAGAGCTGATGCGCTAGAGCAAATAGTTAATGGTTTAGAATAACCCATTAACGAATATTTACAACTATTCCGAGGCAGCATCGATGACCTGGTCAAGCTGAGTATGACTTCTTAACTGCAGAACTTGCTGGGCAAATAGAATCTCTAAACAAATCCATCCAGGAACAGCAGCAAGAGATGGATAAAGAGCCGGCTGTCTTGGTGGAAGTCATTCCTCAGCTAGCTGAGTGCCAGGCTGAATGTGAGGGAAATGAAGCGAGGATTCGAGAATTGGAAGCTAAACTCGCTCAGAAAAAGGAGAGGCTTCTCAAGACATCGGCTGTCCGTAATGTGCTTAAGGGTCAAGTGGATACAGCTAAACAGAACTTGACACATGTGGGTATCATCTACGCAAGTTTTGTTAATTCTTTGTCCGGACTATCTCGCTTGAGCAACGACGAAGGAAGGCTGGAACGGGCTCGCAACCATATTTTAAACTCCAGAAATGAGAGGATGGTTGCTTTGGCGCAACAGATCCGCGACTTAACGGCTCCTCCCCAATGATGTACCTTTTTGCTTCTTCTGTAATTCGCTGTTCCCAGAGATAATAAAGATACTTTTTCTGACTTTGTGGACCTATCATTTTTGAAAATAAATGATAGGCTAAGATAAAAGTGATATCAGAGGTAATATAGACGTGATACACTTTCGGTAAGTTTCAGCTGGATATACCTATTCAGAGGTTATATGGACATGATAGAATATGCTCCAACTAAATTTGTATACAAAATACTATCAGAGGTAATATGGACGTGATAGGTTTTGAAGTTTTAAATTAGTTAAACATATCTATTCAGAGGTCATAAGAACATGATAGAATATGATCCAACTAATCTTTGTACGTAGTATCGTCAGAATGAGATCTTCATCATACCCCTTTGAGCAAAGAAGATCAACCATAGTACTTCTTCAGGAATTTGTCGTTGATAGGAGCCATTATCATATCTCCATTAGGCTTGGCTAATCTGTAAGCACCGTTTGAAAATATCGTTTCAATCACATAAGGGCCCTCCCATTTGGGCTGGAACTTCCCCTTACTTTTGTATGTAATGATCATTGGCCTCTTTACAGCTAAAACTAGCTCACCAACTTTGAACACACTTTCCTTTACTTTTTGGTTAAAAGCTCTGGAAATGCGTGCCTGGTAGAACGCAATATGCTATTGAGCTTGAAGGCATTTCTCGTCTAATCCTTCTAGCTCTTGAAGTCTTAATCGATCATTATTTTTCTGAGTCAACTCATTAGCCACTGCTATTCTGAGTGATAGAATTTGAACTTCAATGGGAAGAACTACTTCACACCCGTAAACTAATGAGAATAGAGTACAACCTGTTGGTGTTTATACCGTTGTGCGGTATGCCCAGAGGCATTCTCCCAGCTTCTCATTCCAATCTCTTTGGTTCGAAGAGACGAACTTCTTTAAGAGTTTGATGATAGTTTTATTGAAGGCTTTCGCCAAACCATTAGCAGCAGGATTATATGTCGTTAAGACCATATTTTGTATCCGATTCTTATCGCAAAATCGGTAAAACGCTTGGCTGATGAATTGAGGCCCATTGTCATAAATTATCCTTCGGGGTATCCCAAAGCGATAAATTACATGGTGCTTGATAAAGCTGATCACGTTGGATGTCTTTACCTAAGCAAGAGGGATCTCCTCCGCCCATTTGAAGAAATAATCCGTGATAGCCAATATGAACCGATGTCCTCTAGAAGACGAACGATGAATAGGACCAATGATATCCATTTCCCATGCTTCAAAGGGCCATGATGCAATAGTAGGATGTAAATACTCAGAAGGTTGATGTATGAAATCTGCATGAACTTGACAGGCTTTGCATTATCTTGTATATTTCACAGCATCTGCAATCATGGTAGGCCATTAGTAGCCCATCCTCCTGATACGATCCTGTAACTTAGGACCGGGTTGATGTGCTCCACATACACCGTCATGAGCTTCTCGGATAACCCGTTTTGCATCATCGTCAGAGAGACATCATAATAGTAGTCCATCATATGTTCAACGATATAGACTTTGTGAAGAAGCATCAAAATAGAAGCATGATGATCATCTTTTGATGGATACTGATTCTTTAGGATCCTCTGGTAAGATTTCGTATAACACGAAGTCTATAAAGGGACTTCTCCAGTCTCTCTTAGGAGGAGCCGTGTTTGTAGCGTAGCTGCGTTCTATATGAAAATTATTTTTCACACAGAATAAATCTCTGTTGAGAAGGATCACCGAATTCTGCCTTCTTATAGGAATAGCTAGATCTGCAGCTAGACTGGCCAGAGCATCAGCTTCCAAATTTTGAGATCGAGGCACATGCTCTAAAAAGAATCCTTTAAAAGACATGGCTATCTCGATCGTTGTTTGGTGATAAGGAATGAGGTCTGGATTGCGGACTTCATATATTCCTCTAACCTGATTGACGATCAGCTAAGAATCACCAAAAGCTTCCAGATATTCAACATCCAATTCTTTAGCGACTTAAAGCCTGATTAGTAGAGCATTATACTCTGCCACATTATTAGAGCAAGGTTCGCTAAGAGAATATGCTCGATAGATGACGAGTTTATCAGGAGTCACCAGAACAATTCCTACTCCTGAAACTATGTTTTCCTTGGGACCAGTCCTGGAGGCACCATTGAAGAATAGCTGCCATGTATCACCTTCTATTGTAGAATTACATTCTGTAACTTCGTCGGGAATGTCCTCGTATAGTTTAGAGGCTTCCGGAATTGGATGAGCAGCTAAGAAATCAGCTAATGCTTGACCTTTCATGGACTTCTGAGGGACGTACACCATATCATACGGTGTTAATAACATCGCCCAAGTCGCGAGTCGGGAATTAAGAACACTTGTCCTATTCATCAATACCCGAAGAGGATTGATTCTGGAGATGATATGAATAGTCTGGCCCGTCACGTAATGTCGCATCTTCTGAATGGCAAACATTAGGGCCAAGCATTCTTTTTCCACTAGGTTGTACCAGTGTTCAGCCCCGACCATCATCCTGCTTAGATAGTAGATAGCTTGTTCATGACCCTCATTGTTCTTCTGTGCGAGGAGAGCCCCTAAAGAATGATCCATTGCTTGAACATACAGCAAAAATGGTCTTCCTATGACAGGAGGCACCAGAACTGAAGGATTAGTAAGATAGCGTTTGATGTCATTAAACGCTTGCTAACAGGCTTCGTCCCATACGAATGACACACCTTTCTTCATCTGGCGAGAAAAAGGTTGACATCTCCCAGAGAGGTTGGATATGAATCTCTTGATGTAAGCTAGACGACCTTGAAATCCCCTGAGTTCCCTCAGATTACGGGGCGGTCTCATTTCTAGGATAGCTTTTACCTTATCAGGGTCAACTTGAATGCCTTTAGCGGTGATGACAAATCCCAGAAATTTGCCACTGGATACGCCAAGAAAGGACTTTGTAGGGTTCATTTTGAGTTGATGTTCACTACTAGAATAAGCGGTATTAGCGACGTATTTTAGCGACTCCTAGTTAAAACGTCGCTAAATTAGCGACTCCGTAAAATCGTCGCTAGGCATCGCAATGGCGACATTTAGCGACGTTTAGCGACTTATATTAAGATTTTTAAAGAATAGTCGCTATAAGTTCAATTAAGGTCGCTAAATGTCGCTAATATATCTGATTTAGTGACGTTTAGCATCGTAATTAGCGACGTATCTATCAAAAATATTTATAACGTATTTAGCGACGTTTTTGGCGTCGCTAATTTTTATTTTAGCGACATTTTTATTTGACGTCGCTAAACGTCGCTAAATTTTGGTTAATTAGGGCTCAGTTTTCTTTTCTCTATCTGTCAAAAATTTCGAAACGTTTCGATTTCCCCCGTCCCCCCCTCTCCGGCGACCGGGTCTCCACGGCTGCGGCTACTCCGGCATCCCCCGCATCCTCCTCGAGCTCTAGGTAATCTCTCTCTCTCTCTCTCTCATGTGACACTGACACAAGATACACGCACACAGACACGACACACGCATACAGACACTGACAGACACACACGACACACACGACACACATACACGACACACACACAGACGCAGATTAGGGTTAGGGTTAGGGTTAGGGTTATGGTTAGGTTTTTTGACCTGGGGTTAGGGTTAGGGTTAGGTTTAGGGTTTTTAAGCAGGGGTTAGGTTTAGGGTGTCACATTAAAGTTTTCAATGACATTATTAATAGGATTTCCTCTGATTCTAGTCTCCTAGAGGAATATCCATACTAACAAGGTCCCTAAATAAAAGTTCTATTCTCGCTTTTGAGGATCAGAAGAAGAAATATTACCACATCACTTCCTACCTACAAGGCCTGGACACTGTTCTTTGACCAGTCCTCTCCTCTTGTATTATAGTGGAGGTGATGGTTTCTTGAGTTTGGAAACTCTAGGAATGCAATCCCTCTAGAAGTTCATGTTCCTAATCAATATAAATTCATTTGTTGTGATCTATGTAAGAGACAGACTCTCAAGAGTCCCACCTAATACTTTGGTCTGTCAAACCTTCCAATTTTTCAAATGGAGTCTCTAAAATTCTAAAATTAAACAGAAAATGCTTTCTTGAATCAATTTTTATTTTCTGGACAACCAATGGAATCAGTAATGTTTATACTGCTTTTTTTTGTTTTACTTTACATTATTTACATAGAAGAATAGTAGAATAGGTTCCAATTTTTGGGTGATTAATATTTTTTTAAGCATGCATTGATATCAACACTTCTGAGTTTCCTCTACGTAATGTTCCGTAAGGTATGGCTGTCAAGGTGGTCGCAACATGGTCGAAACGCTACGTGACGATCGTTTATTGGGAGAGAGGTGGAGGTGAAAGGGTTACAAGAAGGTTGTAAGCATTTGATAGTAAACTTAGCATTATTGATATATATATAAAAGAAGTAGTGGGAGAATAAAAAAGGGAGAGAAAAGAAAAAGAAAGAACGGTACATACGAGGATTAAAGTATCGATACTTTGGGAGTCATGCAGCATTCAGGAACAATGACTCGAGTCCAGCTAAGTAATTTGACCTCAAACATCAAGTAACTTGATTCCATTCTTTATTTTGTTTTGTTCGACAGTATTGGGAGGCATAGCATAGTGCACTTGGAATGAGAATAACATTTCCAAATTTTCTTTCCCTACTAAATTCTTTGCAACTTTTTTTGTGTATCATTATTCACGTTCATAAAATGCCCTCATATACTACTCTTTACTTTAATCTTTATCATCCAAATCTCATAATTCAATTTTAATTTCAATTACAATCATATAATTTAATATTGGATCATATTTTCAAACTAGTTCATTAAATCGGTCATTTTATTTTGTGACACGTAGGATATAAATAAGAAATTATGGTATCATTATTATACTGCAACAAACAGCTAATTCTTTGTGAGTCATCTAATTCTTCCGTTCCGGTCCAATAGCTAATTCTTTGTTAATTCTTTATTTTTATCTATCTTACCAGATGGCACCCAAGAGAGTGACACCTCCTACTGTTAAGGAGGAAGTGATGCCTCCTACTGTTAAGGAGGAAGAGATACCACCTGCTGTATCTTAGACGGGGAGTTCTAGTCACCCAACACCTATCGCGGTTGTATCTCAGACGGGGAGTTCCAGTCACCCAGTACCCATAGCGGAGCTTGATAACATAAATGCTGTTTATGCGCAGTATTTGAGGGACTGGTATCTGCCCCATTTTGGAAATCCTCGAGATTGATACTATGATGTTTCATATACTTATATATTATGCATTTTGTGTTACTGTGATACTCTGATACTTATATATTATGTATTTTGTGATGCTGTTTATGCCCATTTTGTGTTACTGTGATACTATGATACTTTTATGACTGTGATACTTTTATTGTCTGTCTATAATATTTGTGTGTATTAATTGTATGACTGTGATACTTTTATTCATATTAAATATTGATAATCCAGTGTTGAGTGTTCCACCGAAGGGGTCGGCGAACCCATAGAATTCAACGGAGGGTTGCTCCGGGTCTATTTTTAATTAAAAATTTATAAATTGCAGGAATAATAGTTTGGAACAATTCAGGTTTTTTTACTTTTTTTGTAAATTTAGCGACGTATTTAGCGACGTTTAGCGACGTCTAGCGACATTTTTATAAGTCGCTAAACAAGTCGCTACTTAGCTACGTGTCATTAGCCGTCGCTAACGACGTCGCTAAATATGTCGTTGTACGTCGCAAATTGCTGACATAGCAGTACTGCCAGGTCATTAAAGACGTCGTTGTTACGTCGCTATATAAGTCGCTAATTAGCGACGTTTAGCGACTTTAATAAACGTCGCTATTTCGTGACACGGCATCGCTAAACGTCGCTACATTTAGCGACTCAATAAAGTCGCTAAAAAACGTCGGCATGGCGATGTTTAGCGACGTTTTTCCTTTCAGCGACTTGGTTTTTTCCGACTGCGTTAAAATGTCGCTAATTACGTCGCTAAACGTGTTTAGCGACATTTTTTTGTCATTTAGCGAAGTTTTTGGGCGTCGCTAATTTGACTTTTTCTGGTAGTGGTTGGCGCATCATCTCGAACACTGTCTTCAAGTCTTGGATGTGATTATCCTTGAGGCGGCTTTTGACAGCGATATCGTCTACGTAACATTCCACTTTTTTGCGTAGATGCTCGTGGAATATGTTACTCATAGCTCGCTGATATGTAGCCCCAATATTCTTCAATCCGAAAGGCATGACTGTATAGCAATATACCCCCAATGGTGTATGGAAGGCAGTATGCTTCTCATCTTAAGGATTCATCTTAATTTGATTATATCCTGAAAATTTGTCCATGAAAGACATGCGCTTAAAACCGTATGTATTATCGATCATGACGTCTGTGATGGGAAGAGGGAACTCATCCTTAGGGCAGGCCACATTTAGATCTCGGAAGTCGATGCAAATATAAACTTTCTCGCTTTTCTTCATGACCGGGACAACATTGGCGACCCAATCAGGATGTTGTTCTTCCCGGATTTACCCGCAGGCTACCAATTTCTTGATTTTAGCTTCAATGGCATCCATCATATCCGGACGGAACCGACGTTGGTGTTGCTTTACAGGCTTTGAATTGGGCAGTATGTTGAGTTTATGGATAGCCACTTTTGGATCAAGACCGGCATATCCTCATAATTACACGCAAAGGCATCAATATATTCTTTTATCAGTTGGATCAATTCTTCCCTTTCTTCTTTGGAAAGATTGTTACTGATAAATATCGGCTTTGGTAAAAATTCATCCCGAAAATTGACTTGGATAACTTCATCTTCAGTGGGTGGTTCTCTTTGCTCGAACCGGAGTTCCCATTGTGTATCCATTTGCTGTGCCCAGGATTCATTTTCAAATATTTTAGATTCTTGTTCCTCTGCTTTGAGAGAATCTATCAATACCGTATTTACTGACAATGCCTGTTTGAGTTCACCATCTGAATCAAAGGATGAAAAACCATCCTGAGAAGAGGAAATAGTTTCCCCATTTGACTCAGAGTTATTCAAAGTTGCAAGAGACGTGATATACCCTAACCCGAAGTGAGTTCGTTGACAGTAGGGATCACCATGCAACGGCATTCGTCTGCCTTTTCCATAGTTGAGGCCTGGCTCCGACTTCAAATCATAACCCATGCTTTGCATAATCTTCAAAGCTTGTGGGCTATATCTGTGAATCTATATTTTTCCAGTATCAGATTCGTGAGAATTTTCTTCTATAATCGGTCTATTCTGCATGCGACCGAAGACTATTGGATGTTGATCGTTGCGAATAGGTAGAAAAATAAAGACAGAATCTTCATGCGGCCCATATGTCGTGACGACATTAGATATTGACGCTACTTCCCACACATATGGATGATAGAAGTCTATAGCTTCCAAGAATTGTTGTGTTATAGGTTCTATATTGTTATGGGGGGAGGATTCCTGATTAAAAAATTGAGCGTCAGTATACTGGAAAAGAGAATCTTTATTATCGTCAGAAACCACGTTCCCGGTTGTATTTACATCAGTCGGCTGCTTGTTACGCCTAAGGTTGATGACCAAAGGTGGAGGCTTCTGGTTCAGAGTGATCACTAGGGGATCATTTTCTTATCCCGATTTGGTTTTCCCTAAGTGGATAGCCATGGGTTCCATGACTTTCGGACGGGTAGTCCGCCCTTTTACCTGGATTGACAAAGGTTGCTCAGCAGATGGTTCTCCTGGCTCCCGGTGGGATTCCTCCTCCGTCCTGCCTGACACCTCCTTCATATAGTCTTGGGTGTATAACATGGTATTGTTTGATAATAAACGAAATAAATGAAACTAGGTTTATATAAAACCCTTTCTTTGGTTTACAAACAAGAAGTACAATTAATCCTATACTAGGATATCAAGTACAAAATTTAAATCTGGGTAAATATTGCTATAGGAGTCCGATCTGCGGTCGATCACTTTGTCCCTTGGACCACACGAAGACGAAGAAGTGCTGTAGAAGAAGGAGAAGCTTCAAAGGTTGCAGGAGAGATTAGATGCTCGGTGCCAAAGCTGTCAATCACTACTCTCTGTCTGTGCTCTATACTCTTCTCTCTCAATAAAAAATATGATCTTGATCTCTGTCAAAATATAGAATCCGTCCTCTCAATGCCTCTCTCCAAAAATCCCCTTTTCCTCTGTTAATAGAGGTCTCTATTTATACAGTTCAATTTCCATAACCGTCCAGTCGGTGTAGAAGCCGAACAGTGGAGAGTATGGCGCTCTTTACGCGGTGGTTATGATAACTGCTACCCACGTATAAATGATCTCTCGACTCTGCATGTGACGCATGTCCCATTATGAGGTAACATGTATAACTGCTGCGAAGATCACGGCATAAAAGCCACGTAGGTAACTGCCCCTCGCGTAGAGATGATTGGCGTAGAAGCCAAACAGTCATCATACTGGCGTAGAAATCGTCAAGTTGGCATAGAATCCAAGTAGGCATAGAAGCCGTCATGTTGGCATAGAAGCCAAGTAGGCGTAGAAGCCGTCCGATTGGCATAGAAGCCAAGTAGGCGTAGAAGCCGTCAAATTGGCATAGAAGCCGAGTAGGCGTAAAAGCAGTCATATTGGCATAGAAGCCAAGTAGGCGTAGAAGCCTGATGCTGTATGAATAGGTGACAGGCAGAAAGACAGCCGATTATCCTTCTTAGATTGAGGTTTTGAGCGTATTTCGAACCAAATAGCCTTATCACGCACTTTTGCAAATATATCCTGAGTTGGCGTATTCCGAGGAGATAGCATACGGCATACTCCTATAATTAAAAATAGCCAGATAGGTGTATTTTAAGGAGATAGCGCATATCGTGCTCCTATAGCTGAAAATAGCCTGGTTGGCGTAATTTGCGGGGATGGTGATGTGGACATATTAGCCCTAATTATGGCTCACCCAGTCGTTGAGAGTAGAACCAAATCTCATACATTTAATGCAGAGATCTGCCCCCATCACGCCATTAACTGCAGAGACGTGCCTAGAATTCTGTATGAAGAACAACTTTTGACGTGGCGGTTGGTTTCCTCTCGTTCTGAGCGTAAAAGCTCATGTCTGTCTGTATAAAATAGGCAGCGTATTCCTTGGATGCGTAAATAATGTCTTAATTCAAGGCATTGACACTAAACGATAGTCTGTAGCTCTGTGCCGAATCATCATTACAGCCATCCTCTCGGTCGTCGTGCAGTACTCTTTGTCAGGAGTCAGGTTTACTGCTTGATCTGACAGGTTCATTCGAGGAATACGAAGAGTTCCTCGTACAATTTCTCGCTGCATTAAAAGCAGATAGGTTTTACGCCAAAGTGGCGATGTAGTAACCTCTTTACGCTGAAGCAGTCTGAAAATACTGTATTATACGGGTTGTTCTGGAGCTATAATTTACGTTGAACAGCGTTGAAGCTCTGCTGTACACCAATGGCTCTGAAGTCATGTTTTACGCTGCACAATATTGAAACTCTACTTTACGCGGTTTTCATACATATTGCGCATGATTCTGCAGCGTATTTTTCATGCTTCTACAAGACCCCCTTCAAAGTTTTCAAATTTATCATAATTTGAAATACTTTGAATGAAGCATGAAATGGTCAAGTCTGACACGTTTCATGAGGTTGATTTTACGGCAAATATTTAAGGATTTGTTGGGATTTGTTGTGATAAAGTTTGAATATATGCAGCTTCGGCACGCCTGAATAACTTATGCTGACTCTGATAAAAAGAGTATCTGATCTCGTCCCGTCCTTTACGCGTAACAGATGACGCATAGAAAGCCACTTAGCATTTAAATTGAGGATCCAAACTGTCATGCTATTTTCTTGAACGAGAGGTCGCGTAAAATGTCTGAACTGTCACTCCTCTGATACGAAGAATTCTTTTTCAGACCATCATCTTCAAGAATGTTTTCCCAAAAATCCCTTGAACAAGGACGAGAAATGGCCGTCAAATCAGCCATACTCTTGTGTACAAGACTGGACTTCAAATAAACTTTCAATCGACCCGAGAATAAGAGTTATCTTCAATGCTGAACTCTGTATGTTTTGGGCACTTGAAATATTTTGTAGCCAAAAAGGAGCATTCTCTGCGTAAACCCTTACCATTGGCCATCTGTAGCTTTCAAGAGTAGAATCGTAGATTTTTAGCCTCTAAGCGTAAAAAGCTCGTGAGCATGAAATCATGGATTTGTAGCTTCTGAGGGTAAAGTCGTAGGTTTGTAGCCTCTCGAGCATAAAAGTTACTGAGCATAAAAGCATCCGTGCGTAAAACCATAGACTTATAGCCTCTGAGCGTAAAATCATAGATTTGTAGCCTCTCAAGTTAAAAATGTAGGTTTGTAGCCTCTTGAGCGTAAAAGCTCGTGAGCATAAAAGCATCTAGGCATAAAACCGTAGATTTGTAGCCTTTTGAGCATAGAAAGCTCCTTAGCATAAAATCGTAGATCTGCTCTGCGCGTAGAATCTGGATCGACTGACTGTCCGTCTTCTTTATTCAAATGATAGGCTGACGTGGCCCCAAATTTTAACCGAATATTAAATATCCAATTTGGTTAGGGATTCGAAGAGTTATCCGAACTCTATAAATACCCCAAGGCTTTCAGAGAAGAAATCCTTCATCTGTCTTTTGCAAGAAATTTTTTGTCTCTTTGAGTACTCTTCTTCTTCGTCTTTCTCTGAGCACTTCTGAGTTTTTAGCCATGGCACCCAAACAAGCTTCCGCTGCCAAGGGAAAGAAAGTTGCCTCTTATTCTCGTTCCTCTGCTCAAGCACGAATAACTCCCGTTGGACCGAGCGAACCCCGCTCTGAATGAAGTGCCCCACCATCAAGCTGTGCACCAGGCGTCATAGGTAAAGCTTTTGGGACGAGAAAACAAAAAACCCTTCGCACACGTTGTACGTGAACGCGCTAGGTCATCTTCTGTGCTGAGAGCCTCTTCGAGGAAGATGATGCACAGAGATGTCTTACTATTTACACCCACATTCCTAATGTGTTAGCGTAAAAACTTCATATTTTCGCAGTCTGGCGTAAAACTGTTGACTGTAGAGATTTGGCGTATACCATAAACTTTGAGTTTTTACGCTCTGGATAAAAATTCTGGCGTAACAACTCAAATTTTGGCAGTCTGGCGTAAAAACACAGACTGTTAAATTTTTGTGTATATTGCCAACATTGAATTTTATGCCTCGAAAATAGGTTCCAGCATAAAATCTTAAGTTTTTACAGTCTTGGCATAAAAGCACAGACTGTTGATCTTTGGTGTAAGCTGCAAGACTGTAATGTCTAGTATAGAAACTAACTTGTTCTTCTTGCATTTTGTAGTGGACTTGCAGATCCCTCTGTTGGCTGAGGTGATGGGTTCTGCTGCTGGGATGCTGAACTCCAATTATTTGGAAGATTTGTCCCATGTGACATTTCTTATTTCTGGAACCCAGTATCCTGAAGGAAGGAGAATTCGGATATCATCTCAAGGAGAACGAATATTGTTGAGTATGATCAGCGGGGAGCCCCTGACGTATATAGATGGGGCCAAATATATGAAGCCAGCTTTCCTATTCGGGGATATGATTGACAAACAATCCTAAACGAAGCCCAAGAAAGAAAATTGGGTGTTTACTGCTGATGGCATGGTCATGTTCCTGCCAAGGATGCCCAGAGACTATCCTATTTCAGCATTCTTCCATGCCACGCATCCCCGGAAGATGTCTTAGACCCTGACCCCTGATCTTCACGGCCAGCCGGGGAAGATATTTTACCAGAAAGGATCAGGCCAAGGATTATTTGTGAGCCGTCCCTCAGGCCCTGTCATGCCTTTCAGGGGATTATTTTCGGGTAGCGTCCCGAGTGAAGATACTTCACTACTCCAGCCAGTTCAAATATTGACTTTTTGTAATGACTTCATGGGGCAGGGTGGAGTATACCCCAAGTTTAATCCTCGGATCAGCGGGTGGGTTAGCCCCGGGAATCTTCGATGGGCCCGCTTAACTGTCTGGGCTTTGAAGCACTTCCAGGTAGAGCTGGAAGGTATTGGCTTGTTTGCAGCCGTGAGTGCCACCAGTGTTGGGCTGCCCATCAACCCCAACCTATTTTTGGCTTTGATGGAGCGGTATATCTCGCTCACTGGGACTTTCGCCACTCCGCTAGGGGAGTTAGGATTGGCCCTTCATGAGATGGCAGAGATTTTGAAGCTGCCAATGGGGGATACTCCTTATGAAGAGTATGTTCCCACAAACCGGGAGCTGAGGGATGTAAACCCTCGGGCAGTAGCAGTATACCAAGAGCTGATGAGTCATTATCTTGCGTGCACTACCTTCTACAATGAGCCCTCCGATTTGACTCATACCAACAAATGGGCATCCTATCTCTTCTTTTATCAGGCCAGAGATGCTAAACCAGACAAAGTTGTGGATAGCAGAGATAAGCCCTTGAATCTTCTGAGCGTGCTTAATGCTCAAATAGTCAATGATCTTATTAAAGACGCTGGGGCTTCAGATCAAGTTCTCGATGAGGAGATCAAGGGTTATCCTGCAGGCACTAAAGCCTACAGTTATATGAGGCATTGCCGCAAGCCTCTGTCAAGGGAAGCTCAACTGGGTGGCTTCCTCTCTGTATGGCTACGCCGATTGGTAGTACCTGGCATCGCATCTGCAGATCGTATACATCGTAATATCTTATGGCCTGCAGTGCATTTGGTATTTGGAGCAAGACTGGGCCTGCTCCCTGCCATGGTATGCCCGATACAAGCTGGCCTGAGGGCCATTACTGATGGGCTTCTCGCTGATGAGACACGGCGTGAAAGCTTTCCCAGGGTAGAGTTACCATTCCTATATCTGATGGGATGGTTAATTCTTCATAACCCCAGGGTGATGTCTTTCGGCTCTGCCAGTAGTTCAGGAAATAATTTCTTGTTGAATTACAAGAATTCCTCTTGGAACGTGACTACTGTCGTAGACTGTCGGCGAGCATTAAATTTTTCACATAGTTGGAAGCTCTTCTGTATCGTCCCCACTGTACATATCAATCAACAGGGGAAGAAACTTCAAGATTCAGGTCACGGGAAGATCGCTCTTTCTCCCGAAGCTTTTTATTGGTTTGTCTGCATTAGACCTTCCCATTTACTGTACAGAAGTGAGGACCATTGCTTCTTGGAGCCTTATCTGCCCAGTCGGTTCGCTAGGCTATTTAGGTATGACCAATTGCATATGGGGAATGATATCACCAGCTTTAAGTCCAGAGGTGGGCTCATTGATAGAGCCAGAGGGTGGCAGTACTTCATAATTGGTTGTACTAGAGCAACCTTTACTGTGCCCACGACTTCTCTCTCCATGGAGTTACGCATTCTCCATTCATATGCGCAATTTTATGCATCCATAAATACCTTCCATCGCAATTTTGATATGCATGGAAGTTTTAGGATGCCTTCTCATAAGTCTACTGGTAGAGAGGAGGTCCCGTCAGTTTCCTCTGATGAAGGTGAAGACCATGTCGGTCCAGATAAATTTTTGTTGACAATACCGGGAGGCGTAATACCTCCGCCTGCAGAGCCTCTTGTTATCCCCAGTAAGCGAAGGTCTTCTACTCCGAAAGAGCTTTCTCCTCGCAAGAAAAAGAAGACTGTCGGTGGTCCTAAAAGGACTTCCAGCTATGAGGCTCCTAGGAGTGAGCCTGTTGTTTCTCCGGTCGGGGATGATTCTTTGATCGAAGGTCCTTCGACTTTTAGAGAGGGACCCTCTACAGTTCCGGCTGACAGCGACGGAAATTCTTTGCTCGGGGCTGCTGCTGCTACTACTGCTACTGGTAGTGCAGTGAGGTCACCTTCGAGGCCGAGAAAATTAAGGATATCTTTCTCCAGACCAATAATGGGTCCAGCCCCTTTTTCATCTGTAAGTATCTCCAGCGAGATTCCACCCGATGAACCTCGATGCGACATATATACCATCAGCCATGGGTAAATGTTTTCCTTACGCCTCTTTTTAGGAAAATTAACATCAAATTGATATTAATTTTCTATTGTCTTCTTTTCAGGTGAAGACATCTCAGGGGAAGGCAGAGTCGATGCAACTTTTGACTTTATTGCGGATTCTGCTAATGAAATGGCGGTGCATGACACCGAAGGGGCAAGCTTTGATGCTGTCGATCTTTCATCCGTAACATTATCGGATGTTGTTCCGCCAGTACCGGTCCAAATAATATTAGAGGAGGATGAGCAGGTTGTCTCGACTGTGCCTCCTTTGTCGAGCATGCCAACAACTTCGACCGTTGTCGGTGCCTCCACTTTTGTCGTACCATCTGTTGAAGCGACGACTATGACGACACCTTCTGTCGTCGTTCCCGGAAGGGGATTCGCCAATATTGCAGTCACTCCCAGCGTCCATTCGAATCTTGTCATGCTAGTTGAGCAGTTTACTAGCGTTTTCTACGTCACTTTGAAAACGATAATATCGATGGTACTGGAGAAGAATCTAGGCTTCGAAGCTTTAAAGATGTCCTCCAATCTCACCATAGCGCAGATTAGAAATTTCGATGACGCTGGACGAGCTGATGCTCTGGAGCAAATAGTTAATGGTTTAGAACAACCCATTAACGAGTATTTGCAATTATCTCGAGGCAGCATCGATGTCCTGATTCAGGCTGAATGTGAATCCCTGACTGTGAGGCTTGCAGGGGAGATGGAAACTCTGAGCAAATCCATTGAGGCACAACAGCAAGAGATAAATGAAGAGCATGCCATATTGGGGTATGTTATTCCCCAGCTGGCTAAGTGCGAGGCCGAATATAAGGAAGAGGCAACGAGGGTCCGCAAATTGGAAGACGAACTCGTTCAGGCAAAGGAAAGGGCTCTTGCTGCATCGGCAGCTCGAGATGTGTTGAAAGACTGAATGGAAGCGGCTCAGCAGAACCTGGCTCATGCGGGTGTCATCCATACAGGTTTTGTACATGCTCGGTCTGAACTGTCTGCCTTGAACAATGAGGAGGCAAGGTTGGAGCGGGCTCGCGCTAGCGTCTTAAACTCCAGGAATGAGAGGATGGCCGCTCTAGCGCAACAGATTCGTGATTTGACAGCTCCTCCCCAATAATGTACATTTATTGTTTATCCTGTAATTTCTTGGAGATAATAAAGACAAATTTTCTGACTTTGTGAACCCATCACTTTGGAATATGATAAGCTAGGGTGAAAGTGATATCAGAGGTATCATTAATATGACATTCTTTCGTTAAGGTTTTACTGAATGTAAATCTATTCAGAGTTAACATGAACCTGAAAGAATATAATCCAACTAACTTTGTATACTAAATACTATCAGAGGTAATATGAACATGATAGGCTTACAAATTAGTTAAGGATATCTATTCGGAGGCCACATGAACCTGATAGAATATGATCCAGCTAACCTTTGTGTATGGTATTGTCAGAATAAGATCTTTATCACACTCTGTTAAGCAAAGGAGATCAAGTAAAGTACTTCTTCAGGAATTTGACATTGATAGGAGCCATTGTCAAAAAAATGTATGAGGACATCCCACTGGGGGATCTTTGGTGGACCTATTATTTGTTGCGCACGTTGAGTGCAAATAATAAGTTCGAAACAAGCCCCTGGCTAATAAAGGCATCCTGCTGGGGAATTTTTGTGGACCCATTACTTTTTGTACACGAGCGTGCAAGTAATAGGTTTGAGACAAGTCCTGACGGATGTTTGTAAGAATATGATTCTGTGGAGAATAGCAGAGATACGTAGTCCAGAGGTATTATGAACATGGACTGGCTTTTTCTTAGCTGGGGAAAAAATGAGGATAGTTCAGAGGTAATGTGGACATGAACAATTCGTTTCCATTACGGATATTCCACAGGAAGGTTTTTTTGTGGACCTATTACTTCTTGCGCACGAGAGTGCAAGTAATAAGTTTGAGATAAGCCCTGCCAGAGGTAATATGGGCGTAGCAGTTTTTGTGGACTCAACACCACTGGCGTACTTAGAGTTAAGTACGGGTGTTAAGTTGATATGTCAACCGATATCAGAGGTAATATGGACATGATAATCGATAGACAAAACTCGGAAAGTTTGTTCAGAGGTAATATGGACATGGCAAACTTTTGAGTTGTAACTCCCCTGGGGATGGAGGTATAGATCTGCTCAGAGGTAATAGGGACATGGCAGTTTTTGTGGACTCAACGCCACTGGCGTACTGAGAGTTAAGTACTGGTGTTAAGTTGAGATGACAACCGATGATAATCGATAGCAAAAACTCGGAAAGTTTGCTCAGAGGTAATATGAACATGACAAACTTTTGAGTTGTAACTCTACTGGGGATGGAGGTATATATCTGCTCAGAGGTAATATGGACATGGCAGTTTTTGTGGACTTAACACCACTGGCTTACTTAGAGTTAAGTACGGATGTTAAGTTGAGATGACAACCGATATCAGAGGTAATATAGACATAATAATCGATAGCCAGACCAGGAAGGTTTATTCAGAGGTAATATGAACATGACAAACTCAGCCCGAGAGAAATATTATGACAGCAGTTTAGAGGTAATATGGACTTGAACTAGTGTCTAAATAGATCATTGAAGAGTGATTTATTGAGTGTAGTCTATCCAAACATACAGATAGACCCAAGATTACTCCACTGGGGAGATTGATGGGACGATAGCTTAGAGGTAATATGAACATGGCTAGTGTCTAACGAGATTGGTGCAGATAGACCTAAGGATTGTTCCACTGGGAGAATTTTGAGGATCCATTATCTATTGCGTAACCGGGACTCTTGGATACGGATGATGGCTCTTTACAAGAATTTTTAACGAAAGAGAAATTGTTGCACATAGACTTTTGCTGGAGATGAAAAACCAAGAGTCAATTTGTGCATCTTGGTTATGGACTTATTACCCTTGGCGTACCTTAAGTACAGATAATAAGCTAAAATGACTAGCACAGGGTTTATGCGAACGTGATAGTAGGAAGTCGAAGAGAAAAACTTTACTCAGAGGTTATATGGACATGGAGAAGTTTTGAAGATATCTTACTCAGAGGTAATATGGATGTGGTAAGATATGACTCTTTGGGGAATAAAGAAGAAACGGACAGAGGTAATATAGAATTTACTATCTCTGTGATGACAAATTCCCTCTGCTGGAGAAAGTGGAGAGATGTAGTTCAGAGGTCACTTGGACATGGGAAACTCATCTGAAGAATCTGCTGGGAAAACTTTAGGGACTCATCATCCGGTACTTTTTGAGGGAGCAAATTGTCACGTTAGAGTAAAATCAATTTGCAGTGATCGTTATCTTGTTTATAAATGCAAAGTAATGACTTTGGCGTCGATCAACTCCTGGATTCTTCTTTTCAGTACATAGCACACCCTTGTAGGGTGATGAACGTACCGATGAAAGAGACAATATTCTGGGTCATCGACTTTACCAGCCCTTTCAGGGTGTCTGATGTTGGGTAGCCGAAGTTTGTTTTCCTTCATCAATGTATTGAAGATTTCAATTATGTCATCTTCATTGAAGGAGAAGGTCCCCTTTGGCCTTCGGGCCCCCGCTGCCTGAGGTTTATGGTCTTCAGAGGGAATGATCATAATTGCATTACTGTCAGACACAGAGGGAATTTTACCCCCAGCTTTGGATGCTGCCCTATTTTGTTTAGGTAGACTACCCCCAGACACGTCGTGGCATTTGTCTACAGAAGTTGATTTAGAAGGGCCTGCCTCTGGTATTACAGGACCAAACTCTAGAGGTTTGGAGTTTGCAAGAGCTGCAGTATACCCTATCCCAAAACGAGTTTGTTGATAGTAGGTATCACCATACAACGGTGTTCGTCTGCCTTTTTCATAGTTGAGGCCTTGTTTCAACTTCAAATCATAACCCATGCTTTGTATAATCTTTAAAGCTTGTGGGCTATATCTGTAGATTTGCATTTTTCCACCATCTGACTCGCGAGATTCTTCTTGTACAATCGGTCTATTCCGCATTCGATCGAAGATTATTTGATGCTGATCATCGTGAGTAGGTGGAACAATAAAGATAGACTCTTCATATGGCCCATATGTCATGACGATACTAGATGTTGACTCATCTTCCCACATGATCTCTCCACGCTTGGAAGTTAGGGGTGCCAAATCTTGATTTTGACTCCTGTCTTTGCGTTTCTGGATCAAAAAATAACGTAAATCAGGGATATTATCAGAAGAAGAGAAAGGCTTATTCCGTCTTTTTACATCAGTGGGCCTGTGGAGATTAGGAATTATAACTCTCTCCCTGTCATACGAATACAGCAGTTCAGCCATGTGAGTAGCACATAATCCATGAGGAGTGTATCTATCCACAAATTGGGCCTTCTTTACGTCGAGAGGCTTATCCTGGCGTAATCTGGAACTCTGCTCAGGTTGGCGTAAAACTGAGGAAGTCGTCATACTGCCATCAGCGTTCCGTGTAGTCTGAAGAGCGGGCAGATTCTTCTCTTAATGGCGTAAAAGCCGAGAGGTCGGGAAATCCGCCACTTGTTTTCCCTTGTGGAGATTGCAGGGACCATCTACCTCTTTATAGACAGGAGATGCATTTTTACGCACAGGGCGCGTTTGAAATTTCTGACTTGGCGCAGAGGCCTTGCCAGAAACTACGTCTGCCCCGTCAGTAACGGGAGACGAGTTTTTACGCGCAGGGTGCATTTGAAATTTCTGACTTGGCGCTGAGACCTTGCCAGAAATTATGTCAGCCACATCAGCGACGGAAGACGGGTTTTTACGCGCAGGGCACGGAGTAGACTTCTGGATTAGCACTGAGGCATTGCCAGAAGCTTTGTCTTCCACATCACAGACGGGAGACAAAGTTTTACGTGCGGGGCGCACAGGTTGTGATGCTACAACCTTGTTAATCGGAGAGAGAGAGAGCTCGCAGGAATGGCAGAGGATGTCCGGGGCATCCATACATTACGCAATTTCCTGCTGTCTTGGACAGAGAGAGAATGAGAGCTACCCCTGTAGAAGCATGAAAAATATGCTGGATGGCTATACGCAGCATATTGATGCAGAGCAGCGTAAACAGAGGCCTTCATAGCCATCAAACGTGCAACAGAGCTTTCAATGCCAAACACAGCATGAAATATAAGCTCAACGTAAGGCAGTATGTCCAAACCGCTTCAGCGTAAACAGGGTGCTTCATCGACTCCTGGACGTAAAACCCATCCTCTTGCAACGCAGCATTGAAGTGTACGAGAGACGCTTCGTATTCTCTGAAGTGAACCTATCAGATCCTGCAATAAACCTGATGTCTGAACTTTTGACAAAGGGATACTGCTCGACTACCCAGGGATACTGCTCGACTACCCAGACGACGGCTATAATGATGGCACGGCACTACGACCCAGGCTGTCATTTACCGCCATCTTCTTTACGTAAACTGCTTTTACGAGCACAAAGGGATGCGCTACCTTATTTTATACAGGCGGACATGAGCTGTTTACGCTCTGTAGTAGACAAACCGCCTGCCACATCAAAAGCTGCACTCCGTACGGGGCTCAAGGTACGTCTCTACGTCTAATGCACAAAGCGATGACAGTTGCTCGAGGCACGTCTCTACGACCAATGCACAGAGCGGTGACAGTTTCTCAAGGCACGTCTCTGCAACTAATGCGCAGAAGGGCTGCAGACCTTCAAAACATGCTTTCGCATTTAATGCACAGGATGGTGGCAAATCTCGGCATTTAATGTAAGAGATTTGATTATATCTTCAAAAGCCGTAATTCCGGCTAAGACGTCCACATCAGCACTCTGGTACGGTACGCAGCGGCTTCTACGCCCACTCGGCCTCTATGACCACTCGGCTTCTACGCCTACTCCGGCTTCTATGCCTACTTGGCTTCTACGCCATGGTGACAGACATTGGCTTCTACGCCCACCTCTTCTATACGAGGGATACCTACCTACGTGGCTTCTACGCCGTGATCTTCATAGCGATTATACGCGTTTTGTCCCTTAGTTGGACCCGCGTCACACGCTCATTCAAAGGATCATCTATACGCAGGCATTGGTTATTTTAACCGTCCTGTAAAAGGGTGCTGTACTTTCCACTCCTCGGTTTCTACACCGACGGAGTGGTCACTATCACTAAAACTCTATAAATAGAGACCTCTATCAATGAGGAACAAGGTCAACAAATTGAAAGGTCGAAAAATTGGTCAAGAAACCAATATCAGATCCAAGGTCGACAAATTGGAAGGTCAGAAAATTGGTCAAGAAACCAATATCAGATCCAAGGTCTACAGATTGGGAGGTCGGAAATTGGTCAAGAAAACCAATATCAGACCCAAGGTCGAACTTCCAAGAAAGATTGAACCAGAGGTCAAGAGAGAGAGAGAGAGAGAGAGAGAATCCGAAGCTCATGCAAGGAGCAGGGATCGACGACTTTGGCATCGTACATCCACCCTCTTTTGCAACCTTCGAAGCTGCTTCCTGTCTTCTACGGTACTTCTTCATCATCGTGTGGTCCAAGGGCTAAAGTGATCGACTGCAGATCAGACACCTATAGCAATATTTATCCAAATTAAATAAATTGTACTCCCACATCCTCGTATAGGATCAAATTGTACAAGTTTGTTTGTAAACCAAAGAAGGCGGGTTCCGTGTAAACCCCATCTTGAATACATTTTCATTCTTTCGTTTTCCACCACAAACAAGATGGCGACTCTGCTGGGGACGTCTTTCTCTTCTGATGAGGAAGTAATTACTCAACACGATACGGTATCTGTAGGAACCGTGAAGAAGACACTTGTCGTCCAATTCGACCAGTCTGCCTACGAAGACATGCTTCGAACCGGGGATAGCTCTCACCCTCTCTCCGTCCAAGACAACAGGAAGCTGCGCAAGGTCTGGATGCCCATGACATCCTCTACCATTCCTGTGGACTCTCCAATCTCTCCGATCTCTCCGACCAATGAGGTTGTAGCATTGCTCCCTCCGTGCCCTGCACGTAAAATTCAGTCTCCCACTACGCGCGGTACAAACAAAACTTCGGGCAAAGCCTCAGCACTAACCCAGAAGTATCCACTGCGATCTACGCGTAGAAACCAGTCTCCCGCTACGCACGATACAGATAAAACTTCGGGAAAAGCCTCAGCGCTAACCCAGAAGTATCCACTGTGCTCTACGCGTAGAAACCAGTCTCCCGCTAAACGCGGTACAGACAAAACTTCTGATGATGCCTCAGCGCCAAATTGGAAGTACAAATCACGCTCCATGCGCAAGACAACATCTGGCCTCTAAGGAAAACCAGATAAGCACTGTGATTTCCGCGAGGGGAAGCAAGCGGCAGAATACTCAACTTCTCGGCCTTTACGCCAGCGAGGGAGCAATCTACCTACTCTCCGGATTACGCAGGAAGCCGATGGCCGATTGAGGACCTCTTCAGCTTTATGCCAGTCTGAGCAGACCTCCAAATTATGCCAGGCGAAGTCCCACGGCGTAAAGCATGCTATGATTGCGGAAAGACACCCTCCCCGGGGATTATCCGCCACCCAGATGGCCAACCTGTTGTACACAGGTGGCACAGGGAAAACCATGGTGCCCAATCTCCGCATGCCCGCTGATAGAAACAGAAGGAACAAGCAGTCGTCTTCTTCTTCTACTCCTCCTGACTTGCGCAAATATCTAATCCAGAAGCGTAAGGAAAGGGGACCTTCCAACATGTCTATTACGCCCCCTGGCGAGCAATGTTGTAATAGTCATAAGATTGTGATTGACTGCTGCTGTTCTAAAGCAAAACGGTCGGTTTTTGACCGGTTGAGCTACTATCTGTCTTTCCAGGAAGAAGAGCCCGCGCATGCATCCGTGAACAGGGCCTCTCATATACCTGGAGGAAGCTCAGGCTCAAGACGTCCGTCCTTTAGAACTCCAAGCCGAAGGAGATCCAATATGCTCCTCAGAGACACTGAAGATGGGGTGTTCCAGAACACTCGTTCAAGGTCACAACAACTGACTTCGTACTCCTCTGATTTCGATGCTGGGGGTCTCCATTCTCCCGAATCAAATACTGAGAGTATAGAGTCGACTTCTGCAACAACCTATACGCATCCTTCGACGATGCCTAGGGAAATGGGAGTTTATGCCGTTGAAGATGAACGCGAGGAAGCTTCGCCGTCAGGAAATGCGGAATAATGCATCACTATACTGGAGACATCTCTGAAACAAATGCAATTCATAATGGAGAACATGCACCAGATGATGCTAACTCAGCACGCAACTGCCATGGCTCAAGCATCGATCCCGCCAACTCAGATACGTGTAGGGGCGGACTTACCACCATCCAACCCGAGCCAAGAGCCTGCTCTAGATCAAGAGTCAGCAGTTCCTCCGCTTTCTCACTTAGAGAATGCATTACCTCCCGTTGGAGTTACGATACAACCAACTCCGCACTACACCGTAGTCCCGCTTCTGACTGAAAATCTGATGCAGGCAGTACGGGAGTTGAAAGCCCAGTTTGACGCCTTGAAGCACAAAGATTAGCTCAAGAAACTGGGAATCAACCAGCCTTACCCAGCTATTTGGGAAGAGGTCCCTTTTCCTCCGAGGTACAAACCTCAGACTATGGCTCTATTCGAGGGAAAAACATCACCAAGTCAGTACATGAACTATTTCAGTATGATGACGGTGTTGCTACAAGGGAACGACGCCCTCCTCACTCGGGTGTTCAAAGGCTGCCTCTCAGGAGTAGCCTATCAGTGGTACCATAGCTTGGCGGACAACTGCATTACTTCCTTCGAAGACTTCAAAGCTTTATTCTTCACGCGATTCTACGAGGGAGGAATGAACATGTCTATGTCCTCTCTCATCGAAGTCAAGCAGAGGGAGAAGAAGGACGTTCGCACCTTCGTCGAACGTTTTTGTCAGCCACCTTACAGATGCCCCCAGGAGTTCCAGACTCTGCGTTAGTAGACATTTGCAGGAAAAACCTCCTTCCCGTAGTCTCGGTGTTTACAGGACCATATCAGTTCCATGATTGGCCCTCGTTCATTATCTCGACAGTAGCCGCCGAAGACAACAGTCGCAAGGCGCGCGACAATGGCATCATGATCTCCATCTTTGACAGAGGCAAAAGGTCATCTCCCAGCAGCGACCATCCTCGCAGCTCCAAGGGAAAAGAAGCTCTGGCGATCAATACGGCCAGACAAAAGACCGCGACAACCGCACAAGCGAGACCCGGGACCTCCAGGCCCGTCGAAGTCTACTCTTTCGACGACGACGATATCCCAAGTATATTCGAGTGTCTCGTCAAAAGTGGTAAGATCACCCTCCCGGAGCTAAGACGGCCCCAAGAAGTCGGCAGTACTAACGACCCTAAATACTGCATCTTCCATAGATACGTGTACCACCCGACAAAGGCGTGTTACATACTGAAAAAGAAGATCCAGGGGTTAATCGATGCTAAAGCCATCACTCTGCACAACACCGAGAAGACGGTCACGGCCAACATGATCTCTCTGCGGTTTGGCAACCTGCCTTCCCAAGAAGTCTCGAACGGTGTCACACCCATTTCCCGGACCACGATGAATATCGTCAATCTCTCTCCGGCTAGGGGTCAAAATCATGACCTGGTACCCCTAACCACCCGGTAGGGCGAGATTATGTGGGTTCATCCGGATTTGGTGTCAGAGCTCGAGGAGGAGACTAAAGCTACTAAGGCTACGTCTAGAAAGAGCTCCAAATACAAACTATGCCATATGGTCGTAACTTCTTTGCCATCAGACGAAGACGAGGTATTTGCTGTAACCCGTTCAGGAAAAGCCTACCTCAACGACTACGGAGCAAGTCGGGAAGATGCACCGGCGGACGCTTTAGCTGCCAAACCTTCAAGACCAGACCCCGTCGTACCAGATGCCGGTCCTTCAAAACCAACTCCGGCGGACAAAGGGAAGCAAAGAGAAGTGCGCTTTGATAAACCTGTAAAAAATATTCCAAACAAAGGTTTAGAGAAGCCATACAACTTCACAGGCTATCTACTACCTCAGCAGGATGATGGTCGGAGCCGAACACCGGTACAACCCAGTGGAGAAAGAATGCTTGGCTCTGATGTTCGCTATCCAGAAGACGCGGCACTATGTCATCGGCCAGACTATTCATATCATCTCCAGGATCAACCCTCTTCGAGTACTGATGAGCAAGCCAAGTGCTCTTAATTCCCGACGCGCGACTTGTGTGATGCTGTTAACACCATATGACATGGTATACGTCCCGCAGAAGTCCATCAAAGGCCAAGCGCTGGCCGACTTCCTAGCTGCTCATCCGATCCCGGAGGCCTCCAAATTATACGAGGACATCCCTGACGAAGTTGCAGAATGTAATTCTGCAATGGAAAGTGACGCATGGCAACTGTTCTTCAACGGCGCCTCCAGGACTGGTCCCAACGGAAACGTGGTTTCAGGGGTAGGAATCGTCCTGGTCACTCCTGATAAACTCGTCATCTACAGAGCATATTCTCTTAGCGAGCCATGCTCCAATAATGTGGCAGAGTACAACGCTCTGCTAATCGGGCTCCAAGTCGCCAAAGAGCTGGGGGTCGAGTCCCTGAAAGCTTTCGTTGATTCTCTGCTTATCGTCAATCAAGTCAGGGGAATATATGAAGCCCAAAATCCAGACCTCATCCCCTATCACCAAGCAACGGTCAAGATAGCCATGACATTCAAAGAGTTCTTCCTAGAGCATGTACCTCGATCTCAGAATCTGGAAGCTGATGCCCTAGCCAGTCTAGCTATGGATTTAGCCACTCCTATAAGAAGACAGGATTCGGTAATCCTTCTTAACAGAGATTTATTCTGTGTGAAGAACAACTTTCACATAGAACGCAGCTACGCTGTGAACACAGATTCCCCTAGAAGAGACTGGAGAAGTCCCTTCATAGATTTCGTCGTATACGGAATCTTGCCAGAGGACCCCAAAGAAGCAGTATCCGTCAAAAGACGATCATTACGCTTCTACTTCGATGCATCTTCACAATGCCTATATCGCCGGACCTACGACGGACTGCTATTGAGATGTCTCTCTAACAACGAAGCACAGCAGATTATCCGGGAAGCTCACGATGGCGTATGCGAAGCACATCAGCCCGGTCCTAAGCTACAGGATCGTATCAAGAGAATGGGCTATTACTGGCCCACTATGATCGCAGACGCGATCAACTATACAAGACAATATAGAGCCTGTCAGGTTCATACAGACTTCATACATCAGCCGTCTGAATATCTACATCCTACGGTTGCATCCTGGCCATTCGAAGCATGGGGTATGGATATCATTGGTCCTATTCACCCGTCTTCTTCCAGAGGTCACCGGTTCATACTGGCCATCACGGATTACTTCTCCAAATGGGCAGAGACGATCCCTCTTGCTGAGGTAAAGGCGTCTAATGTAATCTGCTTCATCAAGCATCCCATCATTTATTGCTTTAGGATTCCCCAAAGGATAATCCATGACAATGGGCCTCAGTTCATCAGCCAAGCATTTCATCGATTTTGCGATAAAAATCGGATACATAATATTACCTCTACGGCATATTATCCATCTGCTAATGGTTTGGCGGAAGCTTTCAATAAAACCATTATCAAACTCTTGAAGAAGTTCGTCTCTTCAAACAAAAGAGATTAGAATGAGAAGCTGGGCGAATGCCTCTGGGCATACCGCACAATGGTACAAACACCGACAGGTTGTACCCTATTTTCACTGGTCTACGGGAGCGAAGCAGTTCTCCCTATTGAAATCCAGATCCCGTCACTCAGGATAGCCGTGACTAATAAGCTAACTCAAGAAAAGAATGACCTGTTAAGGCTTCAAGAGCTAAAAGGATTAGACGAGAAACGCCTCCAAGCTCAACAGCGCATCGCGCTCTACCAAGCTCGCATTTTCAAAGCTTTCAATCATAAAGTAAAGGAAAGAGTGTTCAAAGTCGGCGAGCTAGTTTTAGCCGTAAGAAGGCCGATGATCCTTACTCACAGGAGTAAAGGCAAATTCCAGCCCAAGTGGGAAGGCCCTTATGTGATCGAGACAACGTTCTCAAACGGCGCTTACCAGTTAGCCCAGCCTAATGGAGACCTATTAATGGCTCCTATCAACGGTAAATTCCTGAAAAGGTACTATGCTTAACCTCCCCTGCTCAAGTAGAATATAGCGAGAAACTCAATTCTGACAAAACTACTTCTAAAACGAAACTAGTTGGGTCATATTCTATCATGTCCATATGACCTCCGAATAGATATGTCCTGCTAAAAGGTTATCAAAAGTCTATCATGTTCATACTACCTCTGATATCACTCTCGCCCAAACCTGTCATTTACATTCTGAAATGATGGGTCCATAAAGTCAGAAAAGAGTCGCTTTTATTTATTCCCAAAAAGAGCAGAATTATATTTGGGAAGCGAAAAGAAGAAAGGGTACATCATTGTGGGGGAGCAGTCAGATCACAAATCAGCTGCACCAGTGCAGCTATCCTCTCATCCCTGGAAACCAAGGCATCAGCGCGGGCCCGTTCCAGCCGTGCCTCGGGATTATTCGTAAAGGACAGTTTGGCCCTAGCCCGAAGAGAGCCAGCACGGGCAGCTTCTGCGCGTTCCAGATCCCGTCGTGCTGTGCTTAGTCGACCAGTCGCTACATCTAGACCTGCCAACGACTAAGAAGCCCACTGCTCTGCCAGAGCGAGTTTTTCCTTCAACTTGCGGGCCCTCGCTACGTTTCTTTCATGCTCGGATTAGCACTTCGTCTGAAGAGCAAGAGCCTCCTCCATGACAGCTTTTCTTTCATCCATCTCCAGCTTATGCGCTTTTATGGAGTCATCTAGGCTTTTTAGCTGTTTAGTAAGCCGCGCAGTCATGAGGTCATATTTGGCCTGGACCTCAGCTTCAAGACTGCCCCGAGCCAGCTGCAAGTATTCATTAATAGGTTGCTCCAAACCATTAACCATCGCCTCCAGGGCATCAGCTACCCCAGAATCGCCGAACTCCCTGACCGCCCCAATCGAAAACTGAGAAGCCTTCTTCAGACGCTCGAAGTCTAGATTCTTCGCCAACACCATTGATATCAGCATTTTCAAACTGGTGTAAAAGAGGCTGGTGTATTGCTCGGTCAACGCGACTAGATCCGATTGGACGCCAGGAGTGGCCGCGATATTAGCGAGTCCCCCTCCAGGAATGATTACAGACGAGGTAGCCACAACCGCCGCCTCGATGGATGGTGCGACCGAAGGAGGTGCGACAACGACGGTCGAAGTCATCGGCATACTCGCGAGAGGCGAGGTCACGACAACGGGTTCGTCCTCCTCTTGAGGTGACGAAACCACTCCGGGCGAGCTGGCCCCTGAAGATATTTCCTCCTCGAAGTCGGGCGCCTCCATATCATCGCCAGGAGCCCGAGCAGAGCCAGAAGGCGCTTCAACGCTATACTCCCCGTGGACGCCGTCCCCTGAGAAGAGGACAAGAAAGTTGGTATCAATATGATGGTAATCTTTCTAAGAGGAGACATAAAGATGACATTTACCCGTAGCCAACGGTATATATGTCGCATCTGCAGCCCACGTAGCTAAACCACGCCTTAATGACGCAATGCGAACTGTCATACCTGGAGAAGGGGGTGGGCCCACCGATACCACCAGGTGCTCTACCGAGCCTTCATCAAGACGCGGTCGAGGTTCGTCAGCTGGAATCTCGCCAGGCAATTTCGTTCCACTACCGGAGACGATGGCAGCAACGGCAGACTCAAGTAGGGGTTCTCCGGCACCGCCGGCCGAAACTGACGGTCCCTCTACGAAAGGCGAGGGACCTCCAATCAAAGAGACATCCCCAACAGGGGAGACAGCAGGTTCCTCTCTAGGAGCCTCGATGCCAGGAATCCGGAGAGAACGAGCAACCGTCTTCTTCTTCCTCTTGCGATGGGAAGTCTGCTTCAAAGCAGGAGCCCTTCGCTTCCCAGAGACTGCCAAAGCCCCCGCAGGCGGAGGCACTTCACACCTCAGCACCGACACCAGAGGCTCATCCGGAGTGACGAACCCCTCACCCTCGTCAGACGAAACCGAGGGGACTTCGACTCTTCCCCCAGACTTGGAAGAAGGTACCCTAAAGCTTCCACGCATGTCAAAATTACAATGGAAGGTGTTGATCGCCACGTAGAACTGGGCATACGAATGGAAGATGCGCAGCTCCGTGGAGAGTGTGACGATCGGCACGATAAAGATTGCTCCCGTGCAACCCATGATAAAATACCGCCATCCTCTGGCTCCATCAATGAGTCCACCCCTGGACCTGAAGCTGGTGACGGCATTGTCCACGTGCAGCTGATCGTACGCAAACTGCCTGGCGAACCGACTGGGCAAGTAGGGCTCAAAGAAGCAATGATCTTCGCTTCTGTACAGCAAATGGGAGGGTCTGATGCAGACCAACCAATTAAAAGCTTCCGGAGAAAGATTGGTCTTCTCTCCACCGAAATCCTCAAGCCTAATACCCGACTGATTGTGATGTACAGAGGGGACAGTGCAGAGGAGCTTTCAGCAATGACCGAGAATCAGCGCCAGCCGACAGTCTAAAACTGTGTTCACGTTCCAGGGAGAGTCCTTGTAGTTCAGCAAGAAACTACCCCCCGAACTACTACCAGGGCCGGGAGACATCACCCGGGGGTTGTGGAGAATTAACCATCCCATCAAGTACAAGTATGGTAACTCTACCCGGGGAAAGCTATCACGCCGAGCTTCATCAACGAGCAGTCCATCAGTCATGGCTCTCAAACCAGCCTATATACGGTACACCATGGCAGGGAGCAAGTCCAGTCTTGCCCCGAACACCAGACGCACGGCAGGCCACAGGATGTTCCGGTGAATGCGGTCCGCGGACGCGATGCCGGGCACCACTACTCGACGCAGCCATATGGAGAGAAAGCCAGCCAGCCTGGCTTCCTTAGACAGAGGCCTGCGGCAGCGCCTCAAGTAACTATAGGCCTTAGTGCCTTCAGGGTACTTTTCTACCCCGTTATTAACAATCTGATCTGGAGCTTTAGCATCCTCTATAAGATCCTCGATGACCTGGGCACTGAGCACGCCCAAACAGTTCACGGGCTCATTCTTGTCCCCCAAAACTTTCTCCGACTTGACGGCCCTGGCCCGGTGGAAGAAGAGGTAGGACATCCACTTAGTGGTGTGAGCCAAATCAGAAGGCTCATCATAAAAAGTAGTGCACGCGAAGTAGTGGCACATCAGCTCCTGATACACCTCCATAACCCGAGGGTCCGAGTCCTCCAACTCCCGGTTGGTCGGAACATACTCTTCATATGGGGTATCCCCCATCGGCAGTCTCGAGATCACTGCCATCTCATGGAGGGCCAACCCCAACTCCCCCAGTGGAGTGGCAAAGGTCCCGGTGAGCGAAATGTATCACTCCATCAGTGCCAGAAACAGGTTAGGGTTGGGAGGCAACCCAACACTCGTCGCACTCACAGCAGCATATAGTCCGATGACCTCCAGCTCTCTCCGAAAATGCTTCAAGGCCCAGTCAACTAGGCAAGCCCATCGGAGGTTTATTGGGGTGATCCACCTATTGCACCGAGGATTCTCCTTGGGGTATACCCCCCCTCGCCCTATGAAGTCGTTGCAGAAAGTCGGCAATTAGACCGGCTGGATCACTGAACTGTCTTCACTCGGGATGCTGCCCGGGCACAGTCCCCTGAACAGCGTCACAACGCCGGAAGGGCGGCTGACAAACGACCCCTGGCCAGCTCCTTTCAGATGAAAGATCTTCCCTGTCTTGCCGTGAAGATCGGGAGTCAGCGTCCACTACATTCTTCTGGGATGTGTAGCATGGGAGAAAGCCGAGATGGGATAATCTTTCGACATCGTTGGCAGATACAAGACCACACTCTCGGTGGAGAAAACCCAGGGTTCTCTCTTGGGCTTCGTCTGGGACTGTTTGTCAATCATGTCCCCAAAAAGAAAAGCCGGCTTGATGTACTGGTCCCCGTCTATGAACGTCAGGGGCTCTCCGTTAATCATGTTCAGCAACGTCCGCTCGCCCTGAGCCAATATCAAGATCTCCCTTCCTTCAGGATACTGGGGTCCGAAGATAGGAAATGTCACGTGGGACAGATCCTCCAGATAGTTTGAGTGCAGCATCCCGGCAGCGAAACCCATCACCTCGGCCAGTGGAGACTCATGCAAGTCAACTGCAAAAGTGCAAGGAAAATACGTCACTACAACTCTTTCAAACATAAAGACCAAGAAACGACCGTCTATACTTTACGCCAAGACTGTACAAAATTTGGTCATTTTACGCCGGAAGTCACATCCAGAAGCGTAATTGGCAGTATATAGTCCGTGCTTTACGCCAGACTGCCAAAATTCTAGTTCTTACGCCGGAGGTCCCATCCACAAGCGTAAAACTAAAATTTTATAGTATACACCAAGTTTTCGGCAGTCAGAGCTTTTACGCTCAAAACTGCAAAAACATGGAGTTTTACGCTGGCACATTAGAAATGTGGGCGTAAAAGATGAAAACGTCTCCGTGCGTCATCTTCCTCAACGAGGCTATCAGCACAGAAGACAACCTAGCACGGTCACGTTCAACGTGTGCGAAGGATTTTTTGTCGTTCTTTGTCATCCCAAAGGCTCTACCTCTAAGGCCGGGTGCGCTACTCGTCGGTGAGATACTTCGCTCAGAAGAGAGTTTACCTCGCCCGACCGAAGACTCTCTCACTGGGGCAGAAGAACGAGAAGAAGAACCCATACTCTTTCCCTTAGTGGAGGGGATTTGTTTCGGCGCCATTTCTGAAAACTCAGAGCGCTCGGAAGAAGAACGAGGGGAAAAACTCAAAACAGTCGAAGGCTCTCTTTCGCAGAAGATGGATGAAAAGTTTTTCTCTCAAAAGCTTGGGATATATATAGAGTTCGGGTCGACTCCTCGAATCCTCGGACGGGCTCCTCGAAACCCCAACCAAAATCTCACAATTAATATTTGGTTATGATTGGGTACTATGTCAGCCCACTACTCTCGAAAGGCGGACAGTCAGCAAATTCGAAGAGTTTTTGGTGCAAAAACAGGTCAGCGGTTCCTACGCTAAAAAACTTTCTACCCTCGACAGCAACAGATCTACGGTTTTACGCTCGCAAGCTACAAGTCCATGGTTTTTTCCCCGGATGCCTTTGTGCTCGGTAGCTTTTATGCTCGAGAGGCTACAAACCTACGACTTTATGCTCAGCAGATACCAAATTGATGATCTCACGCTCGGTGGCGTTTAGTTTACGCTCGGAGGCAACGGATCCACGACCTTACGCCCGGAAGATTTTTTTTATTCACAGGCTACAAATCTACAGTTCTACGCTAAGGAGCTTTCTACGCTCGACAGCAACAGATCTACGGTTTTACACTCGCAAGCTACAAGTCTATGGTTTTATGCCCGGATGCCTTTGTGCTCGGTAGCTTTTATGCTCGAGAGGCTACAAACCTACGACTTTACGCTCAGCAGATACCAAATTGATGATCTCACGCTCGGTGGCTTTCTACGCTCAATAGGCTACGAACTCAGGATTTTCAGCTCATCTACACTACGGATCTCTGACTTTCCATATATCCGAATAGTTCTCGAGGCGGTCGATTATAGGAGTTCACACAGAAGATACTTCTTCTTGACCTCAAGATATCCCAAGTATCCGAAACATACAGAGTTCAAACATTGAGAAATTACTCTTCTCGGGTCAATTGGAGGTTCATCCAGACTCCAGTCCGAATATTTTATCTATCAAGATGGCAACTCAGTTTTCTCGATCCTGTTCCAAGGGATTTTTTGAGAAGTCATTCTTGAAGATGAAGTCTGAAACCAGAATTCTGTTTACACAGAATTGAAAACAACAGGTCAGAGCTCTACGCGGTTCCTCAGTCCTAGCAACAGGACAGTTCTAAATGTTCAAAATGCTCAACAGTATTCTATGGACTATTCGCTATACGCAAAAGACTGGACCTAGCACTCTTTCTATACAGAGTCGGCATAAAGAATCAAACGTGTCGAAGCTACACATATTCAGACTTCACAGCAACGTATGGCAAGATGATCATATGAAGAAGCAAGACAATTTTATTAAAGATTAAAGACATGATTACATATGAGGGAAATCCAATCTACAAGGGTTTTTCTTCATGTTCATGATTACATCTGAGGGAAACTCCGTCGACAAAAGGGCTTCCTCATCATCGTCTGAAGATCGCACCAAGAAGCTGTTTTGACAGGTTCTCACGTTGGTGACGGTCTTCCTCTTCTTTGAAGAAGATGATCAGTGGCGGGAGGATATAAAACTAGGCATAGACCCATCCTCCAACAGAAGGAAAGCAGGGTAAATCTGCTGTCCTACAGACCACCGCCACTCAAGCCGGGACAGAGCTAGTCTTTCTGACTCTCGTCACCGGAGGTACGGGAGAAGGTGCCACTTGCAAGCAGCGTGGTCTAATATGACCCTTCCCTTCTCCTGGAAGAACAGCCATATAAAGTTGCTGGTTATCCCGAGCAAGGGAGGCTAAGATATCCTTCCATGATCCATCGTTGCAGTGGACACTTGCTCGAAGATGCCGTCTTTTTCGGCTCCTTACACGCTGGAAGAATATGATCTCCTTCTTCCTCAGATCGACCCGACGAACTTCGACGATCATCTCTGCATGGTGATGAGAATATGGGGAGAACGGGTTAAACCCTCCAGCCATTTTATAGGCAAAAGAGATCACACCGGTCCCCAATAAATCCGCCATAAAGTCAGCAGCGACCGTTTTAATGCTCCATTCAGAAATGTTTTGAGTTACGAGAAGCGGTTCATGCTTCATTCAAAGCATTCTAAATTTCGAGGAATTTGAAAGCTTTGAAGGGGGTCTTGTAGAAGCATATAAAATACGCTGGATGGCTATACGCAGCATATTGATGCAGAGCAGCGTAAACAGAGGCCTTCAGAGCCATCAAACGTGCAACAGAGCTTTCTACGCCAAACACAGCATGAAATATAAGCTCAATGTAAGGCAGTACGTCCAAACCGCTTCAGCGTAAACAGGGTGCTTCATCGACTCCTGGGCGTAAAACCAATTCTCTTGCAACGCAGCATTGAAGTATACAAGAGACGCTTCGTATTCTCCAAAGTGAACCTGTCAGATCCTGCAATAAACCTAACGTCTGAACTTCTGACAAAGGGATACTGCTCGACTACCTAGGGATACTGCTCGACTACCCAGACGACGGCTATAATGATGGCACGGCACTGCGACCCAGGCTGTCATTTACCGCCATCTCCTTTGCGTAAACTGCTTTTACGAGCACGAAGGGATGCACTGCCTTGTTTTATACAGGCGAACATGAGCTGTTTACGCTCTGCAGTAGACAAACCGCCTACCATATCAAAAGCTGTACTCCGTACGGGGCTCGAGGCACATTTCTACGTCTAATGCACAGAGCGATGAGAGTTGCTCGAGGCACGTCTCTACGACCAATGCACAGAGCGGTGACAGTTTCTCAAGGCACGTCTCTACGACTAATGCGCAGAAGGGCTGCAGACCTTCAAAATACGCTTCCGTATTTAATGCACAGGATGGTGGCAAATCTCGGCATTTAATGCAAGAGATTTGATTATATCTTCAAAAGCCGTAATTCCGGCTAAGACGTCCACATCAGCACTCTAGTACGGTACGCAGCGGCTTCTACGCCCACTCGGCCTCTATGACCACTCGGCTTCTACGCCCACTCGGCCTCTATGACCACTCGGCTTCTACGCCCACTCGGCCTCTATGACCACTCGGCTTCTACGCCTACTTCGGCTTCTATGCCTACTTAGCTTCTACGCCATGGTGACAGACATTGGCTTCTACGCCCACCTCTTCTACATGAGGGATACCTACCTATGTGGCTTTTACGCCGTGATCTTCGTAGCGATTATACCCGTTTTGTCCCTTAGTTGGACCCACGTCACACGCTCATTCAAAGGATCATCTATACGCAGGCATTGGTTATTTTAACCATCGTGTAAAAGGGTGTTGTACTTTCCACTCCTCGGTTTCTACATCGACGAAGTGGTCACTATCACTAAAACTCTATAAATAGAGACCTCTATCAATGAGGAACAAGGTCGACAAATTGGAAGGTCGAAAAATTGGTCAAGAAACCAATATCAGATCCAAAGTCGACAAATTGGAAGGTCGAAAAATTGGTCAAGAAACCAATATCAGATCCAAGGTCTACAGATTGGGAGGTCGGAAATTGGTCAAGAAAACCAATATCAGACCCAAGGTCGAACTTCCAAGAAAGATCGAACCAGAGGTCAAGAGAGAGAGAGAGAGAGAGAATCCGGAGCTCAGGCAAGGAGCAGGGATCGACGACTTTGGCATCGTACATCCACCCTCTTTTGCAACCTTCGAAGGTGCTTCCTGTTTTCTACGACACTTCTTCATCATCGTGCGGTCCAAGGGCTAAAGTGATCGACTGCAGATCAGACACCTATAGCAATATTTACCCAGATTAAATAAATTGTACTCCCACATCCTCGTATAGGATCAAATTGTACAAGTTTGTTTGTAAACCAAAGAAGGCAGGTTTCGTGTAAACCCCATCTTGAATACATTTTTATTCTTTCGTTTTCCACCACAAACAACCCCCAGCTTGAAGCAAGTCTTCATAAGCTGATTGGTCAAATTGGATGACCAAGGTCTTCTTCGTTGATCCCACGGATACAGCATCGTGTTGAACAATGACTTTCTCGTCGGAAGAGAAAGTAGTCCCCAACAGAGTCGACATCTTGTGTTTGATAATAAACGAAATAAATGAAACTAGATTTATACAAAACCCTTTCTTTGGTTTACAAACAAGAAGTACAATTAATCCTATACTAGGATATCAAGTACAAATTTTAAATTTGGGTAAATATTGCTATAGAAGTCTGATCTGCGGTCGATCACTTTGTCCCTTGGACCACACGATGATGAAGAAGTATTGTAGATGAAGAAGAAGCTTCAAAGGTTACAGGAGAGATTGGATGCTCGGTGCCAAAGCCATCAATCACTACTCTTTGTCTGTGCTCTAGACTCTTCTCTCTCAATAAAAAATTTGATCTTGATCTCTGTCAAAATATAGAATTCGCCCTCTCAATGCCTCTCTCCAAAAATTCTTTTTTCCTCTGTCAATAGATGTCTCTATTTATAGAGTTCAATTGCCGTAACCGTCCAGTCGGTGTAGAAGCCGAACAGTAGAGAGTATGGTACTCTTTACGCGACGGTTATGATAACTGCTACCCACGTATAAATGATCTCTAGACTCTGCGTATGACGCGTGTCCCATTATGAGGTAACGCGTATAACTGCTGCGAAGATCACGACATAAAAGCCATGTAGGTAACTGCCCCTCACGTAAAGATGATTGGCGTAGAAGCCAAACAGTCGTCATACTGGCGTAGAAATTGTCAAGTTGGCATAGAAGCCAAGTAGGCGTAGAAGCCGTCAGATTGGCATAGAAGCCGAGTAGGCGTAGAAGCCGTCAGATTGGCATAGAAGCCAAGTAGGCGTAGAAGCCTGATGCTGCATGAATAGGTGGCAGGCAGAAAGACAGCCGATTATCCTTCTTAGATTGAGGTCTTGAGCGTATTCTGAACCAAATAGCCTTATCACGCACTTTTGAAAATATATCCTGAGTTGGCGTATTCCGAGGAGATAGCATACGGCATACTTCTATAATTGAAAATAGCCAGATGGGCGTATTTCAAGGAGATAGCGTACAGCGTGCTCCTATAGCTGAAAATAGCCTGGTTGGCGTAATTTGCGGGGATGGTGATGTGGACATATTAGCCCTAATTATGGCTCACCCAGTCGTTGAGAGTAGAACCAAATCTTATGCATTTAATACAGAGATCTGCCCCTATCACGTGCATTAACTGCAGAGACGCGCTTCGAATTCTGTACGAAGAACAGCTTTTGACGTGGCGGTTGGTTTTCTCTCGTTCTGAGTGTAAAAGCTCATGTCTGCCTGTGTAAAATAGGCAGCGTATTCCTTGGATGCGTAAACGACATCTTAATTCAAGGCTTTGACACTAAACGACAGTCTGGAGCTCTATGCCAAATCATTATTACAGCCGTCATCTCGGTCGTTGTGCAGTACTCTTTGTCAGGAGTCAGGTTCACTGCTTGATCTGACAGGTTTATTCGAGGAATACGAAGTGTTCCTCGTACAATTTTCCGCTGCATTAAAAGCAGATGGGTTTTACGCCAAAGTGGCGATGTAGTAACCTCTTTACGCTGAAGCAGTCTGCAAATACTGTATTATACGGGTTGTTCTGGAGCTATATTTTATGCTGAACAGCGTTGAAGCTCTGCTGTATGCCAATGGCTCTGAAGTCATGTTTTATGCTGCACAGCATTAAAACTCTGCTTTAAGCGGTTTTCACACATATTGCGTATGATTCTGTAGCATATTTTTCATGCTTCTACAGGCATCAGAATAGTAGGACTCAATTCCTTTGAAAGGATTGAGATCAGCAAACTCTGTTTTCACTGTTCCTTGGGCGTCTACATACTTGAAGCATTAGTGTAGAGTTGAAGGGACAATATTGTGATCGTAGATCCACGGACTGCCCAACAGAATGTTGTAAGACACCTCTGAATCAATGACGTAGCATATAGCCCCTGATCTAAGGTCACCAATCTGGATCCTCAAACGAATCTTTCCCAATGGTTTGCTCTTCCTGGCATTAAAGCCCACGATTGTGTGGTAGTGTAAGCCAGTTCGCTTGTAGGAATTCTCAACGGTCTTAGCAGACTATGAGGGATAATACTGATCGATGATCCCGGATCTATGTGAATCTGGTCTATCTCCATGGAGCCGACGTATTCGGTGTAATAAAGAGGCCTGTAATGTTTGTTATGTTTCAACAAAATGTCTTCTTGAGTGAAAGTGATGTTAGGGACCACTTCCATCACACTATGGCATTGAGGACATGCCACAGGCTCTTTATCAGGAGACTTGAGCTGAGTCAAGCATACGTCCGTCTGTATTAATGCTTCACTCAAGGTTTGATGAGTGTCTTTGGATAGCCTAAGTAGCTCGAAAATGGACAATCTGGCTGGAGTATTAGCCAACTGGGCCAAGATATCGAAGTTATATGGTTTCTCTAAATCTTTGTTTTGAATATTCTTCAAAGGTTTATCAAAACGGACTTCTTTTTGCTTACCTTTGTCCGTCGAAGTTGGTCTAGAAGGACCTGCCTCTAGTATAACAGGTTCAGGCTCTGGAGGTTTGGCAGCTGAAGTGTCTGTCGTTGATTCCCCCTAGTTCCCTCCCTAGTCCTTGAGGTAGGCTTTCCCTGACCGAGTTCCAGTTGCCAAAGCCTCTTCTTCTGATGTCGGAGATATTGCAACCATATAGCATGGTTTACATCTTGAGTTCTTTTTAGACTTAGCTTTAGCAGCTTGAGTCTCTTCCTCAATTTCTGACACCAGATCAGGATGAACCTATATGATCTCCCCACGCTTGGTAGTTAGGGGCACTAGGTCCTGATTTTGACCCCTGGTCGGAGGAAGATTAACAATGTTCATCATTGTCCGTGGAATAGGTACTACACCATCTGGGACTTCCTGAGGGGGGAAATGCCAAATTGGAGTGAGATCATGTTAGCAGTGACCGTCTTCTCACTATTACGCAGAGTGATGGCCTTGGCGTCGATCAACTCCTGGATTTTCCTTTTTAGTACATAGCATGCCTTTGTAGGGTGATGTATGTATCTGTGAAAAATACAGTACTTAGGGTTATTGGCACTGCCGACTTCATTTGGTCGCTTTACCTCGAGGAGAGTAAGCTTGCCACTTTTGACTAGATAATCGAATATGCTCGGAATATCGTCGTCGTCAAAAGAATATTCTTCTTTAGGCTTGGAAGTCCCAGAATTCGTCTGCGTAGTCACTGGAGTATGTTGCCAGGACGTGTTGATTGCCAGAGCTTCCTTTCCTTTGGAACTACGAGTATGATCGTTATTGGAGGATGACCGCTTCCCTCTATCAGAGGTAGAGATCATGATCTTATTTTCATGTGCCTTCTGACTGTTATCTTCAGCGGCTACCGCTGAGATGATAAACGAGGGCCAATCATGGAACTGATATGGTCCTGTGAACACTTAGATCAGTGGAAGAAGGTTCTTTCTGCAAATGTCCACCAAGACTGAATTCGGAACTCCATGAGGCATCTGCAAAGTAGCCTGACGAAAACGTTCGATAAAAGTACGAACGTTCTTTTTCTCCTTCTGCTTCACTTCGATGAGCGAGAACATAGACATGTCCATCCCTCCTTCGTAGAATCGAGCGAAGAACAGAGTCTTGAAATCTTCAAAAGAAGTAATGCAGTTGTCCGCAAGACTACCGTACCATTGGTAGGCCACTCCAGATAGACAACCTTTAAACACTCGAGTGAGAAGGGCGTCATTCCCCTGCAACAACACCGTCATCATGCTGAAGTAATTCATGTACTGGTTTGGTGACGTCTTTACCTCAAACAAAACCATAGCCTATGGTTTATATTTTGGTGGGAAATAGATCTTGTCCCGTCTCAGAGAGCTGGGTATGGCTGGTTGATTCCCATCTTCTTGAGCTGATCCTTATACTTCAAGGCATCAAATTGGGCTTTCAATTCCTGAACTGCCTGTATCGAATCTTCAGCTGGAAAAGGGACCGCAGAGTGGTGAGAGGTCCGTTGTATTGTAACTCCAACAGGAGGCAATACATTCTCCGGGTTCGGAGGTTGAGGAGCCGCTGATTCTTGATTTTAAGCAGGCTCCTGGTTTGTGTTGGATGTTGGCATGTCCACCCCCATACGTAGTTGAGTCGGAGGAACCGATGCTTGGGCTATAGCAGCTGCATGTTGAGTCACCATCATCTGACGCATACTCTCCATCGTAGAATGCATCTCTTTAAGAGATGCTTCCAATACAGCGATGCGTTGCTTAGTACTTCCTGATGGGGAAGCCTCTTCTTGTTCATCTCCAATGGCATAAACCCCTATTACTTTGGATGCTACCGATGGATTAGTATAGATCTCTGTAGAGATCGAGTCTATACTGTCAGTATCACATTCAGGAAACTGGCGACCCCCAGTGTCAAAATCGGAAGAATATGAAGCCGATTATCGCGATCTCGAGTGGGTGTTTTGAAAGACACATGCTTTAATATTCTCAAGGAGTCTGTCAAATCTCCTTTGGCTCGGAGTTTTAGAGGGATGACGTCTTGAACTTGACCTTCCTCTAGGAATATGTGAATCCATGTTTACTGATGCGAATGTCGGCTCTTCTTCCTGTAAGGGCAAAGAATAGTTTAATTGGTCAAAAACTGACCGTTTTGCCTTAGAACAGCAGTAGTTAACTACAAGTTTATGACTATTACAATAATGCTCCCTAGGGGATGTAACAGCCATATTAGAAGATCTCCTGTCTTTGCGCTTCTGGATCAAGAAATCACGCAAATCAGGGGGATTAACGGAAGAAGAAGAAGAAGAAGAAGGCTTATTCTGCCTTTTTACATCAGTAGGTGTGTGGAGATTGGGAACCATAACTCTCTCCCTGCCATAAGAATACAGAAGTTCAGCCATGTGAGTAGCATACGATCCGTTATCTGTCTGAGGAGCGTATTTTCTCGTGAAGTGAGTCCTCTTTACGCGGATGGGCTTATCCTGGCATAATTTAGAGTTTTGCACAGGTTCGCGTAAAACAGGAAAAGTTCTCAAACGGCCTTCAGCATCACGCGTAATCTGGAGAGTAGGCAACTTCTTCTCTTTGTGGCATACAACTCTAGAGGTTGGAAGATTCGCCACTTGTTTTCCCTTGATATGATCCAAGGGTCCATCTGCCTCCTTATAGATGGGAGATACATTTTTACGCGCAGGGCACGTTTAAAATTTCTGAATTGGCGCTAAGGCCTTGTCAGAAATTTTGTCTGCCACGTCACAGACGGGAGACAAAGTATTACACGCAAGGCGCATTCTAGACTTCTGGATTGGCACTGAGGCATTGTCAGAAGCTTTGTCTGCCACATCACAGACGAAAGACGGATTTTTACGCGCAGAGCGCGTAGGCTGTGTTATCAAAACCTTGTTGATCGGAGAAAGAGAGCCTGCAGGAAGGGTAGAGGATGTCCGGGGCATCCATAATTTACACAGCTTCCTGTTGTCCTAGACAAAGAGGGAATGAGAGCTACCCCCTACGCAAAGCATATCTTCATAAGCAGATTGGTCGAATTGGACGACCAGAGTCTTCTTCGTCGATCTGACGGATACAACATCGTGTTAAGCAATGGCTTTCTCGCAGATGAGAAAGTAGTCCCCAGCAGAGTCGCCATCTTGTTTTTGATGATAAACAAAAGAAATTGAAAGTAGGTTTATACGAAACCCTTTCTTTGTTTACAAACAAAAAAAAGAAAGTACAATTAATCCTATACGAGGATGCTAAGTAAAATAAAAATAATTCTGGGGAAATATTGCTATAGGAGTCTGATCTGCGGTCGATCACTTTGTCCCTTGAACTACACGATGACGAAGAAGGGCTGTAGAAGAAGAAGAAGCTTCAAAGATTGCAGGAGGGATTGAATTCTCATTGCCAAAGTTGTCAATCAACACCCTCTTTATATACTCTCTATCTGATCTCCTCTGATCCCTCATCTCCTGTGACTGGAAGTCTCTATTTATAGAGCTCAGTCACAGTAACTTTTCAGTCAGCGTAGAAGCCAAACTGTGGAGAGAGTTGCACCTTTTACGCGGCGGTTACAATAACTGCTACCCACGTCTGAATGATCTCCTGAATTCGCGTGTAACGCATGTCCCATTACGAGGTAACGTGTATAATCGCTTATCGAAGATCACGGTATGCAAGCCACGTAGGTAACTGCCCCTCGCGTAGAGATGATTGGCATAAAAGCCAAATAACTGTCTCGTTGGCGTAAAAGCCAAATAGTTATCTTGTTGGCATAAAAGCCAAGTAGCTGTTCTGTTGGCGTAAAAGCCAAGTAGCTATTCTGTTGGCGTCAAATTATGCATAAATCTGATGCTGCATAAATAGGTAACCAGCGTAAACTAGCCAATTATCCTTCCTGACTGAGGTCTTGAGCGTATTCTGGGCCAAATAGCCTTATCACGTGCCTTTGCAGATATAGCCTGAGTTGGCATATTTCGAGGAAATAGCATACGGCGTACTCCTATAGTTAAAAATAGCCAGGTTGGCGTATTTCGAGGAGATAGCATACGGCGTACTCCTATAGTTAAAAATAGCCAGGTTGGCGTAAAATACCAGGATGGTGACGTGAGCGTATTAGCCCTAGTTTTAGCTCTCTCGGTCATTAAAAATAGAACCAAATCTCGTGCATTAAATGCAGAGATCTGCCCCCATCTCGTGCATTAACTACAGAGATGTGCCTCGAGTTCTGTACGAAGAACAGCTTTTGACGTGGCATCTGATTTCGTCTCATCTTGAGCGTAAAAACTCATCTCTGCCTGTGTAGAATAGGCAGCGTATTCCTTGAATGTGTAAAGATGACTTACATCAAGGATATGTTACTAAACGACAACCTGGACCTCTGTGCAGAATCATTATTATAGCCGTCCTCTCGATCGTCGTGCAGTACCCTTTGTCAGGAGTCAAGTTCACTATTTTGTCTGACAGGTTCATTCGAGGAATACGAAGAGTTCCTCGTACAACTTCACGCTGCATTAAAAGCAAACGTATTTTACGCCGGAAGGAAGTGTAGCAACCTTCTACGCCAATACAGCCTTTGAGTGCTGCTTTACGCGGGCTGTTCTGAAGCCATATTTTACGCCACACAGCGCTGAAGCTCTGTTTTACGCGTATGGCTCTGAAATCATATTTTTTATGCCATATAGCGCTGAAGCTCTGTTTTACGCGGGCTTCATGCATGTCGGGGGGTTTTTTACGCGTATAATTCCCCAGCGTATTTTTTATGCTTCTACACTATCGTATTTCGAATGCATCAAAATATGAGATCGTTCGACAAGAACCCAAGAATAAGACAATCTAAAGAGAGCTCAAAAATCTTACCCATAATTATAGTGCCTTCGGTTAACAACTACTCTAGGTTGCCAAATATTTTGTCAGGCCATCGTCGAGGGGCCGTGGCTCTAACTTTCTATTGGTTCTGTCTTGATGGTTGGGCTTGTTGGACTTATGCATGCTGCACTGGACGTTGTTGCTGGAATGGTTGAGTCTTCGTCGAGAGAGGATGCTGGGCTAGGGGTCAAACTGGTTACACTGGTCCTCGCGGGCCTTCAATCCCTGCCCGAGGCGGAGCTGGTAACTGTCGGACTGAAGAAGTCTCTGGGTACAGGATTGAGCATAAACTAATCATGTGGTCTGATGCCCCATATGTGAGACACTGGTCATTGGCTCTCCTACACTTATATTTGGTATGCCCTGGCTTACCGCAGTGGCTGCATTCTGCTGATACAGACTGCCTAGTAGATTATACTGAGGTTACTATAGAGATTGGAGGTGCTGGCGGGCGAGGAGTTCTGAGTACTGGTACAGGAGGTAATGACTGAATACTGGTTCTTCTCAGGGATGAGTTTGACCTCTTCTGGCCTCCGGTCCTTGCTACTAATCTCTGGCCGACAAGTTCTTGGGACCTAGTTGTCCTGAGTACTGTATCGTAGGTGGTATAATTATGACACAATGTAAACTGCTGAAGCTCTAGATGTAACCTTTGCTCAAATATCTTGGCTCGATCTTCCTCGGAAGCTACCATATGGGGAGCAAATCGGCTAAGTCGACAAAATTCGATCGCATACTGATCGACCGATCTTGTGTTCTGGTGGAGGTTGATAAACTGCTGCTAGAGCTGGAACTTGGCGGTAGTGTGGAAATAATTTTCCTGGAAATTCTCCTTGAACGTCTGCCAGTCAATGGGCTTCGAAAGTGCCATTTCTTGTGCTGCCCACCAATCTCGGTAAGATCTTATAATTGTAGCTTTACGACTGCTACCTTCTCATCATCTGGGGTCTTGATTGCATCCAGGATGGCCTCAAAGTCCTGTAGCCAAGAATCTGCTAAAACTGTATCTTTTGTGCCAAAAAACTTGGTTGGACGTATGCGACTAACATTGGTTGTCGAGTTATGAGTATAACACCCACTATTGTCGAGTGATACTCTAACTCCCTGGCAAAGAGTAGCGTTGGTCTATTTTTGTCCTTGTTGGAACTGCTGGCAGAGTTAGACCACTTGTTGCTGAAGCTGGAGTTGTTGCTGCTGTTATTTTTTTGTACCATCATCATAGCTTGGATTATCTCTAACATGGCCTACGAGCCTGTCTGCCCTGATTGTACTGGAAGAACTGGTGGTATTTTCTGGGCTGACTGGGCTGGTATGAATGATGGAGCGGGCTGAACTGGCTATTCTGGCAAGACTGGTGGAACTGATTGTGCCGGTCGGGCATGCGTGACTTGCGAAACCGGTTGATAAAAATCTACGGACGCTTTCCCTTGGTTCTGTGGCAGAATCTGGCCTACTAATGTATCTGCTGGAGTTATTGGTACAACGAAACCCTCAGAAAGAGTAGCAGGTGGGGTATTCCTGAAGGATAAGGACACAAGGATATCAACGAGGGATGAGAATAGAACAATCATGTCAAGCAAGTTTGTAGTTCAAGGAGAGCGAGAACTACAGGTTAGAAGTGGAGTTCAATCGAAGAAAAATAGAGAATTAAGATTCTAACAAGATGAGTCCTCCCACAAGTCTTAAAAAAAGACCTGCATGGGCCACCAATAAAGCCTTGTCAAGCCCCTCTCCCAAAATACTAGGTAAATATGGGGACTGGTATGACTAATCGTACCTTGCAGAATATCGAAGTAAGCCGCAATGTGTTAAGGTTGTCTAGAAGATAGATGGGTGAACTCTAGCATGCTATAATGTCAGTCCTAAGACCGACAAATACTATTATCTCAACCTAGCAACACAAGTACAAGACTATATTATATATAAAAATAAAAAGGCATCCCAGATTATATGTCACATATCAGCATGAAGCTAGTGAATACAAAATAATGCACTAGCAGAGTATAATAATACATGATAAAATATATAAGCCATGGTCTAATATATATACATCATGTTGACCACAGTCTCAAAAATATAAGGAGCTAACTTTGTCCCTTGCTAAACACCATAAATTAAAGTGATCAAGATGAGGGGTGAAAGAAGGAAACCCACTCGTGAGCTTCGACAGCAGTCCTATAAGTGTGAGCCATCTTACTGAAAGTACGGTAGATCTTGGTTCTCTTCAGGGTAACCTGGCCATGCAAAGCCAGTGGGGTCAGAACCCCAAGCAACAAGTACCACAAAGGAGCTCAAGGTGATAGACCAAACACATCATAACATAAGCAGAAAGAGACATATAAGAAATGAATGATGATCAATACTTGTATGGTACCAATGTACTTATCTTAAGAATAATACTGGAAGAACTGATAACAAGTACAAAAATGCAAGTAAGGCGACAAGTGACAAGAAAGCAAAGGAACTACTCTGGATCAGGACCATAACCCTTAAACCAAACAAGGACCGGGGTTGCACACCTTCACCCGAGTAGAACTTAGTACCCTAACTATGCACCGAAAGAAAATGAAACTAGAAGAACGAGCTATAATGAAAGTAACTTCATTCATCGTACGGCCAAACTACTTTACGGCTTGCTACGATTAACTAGCTAGGGTTGTCACAGACATTAATTTCTAAATACATATTTTAAGAATATTGCTACCATCGACACTGCAGTTAACCCGGATGGCCAAAGGTACGCTTATCGAGTAAACTTAAATGCACATTCAACCATACAATAACATAAATTGTGTCACTACCATATTTTCTAGGAAAGGGTATTTTAGTAATTTTATAATTAATTAAATATCGTGCATGTTGAATAATTATTTATTATGTTATTTAATTATTGTTAGATATTAGTTTATTATTTTGGACTTGTATTAATGGACCTAACTAGTTTAGTTTAGACTCATGGACCAACATTTGCAATTAGTTAGAATTGAGCCCAATTAGAAGTCCATTCATTAGGAGGATGATTAATTTAATTAAACCATTAGACTAGAACCTTCCCTCCTTAATTATTTCTTCATGAGAGGCCCCAAGGGGTATAGTGGACATTATATAGTAGCTTGGGGAGGGGGTCAAGTGGCCGGCCTATTAAAAGAGGGGGGGAAGTTTCTCTCTCCTCTTTTCATTTCAAAACTAGATCTAGAATTTCCCTCAACCAAATTCCTTCATTCCCACATCAATTACCTACCAAATTTTATTCTAATTCCTTCCTAAATCACCATTGGAGACTAGTAGAGGAGCAATAATCTACAAGAGGGGGTCAAGTGGCAAGGATTTAGAAGGAGAAAGAAAGGATCTACAAAGAGGAGCAATAATCTACAAGTTGAAGGCCAATTTTATCAAATTTGGATGTTGCATTAGGAATCCATCTCCCAATAGGTACAATTCAGTTTTTCCTCTTTAATTAGGTTCTAAATCTGAACCATGAAAAACCATCCCATATGCATAGGCTACCCAGAGAAATTGGAATAAGGTTCATAGGAGGCCAATTAAGAAAGTTATGGTGCTTTTTGTGTCAATTTTGGGGGAATTCCGAGATTGACACTTGTTGTATTTGTCAATTGGTCATATAGACCAATTTGACATGTATTTATTTGTTTGTGGCTAGTATCGTGTCCATAATTGGATACATGTAGGTTGTATCCCAATAAATTGGTGATACGTATTGATTTGGGGGGTTTTCCTCCGACACGGGACTTTGTGCATGTCATATTTTGACACGGACACGTAGATGTATATTTTACTCTTCGTATTATACATAAATAGTAATTTAGACTTGCTTGTGTCCTTCAGGGTATGTTTGGTTGTGTGGTGGACTCGTATCGCAAGCGTATCATAGAATTAGTGTGATACGAGTGCGATGCACTCTACGAGCTTGTTGCATTGCATTCTTAGATTCAATTCCCATTGTTCTTAGCCAATTATAATATATATAGATGTATATATATATATATATATATATATATATATATATATATATATATATATATATATATATATATATATATATATATATATATATATTTATTTATATATATATATATATATATATATAACATGCACATATACATAAGTACATATATATATAAATACATATATATATGGAATCTAGTAGTGTATATGTGTTATGTTCATATACGTATATGTGTAGATGTGTATTTATATATATATGTACTTATGTATATGTGCATGTTATATATATATATATATATATATATATATATATATATATATATATTGATATCTATGTATCTATTAGTACATGGTTATATATATATATATATATATATATATATATATATATATATATATATATATATATATATATATATATATATATATATATATATGGATATGGATATTTTCATAGATGTGTATATCTATATGTGTGTAGTATGTGTACTCATAGTGTATCTATATGTGTTTATATGAGGGATGAGAGTTGCACATATATATATATATATATATGTGTGTGTGTGTGTGTGTGTGTGTGTGTGTGTGCATAGAGGCATTTTGATATGTATATATATATATAATTAGATACATATATAGTAGTAGTTATTGTTATAAGCTAGTGTGTGTGCTTGTGTGTGTGTGTGTGTGGAGAGGAAGTGAACCAGTGCATTCAGTGACCCAGTGTACCTACAGTGAATCGGGTACTATGCAGCAGTCACTGTGTAATGAGCTTCCAAGAACTGCAACATTAGCATCCTCGTACCAGCAGCAGCCAACAAGCACTGAAGAACAGTAATATGTATCAGCAAACAAGCAACAACACATACCAGCAGCCAGGTGCAGTAGTTCAACCCTAGCACTGTACAGCATTTTTAGCAAAGAGTAGCAGCAGCTCGACAGGAAACAACCACCATCAGCAGCAATTTGGAAACCACCAGCAGCAGCAGCAACTTGGACATGAGCAGTAGCACCAACAGCAGGTATCCGCAAGGTATTGGTGTCAGTGAGGTATTGGTTAGTTGAGTTGGGTAGTGTTTTAGATTAGCTTGAGTTGAGTAGTTGGTTAGCTAATTAGTTTGATACATATTTAATTAGTTATCTAGTTAGTTATCATATGTATGTATGTATGTATGTATGTATATATATGTATATGTATTAGTTGTAATGATAGTTAGTATAGCAATTAGTATTAATATTCATTTTAGTATATACTAGTAGTTAATATTAGTGAATACTAAAAATTATATTGGATTGATATATACATGTATTATTATATATAGCTAGTGGGGTAGTTATCTATAGGCTAGATATTATAGTTATCTTGAGATACCAAGGTAAGTGTCAAGGTCTTGAGGATATTCAAGTTATTTGGGTTCGAGTATTGAAATGGGTGTTTAGTGGTGCAATACTGAGTTGGTTCAAAATCAAGGTATCCATTTAGTAATTATAATTAGGATTACTATATATATTATTGATTGAATATGTATATATGCTATTTTTATGTCTCTTGTTTGTGTATCCTGAGATACGGTATCTTAGTGTGTTCTTAGTATCTTAGATTTAACTAGTGTGGCCTAGTTTTATAGTGTCTGGACCCAATATCCTTGAGATAGACTCATACAACATAGAAATAGGTAGTTTGACCGGTTTGACTTAGAGTTGACCCAGTTTGATTGTTTTGACTTAGAAATTACTTTTTAACCTAGAAATTGACTAGTTTAACTTATTTTTATTCTGAAATCTTGTATTAATATTATATTCCATATCTAGGTCTTCGAGGCATCCTACCAGACATATGTGATACTATTCATCAGACTTCAGGCGAGTATATTCTATGATAGTTTCTCATTTATGATATCCTCTATGTTTATTGTATCTAGTGTAAATATTATTGATTTCTTGACATGATGGTTACACGAATTGGTATATCCGGATCTCGTCATGAGATATTATTCCTTGGTATATATGGTGTATCTTGTGCAAGCCTTATTTTCTTGTTTCTTGTACATGTACAGACACTGATTCTCGGGGAGACTAGCTACCTTCCTAGAGAATCCCGTACCATAGCGTACCATGGTTGGATCCCATATAGCAGTCGGGGGTGGAGAGTATTTTAGTATAGATATATGATCATACCCACCTTGTGCATGTCTTGTTCCTTGTGAGTGTTGGTCATACACCATACGTATGACTAGCCAGGCCCTTATCCTTGTGCAAGTTCCCAAGCCGATCACATGTTAAAGCTAGTACTCATACACTTAGTCATTAGTATTCTTATTTATTTCTATATTGTTCATTCTTGTATTTATTCCAGTATTTCTTTATTTTATATCTCTTGTATCTATTGTTGTATCTTGTATATTCACATCTATTTAGTGCTACATACTTTATATCATTGATTAGAACTGCTGTCTACTCTGCTCCTTTCCTGACTGGATATATTTTTCCCAGATGACACTAAGGAGTGGTACCCTACTCATTATGGGCCTCAGGATATTATGAGCTTAGAGCCAGAGACCATGGCTCAGGAGGGACACATACCGACTAAGACAGATGACCCGGGACTTATAGTATCTTAGTTATTCTGTTGTACTGGATTTGTCTCCAGCTTGTTGTTTAGTATTTTTCTCAGACTAATTGATGTTATTATTTTGAATCATGAGTTGTATTGTGACTATTATATTCTTTTATCATATTCGTGCATATTTTCATCTTAGATCTGTGATTGAGTATATTGATATTGATGGTGGCTTATTATATTGTTAGATAGATTACCCAAACAGCGTTCTACCATCGATTCTGTAACGTAGGATGGGCGTTGTCCCCTACACCAGCTGCGGGTCATGACACATTTTTAGTGGTAGCCCATGCAGGTCTTCGAGATTGCAACTGGTGTGATTCGTAGTGGTGCTCTTATTTGAATGCTATTATGAGCTTGTTTCAGGATATAGGATATAGGCTTTAGGTTGAGAATACTCAATCATATGTAGGAAAATTTCTTTTGATTCATTCAACTATTCTTCATTGATATTGATATTTGACCTTTAAATTGTCCTTTCTATGAGTGTCTTATATCATATGCCATATTAATTCTTTCTTTTGCTTTGTCTCAGGATACCGCCTAAGACTAGATCACAACAGGGGATAGCAGCTTTTGAGAGGTCTGCGACTTCTCGAGGGCCTACACCAATTACTTCTCCGGTGATTGGAGTGTCAGCTGCTTTCGGAGGTCTACCTCCTACTCAGAGGACTGTGCCAGCTGTATCTGAGGGACTTCCACCTCAACCCTCTGTGCCAGCAGATGCGATGCAGATATTCACACTATTTTGCGAGATATTGGAGGCGCAAAGGGCTCAGTCTGAGGCACACCAGAGACAGACCAATATTTTGTGGGAGGGCATTGAGAGTGCTCATTAGCTTGCTCGTGCCGTAGTAGAGAGGTTTCGGTCCAGCAGCAGGTTGCTCCTCAGGTTGCTCAGCTTTGGCCAGGCAATATTCAGGACTTCAAGAAGCTGGAGCTAGGGTCTTCAAGGGGACGGAGGGCATCGTCTATGCTGATGATTGGCTCGAGGATATTGAGTGTCTTATGAGGATGTCCCATCTTTCTGAGGTTCTGAAGGTTGAGGCGGTAGGACTTCAGCTGTTCGACGTCGCCCGTACTTGGTTCAGGAATGAGCCAATTTTTGCTGACGCATGACAGTCTTGGAAGATGTTCAAGGACCACTTCAAGAAGAAGTTCTTCGCTCGGGCAGACAGGTTAGACTTTGGGAGGCAGTTTGAGAGCCTCATTCAGGAGAGCATGTTTGTGGAGGAATATGCTGCAGAGTTCGGCAGGCTGAGCCGATTTGTAGAGTATTTGGTAAGAGAGCCGGAGGTTCGGGCTATTCGTTTTTGCTAGGGTCTAAACTGGGAAGTGAAGATCCTCATTCCATTTTTTTTATGAGACCTACTCAGAGAAACTTGCGAAGGCACACAAGGTTGAGCGGGAGTTGGGTTTGAAGCCCAAGAGAGATCGCGATTCTTTTCTGGGGGCAAACGACAGCACAACATCTACCAAGCGTCCTTATTTCCAGTCCAGGCCATTTCAGCAGCCGCAGCAGCATCAGACTCCAGCTAGGGCACCTTTTTACCAGGTACCGCAACAGCAGAGACAGTTACAGCAAGCCTTCTACCACTTCTGCAAGAAGCTCGGCCACATCTGGGAAGTTTGCAGGAAGAGGTTGGGAGTTTGTTTATATTGTGGTACTGAAGGGCATCAGCTGAGAGAGTGTCCTTCCAACCCTCATCGTGTAGTTTAGGGAGCAGCCCCAGCTCTGAGGACACAGGCAAGACCACCTGCAGTACAGCCGAGGGGACCACCGCTTCTGACACAACATCAGCGTTATGTCCAGCATCAGCATCAGGGAGATGCATGTCAAGGACGAGCATTTGCTATGACCGTAGAGGAAGACGAGTCCACCGAAGATGTTATCGTAGGTTCTATTCTTTTTTATTCCATTCCAGCTTTAGCTTTGTTTGATAGTGGTGCTTCCTATAGTTTTGTATCTATTTCTTTTGCTCCGAAGCATGGTTTAGTAGCTGAGTCTTTGCTTAGGAATTGCAAGATCATGACCAGGGGATGCATTATCCTGGTTAATGATATTTTTGAGGATCAAAGAGTTACTCTTGGAGGCCGAGAGGTGAGTGCGAGTCTACTTGTAATGCCACTTTCGAGCTACAATATTATACTCGGGATGGATTGGTTAAGTAGGCACCGTGCTAGTATAGATTGTAGAGGAGATAGAGTTTTTGTTTGGTCCGCCAGGAGAGCCAGAGTTTGAGTTTGTGTCACGACCCGCACCCGGTATAGGGGCACGAGAGAGTGGGTACGTCCAGCCTACGCCGCAGCATCGGCGGTAGAACGCTGTCTAGGTCACAGTAATACTATATAGCTAAACACCTGTCAATGATATCCATCTCCATAAGGAGGTCAATATACATCTCACAATAATCTTACAAGGTAACTCAATCACAATAACTATAAGGCACGATAAAAGATAAAAGGAAATGACATAGTTAAACACCATGTCTCAAACATAAAGATAACTCACAGTCTAGCTGTCCAACACAAGTCTCCAATTAAACTTAACATGAGTCTAAACATAAATTGAAACAACCTCCATAAGTCTCAAGCATAAATAAATACTATCTAGATAGTTGTAGGCAATGCCTCATCTAGAATCATGGTCTCCTCTAGGATCTCTGGTATATAGTCTGCATCTATACCTGGTCCGTAATGTGTGGTACAGAAACCCTCAAGATTCTCTGGAAAAAATATCCAGTCAGGATTGGAACGAAATACACCTCTAACAGCAGTTCCACATATATTGACAAAACTATAATACAGTGTAAAGAAATACAAGACAGATATGAACAACTGGCAATAAGATACTGGAATAAAGGAAATACTGGAATAAAGAAATACTGGAATAAGAAATACTGGAACATCATCATCAATATGCATCTAACAATGAACAGAACTTGTCATGCCCCAGTCCCAAAATACCGAGGGACCGGACGCGTGGCAATGGCCAGCAGCACGCACCGATGGACAAACCCAATTTAATGGATCCATCAGGGCATACTTAAGCTGTAAAACAAGTCTACGACAATATGGCACAACTAATCTCATCCACACAAGCCATAAATATGATCCACAGAATATAAGAAATATAAATTATCAATCAGTATTAACAAAGTACTTCGGGGAATAGCCCGATAAACATCCGATATAATGGTTCAACAGACGAGAAAGTAAATGACTAAAATAAGTAAATAAATACTGAGCATGAACATGAATGCTCAGGAGAAGCCTTTGGCTAACACCTCGTCCTCGGATGGCGGTACGGCTCCTGCATCAGCTCCTGCTCCGGTCCCGTATACCTCGGGATAGATCTCGTCCTCAAAATATGGGGACATAATCCGGATCCAGGTCCTCAGGGGACATAGCAAGGTACAAGAAAGCTCATGCCAAGATAAATGCAGTGCAGCAGATAATGAAATAAATAGGGCAAATAAGTAACCATCTAAGTGAAAATGCAAGTGAGAGCAGCACGAGTACTCAGGCTGAGCCACTACAAGCTATGTGTCGGGGAGCCGGTAGTGGTAATAACATGTAATGTACCTAGCTCTGCTATGAGAGTCTACAGCCTCACAATAGTAGTAGATATATACATGAAACAGTCTGTAGCCTGTGTGTCTCTTTCCACCCAATGTAACCACGCATTTCATGACCATAACGTCTCATGTCCATGTCAAGCGGGATCATCACTAATACAACAAGTCATATGTATCTATAAATATAGTATCTCTGTCAAGTCCTGTATCCTATACAGAATCACCACGAATATCTCGGGAATATCCTGTCTCATGAACAGTGTCAAGTGTCCTGGGTCGTATGGTACTTGATAAGACAAGTACGAGGATGTAAAGTGTCACGAATGTCCATCTCTAAATGACAGTACCCAATACTGCGTACAGTGTCGGCACCCGACTGATAATCGGACGCTAAGTACGTAACACGGTCCTAGGTTGAGCATGCACAGCAATATAAGGAAACAAAGAAAATAAATAATACTGCAGAGTTTGGCAAGGTACACTTGCCTGATGTCCGAATACCAACAACTGTCCCTGTATCAGTAGATCCGATAGGTACTACTCCAAAAGCTGTAATAAATATCACCAACAGTCTCAGAAGATGTCATACTGTTAGAAACGCCTGTCCTTACGTCTAATTTGGACACAGGGGTAAAAAGATTATTTCCGGGCCAAAGCGGGGTCCACATGTGGGCCACTTTGCACCGAAAAGTGGGTCAGGATCAAAGGTCTCCAAATTCCCCAAACTCAGTGTCTACAAGTCAGGAATGATGATACGAACCCAACGGAACTTCCAAAATTGGATTTCGATGAGCCGATCACAGAATCGCCCGTCAAGTGGAGCTTGTGGGGCCCACGATACGCGATTTTGTCAACGTTCTCAGAATTGGACCAAACTTGGGTCACAGGACCAGCGTATTGCTACGAGTCCGATGGCGTAAGTTTCGTCTCGATCCGACGTGTATACACAAAGTTACAGCATATTCCAGAAAAGTCGGATACGGGGTGTTGTTCGCGGATACGCGTTGATTTCGGGGTGCACGCACCTCCGAATCGACTTCTGCGAAATTCTACACGACCGTATCATCGATGCGCACGGTTCGGTAAAGACCGCATGCCACCAAGTCGTCCCGTTTGGCGGGGCGCACTCAGTTCCGGGGTGAAATAGGGCGTTATTTTTCCTGTTTTTGGATCGCGGTGTACGATCACCACAGGACGCGATGCACCGAGCGGGTTGCACAGGCACCGAGAGGGTTACACTGTCTACGCGTAGAAATTGACAGAAACTAAAACAGAGTTACGATAAGGGAGAAAATGGTACCTGAACAGGGCCTCGTGAATCTGTTTTTCACGTGTCCGAGAGTCACTTTGTGTCCTGGTCGTGTCCTCGCGTCTGCCGTGTGTCCGAGCTAGGGTCCTGACTCGGGGGCAGCGGGGTTTTGTCGGAGGGTGTCGGCTTCGGTCCTCAGCGGCTCGGCGGCGTTCGGGGACAGCCGCGGGTCGGTCGTCGAGGCGTCTAGGGTCTGCTCGGTGCTACGCCGGCGGGGTCGGGGCTGACTCCAGGCGGGTCGAGGGGAGTTGGGATCGGCGGTGAGTAGCGGCGCCGGAGTCGGGCTGTGAGTGGGGAGGTCAACGGTGGACTGGAGCTCGACGAGGGCTGCTCGCGGCGCGGCGTCGATCAGGGTACGGCGGACGCGGGCGGAGGGGTTCGAGCAAAAAGGGATCGGTCAGGCGCTGCTCGGTGCAGGGTCGACGGGGGTTGATCGACGGTGAGGGGGTCGATCCGGCGGTGTCTCGAGGCGGTGTCGTCCAGAGGAGATGCGGCGGAGAAGAGGGCAGCGCAGACGTCGAGGCGACCTCTTATAGGCTGCTACAGGACTCTGCGGCTAGGGTTTCCATCTGATTTCGGGTCCGGGTCGGGTTTGGCTCGGATCCGACCAGACCCGACCCATCAAGTGGTTTGGGTTTGGCAGTGGTCCGGTTCAACCTTGGTTTAACTTGGGTTTGGTTCAATTTTGAGTTCGGTTCACTCTTCCAATAGTTTTTAAGGCTTTATACGCGTTTTCGGAGTCCAATAAATTCATCAAAAAATACCACATGTCCGGTTTTCCATTTTACACCATAAAAATTTTATTCCCATCATATTTTAACACCAATAAACTGTATTTAAAAATACTTAACTCCCATTTACCTTGCTTCTTCTTCCGAATAATACTGAAGATTTTTGCAAAAAATATATTAAAAATTTATTCTAAAAACAGGGTGTTTACAGAACTACAAGTACACGTAAGAACAATAAACTGGTATGCAAGTATGTACAAGAACAATAACTAGAACATATAGAGATGCTAGATCAATGTACTAAAGATACATGTCAAGAATATCTAACTAAGTGTGTGAAACATCAGTATATCATGTGATCGGCTTGGTACTATATGACTCATTACATTGATTAGCGGTCATCCCCAACAGGTCAGGCTAACCAGATGTAACAGCGATGAGGCATGTAAGGGTAAGGCTGCACCGACGTAAAATATGGGTGAGCTAATGCTGTATATAAGTTGGGTATGATCACATAAACTACTAATACTTTCCCATTTATCCCCAGCTAGCATGATGGATTCCAATCACGACTCCTCTTGACAGGTCTCAATGATGCCAACTCGTGTAAACAACAGTGTCAGAGTCATGTACGCTATACAACAAGAATTATAGAGATAATCAACATAATAGAAACTGTCAGAGAATGTACTCGCCTGTGGTCCTTAGCTGGCAATACCACTGTCTGGGTTCCAAGGTATCGTCTGAATGATCCAACAGTCCTATAGACATAGCATATAATACAATACTTCATCAGACAATACTCTAGCTCACAATCAACATAATGATCAAGGACTATACTAGGAGTCACGTATGTAGTTGCTGTGCATAACAGACAGTCAATGGTACGGTCCTGCCAGTACGTCAGTGTACATATGGCAGTCTACTATCATGCTACATGGTCACAGGTAGATGTAACTACGGGGTATCCGTGGTCACAATCAAAACATCTCGGACATATGATACATAGGACTTGATATGAACTAATCTCTCATCATACTAATTAATTACACTTATAATAGATATGTATATATATATATTAACTAATTGAGCATTATACGGTTCATAGGCATATACATTAATATTCATTAATTATGATTATAATACACGTATTTATATACTAGGGGATACCTATACACTACTTATACGTATGTATATAGATATTAGCTGAGAATATATTATATATATACCAATATACCAATACGTATACAAATACGTATATACATACGTCCTTATAGTTATATATATAATCACAGAGAATAACGGGAACGTGGACAGGAGCGAACCTGCACGCGGCACGATGATGAGGACGATGTTGTCAACGAACAGGGGGTGGCCGATCGAGGTGGAACGAGGTCAGGCGGTGCACGGTCGGGATTCGTCGTAAATGCGTTCAGTTCGGCGCGGGGTTGACTGAAGTGGTGTTGACGAGCGGCAGGGGTACTCGGCGTCGACAGCAACGGGTCGTCGAGCGGGTCTGAGCGGCTCCGGCGAACGCAGTCGGGTGGTCGAGCGGCTCCAGGCGAACGCAGTCGGGCTCGGTTCAGCATTCCAGGTGGGGCAGCGTGCTCCGTGCAGTCGGGGCTCGGCTCAGCGTGGCGAGTTCGATGCGGCTCCGTGTAGTCGGGGCTCGGTTCAGCGTGGCGAGTTCGACGCGGCTCCGTGCAGTCGGAGCTCGGTTCAGCGTTCCAAGCGATCGATTCCGACGAGTTCACGGTCGGGTTCGGCGGTAAATAGTAAAGTCGGGGGGGTTGAGATTGTCGGCTGGTGTATTAGGTTTTGGTTGAGAAAGAAAAAGGGAAGCAATACTATATATATATATATGTAATCATAGTAGACTTTGGGTTGACCTAGAATTAGGTCTGGTCAAGGCCTTCTTGAGATTGGGCTTTCTCATGGGTATTACAATGGTTGGAATTTCAAATAATAAAGAAATTGCTTGAATGCATTGGTTCGATGGTCTGAGGCCATGGTTCAGGGAAAATTGATGTTGTATTACACACTTCCAAGAATTTATGGAATTTACACCTAAAGGAGAATTTGGGTTTATTCACGTATCGTCCAACGGGATGGATAACTCAATGCACTCTTGCACCAAAGTGTCTAAACAATGAAAAGTTGTACAAGTTTGACTTATGCATCATTTAATAAAAGTGAATGCAAGTGGTGTTCTAAAATTCAAACGACGGTAAGGTGCAACAAAATAAAATCACAACAATTGAGAATAATCAATTATCATGCAGTCATTTACTTATTAATTACGAAAAGACAAAAATACCCCTAATCCAAAAAGTGGGGGTGACAAGTCTACCCTCCTTAAAGAATTTCGTCCTCGAAATTTAAAATAACTATCACAAGAACAAGCAATCAATTAATGAATTATACCTCAAGTCTCGAAGAGATATGGATACCGCTCGCGCATTTTGCCCTCTCTCTCCCAAGTTGATTCTCCTGGAGAGTGATTTCTCCATGCAACACGAACCAAGGGAATAGTCTGGTTCTGCAATATCTTCTCTCTACGATCCAAGATCTCCACCGGTTGTTCAGGATAGCTGAGTGTCGGTCCAACTTCGATCTCCGAGTGATCTAATACGTGACTAGGAACTGCCATATATTGTCTCAGCTGCGATACGTGGAACACGTTATGCACTCCATCTAGAGCAGGCGGCAAGTCTAGTCTATAGGCCACTGCACCGACCCTTGCAAGAACACTGAAGGGCCCGATGTATCATGGACTAAGATTTCCTCTTCTGCTGAAACGAATCGTGCCCTGTGTCGAAGAAATTCGTAGGAACACCAAATCGCCAACCTAGAACAATAATCTTAACACGCAACCTAAACAAGGCAATCACAAACCAAACAAAACAAATCAAAACAATACCTGAAACTTTAGGGGTCTACGGTGGCTATCTGCCCAATGCCGCTGTCTGTCCTGCGTCACTCGCAGTCTGTCTCTAATAAGTTTTACCTTTTCTGCTGCATCCACGACCATTTCTGGTCCTAGCAAGGCTCTTTCTCCAACATCATCCCAAGATAAAGGGGTACGATACCTCCGTCCATATAAAGCCTCGAATGGTGACATCTCAATGCTGGCCTGGTAGCTGTTGTTGTAAGCAAACTCTACCAAGTGTAGATGATCCTCCCAAGAACCTCTGAGATCCAATACGCAAGTGCGTAATATATCTTCAAGAGTCTGAATAGTCCTTTCAGACTACCCGTCTGTCTGAGGGTGATATGCGGTACTGAACTTTAGCTGAGTGCCCAAGCTAGACTGTAGGCTCCTCCAGAAATGGGAAGTGAAACGACTATCCCGATCGGAGACAATACTCACAGGAACTCCATGTAACCTGACAATCTGCTGTACATACATTTCTGCTAGCTTCTCCGTCGAAGTACCCATTTTAAAAGGTAAGAAGTAGGCTGATTTGGTCAACCTATCCACGATGACCCAAATTGCGTCCTTTCCTCCTGGAGAACGAGAAAGTCCCGAAATGAAGTCCATAGTCACGTGCTCCAAGTTCCATTCTGGAATGGGTAAAGGTCTCTGTCTATCTGCTTTCACCTGTTGGCACACTAAACATCGGGATACGAAGCGTGCTACTTCGCGCTTCATACCATACCACCATACATGCTTCCTCAAATCTCGATACATCTTGTTGGCTCCGGGATGCATCGAGTATTGAGAGCGGTGTGCCTCCTGTAAAACTTCTTCGTGTAGCTCTCCACCTGGCACACACATCATCATGCCATGTCGTAAGGATCCATCGTCCGTAATAGTAAAATTATCTATCAATCATGTCTGAACTTGTGCCCTAATATTCCTTAGAGTCTCATCATCATACTGTGCAGCTCTAATTCTGTCTATCAGTTCTGATTGAATCTGCAGTCCCCACATCTGAATCTTCGCTCCTGGAACTAATACCTCAATTTCTAAGCTCTCAAGATCAGCTAATAAGTGTCTATCCGAAGTCAAGCACATAGCCATTGGGTACCTGCTCAAGGCATCCGCGACTACGTTGGCTTTCCCTGGATGATACTATAATGAGATATCAAAGTCTTTCATCAATTCTAACCACCTTCTCTGTCTCATATTCAGCTCCTTCTGTGTAAACACGTACTTTAAGCTCTTGTGGTCTGTGAAGATCTCCGCACGCTCTCCGTACAGATAGTGCTTCCACAGCTTTAGGGCAAAGATAACTGCCGCTAACTCCAGATCGTGAGTGGGGTAGTTCTTTTCATGAGGGCGTAATTGTCTTGAAGCATAGGCAATTACTTTCCCGTGTTGTTGAAGAACGCATCCCAACCATTTTCCTGAAGCATCACTGTAGATAGTAAATCCACCTGTCCCTGATGGCAACGTCAAAACTGGTGCTGTCGTCAATCTCCTTTTCAGCTCATCGAATGCGGCTTGGCATTCTTCTATCCAGACAAATTCCACATCCTTCTTGGTCAACCTAGTCATTGGCTCTGCAATCTTGGAGAAGTCTTGTACAAATCTTCTGTAGTATCCTGCTAGTCCGAGAAAGCTCCTGATTTCAGCTACCGTACCGGGGGTAGCCCATGACTTCACTGTCTCTATCTTCTTTGGGTTAACTGAAATTCCGTCACCTGTTACCATATGTCCAAGAAATTCAACATTTTCAAGAAAGAACTCACACTTTGAAAGCTTCCCGTATAATTTCTCTCTCCTGAGAGTTTCTAAGACTATTCTCAAGTGCTCTTCATGCTCTTCTGGGGTTTTTGAATATACTAGAATGTCGTCAATAAACACCACTACGAACTTGTCAAGGTACTGGTGGAATACCTTGTTCATCAAGTTCATAAATACTGCTGGTGCATTGGTTAAACCAAACGGCATTACTGTAAATTCAAACTAGCCATATCTGGTTCGAAAGGCGGTCTTCGATATGTCTTCTTTCTTCACTTTCACCTGGTGATAGCCTGACCTCAAGTCTATTTTTGAAAATACCTTCGCTCCGCTCAATTGATCGAAAAGATTATCTATCCTTGGCAGCGGGTATTTATTTTTGATAGTGAGGTTATTCAAAGCTCTATAATCGATACACATAAGTACCGTGCCATCCTTCTTTGGTACAAATAATACCGGTGCTCCCCATGGCGATGAACTGGATCTAATAAAACCTTTGTCTTGCAGCTCCTCAACTTGTTTCTTTAGTTCTACCAATTTGTTATTGTTAACTCTATAGACATGTTGTGAAATAGGCTCTGCTCCTGGTATCAAGTCTATAGAGAACTCAACATCTCTGTCTGGTGGCAAACCTGGCAACTCCTCTGGAAATACATCCAGGAACTCTGCTATAAGTGGATGCGGTATCTCTTCTTCTTCTACCCTGGCTCCGCAAAAAGTGCCTCTGCTCCGCTCCTCTGCTCCTCTGGCAATCTTAAACTCTGGCTCTCCTGGTGGTCGAAATACTACTCTATCTCCATGACAATCTATAGAAGTATGGTGTTTACTTAACCAGTCCATTCCGAGTACAATATTGTATTCCGGAAGTGGCATAACGAGTAAACTCACGCTCAACTCTCGGCCTTCCAATGATACTCTCCGATCCTTGCAACAATCACGGACTAGGATAATGCCTCCTCCTGTCGTGATCTTGCAAGTCCTATCTAATGGTTCCATTTCTAAATGATGCTTAAGGGCATAAGATACAGATACGAAACTATGGGAAGCGCAAAATCAAATAATACAAGTGCTGGAATAGAATTAAGTAAAACTGAACCTGAAATCACGTCTCCAGCTGACTCGGCCTCCTCAGTGGTCATGGCGTAAGCTCGTCCTTGTGGTGCTCCTCTCTGTTGCTTTTGCTGCTGCTGCTGAGCAAACCTCTCCTGCTGTAACGGAAGTGGAGGTCCTCTCTGCTGGCCTCCTGGTACAATAGGTGCTCTGGCTGGTCCTCTCTGAGCTGCTGCTCCTCCTTGGCGAGTCTGAATAGTTGGACAGTCCCTCAGCTGATGTGCTGCTGATCCACACGATAAGCAAGTGCCCAACCTTTTTCTGCAGATGTCTCTTGTATGTCCCATCTTTCCGCAATACGAAAATGGGGCAACGAGTTGATTATGTCTTTGTGGTTGCTGTTGTTGAGCATGTCCTCGAACTGGTGCGTGTTGCTGGTGTTGTTGCTGGTGTTGTTGCTAGTACGGCCTATGTTGTTGTTGAAAGTGTGGTCGCTTGGCTGGTCCTGTGTTACCTCCTGTTGCTCCAGATGTATCGCGTCCTCTCTTGGGCCTGAGGTCCAAGTCGTCTTCGGCAATCTGGGCATCCATCAGAATACCCTCAAATATAGCAGTACGTCGTCCCGAAGTACGAGACTTGATCTCCCTATTTAATCCCTTCCTGAATTTCCGAGCTTTGTCTCCTGGGTCTCGAACCATCGATGGCACAAATCGAGTCAATCGACAAAACTCTGCAGCATATTCGTCGACTGACATGCCTCCTTGGACTAAGTCATGGAACTGACTTTCTAATGCTCCCAAGGCTACGTCAGGAAAGAATTTCTCTTTGAAGAGTTCTTTAAAGTTCTCCCAAGTAAGTCCTTCAGCGGCTAGTCTCGGCTCTGTACGATATCACGTCAGTGCGATATCAAACATGTGACTGCCAGCGGCCTCTATCTGAAGAATTCCTGGAATATGTGATAAGCGCAAATTCCTCTCTATGTCTTCTAACCATTCGTCAGCATATTGTATTCCTTCTGTGCCTTTGAACTCTCGAGGCATCATCCTCTTAAAGTCCACTATGGTACCGGGCCTCTGTTATTGTTGACCTTGGTGTTGCGGTTGTCGTGCTACTCTCTCCACAGCCTGGAGAGTCACCTGATGAGCATTCTTCATGCTCTCTCTCATCAGTTCGGTCTGCGCCTGGTGTGCTTCTGCTTGCATTCTCTGAGCCTCAGCTTGAACACGCTGAGCCTCTGCTGTTACTCTCTAGGCCTCTAGCATGCCCTGCATCAATGCAAACATCTGTGCCCCATCAGTGGGCACTCCTCCGGGAATCGGTGTCGGTGGTGGTGGAAGGTCGTCTGTCATAGCTGGGGCAATCCTCTGTATAGGTGGAGGAGGAATCCCGTTAGTTGCAGACACTCCCACACGAACAGGAGATGTAGGAGGATCTCCAGGTATCTGTTCGTTAGGTTGAGAGGTGGCAGTCCTCTCTGAATTGGCTGCTCCCATTCTCATGGATCTAGTATTCGGCGGCATCCTGAATACAGATCAAAGAATCAATTAAGGTGATAGATGTAATATTATCAAGGAAGGACACTACAGTGCTAAAGGAAGCAATCCATTAGAATAGCAATATGAAGTTCAGAATTTCCTAGTGTGATTGAGCATATTCTTATCCTATATCCTATTTCCTATATCCTAGCACAGGCTCGCAGCAGTACAACTAAGTTATCGCACTACCACGATATCGCATAACTTGCGAAACTAGACCTGCATGGGCCACCACTAAAAACGTGTTACGACCCGCACCCGGTATAGGGGCACGAGAGCGAGGGTACGTCCAGCCTACGCCGCAGCATCGGTGGTAGAACGCTGTCTAGGTCACAGTAATACTATATAGCTAAACACCTGTCAATGATATCCATCTCCATAAGGAGGTCAATATACATCTCACAATAATCTCACAAGGTAACTCAATCACAACAACTATAAGGCACGATAAAAGATAAAAGGAAAAGACATAGTTAAACACCATGTCTCAAACATAAAGATAACTCACAGTCTAGCTGTCCAACACAAGTTTCCAATTAAACTTAACATGAGTCTAAACATAAACTGAAACAACCTCCATAAGTCTCAAGCATAAATAAATACTATCTAGATAGTTGTAGGCAATGCCTCATCTAGAATCATGGTCTCCTCTAGGATCTCTGGTACATAGTCTGCATCTATACCTGGTCCGTAGTGCGTGGTACAGAAACCCTCAAGATTCTCTGAAAAAAATATCCAGTCAGGATTGGAACGAAGTACACCTCTAACAGCAGTTCCACATATATTAACAAAACCATAATACAGTGTAAAGAAATACAAGACAGATATGAACAACTGGCAATAAGATACTAGAATAAATGAAATACTGGAATAAAGAAATACTGGAATATCATCATCAATATGCATCTAACAATGAATAGAACTACAAGTACACGCAAGAACAATGAACTGGTATGCAAGTGTGTACAAGAATAATAACTAGAACATGTAGAGATGCTAGATCAATGTACTAAAGATACTTGTCAAGAATATCTAACTAAGTGTGTGAAACATCAGTATATCATGTGATCGGCTTGGTACTATATGACTCATTATATTGATTAGCGGTCATCCCCAACAGGTCAGGCTAACCAGATGTAACAGCAATGAGGCATGTAAGGGTAAGGCTGCACCGACGTGAAATGTGGGTGAGCTAATGCTGCATGTAAGTTGGGTATGATCACATAAACTACTAATAATTCCCTATTTATCCCCAGCTAGCACGATGGATTCCAATCACGACTCCTCGTGACAGGTCTCAATGATGCCAACTCGTGTAAACAACAGTGTCAGAGTCATGTACACTATACAACAAGAATTATAGAGATAATCAACATAATAGAAACTGTCAGAGAATGTACTCGCCTGTGGTCCTTAGCTGGCAATACCACTGTCTGGGTTCCAAGGTGTCGTCTGAATGATCCAACAGTCCTATAGACATAGCATATAATACAATACTTCATCAGACAATACTCTAGCTCACAATCAATATAATGATCAAGGACTATACTAGGGGTCACGTATGTAGTTGCTGTGCATAACAGACAGTCAATGGTACGGTCCTGCCAGTACGTCAGTGTATATATGGCAGTCTACTATCATGCTACATGGTCACAGGTAGATGTAACTACGGGGTATCCGTGGTCACAATCAAAACATCTCGGACATATGATACACAGGACTTAATATGAACTAATCTCTCATCATACTAATTAATTACACTTATAATAGATATGTATATATGTATTAACTAATTGAGCATTATACGGTTCATAGGCATATATATTAATATTCATTAATTATAATTATAATACACGTATTTATATACTAGGGGATACCTATACACTACTTATACGTATGTATATAGATATTAGCTGAGAATATATTATATATATACCAATACGTATGCAAATACGTATATACATACGTCCTTATAGTTATGTATATAATCACAGGGAATGACGGGAACGTGGACAGGAGCAAACCTGCACGCGGCACGATGACAAGGACGATGATGTCAACGAACAGGGGGTGGCGGGTCGAGGTGGAACGAGGTCAGGCGGTGCACGGTCGGGATTCGTCGTGAATACGTTCAGTCCGGCGCGGGGTCGACTGAAGTGGTGTTGACGAGCGGCGGGGGTACTCGGCGTCGACAACAGCGGGTTGTCGAGCGGGTCTGAGCGGCTCCGGCGGATGCAGTCGGGTCGTCGAGCGGCTCTAGGCGAACGCAGTCGGGCTCGGTTCAGCGTTCCAGGCGGGGCAGCATGCTCCATGTAGACGGGGCTCAGCTCAGCGTGGCGAGTTCGACGCGGCTTCGTGCAGTCGGGGCTCGGTTTAGCGTGGCGAGTTCGACGCAGCTCCGTACAGTCTGGGCTCGGTTCAGTGTGGCGAGTCTGACGCGGCTCCGTACAGTCGGGGCTCGGTTCAGCGTTCCAGGTGGTCGATTCCAACGAGTTCACGGTCGGGTTCGGCGGTAAATAGTAAAGTCGGGGGGATTGAGATTGTCGGCTGGTATATTAGGTTTTGGTTGAGAAAGAAAAAGGGAAGCAATACTATATATATATATATATATATATGTAATCATAGTAGACTTTGGGTTGACCTAGAATTAGGTCTGGTCAAGGCCTTCTTGTGATTGGGCTTTCTCATGGGTATTACAATGGTTGGAATTTCAAATAATAAAGAAATTGCTAGAATGCATTGGTTCGATGGTCTGAGGCCATGGTTCAGGGAAAATTGATGTTGTATTACATACTTCCAAGAATTTATGGAATTTACACCTAAAGGAGAATTTGGGTTTATTTACGTATCGTCCAACGGGATGGATACCTCAATGCACTCTTGCACCAAAGTGTCTAAACAATGAAAAGTTGTACAAGTTTGACTTATGCATCAATTTAATAAAAGTGAATGCAATTGGTGTTCTAAAATTCAAACGACGGTAAGGTGAAACAAAATAAAATCACAATAATTGAGAATAATCAATTATCATGCAGTCATTTACTCATTAATTACGAAAAGACGAAAATACCCCTAATCCAAAAAGTGGGGGTGACAGTTTGCTAGAGGAGCTGTAGAGCAGGGAGGAGGCATTATCTGTGGAGCTATGGTGGAAGACAAGAAGTTGTCACATCCGTTGATAGCAGAATTCTTGGATGTGTTTCCTGAGAAATTGCCAAGATTGCCGCCAGATCAAGATGTTGAATTCTCTATAGACTTGGTGCCAGGTGCTGAACCAATTTCACAGCATGTCTATAGAGTAAACAACAGTGAGCTGATCGAGCTATAGAAGCAGGTGGATGAATTACAGGATAAGGGGTTTATCAGATCGAGTTCTTCACCGTGGGGAGCCCTGATATTGTTTGTACCAAAGAATGATGGATCAGTGCGCATGTGCATTGATTACAGGATATTGAATAATCTCACTATCAAGAATAAATACCTTTTGCCACAGATTGATGACTTGTTCAATCAGTTGAGTGATGCCAAGGTTCTTTCAAAGATAGATTTGAGATTAGGCTACCACCAGGTAAAAGTGAAGCTGGAGGACATACCGAAGACTGCTTTTAGGACTCGGTATGGTCAGTATGAGTTTATGATGATGCCATTTGGGTTGACTAATGCCCCGGTGGTATTTATGAATTTGATGAACAAGGTGTTCCATCAGTATCTTGACAAGTTCGTGGTGGTGTTCATCGATGACATACTCATATACTCGAAGACACCGAAGGAGCACGAGGAGCATTTGCAGATTATGTTGGATGTGCTGAGGAATGAGAAGCTATATGGGAATCTGTCCAAATTTGAGTTCTTCCTGGACAAGGTAGAGTTCTTGGGATATGTTGTGACTGGTGGTGGAATTTTAGTAGATCCAAAGAAGATCACAGCAGTGGAGTCTTGGAAGACCCCGAGTTCAGTAGCAAAGATCAGGAGTTTCTTGGGATTGGCAGGCTACTACAGGATATTTGTGCAAGATTTTTTGAGGATTGCTGAGCCGGTGACCAGAATCACCAGAAAAGATATAGAGTTTGTTTGGACGAAGAATTGCTAGTTTGCTTTTGAAAAATTGAAGAAGAGGTTGATGTCTGCTCTTATTTTGACGTTGTCATTAGGGTCTGGAGGTTTCACTATTTATAATGATACATCGGGAAAAGGTTTGGTTGTGTTCTTCAGCAGAATGGGAAAGTGATTGCCTATGCATCCAGAAAATTGTGTCCTCATGAGAAGAACTATCTTACCCATGATTTAGAGTTGGCAGCAGTCATCTTTGTCCTGAAGTTATGAAAATACTATTTGTATAGAAAGCATGTGGAGATCTTCACAGACCACAAGAGCTTGAAGTACGTTTTCACGCAGAAGGAGTTGAACATGAGGAAGCGTCGGTGGTTGGAACTGATGAAGGATTTTAAAATATATTTGCAGTATCATCCTGGGAAAGCTAATATAGTTGTCGATGCCTTAAGCAGGTATCCGGTAGCTATATTTTTTATGCGGAATCGATATTTGTTAGAGGACTTAGAGAGCTTGGGCATTGAGGTGATAGTTCCTGGTTTTGCTATGCAGATATGGGGATTGAAGCTACACTCAGAGTTGATAGACAAGATCAAGGTAGCCCAGTATGAGGATGTATCTCTGAGGAGCATCCGAGCTCAGGTGAGAGCAGTATTGGAGGATAATTTTACCATTGCTGAGGATGGATCTTTGCGGCATGGTGTTAGATTGTGTGTGCCTAGTAGGAAGCTGCATGAGGAGGTATTGCAGGAACCATATTGCTCTCAGTATTCCATACATCCAGGTGCCAACAAGATGTATCAGGATATGTGAGAGAGTGTGTGGTGGTATGGCATGAAGAGGGAAGTGGCACAGTTTATATCCAGATGCTTAGTGTGCCGGCAGGTGAAAGCCAAGAGGCAGAGGCCACGCGATTTACTTCAGCCATTACCCATTCCAGAGTCAAAGTGGGAGCACATTATTATGGATTTTGTGTCCGGACTTCCACGATCTCCAAGAGGGAAAGACGCAATTTAGGTCATCGTTGACAGGTTGACCAAGTCGGTCCACTTTTTGCCTTTCAAGGTGGGTTTGTCTATAGAAAACCTGGCAGAAATATACGTGAGGCAGATCATCAGGATACATGGAGTTCCCGTCAGCATAGTCTAGGATCAGGATAGTTGTTTTACTTCTTATTTCTGGAAGAGTTTGCAGGCGAGTTTGGGCACCCAGCTCAAGTTCAGTACTGCATATAACCCCAGATAGATGGGCAGTCAAAGAGCACTATTCTGACTCTCGAGGATATGCTGTGCACTTATGTACTAGATTTTAGGGGTTCTTGGGAGGACCATCTCTATTTGGTAGAGTTTGCTTACAACAACAGCTACCAGGCTAGTATAGAGATGTCACCATTTGAGGCTTTGTACGGTCGGAGATGTCGTACTTCCTTGTCATGGGACAATATTGGAGAGAGAGTTTTGCTAGGGCGAGAGATGGTTGTGGATACAGCGGATAAGGTTAAGTTGATCAGAGACAGACTTCGAGTGGCGTAGGACAGACAGCGACATTGGGCCGAAAGTCACCGGAGACCTTTGGAGTTTTAGGTATAGTTTTAGATTTTTATTTGTGCTTGTTATTGGTTGTTTGTTATAGATTAAGTCCTTAAGGTTGTGTTTTGTTCTAGGTTGGTGGTTTGCTATTTCTGAAGATTTCTCTGACACGAGGCACAATTTATTTCGATGGAGGCGGAAAGCTTAGTCCACGATTCATCGGACCTTTCATTATTCTAGAGAGGGTCAGTACAGTTGCTTACAGACTAGATTTGCTACATGTATTGGAGGGAGTGCACATGTTTCATGTATCGCAGTTGAGACGGTACGTGGCGGATCCTAGTCAAGTGTTGGATCACTCAGAGATAGAGGTGGGCCCTACTCTTAGCTATCCAGAGCAGCCATTTGAGATTCTAGATTAGAGAAAGAGGGTGCTGAGGAACCAGACTATTCCCTTGGTATGGGTCGCATGGAGGCATCACCTCCGGGGAATCTACCTAGGAGAGAGAGGATGAAATGCGAGAGCGTTACCCATATTTGTTTGTGCCTTGAGGTATGTTCTGGTATGTTCTTTCCTAGTTATGTTCTATTCTTTTGTTCTGTTCTGTTATTTTTTGGGAGTAGTTTTCGTCTTTGAATTTCGATGAAGAAATTATTTTAAGGAGGGTAGACTTGTCACTACCATATTTTCTAGGAAAGGGTATTTTGGTAATTTTATAATTAATTAAATATTGCGCATGTTGAATAATTATTTATTGTGTTATTTAATTATTGTTAGATATTATTTTATTATTTTGGATTTGTCTTAGTGGACCTAACTAGTTTAGTTTAGACTCATGGACCAACATTTACAATTAGTTAGAATTGAGCCCAATTAGAAGCCCATTCATTAGGAGAATGATTAATTTAATTAAACCACTAGACTAGAACCTTTCCTCCTTAATTATTTCTTTATGAGAGGCCCCAAGGGGTATAATGGATATTATATAGTAGCTTGGGGAGGGGTTCAAGTGGTCGGCCTATTAAAAGAGGGGGGAGATTTTCTCTCTTCTCTTTTCATTTCAAAACTAGATCTAGAATTTTTCTTAACCAAATTCCTTCATTCCTACATCAATTATCTATCAAATTTCATCCCAATTCCTTCCTAAATCACCATTGGAGACTAGTAGAGCAAGGATCTAGAAGAAGGAAGCAAGGATGTACAAAGAAGAGCAAGGATCTACAAGTTAAAAGCCAATTTTATCAAATTTGGAGGTTGCATTAGGAATTCATATCCCAATAGGTACAATTCAGTTTTTTCTATTTAATTAGGTTCTAAATCTGAGATTTAACTATGAGAAACCATCCCATATACATAGGCTACCCATAGGAATTGGAATTAGGTTCATAGGAGGCATATTGAGAAAGTTATGGAGCTTTTTGTGTCAATTTTGGGAGAATTCCAAGATTGACACTTGTTGTGTTTGTCAATTGGTCATATAGACCAAATTGATATATATTTGGTGGCTAGTGTCGTGTCCATAATTGGATACATATAGGTCGTATCCCAATAAATTGGTGATACGTGTTAATTTAGGGGTTTTTCCTCCAACATGGAACTTTGTGTATGTCATATTTTGACACGGACACGTAGATGTATATTTTACTCTTCGTATTGTTCATAAATAGTAATTTATATTTGCTCGCGTCCTTCGGGGTACGTTTGGTTGTGTGGTGGACTCTTATCTCAAGTGTATTATAGAACTAGTGTGATATGAGTGCGATGTACTCCACGTGCTTGTTGTATTGCATTCTTAGATTCAATTCCCATTGTTCTTACCCAAGTGTAATATATATATATATATATATATATATATATATATATATATGGAATCTAGTAGTGTATATGTGTTATGTTATTCCAATCATGACTCCTCTTAACAGGTCTCAATGATGCCAACTCGTGTAAACAACAGTGTCAGAGTCATGTACGCTATACAACAAGAATTATAGAGATAATCAACATAATGGAAACTGTCAGAGAATGTACTCGCCTGTGGTCCTTAGCTGGCAATACCACTGTCTGGGTTCCAAGGTGTCGTCTGAATGATCCAACAGTCCTATAGACATAGCATATAATACAATACTTCATCAGACAATACTCTAGCTCACAATCAATATAATGATCAAGGACTATACTAGGGGTCACGTATGTAGTTGCTGTGCATAACAGACAGTCAATGGTACGGTCCTGCCAGTACGTCAGTGTACATATGGCAGTCTACTATCATGCTACATGGTCACAGGTAGATGTAACTATGGGGTATCCGTGGTCACAATCAAAACATCTCGGACATATGATACATAGGACTTGATATGAACTAATCTCTCATCATACTAATTAATTACACTTATAATAGATATGTATATATATATTAACTAATTGAGCATTATACGGTTCATAGGCATATACATTAATATTCATTAATTATGATCATAATACACGTATTTATATACTAGGGGATACCTATACACTACTTATACGTATGTATATAGATATTAGCTGAGAACATATTATATATATATCAATATACCAATACGTATGCAAATACGTATATACATACGTCCTTATAGTTATATATATAATCACAGAGAATGATGGGAACGTGGACAGGAGCGAACCTGCACGCGGCACGATGACGAGGACGATGATGTCAACGAACAGGGGGTGGCCGATCGAGGTGGAACGAGGTCAGGCGATGCACGATCGGGATTCGTCGTAAATGCGTTCAGTCCGGCGTGGGGTCGACTGAAGTGGTGTTGACGAGCGGCAGGGGTACTCGGCGTCGACAGCAGCGGGTCGTCGAGCGGGTCTGAGCGGCTCCGGCGAACGCAGTCGGGTCGTCGAGCGGCTCCAGGCGAACGCAGTCGGGCTCGGTTCAACATTCCAGGTGGGGCAGCATGCTCCGTGCAGTCGGGGCTCGGCTCAGCATGGCGAGTTCGACGCGGCTCCGTGTAGTCGGGGCTCGGTTCAGCGTGGCGAGTTCGACGCGGCTCCGTACAGTCGGAGCTCGGTTCAGCGTTCCAAGCGATCGATTCTGATGAGTTCACGGTCGGGTTCGGCGGTAAATAGTAAAGTCGGGGGGTTGAGATTGTCGGCTGGTGTATTAGGTTTTGGTTGAGAAAGAAAAAGGGAAGCAATACTATATATATATATATATGTAATCATAGTAGACTTTGGGTTGACCTAGAATTAGGTCTGGTCAAGGCCTTCTTGAGATTGGGCTTTCTCATGGGTATTACAATGGTTGGAATTTTAAATAATAAAGAAATTGCTAGAATGCATTGGTTCGATGGTCTGAGGCCATGGTTCGGGGAAAATTGATGTTGTATTACACACTTCCAAGAATTTATGGAATTTACACCTAAAGGAGAATTTGGGTTTATTTACGTATCGTCCAACGGGATGGATAACTCAATGCACTCTTGCACCAAAGTGTCTAAACAATGAAAAGTTGTACAAGTTTGACTTATGCATCATTTAATAAAAGTGAATGCAAGTGGTGTTCTAAAATTCAAACGACGGTAAGGTGCAACAAAATAAAATCACAACAATTGAGAATAATCAATTATCATGCAGTCATTTACTCATTAATTACGAAAAGACGAAAATACCCCTAATCTAAAAAGTGGGGGTGACAAGTCTACCCTCCTTAAAGAATTTCGTCCTCGAAATTTAAAATAACTATCACAAGAACAAGCAATCAATTAATGAATTATACCTCAAGTCTTAAAGAGATATGGATACCGCTCGCGCATTTTGCCCTCTCTCTCCCAAGTTGATTCTCCTGGAGAGTGATTTCTCCATGCAACACGAACCAAGGGAATAGTCTGGTTCTGCAATATCTTCTCTCTACGATCCAAGATCTCCACCGGTTGTTCAGGATAGCTGAGTGTCGGTCCAACTTCGATCTCCGAGTGATCTAATACGTGACTAGGATCTGCCATGTACTGTCTCAGCTGCGACACGTGGAACACGTTATGCACTCCATCTAGAGCAGGTGACAAGTCTAGTCTATAGGCCACTGCACCGACCCTTGCAAGAACACTGAAGGGCCCGATGTATCGTGGACTAAGCTTTCCTCCTCTGCTGAAATGAATCGTGCCCTGTGTCGGAGAAATCCGTAGGAACACCAAATCGCCAACCTAGAACAATAATCTTAACACGCAACCTAAACAAGGCAATCACAAACCAAACAAAACAAATCAAAACAATACCTAAAACTTTAGGGGTCTACGGTGGCTATCTGCCCAATGCCGCTGTCTGTCCTGCGTCACTCGCAGTCTGTCTCTAATAAGTTTTACCTTTTCTGCTGCATCCACGACCATTTCTGGTCTTAGCAAGGCTCTTTCTCCAACATCATCCCAAGATAAAGGGGTACGACACCTCCGTCCATATAAAGCCTCGAATGGTGACATCTCAATGCTGGCCTGGTAGCTGTTGTTGTAAGCAAACTCTACCAAGTGTAGATGATCCTCCCAAGAACCTCTGAGATCCAATACGCAAGTGCGTAACATATCTTCAAGAGTCTGAATAGTCCTTTCAGACTGCCCGTCTGTCTGAGGGTGATATGCGGTACTGAACTTTAGCTGAGTGCCCAAGCTAGACTGTAGGCTCCTCCAGAAATGGGAAGTAAAACGACTATCCCGATCTGAGACAATACTCACAGGAACTCCATGTAACCTGACAATCTGCTGTACATACATTTCTGCTAGCTTCTCCGTCGAAGTACCCATTTTAAAAGGTAAGAAGTAGGCTGATTTGGTCAACCTATCCACGATGACCCAAATTGCGTCCTTTCCTCCTGGAGAACGAGAAAGTCCCGAAACGAAGTCCATAGTCACGTGCTCCAAGTTCCATTCTGGAATGGGTAAAGGTCTCTGTCTATCTGCTTTCACTTGTTGGCACACTAAACATCGGGATATGAAGCGTGCTACTTCGCGCTTCATACCATACCACCATACATGCTTTCTCAAATCTTGATACATCTTGTTGGCTCCGGGATGCATCGAGTATTGAGAGCGGTGTGCCTCCTGTAAAACTTCTTCGCGTAGCTCTCCACCTGGCACACACATCCTCATGCCATGTCGTAAGGATCCATCGTCCGTAATAGTGAAATCATCTATCAATCCTGTCTGAACTTGTGTCCTAATATTCCTTAGAGTCTCATCATCATACTGTGCAGCTCTAATTCTGTCTATCAGTTCTGATTGAATCTGCAGTCCCCACATCTGAATCTCCGCTCCTGGAACTAATACCTCAATTTCTAAGCTCTCAAGATCAGCTAATAAGTGTCTATCCGAAGTCAAGCACATAGCCATTGGGTAACTGCTCAAGGAATCCGCGACTACGTTGGCTTTCCCTGGATGATACTATAATAAGATATCAAAGTCTTTCATCAATTCTAACCACCTTCTCTATCTCATATTCAGCTCCTTCTGTGTAAACACGTACTTTAAGCTCTTGTGATCTGTGAAGATCTCTACACGCTCTCCGTACAGATAGTGCTTCCACAGCTTTAGGGCAAAGATAACTGCCGCTAACTCCAGATCGTGAGTGGGGTAGTTCTTTTCATGAGGGCGTAATTATCTTGAAGCATAGGCAATTACTTTCCCGTGTTGTTAAAGAACGCATCCCAACCATTTTCCTGAAGCATCACTGTAGATAGTAAATCCACCTGTCCCTGATGGCAACGTCAAAACTGGTGCTGTCGTCAATCTCCTTTTTAGCTCATCGAATGCGGCTTGGCATTCTTCTGTCCAGACAAATTCCACATCCTTCTTGGTCAACCTAGTCATTGGCTCTGCAATCTTGGAGAAGTCTTGTACAAATCTTCTGTAGTATCCTGCTAGTCCGAGAAAGCTCCTGATTTCAGCTACCGTACCGGGGGTAGCCCATGACTTCACTGTCTCTATCTTCTTTGGGTTAACTGAAATTCCGTCACCTGTTACCATATATCCAAGAAATTCAATATTTTCAAGAAAGAACTCATACTTTGAAATCTTCCCGTATAATTTCTCTCTCCTGAGAGTTTCTAAGACTATTCTCAAGTGCTCTTCATGCTCTTCTGGGGTTTTTGAATATACTAGAATGTCGTCAATAAACACCACTACGAACTTGTCAAGGTACTGGTGGAACACCTTGTTCATCAAGTTCATAAATACTGCTGGTGTATTGGTTAAACCAAACGGCATTACTGTAAATTCAAACTGGCCATATCTGGTTCAAAAGGCGGTCTTCGATATGTCTTCTTTCTTCACTTTCACCTGGTGATAGCCTGACCTCAAGTCTATTTTTGAAAACACCTTCGCTCCGCTCAATTGATCGAAAAGATCATCTATCCTCGGCAGCGGGTATTTATTTTTGATAGTGAGGTTATTTAAAGCTTTATAATCGATACACATAAGTACCGTGCCATCCTTCTTTGGTACAAATAATACCGGTGCTCCCCATGGCGATGAACTGGATCTAATAAAACCTTTGTCTTGCAGCTCCTCAACTTGCTTCTTTAGTTCTACCAATTCGTTGTTGTTAACTCTATAGACATGTTGTAAAATAGGCTCTGCTCCTGGTATCAAGTCTATAGAGAACTCAACATCTCTGTCTGGTGGCAAACCTGGCAACTCCTCTGGAAATACATCCAGGAACTCCGCTATAAGTGGATGCGGTATCTCTTCTTCTTCTACCCTGGCTCCGCAAAAAGTGCCTCTGCTCCGCTCCTCTGGCAATCCCAAACTCTGGCTCTCCTGGTGGTCGAAATACTACTCTATCTCCATGACAATCTATAGAAGCATGGTGTTTACTTAACCAGTCCATTTCGAGTATAATATCGTATTCCGGAAGTGGCATAATGAGTAAACTCACGCTCAACTCTCGGCCTTCCAATGACACTCTCCGATCCTTGCAACAATCACGGACTAGGATAATGCCTCCTCCTGTCATGATCTTGCAAGTCCTATCTAATGGTTCCATTTTTAAATGATGCTTAAGGGCATAAGATACAGATACGAAACTATGGGAAGCGCCAGAATCAAATAATACAAGTGCTGGAATAGAATTAAGTAAAACTGAACCTGAAATCACGTCTCCAGCTGGCTCGGCCTCCTCAGTGGTCATGGCGTAAGCTCGTCCTTGTGGTGCTCCTCTCTGTTGCTTTTGCTGCTGCTGCTGAGCAAACCTCTCCTGCTGTAACGGAAGTGGAGGTCCTCTCTGCTGGCCTCCTGGTACAATAGGTGCTCTGGCTGGTCCTCTCTGAGCTGCTGCTCCTCCTTGGCGAGTCTGAATAGTTGGATAGTCCCTCAGCTGATGTGCTGCTGATCCACACGATAAGCAAGTGCCCAACCTTTTTCTGCAGATGTCTCTTGTATGTCCCATCTTTCCGCAATACGAACATGGGGCAACGAGTTGATTATGTCTTTGTGGTTGCTGTTGTTGAGCATGTCCTCGAACTGGTGCGTGTTGCTGGTGTTGTTGCTGGTGTTGTTGCTGGTACGGCCTATGTTGTTGTTGAAAGTGTGGGCGCTTGGCTGGTCCTGTGTTACCTCCTGTTGCTCCAGATGTATCGCGTCCTCTCTTGGGCCTGAGGTCTAAGTCGTCTTCGGCAATCTGGGCATCTATCAGAATACCCTCAAATATAGCAGTACGTCATCCCGAAGTACGAGACTTGATCTCCCTATTTAATCCCTTTCTAAATTTCCGAGCTTTGTCTCCTGGGTCTCGAACCATCGATGGCACAAATCGACTCAATCGACAAAACTCTGCAGCATATTCGTCGACTGACATGCCTCCTTGGACTAAGTTATGGAACTGACTTTCTAATGCTCCCAAGGCTACGTCAGGAAAGAATTTCTCTTTGAAGAGTTCTTTAAAGTCCTCCCAAGTAAGTCCTTCAGCGGCTAGTCTCGGCTCTGTACGATACCACGTCAGTGCGATATCAAATATGTGACTGCCAGCGGCCTCTATCTGAAGAATCCCTGGAATATGTGATAAGCGCAAATTCCTCTCTATGTCTTCTATCCATTCGTCAGCATATTGTATTCCTTCTGTGCCTTTGAACTCTCGAGGCATCATCCTCTTAAAGTCCACTATGGTACCGGGCCTCTGTTATTGTTGACCTTGGTGTTGCGGTTGTCGTGCTACTCTCTCCATAGCCTGGAGAGTCACCTGATAAGCATTCTCCATGCTCTCTCTCATCAGTTCGGTCTGCGCCTGGTGTGCTTCTGCTTGCATTCTCTGAGCCTCATCTTGAACACGCTGAGCCTCTGCTGTTACTCTCTAGGCCTCTAGCATGCCCTACATCAATGCAAACATCTGTGCCCCATCAGTGGGCACTCCTCCGGGAATCGGTGTCGGTGGTGGTGGAAGGTCGTCTGTCATAGCTGGGGCAATCCTCTGTATAGGTGGAGGAGGAATCCCGTTAGTTGCAGACACTCCCACACGAACAGGAGATGTAGGAGGATCTCCAGGTATCTGTTCGTCAGGTTGAGAGGTGGCAGTCCTCTCTGAATTGGCTGCTCCCATTCTCATGGATCTAGTATTCGACGGCATCCTGAATACAGATCAAAGAATCAATTAAGGTGATAGATGTAATATTATCAAGGAAGGACACTACAGTGCTAAAGGAAGCAATCCATTAGAATAGCAATATAAAGTTCAGAATTTCCTAGTGTGATTGAGCATATTCTCATCCTATATCCTAGCACAGGCTCGCAGCAGTACAACTAAGTTATTGCACTACCACGATATCGCATAACTTGCGAAACTAGACCTGCATGGGCCACCACTAAAAATGTGTCACGACCCGCACCCGGTATAGGGGCACGAGAGCGAGGGTACGTCCAGCCTACGCCGCAGCATCGGTGGTAGAACGCTGTCTAGGTCACAGTAATACTATATAGCTAAACACCTGTCAATGATATCCATCTCCATAAGGAGGTCAATATACATCTCACAATAATCTCACAAGGTAACTCAATCACAACAACTATAAGGCACGATAAAAGATAAAAGGAAATGACATAGTTAAACACCATATCTCAAACATAAATATAACTCACAATCTAGCTGTCCAACACAAGTTTCCAATTAAACTTAACATGAGTCTAAACATAAACTGAAACAACCTCCATAAGTCTTAAGCATAAATAAATACTATCTAGATAGTTGTAGGCAATGCCTCATCTAGAATCATGGTCTCCTCTAGGATCTCTGGTACATAGTCTGCATCTATACCTGGTCCGTAGTGCGTGGTACAGAAACCCTCAAGATTCTCTGGAAAAAATATCCAGTCAGAATTGGAACGAAATACACCTCTAACAGCAGTTCCACATATATTGACAAAACCATAATACAGTGTAAAGAAATACAAGACAGATATGAACAACTGGCAATAAGATACTGGAATAAATGAAATGCTGGAATAAAGAAATACTGGAATAAGAAATACTGGAACATCATCATCAATATGCATCTAGCAATGAATAGCACTACAAGTACACGCAAGAACAATGAACTGGTATGCAAGTGTGTACAAGAATAATAACTAGAACATGTAGAGATGCTAGATCAATGTACTAAAGATACATGTCAAGAATATCTAACTAAGTGTGTGAAACATCAGTATATCATGTGATCGGCTTGGTACTATATGACTCATTATATTGATTAGCGGTCATCCCCAACAGGTCAGGCTAACCAGATGTAACAGCAATGAGGCATGTAAGGGTAAGACTGCACCGACGTGAAATATGGGTGAGCTAATGCTGCATGTAAGTTGGGTATGATCACATAAACTACTAATAATTCCCTATTTATCCCCAGCTAGCACGATGGATTCCAATCACGACTCCTCGTGACAGGTCTCAATGATGCCAACTCGTGTAAACAACAGTGTCAGAGTCATGTACACTATACAACAAGAATTATAGAGATAATCAACATAATGGAAACTGTCAGAGAATGTACTCGCCTGTGGTCCTTAGCTGGCAATACCACTGTCTGGGTTCCAAGGTGTCGTCTGAATGATCCAACAGTCCTATAGACATAGTATATAATACAATACTTCATCAGACAATACTCTAGCTCACAATCAATATAATGATCAAGGACTATACTAGGGGTCACGTATGTAGTTGCTGTGCATAACAGACAGTCAATGGTACGGTCCTGCCAGTACGTCAGTGTATATATGGCAGTCTACTATCATGCTACATGGTCACAGGTAGATGTAACTACGGGTTATCCGTGGTCACAATCAAAACATCTCGGACATATGATACATAGGACTTAATATGAACTAATCTCTCATCATACTAATTAATTACACTTATAATAGATATGTATATATGTATTAACTAATTGAGCATTATACGGTTCATAGGCATATACATTAATATTCATTAATTATGATTATAATACACGTATTTATATACTAGGGGATACCTATACACTACTTATACGTATGTATATAGATATTAGCTGAGAATATATTATATATATACCAATATACCAATACGTATGCAAATACGTATATACATACGTCCTTATAGTTATTTATATAATCACAGGGAATGACGGGAACGTGGACAGGAGCAAACCTGCACGCAGCACGATGACAAGGACGATGATGTCAACGAACTGGGGGTGGCTGGTCGAGGTGGAACGAGGTCAGGCGGTGCACGGTCGGGATTCGTCGTGAATACGTTTAGTCCGACGCGGGGTCGACTGAAGTGGTGTTGACGAGCGGCGGGGGTACTCGGCGTCGACAGCAGCGGGTTATCGAGCGGGTCTGAGCGGCTCCGGCGGATGCAGTCGGGTCGTCGAGCGGCTCTAGGCGAACGCAGTCAGGCTCAGTTCAGCGTTCCAGGCGGGGCAGCATGCCCCATGTAGACGGGGCTCGGCTCAGCGTGGCGAGTTCGACGCGGCTTTGGGCAGTCGGGGCTCGGTTCAGCGTGGCGAGTTCGACGCAGCTCCGTGCAGTCTGGGCTCGGTTCAGTGTGGCGAGTCTGACGCGGCTCCGTACAGTCGGGGCTCGGTTCAGCGTTCCAGGTGGTCGATTCCAACGAGTTCACGGTCGGGTTCGGCGGTGAATAGTAAAGTCGGGGGGATTAAGATTGTCGGCTGGTATATTAGGTTTTGGTTAAGAAAGAAAAAGGGAAGCAATACTATATATATATATATATAATCATAGTAGACTTTGGGTTGACCTAGAATTAGGTCTGGTCAAGGCCTTCTTGTGATTGGGCTTTCTCATGGGTATTACAATGGTTGGAATTTCAAATAATAAAAAAATTGCTAGAATGCATTGGTTCGATGGTCTGAGGCCATGGTTCAGGGAAAATTGATGTTGTATTACATACTTCCAAGAATTTATGGAATTTACACCTAAAGGAGAATTTGGGTTTATTTACGTATCGTCCAACGGGATGGATACCTCAATGCACTCTTGCACCAAAGTGTCTAAACAATAAAAAGTTGTACAAGTTTGACTTATGCATCAATTTAATAAAAGTGAATGCAAGTGGTGTTCTAAAATTCAAACGACGGTAAGGTGCAACAAAATAAAATCACAATAATTGAGAATAATCAATTATCATGCAGTCATTTACTCATTAATTACGAAAAGACGAAAATACCCCTAATCCAAAAAGTGGGGGTGACAGTTTGCTAGAGGAGCTGTAGAGCAGGGAGGAGGCATTATCTGTGGAGCTATGGTGGAAGACAAGAAGTTGTCGCATCCGTTGATAGCAGAATTCTTAGATGTGTTTCCTGAGAAATTGCCAAGATTGCCGCCAGATCAAGATGTTGAATTCTCTATAGACTTGGTGCCAGGTGCTGAACCAATTTCACAGCATGTCTATAGAGTAAACAACAGTGAGCTGATCGAGCTATAGAAGCAGGTGGATGAATTACAGGATAAGGGGTTTATCAGATCGAGTTCTTCACCGTGGGGAGCCCCGATATTGTTTGTACCAAAGAAGGATGGATCAGTGCGCATGTACATTGATTACAGGATATTGAATAATCTCACTATCAAGAATAAATACCCTTTGCCACAGATTGATGACTTGTTCAATCAGTTGAGTGATGCCAAGGTTCTTTCAAAGATAGATTTGAGATCAGGCTACCACCAGGTAAAAATGAAGCTGGAGGACATACCGAAGACTGCTTTTAGGACTCGGTATGGTCAGTATGAGTTTATGGTGATGCCATTTGGGTTGACTAATGCCCCGGCGGTATTTATGAATTTAATGAACAAGGTGTTCCATCAGTATCTTGACAAGTTCGTGGTGGTGTTCATCGATGACATACTTATATACTCGAAGACACCGAAGGAGCACGAGGAGCATTTGCAGATTATGTTGGATGTGCTGAGGAATGAGAAGCTATATGGGAATCTGTCCAAATTTGAGTTCTTCCTGGACAAGGTAGAGTTCTTGGGATATGTTGTGACTGGTGGTGGAATTTTAGTAGATCCAAAGAAGATCACAGCAGTGGAGTCTTGGAAGACCCCGAGTTCAGTAGCAAAGATTAGGAGTTTCTTGGGATTGGCAGGCTACTACAGGATATTTGTGCAAGATTTTTTGAGGATTGCTGAGCCGGTGACCAGAATCACCAGGAAAGATATAAAGTTTGTTTGGACGAAGAATTGCTAGGTTGCTTTTGAAAAATTGAAGAAGAGGTTGATGTCTGCTCTTATTTTGATGTTGTCATTAGGGTCTGGAGGTTTCACTATTTATAGTGATACATCGGGAAAAGGTTTGGTTGTGTTCTTCAGCAGAATAGGAAAGTGATTGCCTATGCATCCAGAAAATTGTGTCCTCATGAGAAGAACTATCTTACCCATGATTTAGAGTTGGCAGCAGTCATCTTTGTCCTGAAGTTATAGAAATACTATTTGTATGGAAAGCATGTGGAGATCTTCACAGACCACAAGAGCTTGAAGTACGTTTTCACGCAGAAGGAGTTGAACATGAGGAAGCGTCGGTGGTTGGAACTGATGAAGGATTTTAAAATATATTTGCAGTATCATCCTGGGAAAGCTAATATAGTTGTCGATGCCTTAAGCAGGTATCTGGTAGCTATGTTGTTTATGCGGAATCGATATTTGTTAGAGGACTTGGAGAGCTTGGGCATTGAGGTGATAGTTCCTGGTTTTGCTATGTAGATATGGGGATTGAAGCTACACTCAGAGTTGATAGACAAGATCAAGGTAGCCCAGTATGAGGATGTATCTCTGAGGAGCATCCGAGCTCAGGTGAGAGCAGTATTGGAGGATAATTTTACCATTGCTGAGGATGGATCTTTGCAGCATGGTGTTAGATTGTGTGTGTGCCTAGTAGGGAGCTGCATGAGGAGGTATTGCAGGAACCATATTGCTCTCAGTATTCCATACATCCAGGTGCCAACAAGATGTATCAGGATATGTGAGAGAGTGTGTGGTGGTATGGCATGAAGAGGGAAGTGGCACAGTTTATATCCAGATGCTTAGTGTGCCAGCAGGTGAAAGCCAAGAGGCAGAGGCCACGCGATTTACTTCAGCCATTACCCATTCCAGAGTCAAAGTGGGAGCACATTATTATGGATTTTGTGTCCGGACTTCCACGATCTCCAAGAGGGAAAGATGCGATTTAGGTCATCGTTGACAGGTTGACCAAGTCGGTCCACTTTTTGCCTTTCAAGGTGGGTTTGTCTATAGAAAACCTGGCAGAAATATACGTGAGGCAGATCATCAGGATACATGGAGTTCCCGTCAGCATAGTCTAGGATCAGGATAGTCGTTTTACTTCTTATTTCTGGAAGAGTTTGCAGGCGAGTTTGGGCACCCAGCTCAAGTTCAGTACTGCATATAACCCCAGATAGATGGGCAGTCAAAGAGCACTATTCTGACTCTCGAGGATATGCTGTGCACTTATGTACTAGATTTTAGGGGTTCTTGGGAGGACCATCTCTATTTGGTAGAGTTTGCTTACAACAACAGCTACCAGGCTAGTATAGAGATGTCACCATTTGAGGCTTTGTACAGTCGGAGATGTCGTACTCCCTTGTCATGGGACAATATTGGAGAGAGAGTTTTGCTAGGGCGAGAGATGGTTGTGGATACAGCGGATAAGGTTAAGTTGATCAGAGACAGACTTCGAGTGGCGTAGGACAGACAGCGACATTGGGCCGAAAGTCACCGGAGACCTTTGGAGTTTTAGGTATAGTTTTAGATTTTTATTTGTGCTTGTTATTGGTTGTTTGTTATAGATTAAGTCCTTAAGGTTGTGTTTTGTTCTAGGTTGGTGGTTTGCTGTTTCTGAAGATTTCTCCGACACGAGGCACAATTTATTTCGGTGGAGGCAGAAAGCTTAGTCCACGATTCATCGGACCTTTCATTATTCTAGAAAGGGTCGGTACAGTTGATTACAGACTAGATTTGCTACATGTATTGGAGGGAGTGCACATGTTTTATATATCGCAGTTGAGACGGTACGTGGCGGATCCTAGTCACGTGTTGGATCACTCAGAGATAGAGGTGGGCCCTACTCTTAGCTATCCAGAGCAGCCATTTGAGATTCTAGATTAGAGAAAGAGGGTGCTGAGGAACCAGACTATTCCTTTGGTATGGGTCGCATGGAGGCATCACCTCCGGGGGAGTCTACCTAGGAGAGAGAGGATGAAATGCGAGAGCGTTACCCATATTTGTTTGTGCCTTGAGGTATGTTCTGGTATGTTCTTTCCTAGTTATGTTCTATTCTTTTGTTCTGTTATTTTTTGGGAGTAGTTTTCGTCTTTGAATTTCGATGAAGAAATTATTTTAAGGAGGGTAGACTTGTCACTACCATAATTTCTAGGAAAGGATATTTTGGTAATTTTATAATTAATTAAATATTGCGCATGTTGAATAATTATTTATTGTGTTATTTAATTATTGTTAGATATTATTTTATTATTTTGGATTTGTGTTAGTGGACCTAACTAGTTTAGTTTAGACTCATGGACCAACATTTATAATTAGTTAGAATTGAGCCCAATTAAAAGCCCATTCATTAGGAGGATGATTAATTTAATTAAACCATTAGACTAGAACCTTTTCTCCTTAATTATTTCTTCATGAGAGGCCCCAAGGGGTATAATGGATATTATATAGTAGCTTGGGGAGGGGTTCAAGTGGTCGGCCTATTAAAAGAGGGGGGAGATTTTCTCTCTTCTCTTTTCATTTCAAAACTAGATCTAGAATTTTTCTTAACCAAATTCCTTCATTCCTACATCAATTATCTACCAAATTTCATCCCTATTCCTTCCTAAATCATCATTGGAGACTAGTAGAGCAAGGATCTAGAAGAAGGAAGCAAGGATCTACAAAGAAGAGCAAGGATCTACAAGTTAAAAGCCAATTTTATCAAATTTGGAGGTTGCATTAGGAATTCATATCCCAATAGGTACAATTCAGTTTTTTCTATTTAATTAGGTTCTAAATCTGAGATTTAACTATGAGAAACCATCCCATATACATAGGCTACCCATAGGAATTGGAATTAGGTTCATAGGAGGCATATTGAGAAAGTTATGGAGCTTTTTGTGTCAATTTTGGGAGAATTCCAAGATTGACACTTGTTGTGTTTATCAATTGGTCATATAGACCAAATTGATATATGTTTGGTGGCTAGTGTCGTGTCCATAATTGGATACATATAGGTCGTATCCTAATAAATTGGTGATACGTGTTAATTTAGGGGTTTTTCCTCCAACATGGAACTTTGTGTATGTCATATTTTGACACGGACACGTAGATGTATATTTTACTCTTCGTATTGTTCATAAATAGTAATTTATATTTGCTCGCGTCCTTCGGGATACGTTTGGTTGTGTGGTGGACTCTTATCTCAAGTGTATTATAGAACTAGTGTGATATGAGTGCGATGTACTCCACGTGCTTGTTGTATTGCATTCTTAGATTCAATTCCCATTGTTCTTACCCAAGTGTAATATATATATATATATATATATATATATATATATATATATATATATATATATATATATATATATATATATATATATATATATATATTGATATCTATGTATCTATTAGTACATGGTTATATATGTGTATGAATAGGTATATATATATATGTGTGTGTGTGTGTGTGTGTGTGTGTGTGTGTGTGTGTGTGTGTGTGTGTGTGTATCTATATGTGTGTAGTATGTGTACTCATAGTGTATCTATATGTGTTTATATGAGGGATGAGAGTTGCATATATATATATATATATATATATATATATATACATAGAGGCATTTTGATATGTATATATATATAGGTAGATACATATATAGTAGTAGTTATTGTTATATGCTAGTGTGTGTGCTTGTGTGTGTGTGGAGAGAGGAAGTAAACCAGTGCATTCAGTGAACCAGTGCACCAATAGTGAATCAGGCACTATGCAGCAGCAGTCACTGTGCAGTGAGCTTCCAAGAACTACAGCATTAGCAACCTCGTACTAGCAGTAACCAACAAACACTGAAGAACATCAATATGTATCAGTAAACAAGCAGCAGCACATACCAGCAGCCATGTGCAGCAGTTCAACACTAGCACTGTACAGCAATTTCAGCAAAGAGTAGCAGCAGCTCGACAGAAAACCACAAGCCGCAGCAGCAATTTGGAAACCACCAGCAGAAGCAGCAACTTGGACACAAGCAGCAACACTAACAGCAGGTATCAGCAAGGTATTGGTATCAGTAAGGTATTGGTTAGTTAAGCTGGGTAGTGTTTGAGTTTAGCTTGAGTTGAGTAGTTGGTTAGTTAATTAGTTTGATACTTATTTAATTAGTTATCTAGTTAGTTATCAGATATATATATATATATATATATATATATATATATATATATATATATATATATGTGTGTGTGTGTGTGTGTGTGTGTGTGTGTGTGTGTGTGTGTGTGTGTGTAATGAGTATATTAGTTGTAATGATAGTTAGTATAGCAGTTAGTATTAATATTTATTTTAGTATATACTAGTAGTTGATATTAGTGAATACTAAAAATTATATTGGATTGATATTACATGTATTAGTATATATAGCTAGTGGGGTAGTTATCTATAGGCTAGATATCATATTTATCATGAGATACCAAGGTAAGTGTCAAGGTATTGAGGATATTCAAGGTATTTGGGTTCGAGTATTGAAATGGGTGTTTAGTGGTGCGATACCGAGTTGGTTCAAAACTAAGGTATCAATTTAGTTATTTTAATTAGGATTAGTATATATGTATATATATATATATATATATATATATATATATATATATATATATATATATATTATTGATTGAATATGCATATATGTTATTTCCATGTCTCTTGTTTGTGTATCATGGGATACGGTATCTTAGTGTGTTCTTAGTATCTTAGATTTAACTAGTATGACCTAGTTTCATAGTATATGGACCCAATATCCTTGAGATAGACTCATACAAAATAGAAATAGGTAGTTTGACCAAGTTTGACTGGTTTGACTTAGAGTTGACCTAGTTTGACTATTTTGACTTAGAAATGGCTTTTTGACCTAGAAGTTGACTAGTTTAACTTATTTTTATTCTGAAACCTTGTATTGATATTATATTCCATATCTAGGTCTTCGAGACACCGTACCAGATATCTGTGATACTATTCATCAGACTTCAGGCGAGTACATTCTCTGATAGTTTCTTATTTATGATATCATCTATGTTCATTGTATCTAGTGTAGATATCCTTGATTTCTTAACACGATGGTTACACGGATTGCTATATCCGGATCTCATCATGAGATGTTATTCTTTGGTATATATGGTGTATCTTGTGCAAATCCTGTTTTCTTGTTTCTTGTACATGTACAGACACTGATTCTCGGAGAGACTAGCTACCTTCCTAGTGAATCCTGTGCCATAGCGTACCAAGGTTGGATCCCCTATACCAGTCGGGGGTGGGGAGTATTTTAGTGTAAATATATGATCATACCCTCCTTGTGCATGTCTTGTTCCTTGTGAGTGTTGGTCATACACCGCATGTATGACTAGCCAGGCCCATATCCTTGTGCAAGTTCCTTATGCAAGTTCCCAAGACGATCACATGTTAAAGCTAATACTCACACACTTAGTCATTAGTATTCTTGTTCATTGCTATATTGTTCATTCTTATATTTTTCAGTATTTGTTTATTGTATATCTCTTGTATCTATTATTGTATCTTGTATATTCACATCTATTTACTGCTACATAGTTTATATTATTGATTAGAACTGCTGTTAGAGATGTACTCTACTCCTTTTCTGACTGGATATATTTTTCCCAAATGATACTAAGGAGTGGTACCCTACTCATTACGGGCCTCAGGATGTTGAGGGATTAGAGCCAGAGACCCTAGCTCAAGAGGGACACATCCCGACTGAGACAGATGACCCGGGACTTATAGTATCTTAGTTATTCTTTTGTACTGGATTTGTCTCCAGCTTGCTGTTTAGCATTTTTCTCAGACTCATTGATGTTATTATTTTGACTCATGAGTTGTATTATGACTATTCTATTCTTTTATCATATTCGTACGTATTTCCATCTTAGATCTATGATTGAGTATATTGATATTGTTGGTGGCTTATTATATTATTAGATAGATTACCCAAACAGCGTTCTACCGCCAATTCTATGGCGTAGGCTGGGCCTTGTTCCCGATTTGCATCCGTACACCAGGTGCGGGTCGTGACAACTTGTTACTAGTCATAAACAGAAATTAAACTTATAAAAATAAACTTAAACTTGTAATCATAAGCTTGCTTTATAAACATAAACTTGTCTTGTAACATAAACTTGTTTATAAGCATAAACTTGTCTTGTAACATAAACTTGTATATAAACTTTTCTTGTAAGTGCCGCAACACGCGTAAACTTGGTCAGTCATGGAGCCCTTGTCTAGCAGGGTTGTCTATGCTGCATGGGGCCCTTAGAGATCGGGGTAGCCAGAAGTACAATATTCTTCCCTCCCAATGATCTAAGTAAACCTTATCTTGTTTAATTATTACTAAATTATTTTAAGTTCTCGAGTCGTGGATATTTGAGAACTCCCTAAAATGACGAGTCGGGAGTACGATCTTTTTATGAGTTATCGTATTTGCGACATACGATACATTGGACAATACTCACACTCGATTGCCCGATGCCAAATGCAATAGATTTTTATATACAAATATTTCCACGGTATCGTGAGGATGGTGAACTTGTACATAAACTTATCTTGTGAACTCACATGCAAAACTTGTCTGGTATCATAAACTTATATCGACATAAGGAAGCACATAACAATAATCACTAAAAGAAATTACTAAAAGAAAATAATAGCAGGGAACACAAAATGCACACAAGATTTTTGGCCGCATGCGCCCACTGGCCGCATGGACTTACTGGTCACATGTACCCAATGGTCGCATGCACCCCCTGACCGCATGCACCCACTGGATGCATGGACTCACTGCCCGCATGCACTCACTGTCGCATGGACTCACTGGTCACATGCACCCAATTGCCGCATAAATGCCCCACTTGGACTTAGCAATTTTTTTATTCGTTCAGCGAGTGAATGCACAAGGTGTTCAAGGACACTTGTGTAAATAAGCACTCATGCGTCCAACAAGATGGATACATGCTGTCAGTATGCGGCAAGAGTTCGGTCCATATAACCCTCTTGGACCGTATAGAACTCCCAGTCGCATAGCTCGCTGGCCGCATGAAGACTTCGTCTTCTCCAACAGAAGCTTAAGCCATGGTCGAAAGCTCCAAAAATCAAAATTTTGTTTTCTTCATAAAAACTTAATTTTAACTCCAAATCAAAAAAAACAAAAGCCAAATTGCACGAAATAAAATGCTCTAACATAAGGAATCACTAAATTTTAAAAACACTAAGTTTTAATAGATCAAACCCAAGAAAAACTTATAGAACAAATAAAAATACTAAACTTGAATTTAGATCTACAAAAATCTATATATCAAAATCCAAAACTCCAAGAACTAAATATAATCAGCAACTCAAGGAGAACATTTTTCATTAAATACATTTTTAAAACAACATATATATTAAAATCCAAAAATTTATGACTTCACCATTGAGCAAGATATACTTGCCTTGGGTGGCTCTGAGCCTCTACCTCTCACGGTCCAAGTCACAACAACTTCTCCCCAGGGCTAGGGTTTGGCTAGAGGGGGATTGAAGGAGAGGATGAAGAAGTAAGCAAGTAAAATAAGAAAATAAGTGAGGAGAGAGAAAATACTCATATATATAATAAGAGAAGAGGGAGACGGTTTAGTCATAGGTTCACCCAAAATAAACCAAACCAAGTGACCATTCTACATTCGGATCCTAAACCGGGTCTATGGTAATGTCAATGGGTATTCTACTGGTCTCGAGTAGTCTCTCTCAACAACAGAAAAAATAAAATAATAAATAAAATGACAGAAACCAACATGAGAAATTCAGAAGGAATACATAATCAAAAAAAATTAAATTCTAGAAATTTAAGAAATACTAAATCTGGAATCGGGTGTGACAAAGGTAGGAAGAATATGGGGAGTAACCTGTGTGAGAGTAAGTTCAGTGAGTAGAAGTATTTATATATATTTATATTGATACCAAGGTACAGGTGATTGGACTACAGGAATTGTTAAGTGTCAGTGTATTGGTTACTATCAGGATACCAAGATATGAGGAGTATTTGTATCCAAAAGCAGAGCATCCCAAGTATCAGAAGCATTCAGGATATAGGTAACCTAGTGATTAGTGTAACATATATAGAAGAGATCCTTGAGTACCTTAGTAGAAGAGTATTCCATGAGTGTCATGTATAGGAGTTAGTTATATTTGATAGATAGTATCAGAAATTCGGGTAAGTATCCTATAGATAGTAACTTAGAATTCTTAGTATAGTATCATTAGTGGTACGTTCCAGTAAGTTAAGTGTGTCCATGGCCTAGAACCACAGTATACCATTAGTATTAGAAGTGGTAACCCTTGATATTAAATATTTTGGCTAGATTAATGCTTAGCGAATGTTTAGTGTGAGATAGGTAAGAGGTCCAGCTAGGCCAACTGTGGCACAACAAATTGCCCCACACCAGCAAAGGGAGATACCCCAGCTGGACTGGGCTTTTGCAATGACGGTCGAGGGTACCGATACTACAAGTGTTGGGTTAGCAGGTTCTGCTATTCTCCTTCCTTTCTTTTCCATCTATTGATCTGTGTGATACCTAGTATCTTATAGTTTGCATTAGCAATTCTGTGATATGGTATAGTTAGTAGTAACCCTTAATAGAGACTGAAATAGCATGACGGTAGAGACGGTAACCATGTATAAAATTGTATATTATATGATTTTAGGTAGGACTTTCTTGGACCATGGTTAGATGAGGATTTGATTATAACCAGGATTACGATGAATAGATTATAACAAGTTAGAAGAAAGGAGACGAGATTACCTTTTGGACCTTGAGTTATCATTTCAGTTCGTGTCTACTTATATCCTTAAATTTTGAGGATAAATTTTTTCTAAAGGGGGTAGGATTATAACCACAATATTTCCATAACAAGGTTATTTTTGTCATTTGACTATTATTTAAATATTAGAATATTATATATATTAATTATGTAACTATTGAGTTATCTAATGAGTTTAGACTAGTTGGATTCAGTCTATTTGAGTCATTAGTTGTTCATAACTAGATTATGTCCATTAAGCCCAATTGACTCAAGAATAGACATTATATCCTATGGTTTAGTTTGATCATATTCATGATAGAATGGAGAGGTGATTTTGAGACATTTTAAACAAACCATAACCTAGACTATTAAAGGAACTAATTCCTATCATTAGGTCATCATTTATTAGCCTCCATTTTTCTCAAACACTAAACTCCCAAAAAAATTCCATTCACTACCAAATTCTAAATCCCTCTACCCAAGCCTATTCATACAAATCCCTATAAAGATCTAGAAGCTAGGAGGAGCACTACTATCACTTCTTCTTCCATCCTTCCCCAAATTCATGGAGATTCATTGGGATCCAACTCCCAATAGCTAAATCCCTATTTCTCCCAATTTTTATGGTTAGAAACACCCATTGAGTCAATAGAAACCCTCACATAGGTGGAAATGACCTTCTAATGATAAATCTAGGTGTTAGAAGCCTTTATTTTGGGTAGGTCTAAGTCTTGGCATGGAAAATAAAGTATTTTGTGCTCATTTTGATGGAACTACGAATTTTGACCACCATGTGTTTGTAGAATGGTCTCAATGCCTAATTTAGTGTTGTGCTTGTGTCCATTACTCTATTGCTTTAGATCAACTTATTCTCTTTATGTTATATATATATATATATATATATATATATATATATATATATATATATATTAGTGTCCATATGAATTTGGAGTCCATGGTATCATTGATATGTAGATATCATATGGTGCTAGAGAGGTTATGGGTGTACTTTGCAGCATGAGTTATTAGTTCAACATGTGTCAGACCTTGAGTGTACTAGAGTGGATACCTGTACATGTGTCTATGCAGGCAGTTGGTAAGGAGCATGCCAGTGTATGGCAGTTGGATAATAATATATATATATATATTAGTGTCCATATGTGTCACTACCACATCCTAAAATAGCGGTATTTTTGTCATTTTATATATTATAGGTATTGTGTGTATTTATTTTAAATAATTGCATGATATATGTATATATATGTGTATTATATATAGTGTTCATTAATGCATGAGTTAATAGACTAGACCTAGATGCCCACTAGATGGAGCCCTGACCGAAATATAGTGTTATAGATTTAATTTCTAATTTTTGGGATTAATTATTTAGGGTTATAATTAATTATTGTGATTTTATTTAATTGTTGCGCCTTACCGTTGCTTCGATATTTGGAGCACTACCCTAGCCTTTGCCTTCCAACAAATTTTACAACATTGTCCTAGACGTGCCTGACTTTCATTCTGACCCTTGTATAACTTATTATTATACCCTCTTGTGCTTCATTTTAGTAGCACAATATTCGTCGCGGAGGTTTATTTTAAATTCTAAATAAATTTAACTTTGTATCCTCGTGCGTTCCAATCAAAATTAGAGACACAATCTTGACCCATTTTGTGCAACCCAAATTATGACAATACTCTACTCTGAGTTCTTTACGTCCATGACACTTATGTCCCACCTAAGTTTAATCTCATGTACTTCCAATTAATTTTAGATCACCACTTACATTAATTTTAATTAAATTGATGTAAAGACCCAACTTGACCCAAAATTAGACCCAACACCAAACCAAACCCCCATTCATACCCTCAAGCTTCATACGAAACACCACACATCCTTTTCAACCAATACATCACACCAAACATGGTATTTTCCTCATTAAATCCCAAAACCCACTTTCTGTTCAATTTTCTAATTGTTGGAGACTTATTTGCAAAAGTGCAATGATGTGTCACCATCCTATTGGTCAAAAATACATGAAGAAATCAACCCCTTCCTTTGATCGTTCAACCCTCTCTCTCTCCTCCTTTTTGTTTGTATTTTCTCCATGTTGAATCATGGCCATCCATTTAAAATGGAGCCATCCCCACCACACAATACCCTCTCATATATATATATATATATATATATATATATAATATAAATATATATATATATATATATATATATATATATATATATATATATATATATATATATATATATATATAATCCCTCATAACCCTTTTTCCAAAGCCATCCCCCATCCCAAGGCACAAAACCCTAATCCCTAGGATGTCACCATCAATCCTCTCCTCTCCATGCAAAATACCTCCATTATTTTCCATCACCACCTACATCACAATAACATCAAACAAAAAACCTAACTCTAAACCTCCCTTTCATGTTCATCTCCTTCCTCCCCACCTTGCCAACCCGTCCGGCCACCCCTTCTTGTCCAACCGACCGCGGATCAGCCGCCTGAGCTCTCCTCCGCCAGCACAGCCTTCTCCCCGATTTCTCTTCGGCCATCCCTGCCATCTGTAACCATCCTCCTCTGCCGAGTCTCCACTGTACAGCAGCCACCCGGCCTTCACGACCCACCATTGACAGCAGCTGCCTCCCATCAACCATATCGCCGAAGCCAAGGCCCGACTCCGTCGATCTTCATCCTATCACCATCGTCTTCTCCTCTCGACCGTCCCTGAGCCCCGCCGGATCCTCCACAACCGACTAATCTTCCCGGCCCTTATCTCCTCCACCTCGTCGTTGCCATCACGAACCCGACCACGCCTGAGCACGACCCGCCAATCACCGCCATCTCCTTCCCTTCCCTGCTTGCTGAGCAACCCTACTGCAACCACCATCGATAGCAGCCCAGCTCGACTGAACCACCCCATCCCGCTGAACTCGCCAGACCTCTCGCCTGAGAGGACTCGATCTCCTCTTTATCTCCTTCGTCTCTGGACCACCCTGTCGTCGACATCCCTATCCCGACCGTCCTCCACTTCTCCCCGACCTCGCCGAGACACCCACGTCGACCCTGCCTCTTCACCACCTCCTCTCTTCCCGACCTCCTCGCCTGAACAGCCCGTCGACCTCCTCATGTCCATCATCACCTCCATCATCATCATCATCACCATCATCATCATCATCATCACCATCATTCTCATCATCATCACCATCATCATTCTCATCATCATCACCATCATCATTCTCATCATTATTACCCTCATCATTCTCATCGTCGTCATCACCATCATCGTCGTCATCGTCATCATCGTCGTCATTATCGTCGCCATCGTCGTCATCACCATCATCGTCGTCATCATCGTCGTCATCGTCGTCATCACCATCATCGTCGTCATCGCCGGCATCATCAACCCCGTGCGTGCTACGCATGTTAGAACTGTCCTTCGTGATTTTATGTGTTTGTGTATCCATTAGGGTTAGCGTATTTCCTCATGATAGTTTAGTGACAGAGGACCCATATCGGTGAACCCAGTGACTCATATGCGTATACATACGCATATTAAATTAAATTAGTATATATATATTGTGTAGGAATTTAATGATAATACTAGTTATGACTATATATGTATTTATGCGGTGTGGCCATAAATGTTAGTAGTAGGTATCCCATGTCTATATTTGACTGTACGTATATGCAGTATGCCCTAGTGTTAATTACGGATATCCTGTATTGACCATGTGACCCTGAGACTTGTGATATGTCTACCTTGTGTACACTGACGTACTGGCAAGACATGTGTAATTGACTGTCTGACTTTGCACAGCAAATCATAGACGTGACACCACGCACACTAACCCTGTTAGTTGACCAGTATCGCCCCTAGCGTACCCTCTGAGTTCAGTGTGATTATGGTTGTGTATGTGCTAGTGTAATGGCTGATGCTATATTGTATTATATCATATGTATATAGGACCATTGGATCGTCTTGCGAGACTTCAGGAGCAGGATATTGGTATTGCCAACTAAGGACCCCAGGCGAGTACATTCTCTGATAGTTTCTTATTTATGATATCCTCTATGTTCATTGTATATAGTGTAAATATCTATATTCCTTGATACGTTGGTTACACGGATTGGTATATCCGGATCTCGTCATGAGATATTATTCCTTGTTCATAGTGTATCTTGTGCAAGTATTGTTTCATTGATTATCTTGTACATGTACAGACACTGATTCTCGGGAAGAGTCGCTATCTTCTTGGGAAATTCTGTGCCATAGCGTACCATGGTTGGATCTACTATACCAGTCGGGGTGGGGAGTATTTTAGTATAGATATGTGATCATACCCTTCATGTACAAGTCTTGTTCTCATGTTAGTGTTGGTCATACACCGCACGTATGACTAGCCAGGCCAATACTCGTGTACAAGTTCCCAAGCCGATCACATGTTAAAGCTAGTACTCACACACTTAGTCATTAGAATTCTTGTTCATTGATATATTGTCCATTCTCGTATTTATTTCCAGTATTTCCTTTATTGCGTATCTCTTGTACATGTATATGCATCTTGTATATTTACATCTATTTACTGCTACATAGTTTATATCATTGATCTAGAACTGCTATTGGAGGTGTACTTCGTTCCAATCCTGACTGTATATTTTTCAGACTATGACATAGAGGACATATTTCCTGTATACTTGGAGATTGGGATGTTATGGATTGCAGGTTAGATTATTCTGTTATTTAGACTTGTCTTGTATTTCATATATTTTCCTTGAGATCTTATCGTGCTCTAGTTTCTGTGATTGAGTATTCCGTATTATATTATGATATCTGTGTCTCCTTATGGAGTTGGATATTCATGTGAGAGTGATTAGCTAGTATTGTGACCTAGACAACGTTTTACCACCGATGTTACGGCGTAGGCTGGATGTACCCATGCACTCGTGCCCCTATACCGGGTGCGGGTCGTGACACGTTTTTAGTGGTGGCCCATGCAGGTCAGACTTCACAAGTTGTGCGATATCGTGGTAGTGCGATATCTTAGTTGTACTATGGCGTGCCTGCGATAGGATATAGGACATAGGATACTAGGATGAGAGCGAATACTCAATCATAAATTATATAAGAGATTCCTGGGACGACCCTTAAGAATCTTATTATAATTTCCAATTTAAATATTTTTTTCCTTGTCCGCCCGTTCTCACTTGTTTATTATTGAATTTGATTCTTGTTGATCGATTATTAAATTTAATTCTTGGTATTGTTGTTGAGTTTGATTTCTTATCAAGATAAATTTTACGGACTAAATTATGGTAACATCTGATAACATATGTTGATGAGAATAGTGAGAAAGGTAAGACGTCTACTTTGGTTATGGAGCTGAGAGTTTATCGCAGCCACATTAGCTGTCGTGGCGGAAACGTAGAAACCTGACTTCGGATGTACATATCTTAGTTATGAAATTTAGAGTTTCTCGCAGCCATACCGGTTGGCGTGGTGAGGATTCTAGATGACGTAATTATAGAGTTGCATACCTTAGTTATGGAACCTATCGTTTATCGCAGCTATGCTTACTAGCGTAGCGAGAATTTTGAGTGTCATGATTTCGGACAGACGTGTATGATTATCAGGTTGTATCTTAAATTGGTTCTTAAGATATCATCTCAATACTTATCTACTTCTGTTATTCCAGGACTTTGTTCCATCGCTTCTTTTTGTTTGCTAAGAGATACCTTCAGTCCATGTCTAGTTCCTTTGAGCTTTATTTCTTTAAGATCCTTGTTAGTGTGATAATTAGTGACTTGCAATTATGTATGTGTCTTGTATCAGTGTTGACTGAGTGTGGCTTGTGAGTTCGTGAGTGTATTTTTTTGGTTGGACATGTGAGCAGTAGGCATTAACCTAGAGTTAACCCACAGCGTAGTACCTCGTAGCAATAGTTCTATAATAGGTGTCATTATAGTTAGTATTTGTATTATAGGTTGAAGGAGGAGTAAAGAGTATCAGTGCTAGTTCCAGGAGTTAGTATCAGAGTCAGCATGCCAGTCCTGGATAGTCGTGAATTCATGTAGTTGGGTGATCCATGTAAACAATTAAGTATCGAGGAAATTATATTAAAAATTAATGGAGCATGATATTCAATTTGATGGTTGATTACTTGGGTGTGTCAAGAGTAAAGAAATGTATCTGCATAAAGGGTTTTAATGAGATACCATGAGTAGAGAAATATCAAGATTGGTCATTGAAGGTGTGAAGTGTATCACTGATTAGTGTACTAGTCTATAAAAGATTTAAGAGAAGATACGTATACATCAATCGAGATATGGAACCATAGGCCTGCCTTTGAGAATGAAGTGGAGCATATGTATTATATAAGTTAATAACTAGTGCGAATGATCATGAGTTCTAATAAGTTTGATGAGATGATCTAATGATGAAGCTAGTGTTACCATACCAAGAGTACTAATGTTTCTATATCGAGGATTAGTTGAGCAAGGTGCTAATAACAGTAAGTACTTCGTATGGTAATAATTAGATTGGTGTATCAGTTAATATAGATAGAAAATCATTGGAGAAAATACGTGTAATGATAACTTTGATTATTGGGAGTTATAGTGCAAGTAATTCGGGCAGTACAAATTTCAGTACACATTTGAGGGGTGTAGATAATTATTGTATTGTATGTGTACCTTGAGTGTTAGAGACTGTGAGTATGTATATGTATACTTAGATAGATATGGATTTAAATTTATAATTTGAAGATTGGAAATAAATTTCAATTTTAAGAAATTTTTGAGGAGTTGAGATTTTATGTTATTAAAAATTTTGAGGATTCAAATTCAATTCAATAAATATAGTCAAAGCTATAAAAAAATAGAAGTGATTATAATTTTATTTCAATGTTTGAATATTTGACTTTTGAGGAAAGAATATACATTTTATTTTAAATTGTTTGAGAAGTTAAATTTTAAGGATTTTATATTATGGATAAAAATTTATGGTGGGTAAGAAATGTATAACAGTATATGAGTAGATGAAGTGCGTGTGTAAGGATCTGTTGGCTTGAGCATGCTTGAGATGGCACTGCAAACTGACTTGGGTGTCCATCTAGAGTTGTATTAGAGGGAGCAGTACTTAGTGTGTTGTGTTGCACTTGGCGTGCACTTGAGTGATAAGAACAACCAGTATAAACAATTTTAGTAGGTAAGAGAGTTAGCAGTGCATGTGCTAGTAGTAGAAATAGTGGTACCTAAAGGGATAGAGGTATCAAACTTTGATACATCATTACACCATGGTTGTGTTAGCAGGTTCTGTTCTGTTCCTTCCTTCTGTTCCTTTCCGTCTAATTGATTGATTGATTGATTCTTTAGTACCGTAGCTTGTATCAGTAATTTTCTTGCTAGAATATAGTTAGTAGTGCACCCTGACAGAGACTGCAATACCATGACAAAATAGACTATAACCATACATGTTTACTCTAGATTGCATGTTGTATGACTGTAGGTAGGATCTTCTTAGACCTTTATTGTTGGGGGTTTGATCGTAGTGAAGATTAATGAAGAGGTTATGACTTCACAAAGACAGACAAGGATTTTAAAATTTCGAGGATAAACATTAATTTAAATAAAGAGTTAAGAATTTAATATGGCAGAATTGACGATTTTGTTAAATCATTAATTTTTATGAAGATTAAGATATGAGTGAATTTGTCATTAACATTTGAGAAAGTTAAGAAGATTATCATTATATTTATTTGACTGCAAGGCATAAATTTAAAAATTATTTTGAATGTTGCATTTGAAGATCTTGTAAGTATTATATTGTTTGAGTATGATATAGAAAAAGAATCGAGGAGTAAGATCATTAATGGATTAGTGTTTGAATTCAAATTTTTGGGATACGATTTTTAAATTCTATAAATATGCATTGATTGGATTTCAATTAGAGGATTAAATATTAAAATTTTGTATTTGTTTATTAAAATTTTGGAGGAGATTGTGATAAGGATGGAATTTAATAATTATTTGAAGATTTTCAGGAAATATGATGTTTTAGAATTTTGAAACTTTCGGTGAAATAACAACATGGATTTACTTCATGATTATATGGTTTGATGAATTTAAATTTTGATGGTAAAACAAATATATAGATAAATACAAACTATTGAGAATCTTAAATTTCGAGGACGAAATTCTTTTAAGAAGGGTAGACTTGTCACTACCACATCCTAAAATAGGGGTTTTTTTTGTCATTTTATATATTATAGGTATTGTGTGTATTTATTTTAAATAATTGCATGATATGTGTGTGTGTGTGTGTGTGTGTATATATATATATCTGTGTGTGTGTGTGTATGTGTGTGTGTGTGTGTATTAGTGTTCATTAATGCATGAGTTAATAGACTAGAGCTAGATGCCCATTAGATGGAGCCCTGTCTGAAATATAGTGTAATGGATTTAATTTGTAATTTTTGGGATTAATTATTTAGGGTTATAATTAATTATTGTGATTTTATTTAATTGTTGCGCCTTACCGTTGCTTCGATATTTGGAGTGCTACCCTACCCTTTGCCTTCCAACAAATTTCACAACCTTGTCCTAGACGTGCCCGACTTCCATTCTGACCCTTGTGTAACTTATTATTATGCCCTCTTGTGCTTCATTTTAGTCGCACAATAATCGTCATGGACGTTTATTTTAAATTCTAAATAAATTTAACTTTGTATCCTCGTGTGTTCCAATCAAAATTGGAGACACAATCTTGACCCATTTTGGACAACCCAAATTATGACAATACTCTACTCTGAGTTCTCTAAGTTCATGACACTTTTGTCTCACCTAATTTTAATCCCATGTAGTTCCAATTAATTTTAGATCACCACTTACATTAATTTTAATTAAATTGATGTAAGGACCCAACTTGACCCAAAATTAGACCCAACACCAAACCAAACCTCCATTCACATCCTCGAGCTTCATACTAAACACCACACATCCTTTTCAACCAATACATCACACCAAATATGGTATTTTCCCTCATTAAATCCCAAAACCCACTTTCTATGCAATTTTCCAATTGTTGGGGGCTTATTTGCAAAAGTGCAATGATGTGTCACCATCCTATTGGTAAAAATCATATGAAAAAATCAACCCCTTCCTTTGACCGTTCAACCCTCTCTCTCTCTCTCCTTATTTTTGTTTGTATTTTTCTCCATATTGAATCATGGCCATCCATTTAAAATGGAGTCATCCCCACCACACAACACCCTCTCATATATATATATATATATATATATATATATATATATATATATATATATATATATATATATATATATATATATATATAATCCCTCACAACCCTTTTCCCAAAGCCATCCCCCATCCCAAGGCACAAAACCCTAATCCCAAGGATGTCACCATCAATCCTCTCCTCCCCATGCAAAACTCCTCTATTATTTTCTATCACCATCTACATCACAATAACATCAAACAAAAACCCTAACTTTAAACCTCCCTTTCATGTTCATCTCCTTCCTCCCCACCTCGCCAACCCGTCCGGCCACCCCTTCTTGTCCAACCGACCGCAGACCAGCCACCTGAGCTCTTCTTCACCTACACAGCCTTCTCCCCGACTTCTCTCCGGCCATCCCCGCCGTCTGCAACCATCCTCCTCCGCCGAGTCTCCACTGCACAGCAGCCACCCGGCCTTCACAACCCGCCATTGGCAGCAGCCGCCTCCCATCAACCACATCGTCGGAGCTCAGGCCCGACTCCGTCGATCTTCATCCCATTACCATCGTCTTCTCCTCTCGATCGTCCCTGAGCCCAGCCGGATCCCCCACAGCTGACTCATCTTCCCGGCCTTTATCTCCTCTACCTCGTTGTTGCCATCACGAACCCGACCACGCCTGAGCATGACCCGCCAATCACCGCCGAGTCCTCCAACCCGACGACGAGAAGCCGTCGGATCCCCGGTGATCACCTCCCATCTCCTTCCCTTCCCTGCTCGCTGAGCAACCCGACTGCAACCATCATCGATAGCAGCCCAGCCCGACTGAACCACCCATCCCGCTGAACTCGCCGGACTCTCGCCTGAGAGGACTCAACCTCCCCTTCATCTCCTTCATCTTCGGACTACCCTGTCGTCGACATCCCTATCCCGGCCGTCCTCCACTTCTTCCCAACCTCGCTGGGACACCTACGTCGACCCTGCCTCTTCACCACCTCCTCTCTTCCTGACCTCCTCGCATGAACAGCCCGTCGACCTCCTCATGTTCATCCCTGTTCATCATCACCTCCATCATCATCACCATCACCATCATCATCATCATCATCATCACCATCATTCTCATCATCATCACCATCATCATTCTCATCATCATCACCATCATCATTATCACCCTCATCATTCTCATCGTCGTCGTCGTCATCACCATCATCGTCGTCATCGTCATCATCGTCGCCATCGTCATCATCACCATCATCGTCGTCATCATCGTCATCATCGTCGTCATCACCATCATCGTCGTTATTGCCGGCATCATCAACCCCGTGCGTGCCACGCAGGTTAGAACTGTCCTTAAAATTAAATTAGTATATATATATGTGGTTGTGTATCCATTAGGGTTAGCATATTTACTCATGACAGTTTATGACAGAGGACTCATGTCGGTGAACCCAGTGACTCATATGCGTATACATACGCATATTAAAATTAAATTAGTATATATATATTGTGTAGGAATTTAATAATAATACTAGTTATGACTATATATGTATTTATACGGTGTAGCCATAAATGTTAGTAGTAGGTATCCCATGTCTATATTTGACTGTACGTATATGCAGTATGCCCTAGTGTTAATTACGGATATCCCGTATTGACCATGTGACCCTGAGACTTGTGATCTGTCTGCCTTGTGTACACTGACGTACTGGCAAGACATGTGTAGTTGACTATCTGACTTTGCACAACAAATTGCAAACGTGACACCCGTGCACCTATGGACGCACACTAACCCTGTTAGTTGACCAGTATCGCCCCTAGCGTACCCTCTGAGTTCAGTGTGATTATGGTTGTGTATGTGTTAGTGTAATGGCTGATGCTATATTATATTATATCATATATATATAGGACCATTGGATCGTCCTACGACACTTCAGGAGCAGGACATTGGTATTGCCAGCTAAGGACCCCAGGCGAGTACATTCTCTGATAGTTTCTTATTTATGATATCCTCTATGTTCATTGTATCTAGTGTAAATATCTATATTTCTTGACACATTGGTTACACGGATTGGTATATCCGGATCTCGTCATGAGATGTTATTCCTTGTTCATGGTGTATCTTGTGCAAGTCATGTTTCATTGATTATCTTGTACATGTACAGACACTGATTCTCGAGAAAAGTCGCTATCTTCTTGGGGAATTTCATACCATAGCATACCATGGTTGGATCTACTATACCAGTCGGGGGTGGGGAGTATTTTAGTGTAGATATGTGATTATACCCTTCATGTACAAGTCTGTTCTCATGTTAGTGTTGGTCATACACCGCACATATGACTAGCCAGGCCAGTACTCGTATACAAGTTTCCAAGCCGATCATATGTTAAAGCTAGTACTCATACACTTAGTCATTAGTATTCTTGTTCATTGACATATTATTCATTCTCGTATTTATTTCCAGTATTTCCTTTATTGCGTATCTCTTGTACATGTATATGCATCTTGTATATTTACATCTATTTACTGCTACATAATTTATATCATTGATCTAGAACTGCTATTGGAGGTGTACTTTGTTCCAATCCTGACTGGATATTTTTTCCAGACTGTGACATAGAGGACATGTTTCCAGTATACTTAGAGATTGGGATGTTATGGATTGTAGGTTAGATTATTCTGTTGTTTAGACTTGTCTTGTATTTCATATATTTTTCTTGAGATCTTATCGTGCTCTAGTTTCTGTGATTGAGTATTACCTATTATATTATGCTATATGTGTCTCCTTATGGAGTTAGATATACATGTGAGAGTGATTAGCTAGTATTATGACCTAGACAGCGTTCTACCGCCGATGTTGCGGCGTAGGCTGGACGTACCCACGCACTCGTGCCCCTATACCGGGTGTGGGTCATGAAAATATGAATTTGGACTCCATGGTATCATTGATATGTAGATATCATATGGTGCTAGAGAGGTTATGGGTGTACTTTGCAGCATGAGTTATTAGTTCAATATGTGTCAGACCTTGAGTGTACTAGAGTAGATACCTGTACATGTGTCTATGCAGGCAGTTGGTAAGGAGCATGCCAGTGTATGGTAGTTGGATATTGGGTTAAGTTACGTGCTTTGAGTAAGGGTTAAGTGTAGTATAGGTGCATAGTCCTGTGTGTATGAGAGTGACAATTTGTTAGTGTGTCAATAGTGTATCGGTGGGTGTGGTAGTATTGCAATAGTGTGATACATGTGAATAAATATAAGGGGGTTGTACAGGGGCGAATTGATGTATGTGGGTTGATTCCTTCATGATTAACCATTTGTTCGAGTATCAGTGATTATTAGTATGATAGTATATGTAACTTGGCATAGATTAGGGTATATATGTTAAGGAGAAGTTGGACCCAGTGTCAGTAGTATAGTGAGTCTCTTAGCATCCATGTTAAGTGTCAGATCGAGATATTCTATTGGACATAGAATGCCAATCTTTAAAATAAAATTAATCATGTTTGCGAGTTGACTCATAGATAGATAGACATGATCAATAAAACCTAGCTGGATCCGGGTTGGGATAGTGGCACCCATTACTAACCAGTTCTGTGCGAAGCTTGCGAACTTTGGTGCCAGTCTTTCTTCGTCGAGCTCTGATATTTCTTTCTTTTTTGGCGCACTTTGGTGCATATTGTCCTTTATGCACTTTGGCGCATATTGTTTGCTAGCCCGGCCATTGTTTAGACTGGACCCGAGTTATGGAGATAGCGGGTTTGGTTGGATTGGTGGCATGTGTGGCATGGATGGGCTTGAGTGATCCAACGTTCCATATCTCAAACCTAAACCTATATATTTCTATTTCTCTCTCTCTGTTCATTATTTACTTTCCATTTTTCTCACTTAGATTTTCTTTCCCCCTCCGTAGGCAAGTACATCTTGCATAAGAGAAGAACCATGGATTTATACATGCTTTTAGTTCTTAATATTTCCTGTTTATTTCTAGCTCATATTATTGGGACCGAGCACCCCTTCATCTTTAATACTTGTTATTCTTGATTTTTTAGGTTGGAATTGCATGGACCTGAGTTTGGGTCAATAGGTTCACTTTTTCTGTGGTTTGATCTCCTAAAATTTTGTGTTTTTATAAAACTAATTAGCTCATAGTGTAGAGCACCATATTTTCTATAACTTTGCTTTTGGCCGTGCTTGATTTTGAGTCCAGCTAAGTTTAGTGCTAAAACTTGATATAATATGTATCCCAAAATGGTGGACTGGAGAAGAAGAACAGTGCTATGTGAAGAGTATGCAGAGAACCCCTTTGGCGTAGAAATACATATATTTTACTTTGGGCGCATTGGTGTGAAGTTCCAACTCTTCATGCGTATTAATCATACTGCACTTAGTCTCCTAGCAAAAGTGTGTCAGTCACACTTCTTGAGTCAGGGGCGCACTTTCGAGAGAAAATCTAGTTGGCAAAATCTGGTGCGTATTCAATCAAAGTTCTACCTAAAAAACCAAGAGAAATTATGCCACGGTCAGTCAGCGCACTTTCTTTGCGTTCAGCAATCGGGCGCACATTTCTTATGTTTCGTCAGCCGGCGCACTTTTCTTATGTTTGGTCTTCTCGCGCACTTTCTTTCCTCTTTATTTCCTTAAGGACGAAGCTTTGGTTGGTTTCTCGATTTTTGTGTTATTAATTTATGTGCTCCTCGACTGATGAGTTTCTCGACTGTCGAGCTTTGACCTCGGATTATGTGTTTTATCTTTTACCTAGCTTGCTCGCACACTTTCTTTGAAAGCACGCCTTATTCTTGCCCGTGCACTTTTGTCAAGTGCGCCGTGTTGGTTAACTTGATAAAGTACGCCACCTCTTTGTAGCTCGCACACTTTCTGTGAGTTTGTGCGCTAACCTTGTTTCTGTAAGTTTGTGCTCCATCCATATTTTTGTGAGTTTGTTCGCCAACCTTACTTCTGTGTGTTTGTGCGCCAACATGCTTTTTATGCCTACTATTTCTTGCGCACGTTGGGCCCTTTGCTTGGTTTAACACTTACATTGGTTGAATTATTGTGAGGATATGGATGACTTATATTTCGATCTTGAATGTATATGGACCTAATGACCTGGTTATGACTATATGCTAAATTGACTAAGTGCCTGACATGAGCCCTGTAGATGTGGCCCTATATGCACTTTCTATTTTACTTGCTAATTAGATTACTTTTCTTTGATCACCTGATTATACGTTGGATAAAATAAGAGGCGTAGTTCAACTCGGGTGATATTCTGTAACCCCGGTCCTTGTTTGGTTTAAGGGTCGTGGATCTAATCTCGAAAGGCTCTTGCACTACTCTTATCCTCATTCATCGATATAATAAAGTGACAAATTAATGTGACCTGTATTAGACTATCCTGTCATGAATAACTTGCTACCTGATAACTTGTCCATGATCTTGATACTATAACTTGTTCCTGCCCTCACTATTGTATCCATATTGATACACTTGATCGCACCGAGAGTGCTACTTGATATATAGTAAGCCGTCGTGCCACATACTCTTGCTACGTGATATATATATAATTATTTCCATGCACGAATCTGGTAGTTTGACAGTGACTTTAGTCATGGCTAGATAGTATTGATTGTTGCATCATACTTGGGTGAATCCAGATTTAACTTTAGAGTGATAATATGGGTTCGTATCAAGAGTGCACGTGCTTAAGGTATGACATCTAAGAAGGAATATTCATGTGACCACGACATGAGAATCTAATTAACTTAGGGTTAACTAAGCAAATTAATTGGTAGAGCATTAGGAGGGAATAGTATCTCAAGATCGTTCATGTCGAGATACCCTAAATCAGATAGGAATAAGGGTTGGTCACCACGGATACTGTATATCATTCGCACTAGAGGACTATAGTATCTAATCTAAATATAAGACCGAGTCAGTATTTTTCCTATAGAATCTTGGAACTCTTACTAATCATTAATTAGCTCAAGGCCCTTACAAGGGACTGGTGCAACTTTTACATATATTCTTACTCATATATCATTAGTTCAGCCAGCCCTGCTCAATTATGGTATGATCTGAGGATACTCATATATTGCATTACTGGGATAACCCAGAGATCACATATTAAGCCATAATACATGATTGGCCATTTAAATTGCTTGTAATATGTGCCTAGCTAGGAAAATGGGCTATCATGGCATTATGATTCAACCTATGTCCTTATTTGGCTGTTGGGTTGCATCATTGTGTTACGATACTCCATGGACTGAAGCTATATTATTTCTCCTATATTGTATCTTTATTTGTGTATTGTGCCTTCTGTTGAGTAAAATTAGGGACATAGACTATTGTGGCATGATAGTTCAACTCATATCCTTGTTTGGTTATTGGGTTGTGTTGTTGTGTTATGATGGACTATGGACTGAAACTATGACACACAGTTATTTTAGCTGACCATAATCAAGGAACGTATTCTATCTTGATGCGATAGGGAACTTCATGTCCTAGTTTGGTAAAAGGGTATCGTATCATGTCATGGATAGAACATATGCCATTGATTGTTGGCTCATACATCTCATGCTATAGATCTGTTTTGTTTCTTCATTTTGTGCTTCCTTTGTAGTACTTGCTATTTAGGATCTGGCCCCACTAGTTTTGCATGGCCAAGTTTAGAGCCAGCACCTGAGGATCTAGCTTATCTCACCCTCACTGATAGCACACACCAGAAGGATAACAACTGAGGGTCACGAGTGGGTTTCTTTATTCACTGCTCGTCTTTTGTAAACTATATTCTTTGGACGTTTAGCCAACTGGCACCTGTTAGGCGACAAATTTGGACACTAGTTCCTTACATGATTGTATATATATTCAGACTGTAGCTGACTCACTGTCATATATTCTTTGATTTTGCATCTGGCACATTATTCTGTATCGCCAGATCTCCAAAGAATATTCTGATTGGCGTTTGTGATACCTTAATGCTTATTCTGAAATATTCTATATTATTGCTACTTATTTGAATGGTTAAGACATAGGAGTTCTTGACCCTAGTAGAGTTGTTTGTAGTATGCACCTCATTGTCTCTAGACAACCTTAACACATTACGGATTGCTACGGTATTATACAAGGTGTGGTTGGCTGAGTCATTCTTCCGCTCTATAGTATTCTGGATCTGGAGTGTGACAAGGTTTTAGTAGTAGCCTATGTAGGTCTGTCTTTCTTTTCAGACTTGTCGGGTGGCTTGATCATAGGATGTCTTAATCAAACATGTTTCTTCTTGAGATCCTGACCATGTCTCCTCAAAACTCAGCTTGACCTCTGTACCATTGGTTCCTAGATCCTTTCTCGTCATGTTCTTGATTTACCTTATGTCCTTTACTTAGGGTTTCTCTAGCCTCGGTGGTCGGAGCACCAGTAGTTTCAGCAGGGCGGGGATCTGTTGGCCCCCAACGAGAGGAAACACCTGATCCTAGAGAGATCAGTATAAAAATAGTAGAGGAGCACGAGGAGCAACGTGTACCAGAAGCTCTAGTACCCCCAGTGGTATCAGTAGTGCCAGTAGCACTTGATATCCTGGCATTGCTGGAAATTACACGAGGAATGTTGGCAATACAATAATATCAGCGACTTCAGCAGAGAGAGCAAAATGTTTTGTTGAACCAAGGATTACAGACGGCCTTGAAAAGAAGTGCTAGAACAGATTCAAGGGAATTAGTGAGGTTCTGCCAACTCAATCCCAAGTACTTTGATAGCACGGAGGACAATATTACGCTTGGCTGCAGAACATTAAAATAATGCTGACAACGGTAAAGGTTCCAGCTGAGGAACAAGTTGATCAAGTCCAATTGTAACTCCAGGACCTTGCTAGAGATTAGTGGACCGTAGAAGAAGTTGGTTTAAGATAACCTATCTCATGGGACAACTTTAGGGCCTATTTTAGGATTAAGTATTTTGGAGTGGTAGCACAGTATGAGCTACAAGAGAGGCTTATCAACCTCAAACAGTCTGGAAGGATAGTGGATGTCTACGCGGTGGAGTTTTGTAGGCTTAGCAGATTTGCTCCGACGATGGTAGCAACAGAACTAAAGAGGGCGATGAGGTTCTAGTATGGACTTCATCTGGAGATTCAGCAACTGGTAGAGGGCCATAACTACCAGACTTTCAACAAAGTGTTGATCGCATCTAGGCGACACGAGCTGACAATACAAAGGTTAGCATCAAGGACAGGAGGCCAGAAGAGGTCTCATGTACAGAGCGAAGGAGGATGACCATTACAACGAATGTCAGCACCATCTTTTGGCATTCGTATTCATGACACAGTGCCAATGAGTCCAGTAGCATCGGCAACAACAGCACTAGCTCGGCCGAATTAGCCGAGGCAGCAGCAGCAACAATGATTGGGATCCCTAGTCAAATGTACATATTTTGGCAAGGGAGGCTATATATGAGATATGTGTAGGGAAGCACATGGGTTGTGTCTGCGATATGGCAATCTAGATCATCGGATTGCCAATTATCCTATGATATAGAGGATTGAAGGACCGGTACAGCGGTTAGCACTGCCAACACCAGGGATAGCTCAGTATAGGGGACCAGTACTAGCGATCAAGCCATTGTCCCAGAGTCCATTGCCAACGCAAACTCAGATGTACAACCAGCAGAGGAATCAGCAGTATGGACAGCAAAGGCCATAATTGCGTATTCAAGGGAAGCAGCAACAAGGAGCACCGCAAGGCCAAGGGCAAGCTTTTATCCAATCTTGGGAGGAGGCCTTGGCATCATGTGACGTGGTGGCCGGTAACATTATTGTTACATCTTTTCCTTCCATGGCATTATTTGATTTAGGAGCATCCTATTTATTTATGATAGGTATTGGATTGGAGTTCGAGGTATTGCCAAAGTGGTTGAATATAATCACTGGTAATGGACTTGTAGGAGTCAGTAGAGTATGTTTAGCATGTCCAATCATAGTGTACGGGCATTTGTTACCTGTAAAGTTGATCGAGTTTTCTATGGATAACTTTCACGTTATTTTAGGCATGGACTGGTTGAGAGACAGTCATGCGACGATAGATTACCGTAGGGATAGAGTGTTGTTTAATATCTTGGGCAAGAAAGAATTTATCTTTAATAGAACGGTGAAGGACCAGCATGAAGGTGGCATTGCAGTAGTGGCAGGAGTTGAAGATCAGTTCCCCAGAGTAATTAAAAAATTTCTTGACGTATTTTTGGATGAGCTTCCAGGATTACCCCCAGTAAGAGATGTAGAGTTCTGCATAGAGTTGAATCCAGGAGCAGAACCAATTTTCAATAAGTTCTATCAGATGTCACCAATGGAACTTAACTAGTTGTATCAATATGTGGAAGAACTAAAGAATAAAGAAGTTTATTCGAACTAGTGGATCACCATGGGGAGCACCAGTTGTTCTAGTAAAGAAGAAGGATGGGTCAACACGGTTATGTATCAACTATAAAAGTTGAATACAGTAACAGTGAAGAACAAGTATCCATTGCCCAGGATTGATGACTTATTTGATCAATTGAGTGCAGCAAGAGTATTTTCAAGATAGATCTTCGAATAAAATATCATCAAGTAAGAGTTCGGGAGCAAGGTATACCGAAGACAGTATTTTGATCTCGATATGGGTATTACGAATTCTTAGTTATGCCATTCAAATTGACTAATGTACCACAATATTCATGAATTTGATGAATCGTATCTTCATGCCATACCTAGATCAATTTGTAGTGGTATTCATAGATGATATTTTTGTCTACTCCAGCAGTGAAGAAGAGCAAGAAGAACTTCTTTTGAAGGTGTTACAAGTTCTGAGGGAGCATCAGTTATATGCTAAACTCAGTAAATGTGAGTTCTGGTTAGATCATGTATCATTCTTAGGGAACATCATCTCAGGAGCAGGAGTATCAGTGGGCCAGTCCCGAAGACAGTAGCAGATGTGCAAAATTTCTTAGTATTAGCGAGATATTACCGGAGGTTTGTGGCAGACTTTGCACAGATTTCAGCACCAATGACTTATTTAACCCGCAAGAAGGTACATTTTATTTGGATGGCAGTGTGCCAAGCAGCATTCAAGAAATTGAAGTAGAAATTGATATCAGCATCGATCCTTACACTTCCAGTAGGATCAGGAGGATTCACAGTTTATTGTGATGCATCTGGAAAAGTACTTGGGTGTGTGTTGATGCAACATAGAAGGGTGATAGCTTATGTGTCTCGGCAGCTTAGAGATCATGAGAAGAATTATCCAACACATAATTTAAAATTAGCAGCAGTAGTATTTGCTTTCAAGTTATGGAGACATTACCTATATGGCTATCGGGTGGAGATATTTACAGATCATAAGAGTTTGAAGTACATATTCACTCAAAAGGACTTGAACATGAGACAGAAGAAGTGGCAAGAGTTATTTAGTGATTATGATATGGCACTTCAGTACCATCTAGGTAGGGCAAATATGGTGGCTGATGCCCTAAGTAGGAGAGGCAGCACATTCATCTTGACAACTCAGAAGCACATTCTAGAAGATCTTTAAGAGATGGGCATCGAGGTAGTGTTACCTCAAGAAACGGGAGTGTTAGTCAATCTTCAGATACAGTCAACTTTAGTGGAGAGGATCAAGTCAGCTCAGACGAAAGACATCCAGATTCAGAAGCTTAGGGCAGAATATGAGTCAAGTCTTAGGAAGGAATTAAGAATTCACGAATATGGAATAATCAGATTTGGAAACCGTCTTTGTTTGCCAAGTAGAGATATCTGACAAGAAGTAATGACCGAGGTATACAGTTTTCAGTATTCTATTCATCCTAGAGGCACAAAAATGTACCATGATATCAAGAAATATTTCTGATAGAACGGAATAAAAAGAGAGATAGCTCAGTTTATTTTACGATGTCTAGTATGTCAGTAAGTAAAGACAGAACAACAGAGACCAGCAGGATTGTTATAACCCCTGTCTATTCCAGAGTGGAAGTGGGAACACAATACGATAGACTTTGTGACAGATTTACCTAGATCCCCTACTAGACGTGATGTAGTTTGGGTGATAGTAGATCAACTCACGAAAGTGGCACATTTATTTCTCTTTCGAATAGGGCAATCCATATAGCAGTTAGCATAGATGTACATACGGTAGATAGTGAGGCAGCATGGAGTCCCAGCGTGTATATTGTCAGATTGTAATACTCGTTTTATATATCATTTCTGGAAAAGCTTGTATGAGAGTTTAGGTACCAAGTTGAGATTCAGTATCGTATATCATCCCCAGACAGATGGGCAATCAGAGAGGACGATCCAGACTTTGGACGATATGTTGCGAGCTTGTACCTTAGACTTTGGTGGGTCTTGGAAGGATTATCTTCACTTAGTAGAATTTTCGTACAATAACAGTTACCAGGCCAGCATACAGATGGCTCCTTTCGAGGTATTATATGGAAGGAAGTGCATATCACCCTTGGCATGGGATGACATTGGTGAACGAAAGATGTTAGGGCCTAAAATAATCACTCAAACGATTGGAGTAGTTAAGCGGATCAGGAAACGGCTTTGGGTTGCACAAGATCACCATCATCTTGGGCAGATCAGCATCGTAGGCCCTTAGAGTTTTCTGTCAGCGACCACGTATTTTTGTGAATTTTTCCTACCCGTGGAGTCATTAGATTCGGAGTTCGCGGGAAGCTTAGTCCATGATATGTGGGATTGTTTGATATTCTCGAAAGGGTAGGGGATGTTGCTTATCATCTTGCCCTTTCGCCTTCACTTTATGAAGTATATGATATATTTCATGTGTCTCAGTTACGTAGGTATGTCCCAGACCCGCGTTATGTCCTCGATCACTCTGAGTTAGTCGTTGGTTCCGACTTAAATTACGAGGAATAGCCCATGTCTATTCTGGATCAGAGAGAGAAGGTACTCAAGAACCGGACTATCCGTCTTATTTGTGTTGCTTGGGGCCATCACTCCTTGGGTGAGTCGACGTAGGAGCGCGATGATGGTATTCGATCTCGGTACCCGTACATATTTGACTCATAAGGTATATTCCCTTCGTATGCCTTTCCATCTTTTATTTCTTGATCAGCAAGTACTTGTATGAGGTGATATTGCTTTGCTTCATTAGTTATGTTGTTATTTGTTTATATATGTAGATTGCTTGTAGTTAGTTTGTTGCTTGTCTTGATATCTCTAGCTAGCCTTGAGTTTGAATTCGGAGGACAAATTTTTCTAAGGTGAGTAGAGATGTCAGCCCCATTTCTTGGCGCACTTTGGTGCATATTGTCCTTGACACACTTTAGTGCATATTGTTTGCTAGCCCGGCCATTGTTTAGACCAGACCCGAGTTATGGAAAGAGTGGATTTTATTGGGTTGGTGGCATTGTGTGGCTTGGATGGTCTTGAGTGATCCAACGATCCACTTCTCAAACCTAAACCTGTATATTCCTAATTCTCTCTCTCTCTCTCTCTCTCTCTCTCTCTCTCTCTCTCTCTCCCTCTCTCTCTCTCTCTCTCTCTATCTCTGCTCATTATTTTCTTTCCATTTTTCTCTCTTAGGTTTTTTCTCTCCCTCCGTAGGCAAGTACATCTTGTACAAGAGAAAAACCATAGATTTATGCATATTTTTAGTTCTTAATATTTTTTTTATTTCTAGCTCATATTATTGGGACTGAGTACCCCTTCATCTTTAATACTTGTTGTTCTTGATTTTCTTGGTTGGAATTGCATGGACCTAAGTTTGGGTCAATGGGTTCACTTTTGTTTTCTGGGGTTTGATCTCCCAAAATTTTATGTTTTACAAAACTAATTAGCTCAAAGTATAGAGCACCATAATTTATGTAACTTTGCTTTTGGTTGTGCTTGATTTCAAGTCTAGCTAAGTTCAGTGCTGAAACTTGATACAATACGTATACCAAAATGGATGGCTGGAGAAGAAGAACAGTGTTATGTGAAGAGTATGCAAGAGAACCTATTTGGCTTAGAAATACGAATATTTTACTTTGGCCGCATTGGTGTGTTGTCCCAACTCTTCGTGCATACTAATCATAGTGCACTCAGTCTCCTAGCAAAAGTGTGCCAGTCACACTCCTTGAGTCAGTGGCGCACTTTTAAGCCCAGTTGGCGAACTTTGGTGCATATTCAATCAAATTTCTCCCCGAAAAACTAAGAGAAATTATGCCACAGTCAGTCAGCGCACTTTCTTCGCATTTGGCAATCTGGCACACTTTTTTGTGTTTCGTCAGCCGGTGCACTTTTCTTACATTTGGTCTGCTCGCGCTCTTCCCTCGACTGACGAGTTTCTCGAAGCTTTGGACTGTTTCTCAATTTATATGTTATTGATTTGTGTTCTCCTCGACTGACGAGTTTCTTGATTGTCGAGTTTGACCTCGAATTGTGTGTTTTATCTTTTAGCTAGCTTGCTCGCGTACTTGCTTCGAAAGCATGCCTTATTCTTGCCCATGCACTTTTGTCAAGTATGTCATGTTGGTTAACTTAACAAAGTGCGCTACGCCTTTGTAGCTCTCGTACTTTCTGTGAGTTTGTGCGCCAACCTTACTTCTGTGTATTTGTGCACCAACTTGCTTTGTGCGCCTACTGTTTTTTACGCACATTGGGCCCTTTACTTGGTTTAACATTTATATTGGTTGAATGATTGTGAGGATGTGGATGACTTGTATTTTGATCTTAAATGTATATGGACCTAATGACCTAGTTTTGACTATATGCTAAATTGACTAAGTACCTGATATGAGCCCTGTAGATGTGGCCCTATATGAACTTGCTATTTTACTTGCTAATTAGATTACTTTTTCTTGATCACCTTATTATATGTTGGATAGAATAAGAGACATAGTTCAACTCATGTAATGTTCTGCAACCCTGGTCCTTGTTTGGTTTAAGGGTCGTGGATCTGATCTCGAGGGTTCTCGCACTACTCTTATCCTCATTCCTCGATATAATAACGTGACAAATTAATGTAACTAGTATTAGACTATCATGTCTTGAATAACTTGATACCTGATAACTTGTTCATGATCTTTAAAATAGAACTTGTTCCTACCCTGACTATATTGATACACTTGATTACACCGAGAGTGCTACTTGATATATAATGAGCCATCGTGCCACATACTTCTGCTACATGATATATATATAATTATTTTTATGCACAAATCTGGTAGTTAGACAGTGACTTTAGCCGTGGCTAGATAGTTTTGATTGTTGTATCACACTTGGGTGAATCCAGATTTAAGTTTCGAGTGATAATATGGGTTCATATCAAGAGTGCCCGTACTTAAGGTATGACATCTAAAAAGTTATATTCATGTGACCACGACATGAGATTCTAATTAACCTAGGGTTAACTAAGAAACTTAATTAGTAGAGCATTGGAAGGAAATGGTATATCGAGATCACGCATGTCGAGCCACCCTAAATTAGCTAGGAGTAAAGGCTGGCCACCACAGATATTGTATATCATCAGCACTAGTGGAGTACAGTATCTGATCTAAATATAAGACTGAGTAATTATATTTCCTATAAAAAGCCTGGAACTATTACTGATCACTAATTAGCTCAGGGCCCTTGCAAGGGACTTGTACAACTTTTACATATATTCTTGCTAATATATCATTGGTTCAGCCAGCCCTGCTCGATTATAGTATAATCTGATGATACTCATATCTTGGATTACTAGGATAACCCATAGATCACATATCAAGCCGTAATACATGAATGGCCATTTAAATTTCTTATAATATGTGTCTAGCCAGGAAAGTGGGCTATCGTGGCATGATGATTCAACCCATGTCCATGTTTGGTTCTTGGGTTCCGTCATTCTGTTACGATACTCCATGGACTGAAGCTATATTATTTCTCCTATATTGTATCTCTATTTGTGTATTGTGCCTTATGTTGAGTGAAATTACGGACATAAACTGTTGTAGCATGATGGTTCAACTCATGCCCTTGTTTGGTTGTTGGGTTATGTTGTTGTATTACGATAGGCTATGGACTAAAACTATGATGCAGAGTTATTTTAGCTGACCATAATCATGGGACGTATTCTATCTTGACGCGATAGGGCACTTCCTGTCCTTGTTTGGTGAAGGAGTGTCATATCATATCATGGATGGGACATATGCCATTGATCGTTGGCTCATACATCTCATGTTATAGATCTGGTTTTGTTTCTTTATTTCGTGCTTCCTTTGTGGTACTTGCTATTTGGGGTCTGACCCCACAGATTTTGCATGGCCAGGTTTAGAGCCATCACCTGAGGATCTAGCTTATCTAACCCTTACTGATGGCACACACCAGAAGGATGACTACTGAGGGTCACGAGTGGGTTCCTTTATTTACTTATCGTATTTTGTAAACTATATTCTTTTGGACGTTTAGCCAACCGACACTTGTTAGCTGACATATCTGGACACTAGTTTCTTACATGACTGTATATATATTCATATTACAGATGACTCACTGTCATGTATACTTTGATCTTGCATCTGGCACATTATTCTGTGTCTCCAGATCTCTAAAGAACATTTTGATATGACATTTGGAACACCTTACTACTTATTCTGAAATATTCTATATTATTGCTACTTGTTTGAATGTTTGAGACATAGAATTTTTTGACCCTAGGAGACTTGATTATAGTATGCACCCCTTGTCTATAGACAACCTTAACACATTACGGGTTGCTTTAGTATTCTATAAGGTATTGTTAGCTGAGTCATTCCTCCACTTTCCAGTATTCTGGATCTGGGGTGTGACATTAAGGTATCAGTATAATGATTCAAGTGTGCACTAGGTAGTATAGGTATCAGTGATTATATCAATGTATGTTAGTTGTAAGTATAGGCAATAAGATTGGAGAAGTAGCAACGGTGCAACACATTGTTATGTACTGCAAAAACTAATAATCGGGTTCAGGTAGCAGAGAGGTTAGGCATCAGCAGGTAAGAGAAAGTTTGTGCAATCTGGACAGTTGGGAGTGGAGCAACAGATAGGTGATTTAGTTTTGTACATGTTGTGCATTGTATGACTGAGAGTTAGAGGATTTGGGGAGGCTCGTGTGAGGGTACCAGGCCATGGGTGCAGGTGTGAGTATGTGATTAGGTTGGACATGAGTAGGATTGGCTCGGGTAAGTGCCAGATCTAAGAAGTCTGATACTGGAGTGTTTTAGGGTTTGTGAAGGATTGAAATATCAGTGATGCACATATTTCAGTTAGGAGTTATATAAGCAAAGGTTAGAGAAAATAGGTATGTATCAGGTACAAAGGATTATGATTGTGGGTTAATGTGTAGCCAGTACAGGGGATATTTGCACTCTTGTGCAGATCAAGAGAATGGAAGTTCATGTTATGCATTAAGATGCAAGGGTAGCAGGACATGTGATAGGGAGGAGAGTGAATAGTAATAGGCAGTAAGAGAGGTGGGTTTCAGTTGAGGCTTGGTGTATCCTTAATTGAGAATGCAAAGAGTATTAAAGCTTATGGTCGAGTCTGAAAGGGAAGACTAGATCATGTGTAGATGGAAGTATCATTAACAGTAGGTAATTGAGTAGTAGGAGCAAGTGCAGGTGTTCAAGGGGTGGGTTTAGTTATGAGTTTGAGTTAGAACTATTATGAGTATCCCATATGTGATAACTGCAAGTTAAAAGGGGGTAATTTAATAGTAGTAACTAGGATATGGGGGTATCAGTGTAGAACGTGAAGGAAAGATGGGGAGGTCAAGTATATTAGTTGCAGATCATGGATGGACTGATACTTGGTGTACTATAACTCAGGTAGCAACAGTGAAAATCTTGTACTATGAGGTCTTAGAGGAGAAGTTAATGTGCAGATTGGGTATCATGAGTCTATTATTGGGACTGATGTTGGGAGCATGATACTTAGTATCGGGTGAATGTGTGTGAAGTTTGGTGTGATGTGTATGTAGGGTTAGAATTTATGTGCAAGTGGGTTACGTAAAGTATCGGTGGTGAAACAAAGTATCAGTCTTAAGTATTAAGGGGTGATCAAGGTCAATGGCTAGGTTGTGTGGGTGTTAGGGATGCTCTGAAGTTCTGATACCAAGGTGATTGATACCAAGTGATATCAGTAGGTAAATAAGGGTGTCCACTATGGTTGCCTGAGGATGTGAGGTAGGTGAAGGGCGTTAGTGTGGAGTGTTAGTTAAGGTATTACCAAGTTATGGATAAGGTAATACACATGGGTTAAGGTATGGGTATTAGTATTGAGTTAAAATAGGAGATGGGATATTGGGTTAAGGTATTTATATAGGGTATATATATGATACCTGGTATATAATATTACCTAGTATAATATAGTATTGGTTAATATTAGCTAAGGTAACTTGAGATTAACTAGTGTAGACGAATGTTAGCAAGGTATTAGCTAGTATTGGTTAGCATAACTTAGATGTAACTAGTATTGACCTAGAAACCTAGATTTGACCAAGTATTGACTAGTATTGACCAGTTTGACTCTAAAAGTCAACTCAATAGGTAGTTTGAACCTAGAATTAAGGTTTGGACCTACATTGACCTAGTTTAACTAGACTTAGAAACCATATTTTAGTTTATTTAAGCATGTTTATTACTTTATTACACCAAATGGCATGGAATTTCATATATAGGTCAGTGTAACACCAGTTCGGACACCGTTTTACATTCATCTCTCTGTTAGTTTTTATTACATGATAGTGTATATATCAAATATTCTAGAACTGTTATACTTAATTCTAATACAGTGTTACATGGACTGTACTATATGGATCTTGTCAGGAGATGTAATCCCTTTATCGTGTACAAAAGGATACTCCTTATACATATACTTTATCGTGTGCATCGGGTATTCCTTGTGCTCGTGTTCATTTGTGTACTCCGTGAATTTATATCAAAATTTGCGTACATAACATGTCGTGATTGGATCCATAAGTATTGGTTGGGACGGGGGAGTAGAAGTTGGTTATGTGATCAAGCCCTAGTGTATTCGTGTACATGTCGATTATACATCTCACGTATAATCGAGTTACCTTAGTATATTCGTGTTCAACCTAAATCGATCACATAACGAACTTATACTCTAAGGCACTTAGTCAGTATCCTAGTTATCTTATTTGTAGTTTATTCCATATTGCATGTATTTTATTTTTCCAATATTGATCTATTTATCTCAGTTATATTTCTATTTCTTAGTTACTTGTACATCTTGTATTATTTTCTATTACTTATCATATATTCTCTACCATGTATTTGGAACTGTTTTAGAGTTTTGTACTTCACTCCAATTCTGACTGGATATAGTTTTTTAGATAATTTTTTTAAAGGAATGGTGTCCTACGTATTATGGACCACATGTTGGAGAGCTAGCTGAGATAGCACCGTAGTACAGGAGGATCCAGTACCAGTTCTTGAGGAGACATTTAGTTAGTATTCTTATTGTACTAGATATGTCTCTAGCTTAGACATTTGGCATGTTATATATATATATATATATATATATATATATATATATATATCTGAGACTATTTGTGTTTTGGCTAGACTATTAGACTTGGATTGCTTGTATTGTGACTTTGTGATTCTATTTCATATCGTACCTTTATCTTCCTATAGTTATTGTGATTGAGTATTATTTTTATATATATATTGTCGTCTTATCCTCCGTAGGGAGTTAAGATATCATTGGCAGATTCAATATATATTGTGTGAGATATTTAGATAGTATTATTGACCTAGACAACATTCTACCGCCAATGCTGTAGCGTAGGCTGGACGTACCCACGTACTCGTTCCCGATCATCCGGGTGCAGATCGTGACACTATTCTCAAAACGATGATCTCTTCACCTGACCAATTTAATTTGTGTTCCGACTCAATCCATTTTCTTGTGATAGCCTAAACTACGCACGCTTCAAGTCCTTGCACGTCCAAGTGCAATGAGTATTCTGCAAGGCCCTATCATCCAACTATTTCTGAATTCTTGCTTGCGTCGTCCAATCTCAATCAACCAATCTCTAACTTGAATTTAATCGCACCATGTCTCACATAAACCATCTCCAAATATCATCTTTATGCTCCGAACGATCACCACATCTGATACTACCCCAACTAGTCGACTTACCCAACCATCGTACTCAACTCTTAGATCAGCTTGGCCCAACACCCTTCGCTACAATCTTAATTCCTAAATGGGTGAATACCTATTTGGGGATCTTATGATCCATGAAGATTTTGCCGCCACGCCATAGGGATAGTGTCGCCACAATTTTAACGTGGACACAATTGCCATAATTCCTAGGTCGCGCATAGAATAGTTCTTCATATGTTGCTTCCACTGCCTCGAAGCACAGGATATCACCTTCTCCTTCTGCATGAGCACGTACCGCAAACCAAGTACGATTTAATCTTGTAGATCTGAGGCACATATGTCCCATCCGATAGTGCAATAATCTGATATGAATGAGACAAGACTTTAACTTCTCGAAGCTAGTTACACAGTCTTTAATTCAAACGAATGATATTCCCTTCTGGGGCACGACGAGTCAGAGGTGATGTCATCTTCAAAAATATGTGACTCTGAATCTTATCAGTTGACTTAGGTCATTTTTACCATTTGATCTTCTGGCTGTATCTTTAGCTGAAGGCTATCCCAAAGATCTCTCAAATCCAACACTCAGATACATAGGCCTACCTTCGATATACATCACTCAGTATCCACCCTCAACGCATTCCCAAATGAGTCACCACAAGGGTCATTCTATGGTCTACTATATTCATTTTTGATTTGGCGGGCAAGTCGCTAGGGTCAGTTGTCCCAAAGCTACGTTCGATAATTGTTATTTATTACGGTGGATAATTACTATGAAAGATAGTATGTATCATCTGCAAGTATGAAACATAATCCAATAATCCAATCCGAACACACTTCTGAATTCGAGCACTTTATGCACTATCGCTGACGTATCTGCTAACCAATGTCGCCTAACCATAACTTGAGAACTGTGCTCACTGAAACTGTGTTCTATTACTTCGACGTTCTGTCCTGAATCCATCAAAATTTAGAACCGCCTTATTCAACTTCTCGTGCTGCTACTTGCAACATTTTTCGAAACTATAGGCTTGCTCTATTTTTTATCCATATACCACGCTTCAACATTGTACATCCAACTCACCCAAGCAGTACGGTGATTTACTCCAATGTCGTCTTCTTGTTCTGCTATCTTCAAGGTCCATCTGCCATGATCCTTGCTTTCGTTCCATTCCTTCATACCGTCATTATTTTTCTGTGTTTCGATGCGTCTGCACGGTCTTGATGACTTGCATGCCAATTCCAACATAAGTCAACTTTGTTGTACCATTATACTAAGTCTACATTCACTATACTTTTAGTTGAACTCCTCAAGCTCTGACATCTGAATCCTTTAAGTTTGTGTGACTCCATCGCATCGCACCTTCAAAACCGAACGTATTTCTTTGCTCGACCAACTGCACCTTTATATTGCTTAACCCCATAGTCTGTGCTCTCTACTCTTTAATACGTCCATCGCTCACGCACGTATGTACCAACTGTTTGTTCCATATGTCCAACTCTTACTACATCAATAATTCTCCACCGAACTTCCAAATTGCACAAGTGAAACTCTGATATTCAGCTTCTTGTCTGATCAATCTCACCATATCCTCAATACTTGGTCTGTTTCAATACTTGGAATTCTCAACACTCATTCAATTACTATTTTGTTCTCGTCCAACGAAACTTTTATTCACATGAGTAAAATGATCGCTCAAACCTGACGCATCGAAGAATACCTGAGTCAAACTCTGTTGCACCAATTTGTGACACAATCTCGTACTATTTCGTCCGTTGTGAGCAAACTAATCGTTTATCATGTTTTGAACATTTCTAACGTTCGCACCACTCTGTGGCGTTGCATATACCAATTGGAAATTCAAATCACTCTCGACCAACCCGAACTAACTATTCCGCGGTGATCCGCCCGATCACAACTCAATATTTTCTTGCTCCAAGTCCCGAAACCTACTCGGCCGATTCGCACAATCCAACTTACATTAGCGCTATCCGCGTTCATTATGGTAATTCTATTGTTGTCCATCCAAACATTCCAACGTCACGATCACTACGTGCTATACTATATACCACTTCAAATCAAGTTACTACTTATATCATACGTTTCTCTATACTGATCCAATATCTGTTTGAGCTATCCATTTTGCGTGATCCTGTCATTCACAACTCAAAGTCTGACACGAAACTCAATCAATGCATGAACCATCTTACTCTTCTTGTTTATCTCGTTCGTTATAACTTAATCAATGTTCCATTCTTGATACTCCCAACTATCTCTCAAACCGTTCAACACCTTCACAGCACGAGCAACTCATACAATGTTCTCTCTCCCTGATATTCTAAGTCACTACTCAAATATGTTCAACCCATTGGATGCACGAGTAACTCGTGCAACCTTCTTTCTGGTATTCCTAGCCAAAACTCAAACTTCGTCAAACACATTTGTATCTTTCAAATATTTCTACTCACAACATGCCACATATCCAATCACATTTGATAAACCAATTGCTCCACTGATGCAACCAAAATCTCTCTGAATGACTAGCCAAACAAACGCAATGACACCTCACAACTTGTTATACGGATGCAACAATACCATACAACTTGATGAATGAATGCAACAATGACAAACGATGCTACACGATTCTATCAAAATCCTACGAAAATGATGCAACGAAGAATATGCACACACAACCAACAAATATATATACTTAATTGCATGGAACATCCAATTGTGGCACCGAGTAGAGTCAAGAGTCATTCGATTCATGGAAGCTATTTAGAGTTTATGATAAAGCAAGCAAAGAAAAAAGTCTGAAAAAATAAACCGATATGCACACACAACCAACAAATATATATACTTAATTGCATGGAACATCCAATTGTGGCACCGAGTAAAGTCAAGAGTCATTTGATTCATGGAAGCTATTTAGAGTTTATGATAAAGCAAGCAAAGGAAAAAGTCCAAAAAAATAAATCGGGGGCTTTGATACCAAATGCCACGCCCCAATCTCCCAAAAGTTAGATCGTCCCCGCTGGACGTGTATGCCAACGCTCCCGTAGGACAATTATTCTCATCGGGATATGATATCGTACGAGCCTAGAGTTGCGCTTGTACAAGACAATGACATAAAATGTCATGGTTATCATCGAAACGATTAAGTTGCAGCGAAAGCCAAGTATTGTTACAAACAAAATCACATTAGAGTATACGCAGCGAAGCTCTCAAAGGGTCCAAATAAAAATGCCACAGAGGAGAATGCCACAAAGGCTTACAACACTCTTGCTCTTTCTCTTACCCACAAAGGTACTTACCGTCCATATATCATGTCCCGTATATCCAAGCTGAGCCACAACACCTGTGTACTGGAAAAAAATGCCCACAAACATGGGTTAAGACACAGCCGTACTGGTGAGTGAGATAACCCACTCGTCTAAACCGACACTAAGTATTAGTGAATGCAAGCAGTTATATGATGATCTTTCTACTTGAACTAGATTTATTTCATGGTAGTGGCATGACATGTTAAGAAAAGCTGTAAAACAGTTTAATCATGCAAGCATTCACTACCAAAATATGATGAAATAGTGATATTTTTAGCAATGTCATAATAAAACGTCGCTAATAATAAAGACTTGAGCGACTCTTAAAATAAACGTCGCTATACGTAGCTATTGGCGACACATAGCGACGTTTAGCGACTATACTTCAGTTTTTAAAAGAATAGTCGTTATAAGCTTCTTTAACGTCGCTGATTTTTATGATTTAGCAAAGTTTAGCAACGTATTTATCGATGTTGCTTTTTTGATCTTTAGCGACATTTTTAGCGACGTTTCTAATATCGCAAACTTTTCAATTAGCGACGTTTAGCGACATCATTTTATAACGTCGCTAATTTTTTAATTAGTGACGTTTAGCGACGTCTCGAGCGAACGTCGCTAAATTACTGAATATAGGGTTCCCTCGTCTATTCGACTTTTTATTTCTTTTTCCCCCAACTTTTTGTTTCCCGTGCGCCCCCACCGGCGATACACCCTCCCCCGGCGACCCTACGCGGCTCCGGCGACCCTCTGCTGCTCCGGCGACCCATCCCTCGACCACCTCCCTCGCCCCCCACCATGACGTGACCTTATTCGCCCCCCAACCCCGACATAGGCGACCCCAGACGCGGCTCCTCCCCCTCCGACGTGGTCCTCCTCTGTCGACCCCTCTCTCAGGCGCTCCTCCTCTCTTCCTCCTGGCTCTGTAAACCCTAACCCAGACCCGGACACAACTAGGACACACACACGACACAATCAGGACACATGGACACACACAGGACACAACCCTAACCCTAACCCTAATACATGGACCCGAACACATGGACACACACACATGACACAACCCTACATGACACGATTCATACTAATATGGACACACATATAGACACACATGGACACAGATATATACGGGCATATATGGACACACGTGGACACGGACATACATGGAGACACACCCGGACATACATGGAGACACACCCTAGTTAGTATGGAAGTTTGGTTGCATAATTAAGAAATTTGGTTGCACTAGTGTATCACACACATGGACACATATAATACAACACCCACAAATATGCTATATAGTTGTTTGATAGGATTTTATTATGAATTTAGTATCATATATTGTTATCATATAATTGGCTTGTGAGTATATAATTGTGTATGTGTATGCGTGTGTTCATGTGCGTGTGCGTGTTAAGTCACTACTAAATTTTGTCCAATTAGCGACAGGATGTTGGATTATATGAGAAGTGCAGTGCACACGGGATGTTGGATTAGCGACAAGATATTGGATTATACCTTTATACTTCATAGTCGTTGATTTGGGGGGTTCCTTTGATATTATATATATAGGATGTGGTCGGAATATTGGATTATACCTTTATACTTTATAACCCAAAGCCGAGATACGACACAGACCCTAAACCTATCTGAGTTAATTAGACACATCTTGGGTATCAAGTGAGGTGTTATACAATGCACACTTGTGCACAGTGCAGTAAGGGTGTGTGTGTGTGTGTGTGTGCATATCTCGGTGGTGTGGGCACTAACCATATCCTAATCCTAACTCGGACACACACACACGCGGATACTGGATATCCATGACTTGACTTTTCAATTAGAAAGTCATGGCCTTTACAAAATTTAATGCAGTTTTTTATATGTCAATTTTATCTATATATTTTTTGTGCATGTAATTAGAAATTTTTAAAGTAGATTAGATTTGGATTTTAATTGGATTGGATTGGATTATATTTTAAGTATGCATGTGTCCACTTGGAATTTTAGATTAAGATGGGACCAAGTATCTCTTTAGATACTAGAGTTTTTTTTATAAATAAGTTTTTGCAATTTTGTATTCGGATAGTTTATAAAATATTTAGTATTTTTTAAATTAAGGAATTAGTTGGGACACTTGTTATAAAATTAATATTGGACATTATAAACTTGTATGCTGCCATAATAATTGTCACATCAACTACAAAGAATAGTTTGGTGAGATAATTTAGAGGTAGGAATAGTATTATTCTTAATAGTATTGGAAAGAATTTATGTCATAGGATTGTTGGTGGGTTGCCTCCTCCAGCTTCCTACCTTATTTGAAAATTAATTAAACATACTTTTTATGCTCCCTATTGCAGTACTTTCAGAGCAAACTTTCGAGCACAGATTTTTTATTTCTAACATTTAGAATATTATTGTCCCCTTTATCAACAATAATTTATATTCAATATACACGTCATTACGTAGCAAGTTGTAAGAATTGAAGTCTTCGGTTCTTTATTGATGCATTATCTGGAATTCTCATCCTCCGTAGTGAGTCTTGAGTGCTTCAAGAGGCTCTTCTGCATTGATACCATAGCCAGTAGAATCCAAATACTGACGAATGGTCGTTTTTCGATCACTAATGAAAGTATGATCCAAGAAATTATCGTAAGATGTTTCACCTAGGTTTTTCACTGCCAACACACTAAAAGTACAAGAAATCAAATATTATTTCACATAATATTTATAGATAAATCAATTGACACAAAGAATATAAGAAAAAATAAAATATTGGTCATGCAAATTACAGTTTCAAGATCATGGTATATATCAAGACATGCAAAAAGATTGCTCTACAGAGCATGAGCACCTTTTCTTTCATACCATCCTACCACACGACTAAGAGACATGAACATAACCAAGAAAGCCAGTCATCAGCTACAGGTTGAATGAATTCATAACCAAGAAATAGATTTCGCAGAGGTAGGGCTAAAGCAAAACTATATCGGTCCAGCCCATTGAAACGAGCATATATAAGTTACCACCATTTAGTCTAAAAAATTACAAAAATAAAGATTATTATGAGAACTCTAGAAAACTATAATACATATTTTATAATTGTTGTTTGAATATATATATATATATATATATATATATATATATATATATATATATATATATATATATATATATATATATATATATATAAAATACCATCCTCTTCAACTCTATCCAGTGTGGCACCAAAGCTTGGAAAATAAGACGAGTTTGAACTTAGTATCGGCCGATACCGACCCGATATGGCCGATACCGACCCGATATAGCCGATACTGATACATGTACTATATTTTTAATGTGGAATATAACATTTATTTTAACTATATGGATACATATATTTGTATCTATTATCAATTATATTCGTTGTTTCCATCTATCTTACCAGATGACATCCATGACCCGAGCACATGCACGTCGCTTGAGAGTGGTACCTCCTACTGTTAAGGAGAATGTGGTACCTCATATTGTTTAGGAGGAAGTAACTATTAAGAAGGAAGTGACACCTTATACTGTTAAATTGGAAGCATTTGTTAAGGAGAAAGTGGCAACTCCTACTGTTAAAGAGGAAGCGGTACCTCCTACTGTTGGGCAGGCACCAGCTCAAAGAGGAGTTCCAGTCACCCAGCACCTATAGCGGAGATTGATCACCTAGACGCTGCTTATGCGAAGTATCTAAGGGATTAGGTTCTGCCCCCAACGTATTGGATTTCCTTGAGAGATTGGAAAATTGAATAAGACTTATGGTGTAACTGTGATACTTTTATTGTGCTTATTGTATGACAGTGATACTTTTATATTGTGCTTTTTGTGTGACTGTGATACTTTTGTTTTGTATTTATTGTGTGACTGTGATATTTTGTACCCAGGAAATTCAACGGAGGGTTGCTCCGGGTCTGTCTATTTTTATGAACTATTATAAGTCTGTGTATTTGTTTTATTCATATTAAATGTATGTTAATTTATCGGTGTTGAGTGTTCTACGGAAGGGGTCGACGAACCCAGAAAATTCAACGGAGGGTTGCTTCGGGTCTATTTATATAAATTATGAATTCATAAACTGTAGGAAGATTGGTTTGGAAACTATTTTATATTCTTTTTTTATTTTTTCACTGAAAAGTTAGCGACGTTTAGCGACGTTTATATATGTCGCTAAATACATTGCTAAATACGTCATTGAATGTCGCTAAATACGTCGTTGAATACGTCACTAAATACGTCGCTGAATATCGCTAAATTGCTGACATGGCAGTATTTACCAGGTTAATAAAACGTCGCCAAAAGTATGTTGCAAAAAGTCGCAAAACAAAAAAAATTAGCAATGTTTAGCGACACACAAACACATCGCTAATTTAGCGACATTGAGTCGCTAAACGTCGCTAATATAAAAATATTAGCGACGCAAAAACGTCGCTATAGCAACATTTTTCCTGTCAACGACTAGCTTAAATGCGACTTCATTAAAACGTCGCTAATTACGTTGCTAAATTTTTTTAGCGACATTTTTAGGCCATTTAGCGACATTTCCAGACGTCGCTAATTTGACTTATTCTGATAGTGATTGAACTCAAGTTAACACACTAGTAGTTTATTCAATCTCAAAAGAACTAAGCATGCAATTCGTTCTACTCAAATCCCGTAAGTTAAGCGTTAACCTATCGAATCACATCGCACTCCAAGTCTCTAGTCCAAATCTCATCAGTGAACACACTTACCCGAGGCAAGATGGCCGTTCGTCGCATACTCAAACGCAATAATCTCATGCGATTCCTATTTATATGAAGGTCACTGGCCAAGCCATAAAGTACTATATAACAAATGCGAGTATCCTTCCAGTATATTTGGTTACAATGTCTCAACTGTAGTTCCCGCAAATGCCTCGTGCCGAAATACAAGTTCAAATAAGCAATTTGCCATACATCCGAAGGTTGCAACACCTCAGCTGTACGTATTGCTATACCGTGCTCCAAGAGCACTTCCAAACATTTCTCCCATGGCTGAACGGTCTCGGTGCCCTGGTGCCTATTCCGTTCGAGAAAACTAAACCTTCGTGCACAGGTTGTCTGTGACCATACAATGATAAAAGTAGGTACGATGAGGAATCGTGCCTTCTTGCCCCACCAAATGATACTCGATCCGTCACTATCAAATTCTCTAAGTCGTTCTCAAATTATAGCCCTAGGCACCTTTCTCAATTTATCTCCACTAGGCACCATGCTGCTTCTCGACACAGTGCTCTGATTGGGTGTAACACCATGCTCCGAACGCTCCGTGGCACAATGCCCCAAAAGTGGCACAATGCCCTCTCCGATGCAGTTTTCTGATTTTGAACCACAACTGCACACTTTGCTTGATAAATCATTCCAACTTGAAACTCGTGCGCAACACACGCTCGCTCGATGAAGTATTTTCGTTATTCCAATCGTAAAGTTCCACACAAGCCACAATTCTATCTTTCTGAACGGCGCACACTATGCAATCCATAGTACGATATTTTTCATGTTCCAGTCCAAGTATCCAAGACATTACGTGTTTTTCAATTGTTAGGCACGAAGGAGTAGAGCAGAAAGGACATAGCCCACTCATCAAGTCTGAATCCGCAAAGCACTCTGCCTTGCCGATACGGTCGATTCATTGACACTTTAGTCTGATACGAAGCACGATCTACTCAATTGGGATGACCGTGCGAGCAGGTCATGCTCTCTAAATCATCTGACCCGATAGGACCAAGGAAGACAACATTATCTCTCCAATTTTGCTATATGCACTTGCTCCGAACGAACACACTGATTCCATCGATGACGCACATGCCTCAGCCTGATGCGAGGCGATACTCTAATCCCACTGAACTCTGCACGTGATCTGCACATGAAACCAACACAAATCAATACTTTCTCCCAAATCTAACTCGTTGAAATACAACCAAATATTTGTCTCATTTCAATCCGACCCAGCCTAATGCACCGTGCTGATGCGGGACATTACACCATTTAGTGTACAATCCATTTTATGTCATTTTAGATTTTATTGAAATTTTTGGGATTTAATAGACAATTTTTTACCTAAGGAAACAAAACTATAAGCTTCTAAGATTTAGCGTAAGAAAGCTTGACCCATATAGTGCTCCCAAACTTGACACATATGATTATAATAGACTATAGTTATTTCTAGAATTGTTGGCTATTTTTTTCCAGAATTATTTGGTATTTTTAGAAGCCCTTAAACCAATTTTTGAAATAAATAAATAGTTTAAATAAAAAATTTGAATATTAAAAACCTAGTTTTTAATTATTAAAAGCAATTTTCTTCAATAGCTAGTGAACTCTGGTCAAACCTACTAAGCCAGATCCAGATCCATACCCCCCGATTTAAGTTACGAATTGTGGACCTATTTGACGAGATGAGGGTCGACGGGAATGAGAGCACGACTGAAGCAATGACCATGACTCTTTTGGTATGCGCTTATTTGGAAGGTATAGGGTTGGCTAATGGGATAAAGATACATGGGTTTGTGGTTAACATTGGGTTGAGGTTATCGTTCGTGAGGAACTCACTTATTTGTGTTGCAATTATCCAATAATTAGGACTACGTGTAAAATTAATTGTATTGTGCTATCTAAATAATTAAGCTAAATTAAAGTGGTCTATTTAGAAAAAAAAGGCTTAAGGGTATAATTGTCATGGAAATAATGTATAGATACCATAAAGATAATTCTAATTTGATGAGGGATCAAATTAAAATTATGTAAAACCTATAATATATATATATATATATATATATATATATATATATATATGGGTTAAGGTCCCCAACTTATACGGCCACAAATAGAGAGATAGAGGGACACAGATTTCATCTTTTTTCTTTAAGGATCGTATCAAGTTGGACGATCTAACCATATAAAGAGACGTTCGCTACAAGATCAATCAAGCCAAGCAATATATTCATGTATGCTTTCGCAATTAATTTATGTTCTTCATCTCATGAATCAACGGATACAGTAAATATCCAACAATTGGTATCAAAGTCTCCATGTTTGATTTATGAGGTTGAAGTTTCATATTCAATTTTTTTTTTTGTTTAGGAACCCTGGATGGTTAGATCTAATTTAATTTAGGATTATGATTATTCAACTTTTTGTGATCTATAGCAGTTTAGATCTCCTTTTGTATACTATTGAATTTATAATATAAATAAAATAATCGATTTTGATTTTGATTTTTGAGGGGGGGGGGGGAGGGTTCTTCCGAATTTTCCGTTCGGTTATTATTTTTTATTTTTTTTGGTGTGAAGTTTCAGTTGAGCATCTGGTAGTAGTATAACTAAAACATCATAGAAGAATGAATGGCTTGTTTAGGTGATCGAAAGGCCAGCTTTTCATAGTTGCAATATGTGCATGTGCACTAATATACTAATGCTTATTATTTTCTTATTTGCTAAGGCCGACCACTTAGGAGAAAAAATATATGAAAACTCTAGATGCACAACCTGATTGGACATAATCAGACTGCGCCTCTGATTATTTTTATTTTATTTTATTTTATTTTTACTTGGGCTTTTGGTTTTATCCTTGTGATACTTTAGGTTCCATGGTTCTCATATTTGGTTATGGCAACAACTTCTACCAAGCTCTAAGATCTATGAGTCATGCGAACATGTGTATCTGTTGATAGACTTGCATATGCCTTGATTAATTTGTTTATTTGAACATATGTTATTTTCTGGATGTATATCTTCAGTAAATTATTTACATAATTTTTTTTATGTTGATAATGGTCTAATAAGTTCAAGTGGGGCACAATATTCTCATAACCAAATCATGATACCTTTTGGCATATTTACATGATTCAGACTAAAAGAAAAGTTAGGATTTTATTTTCAGTAGATAATTTTATTTGAAGTAATCCTTATGGGTTATTTGATGTGATCTGTTAATACATATTTTTAGTAAAATCTTTTGATTTAAAAGGTTGATTTGAGATTATTTTATTTGAGTTATAATCTTGTAAATATGCATGCACATAAAGATTTGGACGTGGTTCAGTCATGTAAAATTTAGTCTACATTCAATTATTTGGTGCTTCTTTATGACTAGCAATAGTTGTCTAATATTCTAAATAGACCCATTGAAACAAGATGTCGCCAAAGTGACCTCTCTTTAGTAGATAGTCTATGAGTGATGTCAGATGTTTGTGTGTGTACAATCATGCGAGTATTAGTCGGCCCAAAGGAAAGGAGCAGAGTACATCTCTAACAGCAGTTCTAATCCATGATAAAAACTATGTAACAGTAAATAGCTGTGGATAAACAAGATGCACAAAATAGATACAAGAGATATATAGACAATAAAGAAATACTGGAAAGAAATACAATAATGAACAATATGCCAATGAAACAATAATACTAATGACTAAGTGTGTGAGTACTAGCTTAACATGTGATCGGCTTGGGCAAGATACAATGCGGCCTGGCTAATCATACGTGCGGTGCATGATCAACACTATTCGCTTACCAATACTTTATTCAATAGGGATTTGATCACATATCTATACTAATACTCCCCCACCCCCAACTGGTATAATAGATCCAACCATGGTATGCTATGGCACTAGATTCCCCAAGAAGATAGCTAGTCTCTCCGAGAATCGGTGTCTGTACATGTACAAGATAACCAATGAAACAATACTTGCACCATATACACCATATACCAAGGAATAACATCTCATGACGAGATCCGGATATACCAATCCGTGTAACCATAGTGTCGAGAGAAACATGTAAATCTACACTAGATACAACGAACATAGAGGATATCATAAATGAGAAACTATCAGAGAATGTACTCGCCTGAAATCCAAAGAACAGTCTCACAGATGTCTGACTCGGTGCCTCGAAGACCTAGATATGGAATGCCACATTAAAACAAGGTCCCGGAAAGAGAACAAGTCAAACTAGTCAATTCCTAGGTCAATAAATAAATTCTAAGTCAAAAGTCAACTATGGTCAACTCTAAAGTCAAACATGGTCAAACCAAGGTCAACCTCACAAGAAAACTATATAAAATAATATAGAAATAAAATACAACAATTTAGGAATAAAAATTAGATCCCAAATCATACTCACACAAAGTATACTAATAATACAAATAATACATACTCTAATATAATATATAAACAAACCAATATGTATACAAATAACATAATATATTATTACAAATATTATACCTCACAAAACACATATATATACATATATATATATATATATATATATATATATATACAATAATAATATATAAAATATAATTTAAAACTGTCAAAGCGTCACTGAAAACAGTGAACAAAACAAGATAAAATAAAACAGGTTTAATAGTGACAGTCTCAACTGTCACAGAAAACGTCGCAAAAGCCACTGTGTAATAAAACCCACTGCTGCTGCATTGGTGACAGTTAATCAAATGTCACCGAAAACTGTCGCCACAGCTGCTAAGATCCCGCCCGCAGCATTAATGACAGGACTGTCATTAATGCACAGTGGGCTACAGCGGCTGCTGTACAAGCCAAAAATAATGACAGTTTTTCAACTGTCACAAAACTAATGTCACCAAACAGTAAATATAAATATATATATATATATATATATATATAAATATATATATATATACAATATAATCACTATACATATATATAAATAAATAATTATATACTTATATATATATGCACATATAAACTTATAATTAAATACCAATAGTTACAACACATGCACATATTAATGTTCATATTTTACATGGCTAGAAGCACACCTAAAATATATACATTAATATACAAATAATTATATAATAATTATAAATAATATAATTACACAATTAAACATATAAATATATTTTATAAAACATTTATGTATAATTTATACAATTAACATAAGTACATATATAATTACATGCAAGAAAGCTACATATTATATTTGTACATCATATTAGCACACACAAAAATATATAGATCTATGCTACAATAATTACTATAATAAATACACAAAATAAATATATAATATCTATATATATTTACTAATTATAATTAAAGAATTTAAACCATACATAATTAGATCTATTCAAAAATCCACACAATTGGAGAGTATCACACCGTATCCCACTAGATCTAGGATACGCATGTGACACGAGTCCAACACACAACCAATTGCACCCCGAAGGATACAAATAAATCATAAATAATATTTATAAATAAATCAAAGTGTCAAAAGTAGATCTATGTGTCCGTGTCAAAATACGACATGTTCAAAGCCCCGTGTCGGAGGGAAAACCCCCCAAAATGACACGTATCACCAAATAGTTGGGATACGAACCACAAGTACCCAAATATAGATACGACACAAGCCCCAAATACATAAGCACATGCCCAATTGATCTATAGGATCAATTGACACACACAACAAAATATAAATTCAAAATTCCAACAAAATTGACACAAAAAGCACCATAACTTTCTCCATGGGTCTCCTATGAACACAAAACAAAGTCCTATGGGTAGTACATACATATAGGTTAATTTTACATGATTAAATCTCAGATTTAGAAGCTATTTAAATGGGAAAAACTGAATTATACCTATTGGGAGATGGATTCCCAATGAAACCTCCAATTGAGAAGAACTTGCTTCCAAATTGTAGATCCTTACTCCTCTTTGTAGATCCTTGCTTCCTTCTTCTAGATTCTTGCTTCCTCCTTCTCTAATGGTGAATTAGGAAGAATTTAAAATGAATTTGGTAGGGAATTGGAATGGGAATGGAGGAAATTTGGGAGTGGGAAATTCTAGATCTAGATTTGGAATGAGAATGAGAGGAGAGAGAAATTTCCTCCCTCTTTTAATAGGCCGGCCTTGCCCCTCTCCCAAGCAATTGTAAAATGTCCAATGTACCCCTTGGGGTCTCTCATGAAGAAATAATTAAGGAAGGAAGCTTCTAGTCTAATCACTTAATTACTTTAATCCATCTCCTTAACTATGGGCTTTCTAAATGGACCAAATCTAACTATTTAATTCATGTTGGTCCATGGTGTAACATCCCGTTCCGTTCAAGCGGACTGCCGACTCAATCGAAAATAGTGCAGCTGTCCCGACCTGCTTTGCCTCGATCAAGAAGCAAAGGATATCCAGACTTGTCCCTACAGGAATCCGGCTTAGGCTTTCAGAGACTCGCTCAGACGTATCGCTCTACCGAGGCGAATCATCGCTAAGGTGGGTGGCTACGGTGAACTTGTCTTTGCTTAGCCAGCACATATAAAATCTGGAATATTTATGCTAGTCGCTAGGTGATTCACCCCCTGCATGCTAATAAATCCAACGCACCTAGCTAAGGGAATAATCCCAACTTGTATTGCTTGCTAGAACATGGAAATTGAAATACTGCTTATATTCAGATACTCGCATGCTAAGTCCCTTAACGGTTTCAACTCTCGGCTTACCTTCGGGTCCGAGCAACGTCCCTGCTTATGTTCCTTAGAAACGCATGCTTGTCTGCTTGAATGTGCATTATTTTCATCCTTACTCCGGAAGACTACTCAGTAGTCGTTCCGTGTATGATTGACCCTGCAAGTATCCGGGACCGTCAGGTCATCTAAGGCAATCCCCGAACCAGGGGAATGCACTAAGCAAGAATAAATACTGAACGTAAATCTCACTTGAATGATAATCATGCTATATGTGCATCTGAACGAGGATCGTGTTATGTACTGATGGAATCACAGCTCGTGGAGCAATATGCCTCGTTCAGACTAAGTTTAAGTTTCATGATTATCATGTCAAGCTATGGAAAAAGGACAGACCCTGACCTGCATTATCGCGGACCACCTGTGTGCACAATTATTTTATGTTGAGTTCCGCGGACGGTCACCGGGGCACTGGGACCGATCCGATCCGGATGGAACGTATGTTAGTCGTATGTTACCCGGCAAGTGTTACGCGACGGGGCTCACCACCCGCGTCGTACGTCACTTCGCCCTGAGACTAAACGGTCCTTTATGGCTATGCCAGCGACATCATGTTCATATAGATAAGTCATCCTCGCTTAGCGGCTATCCGCGTGCGAGTCATTGCATAACATCAATAAACTGAACACCTGAACGATCTGAACATAACGACCCTCATGTTTGCATATGCTATACTTCCTGAATGTTTATACTTACCGTGCTTGAATTAATCATGTTTGCCTTGGACAGGGAAGGAGAAATGGTAAGTTGGTAAGTCTCACCGTGTTTCCTCAAACATCGCACGGTGCACTGCCCGACACGTTAAGCTATTCAATGTTTGCATAAAACTGATCCTAAGGCAACTAGAAAGATAACTTAATAGTTGTGCACGGAACCTGTATTACGTGTTTGGATTTGTCGAGCGGGCGAGTAGCTTCCCCACCAGTGCATTCAATGTACTGATAATCCACCAGTTTGATATGCAGGGTGCGGGAGAACCTCGTGCGGTGCGGATGCCTCCTTCGTGCGTGCTAAGGCCAGGAGTTCCCTCTGAAGCCTTGCAACGGTGCGTCCGGGACTGAAGCACATATACAAGACATAATGTTGGAGCGTCGCCTGAACATCGCCTGTACAATCATTCCACAGTTGTAGCCATTTGGCACGCTTTTACTGTTTCAGAGAGAGAGGCTTGAGCGACTTGTAATCTCGGCTATACGCCGCCTGTAACACATGTTTATATCAATAAAAGACTTGCTTTACTTCAACCTGTGTTTCTATGCTTCCGCTATATTTGCCGACTCAGTGAACCTGTTACCGATCGCCTATGCGTTTATGACTCCGCTGCACTCGGACAATCTCTGCGACTCTGTGGCTTAGAACTCTAACCGCCAGCCAATGAACCATGGCCTTGCACGGGCGTGGCTCACGCTCGTGCGGCATCACGCCCGGATGGGTTAAGCGATCGTTCCGCAGGAGCGCTGGCGAGGGTGATTCCCGCCTAGCGGGAACGGCCGATTGCCTGCGGAAGATCGGGGCGTGACATATTGGTATCAGAGCCTGGCTTCTACGCCTTTGGACTTCGATTCGATATCTCTGTTTCGAAAGCTCGTTCGTGGGTTATGTGCACGCTCTCTCTCAATGCCTCGATGGGATGTTCCAACAATAAGTCTAAATACTTTCAAAATGCGTTTTGAATATTATGCTTGCTTGTCTGGTTGTATGCTGTGAGTGGCCTTTGTGCCAACCTGTGCAGACTCATCGAGTGTATCGCTAGTAGCTTGTCCGATTTTCACTAACCCTAAGTTTGGTTGAATGTATCTATTCGAGGGACGCCTTGAACTAGTGCACCATCCAAGACTTAAGAAAAGGTGAAACTCGAGTGCTAAGAGTTCGCTATCACTGAGCTGGTTGACGTGTTCACGCTAGAAGTGCACTTCGAAAGTGCGCACGATCCAGTCTAAGCGATATGCTGATTTTGAAGCTTGTGCAAGTGAATATCCAAATGAACAAGTACAACGACTTGTCTAGGATTGCCTTAACCCTAGATTACTGCTTGTCCTTAGTAAGTCTCGAGGATGAGACTTTTTCTAAGTTGGGTAGGATGTAACACCCCATTCCGTTCAAGCAGACTGCCGACTCAATCGGAAATAGTGCAGCTGTCCCGACCTGCTTTGCCTCGATCAAGGAGCAAAGGATATCCAGACTTGTCCCTACAGAAATCTGGCTTAGGCTTTCAGAGGCTCGCTCAGACGTATCGCTCTACCGAGGCGAATCATCGCTAAGGTGGGTGGCTATGGTGAACTTGTCTTTGCTTAGCCAGCACATATAAAATCTGGAATATTTATGCTAGTCGCTAGGTGATTCACCCCCTGCATGCTAATAAATCCAACGCACCTAGCTAAGGGAATAATCCCAACTTGTATTGCTTGCTAGAACATGGAAATTAAAATACTGCTTATATTCAGACACTCGCATGCTAAGTCCCTTAACGGTTTCAACTCTCGGCTTACCTTCGGGTCCGAGCAACGTCCCTGATTATGTTCCTTAGAAACGCATGCTTGTCTGCTTGAATGTACATTATTTTCATCCTTACTCCGGGAGACTACTCAGTAGTCGTTCCGTGTATGATTGACCCTGCAAGTATCCGGGACCGTCAGGTCATCTAAGGCAATCCCCGAACCAGGGGAATGCACTAAGCAAGAATAAATACTGAACGTAAATCTCACTTGAATGATAATCATGCTATGTGTGCATCTGAACGAGGATCGTGTTATGTACTGATGGAATCACAGCTCGTGGAGCAATATGCCTCGTTCAGACTAAGTTTAAGTTTCATGATTATCATGTCAAGCTATGGAAAAAGGACAGACCCTGACCTGCATTGTCGCGGACCACCTATGTGCACAATTATGTTATGTTGAGTTCCGCGGACGGTCACCGGGGCACTGGGACCGATCCGATCCGGACGGAACGTATATTAGTCGTATGTTACCCGGCAAGTGTTACGCGACGGGGCTCACCACCCGCGTCGTACGTCACTTCGCCCTGAGACTAAACGGTCCTTTATGGCTATGCCAGCGACATCATGTTCATATAGATAAGTCATCCTCGCTTAGCGGCTATCCGCGTGCGAGTCATTGCATAGCATCAATGAACTGAACACCTGAACGATCTAAATATAACGACCCTCATGTTTGCATATGCTATACTTCCTGAATGTTTATACTTACCGTGCTTGAATTAATCATGTTTGCCTTGGACAGGGAAGGAGAAATGGTAAGTTGGTAAGTCTCGTCGTGTTTCCTCAAACATCGCACGGCGTACTGCCCGACACGTTAAGCTATTCAATGTTTGCATGAAACTGATCCTAAGGCAACTAGAAAGACAACTTAATAGTTGTGCACGGAACCTGTATTACGTGTTTGGATTTGTCGAGCGGGCGAGTAGCTTCCCCACCAGTGCATTCAATGTACTGATAATCCACCAGTTTGATATGCAGGGTGCGGAAGAACCTCGTGCGGTGCGGACGCCTCCTTCGTGCGTGCTAAGGCCAGGAGTTCCCTCTGAAGCCTTGCAATGGTGCATCCAGGACTGAAGCACATATACAAGACATAATGTTGGAGCGTCGCCTGAACATCGCCTGCACAATCATTCCACAGTTGTAGCCATTTGGCACGCTTTTACTGTTTCAGAGAGAGAGGCTTGAGCGACTTGTAATCTCGGCTATACGCCGCCTGTAACACATGTTTATATCAATAAAAGACTTGCTTTACTTCAACCTGTGTTTCTATGCTTCCGCTATATTTGCCGACTCAGTGAACCTGTTACCGATCGCCTATGCGTTCATGATTCCACTGCACTCGGACAATCTGTGCGACTCTGTGGCTTAGAACTCTAACCGCCAGCCAATGAACCATGGCCTTGCACGGGCGTGGCTCACGCTCGTACGGCATCATGCCCGGATGGGTTAAGCGATTGTTCCGCGGGAGCGCTGGCGAGGGTGATTCCCGCCTAGCGGGAACGGCCGATTGCCTGCGGAAGATCGGGGCGTGACACATGGGTCCAAACTACACTAGTTGGGTCCACTAAAATAAGTCCAAAATAATTAAATAACATCCAACAACAATTAAATAATACAACAAAAATTATTTACCATGCACAATATTTATTTAAATAGGAAATTACTAAAATACCCTTTTTCCTAAAATGTGGTAGTGACAAGTCTACCCTCCTTAAAATAATTTCGTCCTCGAAATTCAAAGACGAAAACTACCCCCAGAAAAACACAGAACAGAACTAAAGAATCACAACTAACTAATGAACAGAACATTACAATGAACAGAACATAACTAGAAATAACATACCTCAAGGTACAAACAAATATGGATAACGCTCTCGCATGTCATCCTCTCTCTCCCAGGTAGACTCCCCCGGAGAGTGATGCCTCCATGCGACGCGCACCAAAGGAATAGTCTGGTTCCTCAGCACCTTCTCTCTCCGATCCAGAATCTCAACTGGCTGCTCTGGATAGCTAAGAGTAGGGCCCACCTCTATCTCCGAGTGATCCAATACATGACTAGGATCTGCTACGTATCGTCTCAACTGTGACACATGAAACACGTTGTGCACTCCCTCCAATGCAGGTGGCAAGTCTAGTCTATAAGCAACTGCACCGACCCTCTCTAGAATAGTGAAAGGTCCGATGAATCGCGGACTAAGCTTTCCGCCTCCACCGAAGCGAATCGTGCCTCGTGTCGGAGAAATCCTCAGAAACACCAAACCACCCACCTAGAACAAAACACCATCTTAAGAACTTAATCTATAACAAACAAGAACAAGCACAAACAAAATCTAAACTATACCTCAAACTCCAAAGGTCTCCGATGGCTATCGGCCCAATGCCGCTGTCTGTCCTGCGCCACTCGAAGTCTGTCTCTGATCAAATGAACCTTCTCCGCTGCATCCACAACCATCTCTGGCCCAAGCAAAATTCTTTCTCCAACATCGTCCCAAGACAAAGGAGTACGACACCTCCGACCATATAGAGCTTCAAAAGGTGACATCTCTATACTGGCCTGGTAACTGTTGTTGTAAGCAAACTCTACCAAATGGAGATGGTCCTTCCAAGAACCCCCGAAATCTAGTACACAAGTGCGCAACATATCCTCGAGAGTCTGGATAGTCCTCTCTGACTGTCCATCTGTCTGGGGATGATATGCAGTACTGAACTTGAGCTGAGTGCCCAAACTCTCCTGCAAACTCCTCCAGAAATGAGAAGTGAAACGACTATCTCGATCTGAGACTATGCTGACGGGAACTCCGTGTATCCTAACGATCTGCCTCACATACATCTCTGCCAGCTTCTCCGTAGACAAACCCACCTTGAAAGGCAAAAAGTGGGCCGACTTGGTCAACCTATCAACAATGACCCAAATCGCGTCTTTCCCTCCTGGAGATCGTGGAAGTCCGGACACAAAATCCATAGTAATGTGTTCCCACTTCCACTCTGGAATGGGTAATGGCTGAAGTAACCCTCCTGGCCTCTGCCTCTCGGCTTTCACCTGCTGGCACACTAAGCATCTGGATACAAACTGTGCCACTTTCCTCTTCATGCCATACCACCACACACTCTCTTGCATATCCCGATACATCTTGTTAGCACCTGGATGTATGGAATACTGAGAGCGATGCGCTTCCTGCAATACCTCCTCGCGCAACTCCCCACTAGGCACACACAATCTAACTCCATGCCTCATGGATCCATCCTCTGCAATAGTGAAATCATCCTCCAATCCTGCTCTCACCTGAGCTCTGATACTCCTCAAAGATACATCATCATACTGTGCTGCCTTGATCCTGTCCATCAAATCTGAGTGTATCTGCAATCCCCACATCTGCATAGCACACCCAGGAACAATTACCTCAATGCCCAAGCTCTCCAAGTCCTCCAACAGATATCGATCCTGCGTCAAGAACATAGCTACCGGATACCTGCTCAAAGCATCGGCAACTACATTGGCTTTCCCAGGATGATATTGCAAAGAGATATCAAAATCCTTCATCAATTCCAGCCACCGACGCTGCCTCATATTCAACTCCTTCTGCGTGAAAACGTACTTCAAGCTTTTGTGGTCTGTGAAGATCTCCACACGCTCTCCGTACAAATAATGTTTCCACAACTTCAGGACGAATATGACAACTGCCAACTCCAAATCATGGGTAGGATAGTTCTTTTCATGAGGACGCAATTGCCTGGATGCATAGGCAATCACTTTCCCATGCTGTTGAAGAACACAACCTAAACCCTTCTCCGATGCATCACTATAAATAGTGAAACCTCCGGACCCTGATGGCAACGTCAAAATAGGAGCAGACGTCAACCTCTTCTTCAACTCCTCAAAAGCAACCTGACAATCCTCCGTCCAAACAAACTCCACATCCTTCCTTGTGAGTCTGGTCATCGGCTCGGCAATCCTCGAAAAATCTTGCACAAACTTCCTGTAATAGCCTGCCAATTCCAAGAAACTCCTGATCTCTGCTACTGAACTCGGAGTCTTCCAAGATTCCACTGCTGAAATCTTCTTCGGATCCACTGAAATACCATCACCAGTCATAACATGCCCCAAGAATTCTACTTTGTCCAAGAAAAACTCACATTTGGACAACTTCCCATACAACTTCTCCTTTCTCAGCACATCCAACACAATCCTCAAATGCTCCTCATGCTTCTTCGGTGTCCTCGAGTATATGAGTATGTCGTCGATGAACACCACCACAAACTTGTCAAGGTACTGGTGGAACACCTTGTTCATCAAGTTCATAAATACCGCCGGTGCATTAGTCAAACCAAACGGCATCACCATAAACTCGTACTGACCATACCGAGTTCTAAAAGCAGTCTTCGGTATGTCCTCCGGCTTCACCTTCACTTGATGGTAGCCTGATCTCAAATCTATCTTAGAAAACACCTTCGCACCACTCAACTGATCAAACAGATCATCAATCCATGGCAAAGGATACTTATTCTTGATAGTGAGATTATTCAAAGCCCTGTAATCAATGTACATGCGCACCGATCCATCCTTCTTCGGTACAAACAATACAGGGGCTCCCCATGGTGAAGAACTCGATCTGATAAACCCCTTATCCTGTAATTCGTTCACCTGCTTCTTCAACTCGACCAGCTCGCTGTTGTTTACTCTATAGACATATTGCGAAATTAGTTCTGCACCTGGCACCAAGTCTATAGAAAATTCAACATCTCGATCTGGTGGCAATCCTGGCAATTTCTCAGGAAACACATCCAAGAATTCTGCTATCAACGGATGTGGCAACTCCTTGTCATCCACCATAGCTCCACAAATAATGCCTTCTCCCTGCTCCATAGCTCCTCTAGCAAACTCGAACTCTGGGTCTCCTGGCGAACCAAACAAAACTCTACCTCCTCTATAGTCTATGCTAGCACGGTGCCTACTCAACCAATCCATCCCAAGTACAATGTCGTAGCTCGGAAGTGGCATTACAAGTAGACACGCACTCAACTTCCGGCCTCCCAGAGTAACTCTCCGATCCTTGCAAATATCATTAACCAGGATAATGCCTCCCCCGGTCATGATCTTGCAAGTCCTAAGCAAAGACTCAGCTACCAAACCATGCTTCAGAGCAAAAGAAACAGATACAAAACTATGGGAAGCACCACTATCAAACAAAGCTAAAGCTGGAATGGAATCAAGAAGAATAGAACCTGCGATGACATCTCCGGTGGGTTCCTCCTCTTCGACGGTCATAGCAAACGCTCGTCCCTGCTGAGCACCTCCCTGCTGTTGATGCTGGACAAAACGCTGCTGCTGTATCGGAAGCGGTCCCCTCGGCTGTGCTGCAGGTGGTCTCGTCTGTGTCCTCGGAGCTGGAGCTGCTCCTTGAACTGCACGACGAGGACACTCCCTCGATTGATGCCCTTCAGTACCACAATACAAACAAACTCCTAGCCTCCTCCTGCAACTTCCCAGATATGGCCGGGCTTCTTGCAGAAGTTGTATGGAGCCTGCTGTAACTGCCTCTGCTGCTGAGGTGCCTGGTAAAAAGGCGCTCTAGCTGGAGTCTGGTTCTGCTGTGGCTGCTGGAAAGGTCTGGACTGGAAATGAGGACGTTTGGCAGATACTGCACTGCCGTTGGCCCCCAGAAAAGAATTACGGTCTCTCTTGGTCTTCAAACCCAGATCCTGCTCAACCTTGCGTGCCTCCGCAAGTATCTCCGAGTATGTCTCATAAAAAGACGGAATGAGAATCTTCATCTCCCAGTTTAGACCCTCTCGGAAACGAATAGCTCGAACCTTCGGCTCCCTCACCAAGTACTCTGCAAATTGGCTCAACCTACCGAACTCCGCAGCGTATTCCTCCACAGACATGCTTCCCTGAATGAGACTCTCAAATTGTCTCCCCAAGTCAAGCCTGTCTATCCGAGCAAAAAACTTCTTCTTGAAAAGGTCCTTGAATACCTCCCAAGATTGTCCTGCGTCAACTAGAACCGGCTCATTCCTGAACCAAGTGCGAGCGACGTCGAACAGTTGAAGTCCTACCGCCTCAACCTTCAGATCTTCAGAAAAATGGGACACCCTCATAAGACGCTCAATGTCCTCGAGCCAATCATCAGCATAGACGATGCCCTCCGTCCCTTTGAAAACCCTAGGCTCTAGTTTCTTGAAGTCCTGAATGTTGCCTGGCCGAAGCTGAGCAACTTGAGGAACAACCTGCTGCTGGATCGGAACTCCTCTCTCAACTACAGCACGAGCAAGCTGATGAGCACTCTCGATGCCCTGCCGTAGAACGCCGGTCTGCCTCTGATGTGCCTCTGACTGAGCCCTCTGTGCCTCGAGCATCTCATAAAACAGTGTAAACATCTGTGACGCCTCTGCTGGCACAGGAGGTGGAGGTGGAAGCCCCTCAGATACAGCTGGCACAGTCCTCTGAGTAGGTGGTGGACCTCCGAAAGCAGCTGACACTCCAATCATCGGAGAAGTGACTGGTGCAGGCCCTCGGGATGTCGCAGACCTCTCATAAGCTGCTCTCCCCTGCTGTGATCTAGTCTTAGGCGGCATCCTGAGACAAAGTGAAAGAAAGAATCAATATGGCACAAGATGTAAGACATCAAGGAAAGGATAGTTTAAGGGATCAAGTATCAATGTCAAAGGAGAATAGTTGAATCAAAAGAATTTTCCTAGATGTGATTGAGTATCTCAGCCTATATCCTATATCCTATTGCAGGCTCGCAGTAGTACAACTAAGTTGTCGCACTACCACGATATCACATACTTGTGAAGCTAGACCTGCATGGGCCACCACCAAAAACGTGTCACGACCCGCACCCGGGGTAAGGGTACTAGTCGGAAACAACGCCCAGCCTACACCGCAGAATCGGCGGTAAAACGCTGTCTAGAAAGTCTATCTAATATAATGAACCACCAAAAGATAGTGTACTCAATCACAGAACTAAGATAGAATGAACACGAATCAGATAAGAATAGAATAGTCATCAACTCATGAGTTTAAAATAATACATCAATGAGTCTGAAGAGTAACAAAAATAAGCTGGAGACAAATCCAGTACAAAAGAATACTATCATACTACAAGCTACACTCCAGGGTCAACTGTCTCAGTTGGGATAAGTTTCTCTTGAGCCAGGGTCTCCGAACCTAAACCCACAACATCCTGGGGTCCATAATAGGTAGGGTACTCCTCAGTGTCATCTGGAAAAATATATCCAGTCAGGAAAGGAGCAGAGTATATCTCTAACAGCAGTTCTAATCCATGATAAAAACTATGTAACAGTAAATAGCTGTGGATAAACAAGATGCACAAAATAGATACAAGAGATATATAGACAATAAGGAAATACTGGAAAGAAATACAATAATGAATAATATGCCAATGAAACAATAATACTAATGACTAAGTGTGTGAGTACTAGCTTAACATGTGATCGGCTTGGGCAAGATACAATACGGCCTGGCTAATCATACGTGCGGTGCATGATCAACACTATTCGCTTACTAATACTTTATTCAATAGGGATTTGATCACATATCTATACTAATACTCCCCACCCCCAACTGGTATAATAGATCCAACCACGGTATGCTATGGCACTAGATTCCCCAAGAAGATAGCTAATCTCCCCGAGAATCGGTGTCTGTACATGTACAAGATAACCAATGAAACAATACTTGCACCATATACACCATATACCAAGGAATAACATCTCATGATGAGATCCGGATATACCAATTCGTGTAACCATAGTGTCGAGAGAAATATGTAAATCTACACTAGATACAACGAACATAGAGGATATCATAAATGAGAAACTATCAGAGAATATACTCGCCTGAAATCCAAAGAACAGTCTCACAGATGTCTGACTCGGTGCCTCGAAGACCTAGATATGGAATACCACATTAAAACAAGGTCCCGGAAAGAGAACAAGTCAAACTAGTCAATTTCTAGGTCAATAAATAAATTCTAAGTCAAAAGTCAACTATGGTCAACTCTAAAGTCAAACATGGTCAAACCAAGGTCAACCTCACAAGAAAACTATATAAAATAATATAGAAATAAAATACAACAATTTAGGAATAAAAATTAGATCCCAAATTATACTCACACAAAGTATACTAATAATACAAATAATACATACTCTAATATAATATATAAACAAACCAATATGTATACAAATAACATAATATATTATTACAAATATTATACCTCACAAAATGTCGCCAAAGTGACCTCTCTTTAGTAGATAGTCTATGAGTGATGTCAGATGTTTGTGTGTGTACAATCATGCGAGTATTAGTCGGCCCAAAGGAAGGTTATTACTTGGCCGAATTGCACACATACCCGTGGTGATACATGTGTGACAATTATAAAGTTTACATGTAAAAAATAACCCAATCCGAAGATAGGCTTATTATTTGATATAAATTATTGTCAATGTTTGCTCATTACACCAAGAGTACCACTTATAGTTAATATTACTATCCAAAGACTTGATATTAGCGGTGTACTAGGTATCTTGAGATGGGGTTCACCATTATTTGAATTTTTTTGACTATTTATTTTGGTTATTAATTAGAGCATATTTGTTTGTTTGTTTTGTTCTCTTTACAGCTAGCGTTACTACAATATCTGCTAATCTGAATTCAATTCCTATGCTTAATGGGACAAACTTCAAGGATTGGAAAGATAACATTTACATTGTTCATGGCTGCATGGATCTAGACATTGCACTTAGGATTGAGCGGCCCACTACTCCTAAGGATAATAGTTCCTCTGCTGAGAGAACGAACTTTGAGAAGTTGGAACGCTCAAATCGCATGAGTCTAATGATCATAAAGCGCGGCATTCCAGAGACATTTAGGGGTATAGTATTTGATGAGGTTACCAATGCCAAACAATTCCTTGTTGAAATCGAGAAACAATTTGCAAAGAATGATAAGGCGGAAACAAGCGCACTTCTGTTGTGCTTGATTACCATGAAGTATAAGGACAAATGTAACATAAGGGACTACATCATGGAGATGTCTCATATTGCTTCAAAACTTAAGCCACTTAAGCTCGACGTCCTGTCAGATGACTTGCTCGTGTATTTGGTACTACTCTCACTTCCTACACAATACAACTAGTTCAAGGTCAGTTACAACTGCCAAAAGAAGAAATAGACTCTAAATGAGCTTATTTCGTATTGTGTACAAGAAGAAGAGAGATTGAGGCAAGATAAGATTGAAAGTTCTAATTTGGCTACCATCCCTAAAGACAAGTATAAAGGCACTAAGAGAAAGAATACAAAAGAGGCTAAGAGTCCAGCCCAAAAGAAACAATAAACTGAAGCTACGGGTTGTTTCTTTTGTGACAAGCCAGGACACGTATAAAAGGATTGTACAAAGTACCACGCAAGACGTGTAAAGAAAGGATTACCTGCGCTGCCGAAAGCCAATTGAAGAAGAAAGACACATCTATGTGGGTGACGACAAGTTACTAGAAGTTGAAGCAATAGGACATTTTGGGTTATTAATTATTATTGGATTTGATAGATTTTTTTTGTACCGTCTTTTAGACGAAATTTGGTTTTAGTTCCTTTATTAGACAAATCTGGTTATCATTGTTCATTTGGAAACAATAAAGTTTGATCTATCTTTAAATTTAAAATATTATTGATAAATTTATTTATTTATTTATGTTTATGATAATCTATATTTGTTTGAAACTATTGCTTCTTATAAAGAAACCTTACATGTGGAATCATGTGATACTGCATTTTTTGGATGAGAACTGGAATTTTTTAGGATGCTTGGGGGATAAATAAAGTCAGGGACATTGTCTTTAAGGAGGAGTCAATTTTGATTCCTACTATCACTTTTGATGATCTGCAAGTTTTTATACCTGTCATTGACCAAGAAGTGAATCCGGAACCTCAACAAGACAATGTCAAATTATCTTTATAAGTCGATATTGAGCTACCTCAACAAGACAACAAAGAGGCACTCCTCATTCAAGATGAGTTAATTGTTCGTGAGGAACAAACTCAACAACCTAAAGAATCAGTGACATTAAGACGATCCATCAGAGAAAGAAGAAATATAATTTTAGATATTTGTCATATTTCTCCAAGAACATATAGAATACCGTAGAATATTGGAAGATGATCTAATCAACTTCCGTCAGGCCATGAAAAGTTCCAATTCTCATAAGTGGATTGATGCAATGAATGAGGAGTATAATTCTATGCAAGATAATAAAGTTTGGGAACTTGTCCCTTTACCAAAAGGTACGAAGCTCATTGGTTGCAAATGAATATTTAAAACCAAGAAGGATTCGAAGGATAATGTGGAGAGGTATAAATCACTCTTGTAGATAGAGGCTTTACTCAAAAGTTAGGAATTGATTTTAAAGAGACTTTTTTTTTGGTTTCTTCGAAAGACTCATTTAGAACAATCACGACAAATTTTATTTATGGACTCAAGCAAGCTTCTTGTCAATGGTACTACAAAATTTACCAAGTGGTTATCTCGTTTGGTTTTGAGATAAACATTGTTAAAGTTTGTACGTATCACAAGTTCAGTGGGAGTTCTGGTTTTGTATATCAATAAAGTACTTAATGCAAACCAGGTGACACCCGTCGCTAAAGAAGACAAGTTTAGTCTCAATAAGTGCCTTAAGTATAGCCTTAAAACTAAAAAATGCAATAGATTCCATGTTCATCAGTTGTAGGGAGTTTAATGTATGCTTAAGTATGTACGCGTCCGGATTTTGCTACATAGTTAGGATGTTAGGCAGATATTTAAGTACCTCTAATGGATCATTATAAAGCAGTCAATCAGGTTAATTAAGTAATTTAAAGAGAACAAAGGATTACATGCTCTTTATAGGAGATTGGATAATTTGGAGATCATAAGGTATTCCGTCTCCGATTTTGCTGGATGCCAAGACAACAGGAGATACACATCAGGTTATGGTTACCTGTTGGCTGGTGAAGATACATTTGGAAGAGTGTCATACAGACACTCGTAGCATCTTCCCCTATGGCAACAGAGTTTATAGTATGTTGTGAGGCATCCAATTGTGGAATATGGTTGCGAATTTTTGTCACAAGGCTGCATATACAAAAGGATGTTGAAAGACCACTCAAATTATAGTGTGACAATAAATTAGCAGTATTGTATTCCAATAACAACAGGAACTGATATAAGTCAAAGTATATTGACATGAAGATCCTAGTTGTGAAGGAACGAATTCAGAATGGTTAACTGTCCATATAGCACATTAGTCCATGTTAGCGGATCCGCTCACAAAAAAATGTTACCACCCAAGGTCTTTCATGAGCACTGCTCATATGGGTGTTATCTTATTTGAGAATATGGCAATATAGTGGGAGTTTATGTTTTATATATTTTGGTGCTATATTTGGATATGGACACATTTATGTATTTAAGTATTTTTGATATTTTTCTGATCATATATATGAAAATTCAGTTCATTCTGTTTTTATTATGTTAAAGTATTGATCTCACCAAAGTAAAGGAGGACCAGTTGGAAATAGATATGTGTTGATCACATTGCGTGTAATTTTTATACTACGCATCCATGATTGATCTATGTTGTTTAGCTATATTGGTATATGTGACCATTGATGGTTTAGTTGCGATAAGTGGCGAATGCCACTTTGATCCTATATTGATATGGTTAATGGACGAGATTGTCCGGATATATCCTACGTTAACATAGCAATTTTTGAGCTTATAAAGTTAACACAATTGTAAGGTTACATACATGACCCAGTGGAAGATTGTTGGAATTATCCAAAAATTAGGGGCCACACATGTAAAATTAATTGTGTTGTAATTAAGCCAAATTAAAATTGTCTATTTGAAAAAAAAGGCGTAAAGGTATAATTGTCATAAAATAATGTGTATATACCATAAAGATAATTCTAATTTGATGAGAGGTCAAATTAGAATTTGTAAAACCTAGAATATATATATATATATATATATATATATATATATATATATATATATATATATATATATATGGGTTATGGTCCCAACTTATACGGTCACAAATAGAGAGGATTTTCTCTTTTCTCTTCTGCATCCCCATCAAGAGAGAGAGAGAGAGAGAGAGAGAGAGAGAGAGAGAAATATTCCATCTTTGTCATTAATGGTCGTATCAAGTTGGAAGATCGAACCCCATAAAGAGACGTTCGCTACAAGATCTATCAAGCCAAGCAATATATTCATGTACGCTTCTGCAATTAATTTATGTTCTTCATCTAATGAATCAACGAGTACAATAAATATCCAACAATTTGTATGTATGAGAACCTGAGGATTATACTGGATGTCAAGAGAGAAATGGTAGGAGAGAGGAGACATAATTTGGTAAATTTATTATGAAGTCATGTGTAAATTTATTGAAAAAACAACTTGAAGGGTACAGTGGTCCTAAAGTGGCAATATATAATTTAAAAGAATTAATTATTATTATCCTCCATATCCTAAGTCTAACTCCACTATTCCTAATGTTGTTTTAATTACTACTACCTCCCATGCATTCATAGTTTGTTAATGGTCCTCCCTCCAAAAAAATATTGTCTAATTAGAAGGTAACACTAATAAAAAAATGGGAGGTGATTCAAAAAACTATTAGTAATAGTAGGTAACAAATAATGTTCACCTTTTTTTCTTCTTTTTCTCTTTTATTTTCATTAACAAACAACAAATTTATAAGTTCCAGTACTTGAATCTTTGCTATCTTAATAAATAGAGTCGATCAGATGTTTCCTGCTCCATGCTAATTGATTTTTATTTATCCAAAAATTAAGAAGAACTTTTATTGAATGATTTTGGTGATCTCACTTGAACAATATCGATCATTTTTCTGCGAGTGCAGGGTGCCTGTGGGATTGAATGTGGATGAAGTGAAGGGGGCTTTCAGCAACATGCAGTCGACTTCGATGTCACTGCCAGGATCAGTGAGAATAGTTGGAGTCAAGAGAAATTAATTAGGTACTGCAAGGTTGAAGGTGCATGGCCTAGCTGTTTTATTTGGTACTGTAACAGTCCTACCAATTGGAAGAACTGTCAAAGATTTTGACAGTCCTGACTAATCGTCCAAGTGGACGAATTTTCGAAGTTCGAAAAACTTAAAATGGCATCGAAACTTTGGAAATCTCAAAAATGAATCATAAACCAAATTTTGGTTACTAGAAGATGGAATTTAGGCATGAACATTGATTTAGAACAAATATTTTGAAGAATTTTTATCGGAGCATATCAAAACTTACTCGGGACTAGTCAGGATTGGGGCTAGTCCAGTTTAGATGAACTTTTACTTAGGGCAGCCAGTTTGTTACTAGGGTTGCCCCCCTCCACCCTCCCCCCTAAATCCCTCCAAACTCCCCTAAAATCAAATAATTCTAACTTTCACTCTCTCTTCAAAATTTTAAACTTCTTCTTCTCCACCTCCTCCAAAACCCTAATCTTCTTCCCAATCATCTTTCCAATCCTCCCACAAATCATCTTTCCAATTTTGTTCTTTCATATTATCCATTTGTAATTTTAGGTTTTGTAATTTTGATAAATCTTCTTCCCAATCATTCTAAATGTCCAAAAGATCATTGTATAGTAACATAAAATATGTTTTAGATTAACTTTGGACGAGTTTTTGAACTTTTGAAACCATTATAGGGATTCGAAGTTGGTACAGTCGCTGGTTGGAAGACGAAAGACTGTAGAAAATTTCTACAGTCCTGAATACTTCAAGGACTATCAATTTTTTTGACAGTTCTAATGAAAACTTGTGGTAAATTAGGACTGTCAAAAAAATTGACAGTCCTAACTATTTTTGACAGTCCTGATTTACAATAAGTTTTCACTTTGACTGCAAAAAATTGGACAGTCCTACTATACTGTATTTTTTTTAAATTTTAAAGTTCTTGGATTTTTAATTTTTTTTTGATTTTTAGTTTGATTTATTTTAGATTCACTAGGAATATTATTTTTCTTTAAATCTACCGTAATCAAAATTTTAAATTTTCTTATTACGATTACTAAATTATTATTAATAGATAATTTTGTCATTATAAAAAATAAAAATAAATTTTTGTCCCATTTTTAGTCTTCTTCACACTGATGTATTATATGATAACGTTTACCAATTTTTACTTGTTAACAACGAATTATTGGAAAAGAAAAATAATCAAAGTCAAATTTGGAGATCGAAACATCATTATTTTTTGATTATGAAGTTACTAAAAGTCCGTCAAACGGTGACACTATCTATCCCATACTACTTTCGATACGCTCGATTTGGCACCAACTGGGCCTCGTTTCGATCTCCCAGACAAAAGTTATGATCCTTTAAAATTTAAATTTTATACTTTTGTTTGTAACATGTGTGTCTGACCTCGGACTTGGATTCTTCCTACATGAATTATGTTACTATCATCGAGGGCATACAAATCGACCTATTGTTTGATAAAAACTAATTTTTGAGTAAATAATTATGGTCACTCGAAGTCTGCTCTACGATATACATTATTTTTTTCGGTAGCGCCAAGGGAACAAAGTTTACATTAGGACTATCAAATTTTTTGACAGTACTAATTTAAAGCTATTGGAATATTAGGACTGCCAAAAATTTTAACAGTCCTAACAATAGTCAGGACTGACAGTCCTATGATACTTGAATATTTTAATCCAATTTTACACTTTTTTATGTATTATAGGACTGCCAAATTTTTTAACAGTTCCGTATAAAGTTAGAACTGTCAAAAATCTTGACAGCCCTAATATTATTAGGATTGACAAATTTTTTGACAGCCTTAACTTTATACATGACTGTCAAATTTTTTGACAGAACATCATCGTTCCCGTCGCGACTGTGCGCGAATTTCAGAAGTTCAAAAATCCTAGAATGTGTTCGAAACTTCAGAAATTTTTCTCTAAATGAATCATAAACCTTATTTTAGTCCCTAGAAGATGAAATATATACATGAATATGGACATCTAACATATTTGTAATTTGGAAGATGAAAGAAGCAAAATATGAAAAGATTTTTTTTTTTGTGGCTTTTATACTCTTTAGTGGACTAGTCCTAAGTAAATTTTTTTGTGACAAACTTATAATTATAACAAACATTTTTTTGCTAGTCCCGAGTAAGAAATGATGTGCCTCGATAAAAATTTATTTTGAATTTGGGAGAGGAAGGGGAAGAAGATGAAAATAAAAAAAATAAAAAAGTTGGCTGTATACTATGTAGTGGATAGTCATAAGTAATTTTTTGGGATGACAAACTGGTAAATATAAAGAAAAAAATTTGGTCTGTCCTGAGTAAATTGTGTAGGCTAATTCTAAAGGCACTCCAAACATTACTTAGGATAGCACTAATTTTGGCTTTTTTTTATTTACCAGTTTGCCACCGAAAAAATAACTTCAGGTTAGCCCAATTTTTTTCAGGACTGTCAAACAATTTGACAGTCCTTCCAATAGGAACGAAGGACTGTCAAATTTTTGACAGTCCTAGAGAACGATAGATTGGGATCTGCCTCCGCCTCCTCCCTCCTCTTCTTCCCTCCTCCCTCCTCCGCCTCCTCGTTCGACGGTTGGGGTTAGGATTATGATTTGGGGTGGAAGAGGGGAGAATTGTGATGTCCTGAGTAATTTTTTTAAAAAATTTGAACTGTCCTAAAATAATGTGTTGTCCTAAGTAATATTGGAAGTGACTTTAGAATTAGCTATCAAAATCTAATAATATCAATTTACACCATCAACCTTGTAAATTACATTTTTAACCCATACACAAAATATAAACCCACCCGCCCCCAGCCAATCCCCGACCAGTTCTACACATTTTCCCCAAATATTTCCGTCCCATCCCCCTCTCGTCTCGTCTCCGTCCTTCCGAGTGCGGAGGAGCCGTCCTCTCCTCCTCTTGCGTGCGGCGGAGCCCGATCCCCTCCCCAGCTCCCTACTTCCTCCTCCTCCGTCGCCGCCGTCCGGGGCTTGGAAACCCTACTTCGGCAAACCTGAGGTGAAATCCCAAAATCTAGGGTTTAGGAATTGTGGCACACTAGTTCCAGAGTTTGAAAGGGTTTCAATCCATATTTTTCAGTACCAGTTCTCTCAGTAATTTCAGTATTGGTTGAATAAGAGAACTCTGGATTCGTACTTTTGTGGTCTACGCTATTTCCATAAATGTAGTACATGGTTTGGTTAATGGCTTCTTGACATCTTGGTCGTCATTTACCAAGCACTATAAAGCTTAGAAAGTCCTTCAAATGTTTTTCCTGATGTTCAATGTTTTGAATACTGGAAATAACTAGAAAGTTGGGAGGATGGATATATTCCGGGCTTTAGTTATAAGGATCTGGCCATGGAATTATAGAAATGGTATGTTTGTTTCGAAGTATCATAAGTAGATTTTCAAACTTGAAGACAAATCTAACTGAAAGATCATCAAAATTTTGATTCAGCTCAGAAGTTTGAATTAGTATACCCACACACTGAAAATGAAAACATTTTTACTGATTACTAAAACATGATTTGTTTAGAGCACAACCATTCAAATAGAAAATGATTTTTTTAAAAGAAAATTATTAAGTTCGTAGATATGTTGGTTATATGATACTATGTGATGTTAGTTTGATATACCTAACTTTTTGGTAAAATTGCATTTAACAATTTTCTGATTGAGAAATGGTTCTACCGGATTTTAAGAAAAATCAGCAAAGCCTCCTTTGTATTTCTTACTCTGAAAATATTTATAATGCAATTTATACGAACTGGAGCAACCCTCCGTAGAATTTGTAAATATAAATTTCCTCCGTGGACAAACTCACACCGAAAATCACCATAAATATCACATATCATAAATTAACAAGAGAGTTTACAAGAATTTTTATCGAAATTACTAACTTTGCTATGTCGAGCAAGCGCATAGGAGGCAAACGCTTCGAACACAACATAAGAACAAAAGACTACAAAGCTTAGCAAGTTAAACAAAAATACTACTTAGGTCATGTAACCACTTAAATTAGGGTTAAGATTTGGAAATCTCTATACTTATTAAGCATTAAAATTCACTATATGCTGAATTCTATTGAAAATGTTGAGCCAAATATTCAATTTTCGGGTTTGGATATCGACCAAACCTAAGATACTAAGTGTCATGTAATCAAGTGAAGTTGTACTTATCAAAAATTGAAATTGAATAAAATAAATCAACACTAAGGCTGAATTTTATTAAATTGATTAAACTTTGGCTATGTTGTCTAGTTTTAGGCTCCAACACTCCCTACACATTATGCAAATCAATATCAATATCGGACTAGCGTAGTAAGCTTTCTACACTCAGTTATATCAAATTTTCTCTCTCTAAACAATATGTAGACTAAATTAAGCCTAAAAGTGACTAAAATTGGTCGAAAGTCCAATTTTTGGACCCGACATAGCCCCACACTTTGAAACTAATTGACACTGAACTAGGGTACTAGGGTTCATATACCTAAATATTTCAAGTTTGGTATTATTAAATTAAATGTTTGCTGAAATTAATGAGTAAAGGGGTTCCAACCAGGTCTAGAGGACAATTTTGGCCCCAACATGGCCCAAAGTTAACTTAATTAGATATTGATTTTAGGATACTATGTCTAACTAGTCTAAAATAAATAATGGCACTAACTCTACGTACCAAACATACTAATACTATGATCTCGAATTTAATTAATCGAAGGCTCGGATGACATGAACAAAATGGTCTTTATTAGGTAGATCATCTTCCTAGTACGTCAATTGTTGCTTCTTCCATTCAGTAGCATAGGAGACTTGGACATCCTTCATTATGTTTCTTACATACTATGTTACCTAATTTATCATTATCTAAATTTATTTGTCAGTGATGCATTCTTTGAAAGCATTATCGCTCCTCTTTTCATCCAGTTAATAAACAAAACAACATGACTCACCTTTTGCATGACATGATTATATCTTCTTTGTTCTATGTCCGATCTTCTGTCTGTTTTTTAAATCTTTGTGGCCAAAATTTCTAATTAATTTGATGTTTGCATCAAGGTTCTTTACTCTGATAGTGCTTAGAAGTACGTGAGCATGGAGTTTCTAGCATTCTGTCAGACTTATGGCATACTCCATCTGACTTCTTGTTAGTATACTCTTTAGCAGAATGATATTATGGAACGTAAGAATAGACACCTTCTGTAGGTAGCTCATTCTCTTATTATTAATATGAATATGAATGTTCCCAAGAACTATGGTCTTAGTTCCCAAGAACGTAAGAACGTAAGAATAGACACCTTCTTGTTAGTCATTTCTCTCCCTACCACTATTTTTTTGGTATTACTGATGATTCTTGTATAGATACTACAATACAACTTTTTGTTCCTACTCTCTCTCCGTTGACTTCTGATGAATGTGTATCTCTACCTATTGCTCTTCGCAATGGTAAGTGCTCTTGTGCTAATGTCCATCATATTTCTTTGTTTTTTATCACCATTTAATACCATCTGGTCGTATATTTATTTCTTCTTTGGCTGCCATCACTTTTTCTTACTTTGTTCAGGAAGCACTTCAATAACCAGGTTAATTTGTCGCTATGGTTGAGGGCCTGATGTTCTACACTCTAACCAAATTTGGATATTGGTATCCTTGCCCTCAGATAAAAAGGTGGTTAGATGTAAGTGAGTATTTACTGTTAAACAAAAGTAGATGGCTCGATTGATCGACTTAAAGTCCGCTTAGTGGCTAAGGGCTTTACCCAACATTATGGTTGGTTATGTTAAGACTTTTTTACTTGTTGCTAAGTTGACTTCTGTTCGAGTTCTTCTATCTTTGGAAGTTTCCAGGAATTGGTCTCATCATTAATTTGAAGTGAATAATGCTTTCCTCATTGACGATACTTCGGAGTATTTTTATGCAGCAACCTCCAAGCTTTGAGCGATTAGGGGACTCTATTGTTTGTCTCCTAGAGAAGTTCTTGTATAATCTGAAGCAATTACTATGTTTGTGGTTTGACAAATCCAACAGTCTTGCAACAGATTGGATTTATTCGTACCAGCTCATTTACATCCTTATTTACACATCAAAGGTGTCAAGGTATAGTAATCTTGTTTATGTTGATGACATATCTTCGGAGATGATTCTACTGGCATTTATAAGGTGAAAGAACACTTAGCCTATCATTTTCATATAAGGGAACTTGGAGCACTAAGATACTTTTTTGGTATTGAGGTATCGCGGAGTTCCGGACGATAGCAACTTACCACAAATTTGCATTGGATCTTCTATATGAGACACGATTCCTAGTTTGTAGACTAGCAGACCCACCTATGGATTCTACAGTCAAACTATCCAGATTGAACTCTTTATCAAATCCTCTTTTATCTGATCAAGGACATTATAAACGACTGGTTGTGAAGCTAATTTATCTTACTGTCACTCGTCCAGACATTGTCTATAATGCGAGTACGGTGAGCTAATGTGTAGAATCCTTTAACCTCATCTTTAGGCTGTTGAAAAGATTTTACACTACATAAAGGAAACTCCTGGACAAGGCATCTCTACAGATCTTTTACACTGTCGGTTACGCCTTTGCAGATTGCTAGATCAATTGATGATCGTCGTTCTACCAATGATTACCTTGTCTTCATGGGAGACAATTTGGTTACATGGAAGAGTAAAACAACAAAATGTAGTTATTTGTGTTTCTGTTGAGGCCGAATATAGAGCCATGACACATGTCGTTAGTTGATTTTGTTAAGCTCACTCCTTACAGATCTTGGAGTCACATCCCCTCTTCTTGAGCTATTGTCTACTCTACAATTAGACTATGATCCATATTACTGATAATCTAGTCTTTTATGAGAGGACTAAGCATATCTAGATAGACTGTCACTTTATTCGAAAAAAGTTAGAAAAGAAAGTAGTCCTACAACACGCTCAACTGGCATATATCTTCACCAAACCACTGCTTGTATACCTCATTTACGCTTGGGCTAAAGGAGGATGTCATGACGTGCTCCTATAAATGTACGAAGGCTTCTCATGTTTTATTGACTTCAATAAATTTACGAGTTCTTTCTGAATTTCACTATGTAACTCTGATATGATTTATATATACTGTCATGCTAGTGTTATTTTTATCTACACATATTGTTGTTATGTTTTTCTACTACTATGGAGTTTATTATGTTTTACCAGTGTCGTTGTATCATGATGCTTGGTAAACTAATAAAATATGAAGGCAGTTGAATAACTTATGATGTTTTACAATTGATGATAAAAAAAAACTCCTATTTGTTTGTTCACATAATTCCCATTTTCTCTTTCACTCCTACATGTATACTTGGTTGCTTTCTTTGAAGGACTACTGCTTAGCTTTTAACTCTCTCTACAATGTCTGGAGAGGAAGAGGAGAACGCCGCGGAGCTAAAAATTGGCGAAGGTTTGTGACTCAAGAATCCAATTGTTTCATTGGCTTGTGGTTGTGCTTGCTATTCTTGGGTAGTTAGTAACTTCATAATGAAAAGGAGATCTTGATAACTGCGGTTTATGGTCGACTAGCTTGTGTAGATAATGATTGATTTATTACACACAAACTTAAAACTCTTTTTTTTTACGGAAACAGAATATTTGCGAGTATTTATTTTACAGATTATAAACTTTTAATATAGATCATCCAACACAAACACTGAGGGTCTGCTTGGCAATTATGGTAGTAGAGGTTATGAGGTATTTTTAGAGTACCGGTTATTAATGGTTATGAGAGGCCCGGTTTTGAGTGGTTTTAAGTAGCGGCTTTTAAACCAATCTAATCCATGCTTGATAACGAGCGGTTTTGAAAAGCTTTTACAAGAATAAATGAAATAAATTAAAAAAATCGCTCAAAAATCACTGATTTGGGGTGTTTATAAAGCCACCCAAAATTATATTTCACCGGTTTTGGGGGGTTTTTGAGCCGACCAAAACTAGTGCCTCATAAAAATTACCAAGCAGGGGTTTTCATAAACGGTCGGTTCAAATAAACCCCCAAACCGATGAAAATACCGTTACCAAGCAGACCCTAAGTTTACAGAGAAATAAGCTTTTCAACTATTTTCTTAACTTGGATGCTTAATTGCGATGTCTATCTTCAATATAGATGTTGATATGAGCTCTTCAACTCATTACCTTGCCCCGAAGTATTATTTATATTAACAAATTTAATATCATTGTTATATTACTTTTCCCTAAACTTTTCATTTCATTTATCATATAAAAATATAAAGTGAATCAAAGAAGTTGAAAGAGTATGTTTATAGGAAGAACTGAACCATAACCACAAAGAACTCAAAAACCCATTCTAACATCTGGAAAATGTCAAGCAAAGGCCGAACTAGATTACTGTTTGCTTTTTGACCAAATGGTTGAACCAAATAGAATTTTCAGTTGATCTTTTCTTTACAGAGTTTTTGAAGGCCAAATGTCTCATGAATGGTGAAGTAGCACGAATTCTCGATCGCAAACTAGAACATCTTCAACAAATGTCTGATGATCCTACAAGCCAAATATCACAGTGGGTGTTACTAAACATTCATTAATTCTGTCGTATTTTACTACCTTTTGCCGTGGCGGTTTGTGCAAAGGAAAGTAGCTAACTGACTTCTTCTGCAGGGTGTTTGAGAAGTCACATCAGTATGTGAAGCGTTTTAGTCGTGTGAGAAATGCTGATGCTGTTACACAAGTTCGAGAGTATCCTTTACTTTCCAGAAGTGGTAAATAAAAAGTCATACTGGTTGTCTTTGCAAAAGTCGACTTGCAGATCTTAACCCATTTTATTTTTAGTTTTGAAGAAAGTACTTGGAATTTTTGCAAGCTTGTTATATTCATCACTCTGTGTCTCTGTTTAAGTTTGTTTTTTAAGAACGTCTTTGGTTCTAATTTCAACGTCATAAAGTTCCTTGACTCCATGCCAGAATCCTAAGCAGGTATAAATTGACCGAATTTGAGGTATAGCTACATTGAGCTACTCATCAAATTTGGCATCAGATCTTGTAAATGAGAACAAATTAAGTTTAGATGTTTATTTGGAATTTGCAGCTTTGTGTGATCGGGAATCTTTGTCCTGAAACTGTTGAGGAAGCTATTGCTATGGTCCCATCTATCAAGGTAATATTGGCATGTAATGCTATCTTAATTATTATTCTTCCATCTACTGCATGTACCACAGATTTTATCAATTTAAATCGAGTACAATGTATGGGTTTTTCTCTAGATGGATATTTAATGAGCATCTTATATTACCATCTTGTAACGTATTTGATACCTTTTGTTTTAGCACTAACATGATGACTGTATGAAACCAAAATAAGGTGTAGTTTCCCATCTCTACCAGTGTACATCCAATTCTAGTAGGATTCTGAAGGGTTCGACCATGTCGACCCCATGGATTAAGTCATCTGCAGAATTTCATTCAAATTTGATGTTTTCATCAATTTTTCGTGTCCCTTCTACAAGAAAAGGAACATGGATATGATATACAAGTGTTCTTTGATACCTATCCAAATGATATTTTTGCATAACAATGCTTTAAAATTCATATCCAGGGTATCGTTCATATCCCATATACACACATTTGAGTTGGATGATAAATTCAGTAATTCACATAAAGTGACCCACATTAAGCTTCTTCTTCTTAATCTTTTTCTCCATATAAAGCCTTCTATTAAGTTAAAATTATATCCAGGGCTGTAGTGGAGCTGAGCCATGCTTTGAATGTTCAAGCTCTGCTTGTTTATGGTTGGGAATTATTGAGCTGGCTCAAGCTTAGAGGGCTTTGTTCAATCTCGAGCGCAAGTGGGCAGCACACGAGCTACTCGGATCGATAACAACTTGCGAGGTGGCCGTCTCGATAACAGCTCGTGAGCTGCTCAGTTCGACAACAGCTTGCGAGCTGCTCGACTCGAGCTTGATTCAAACTCGAGTGTATATTATATTCTGACCAAAGGGCCTTGACGGCAGGGTAGGATCAAGGTTTTCGGACCCCTTCCTATGAGTATTGGTGTAGGCATCGGCAGTTTCTATAGTTTCATTTGGTTCTTCATTTCGGAAATCCAAAAATGATAAAAGTCGGTTAAAAAGCGATAAAAAATATTTGATACATTTAGATATAATTTTATGTATTGTATATTGTTTCTCGTTACTTTTAAATGGAATAATATTCACTTGCAATAGATACTATTATTTTTTGTTTGCATTTAGACATAGTATAACCACAATAAATAATTTTAAATGAATAATATTAATATGGATGAATGTTGTGAATTTAGAGATATATACTTGACAAATGATGATGTTTACACTTTATCAATAAGGATTCATATATAGTAAAGTTGGTACTCTTCGACTCAACTGAATCATTGTGTTGACATTATTTTTTTTCGTTCTTTTATCTTTTTTCGTTCAATTTTTCTCTGTCGTCGATATTGGTCAGTATCTGTCGACATAAGATAGGAACATTTCAAAACCGCATCAGACATATTGTATTGGTATTGGCTGATACCACGGACTTTGGGTAGGATGCGGTCATGCAAATGCCAACGATGGAAAAGACGAGGATCCTGTGGGAAGGATAGAGATGACAATGGTGAGGTAGAGGAGGATGAAGTCTTAATGGTACCAAAAAAAATATTATCCCAAATTTTTGGGGTCGGCTGCTTGAATCATTTTCTTCCATTAAGGGTTGTCCTCTGAACAATAACAAAAACCATATACTTTAAAACTTCACCCAATGTTTGTTGAGACCATTAAGAGCTCATTTAACTACTATCTTATTGCTCCTACTATCCAGAGCATCTATCAGTCTTTGTTGCATATGTTCATACTCCAAACCACCTTAGGATGATTTTTTTGGATCTAAAATTGACGTCACCTCTAACTTATTATGAATACGATCATTTCTTATCATATTGTTTAATGACTTGTTACCCATCCATCTTGGCATTCTTATATTGGTTGTACTAATTTTCTAACATGTTTTGTTAAATGTCCAATACTCTTATAGCTGGTTTTATAACAATCTTATTGAATTTTCTTTCAACTGTAAAGATATCTTGTGATCACAAAATGCTTCAGAAGTACTCCATTCCAGTCATTCTGTTTTAATTTTTATGCATGACATCCTTCGCAATCTCCATATCATGATGAATGATTGATTATAAATTTCGAAAACTATCAATCTTAGGTATCTCATGTCCATCTATATTTATTTTCTCTCATTTCTCTGACTCTAGTTAAAGTTACATTCATATACTTGGTTTTGTCATACTAAATTAAAGACCCTTTGATTTCAAAAATTTCTCCCCATACTTCTATCTTAGCATCAAATTCTTCTCTAATCTCATCGACCAACACAATATTGTCAGCAAACATCGTATACCATGGAATCTCCTTCTTGAAATGTGTAGTAATTTCATCCATATAGCACAATAAGGTAAAGACTTAATGCTGAACCTTAATGTTAGCAAACAATAGTAGGAAATTATTTGATATCCTCTAAGAATGGTTTGCACGGTCGTTGTAACTCCATCATACATATCATTAATAGTCCATTATATCTACTATAAACTTGTTTTTTTCTCCAAAACCTATACCATATTATCTCCTTAGGAACTCTATCATAAGTTTTTTCAAGTCAACATAAACATATGTAAATTCTCTCTAAAAATTTCCATTGATCTTCTTAATATGTATTTGACTTCCATAGAATATCTCCTCAACATAAAACCAAATTGATTCTCGGAAATCCTAGTTTTTTTTTTTTAAAATCATTACTCCATTACTCTCTCCCATAGATTTATTTGTGGTTCATAACGCTCAAGTAGCTTTCTTGGTTGGGTCTCTCTTGCTTGTACCTACTTGGTTTGGAAGTTGGCACCATTACAGAAGGTTATGTTAGGTTGATAGCCAGCCATACAAAATTCATTCAATTCCTTGTGGAGTTTTCTCTTGCTCCAAGACCTGATTTTGACAAAAAGAATGCTTGGATGATAACGGCCTTTGAATATGGTAATAATTCATGCTTCAATCCTTATAATCATAAGTGTTTGCATACAACTATTGCTGTCCTCGTGCAGCAGTATGTCCTACGCTTGTACGTCTTGGATTATGACATTTATATTTGAGCTTTAGTTGGTGAAAGGTGGATGATAGATGATAACTTGATAAGATAAATAAGTGAATGAACTGATAAGTTTTTGTTGATGACAAGGAAAAGCTGTCACAAAGCTATATTATGATGTCTTGTTTTACAATGTCACCACTAAAATATCCATACTAAAATATCTAATTATATCTTATTATGAGTCCAATGATTTTTATATAAAGAATTGCATAAGCTAGACCAGAAGAGAACATACACTACATCATATCAATCCCATTTGATAGGAAATAGTGAAGATCTTTTTACCAGTCGCAATCAGAACTTTTTTCTATTTACTCTTTTAGGGCAAATTCTAATCTTCAAAGCAGTCGTTGAATATATCTCAATGTTTTCTATACGTTTTCATGATTGCATAGTTAAAACTTTACTTACCTGTATTAATAATTTTGTTTGATTTTTACAGACTAAAGGACGTGGGCTTGATGAGGATTCTATTGAGAAGATGTTGCACGATCTTTCTCTCATCAAGAAATTTGAGTAGTGAATTTACATATAATAGGCATGTACTCTTATTGTTGTCTCTTTACGGTACACGGAAAAACTTTGATAATAACTGGATCTTTTTAGGAGGACGAACTGAGAATCACTTCTTTCAAAATCCTTTCACCTGGAAGGGAATATCGGAAATTGTTTGATTCCATGTAATATCCTTTTATCTGTATTGCTCACTTAATCCATCCTGTTATCATCTGTTCACACGTCTTTTCCTATTCAACTCCATACTATAATTTCTTTACCTGTACGTAATTTCACAATGTATATCATTTCTGCAAATATTTTGGCTTCCATTCTTTTTCAACACAGAGAAACTGTACAGAAGGAAATTATAGATCGAGTTTTATTGGCTCTCCACTGCGTACTTTTAAAAGTAGAAAAACTAGCTATTATTTAATCGTGTTTTAAATTTTGTTGATTTGGTTCATACATTTAACTAGAGGATGAAACAGAGCATCTTGTGAGCTCAGGCTCGCCTAGATAACAGCTAGCTAGTCTCGGCTTCATTAAGAATGTCTGATACTAGTGTCGTATACTTATTTATTTTAGAGAAATTTTGGCTTACCTTTTACTTTATTTATCATATTTAAGGGTGAATTTGACAGTTTTTCTATAATGTACAAGATTTTTCACTTTTGACGGATTTCGTCTAGTCATGACGGTCAACTGCTTTGACCAAAATGTCTCTCATTGTATTCTTCTTTTTTCTTTCCATCCTCCTTTTCCTTCGGACAAGCTGTTGCCGTCGTCGCTCTCCCCTCTTTCGGCCACAGCTCTCCCCTCCGTCCCTGCCACCGCTGCTCGCTCCCCCTCCCCCCCTCTCCGCCACCGTCCCTCACTTCCGCATTGGAACAGACCAGGAAGGAGCTGCCAAGCATCTGCTTACACTTGATGATTCCCTAGCTGGTTTTGAAGAAGAGTGGTTCTCGATACTAGAGCAGCTCAAGGCATTGGAGGGGAAATTATTCTCCTTAGATGATGATGGTGATTTAAAGATATTAAAGGAGTCAGCATCATTTTCCAGAACGAAATGGCTACGGTCTTGATGGCGAATTTGATGCTGAATCCTCCGGAGATGATCTCAACATTAATGGTTCTGTGAATGGCTCCGAAGCTAATGGGGAGTTCAATCACAATGCCGTAGCAATTGTGGAGAGCGAAAAAAGACGTTCTCGGGATCCTCTTACAAAGACCCCTGGTCATATACACAACAAAGATCACCAGAAGCAGCGGAGGTGAGGGTTGAGAGGAAAGAGAAAAAAAATAATGAAAAATATATTTTGGTCAAAAAAATTTGGACAAAGCAGTTGACCGTCATGACTAAACGAATTCCGTCAAAAGTGAAATGTATTGTACATTATAAAAAAATTGTAGGATGCATCCTTAAATATGATAAATAAAGTAGGATGTAAGTCAAAATTTACCTTTATTTTAAAGAGGTACATACTACAACAATCCCATGACCTAAAATTGAAAAGTATTAACCACCACAACCACCACCCACACACACACTTCCATCTCCATCTCCTCCTCTTATCTAACTCCATATTTTCCACAAACATCTTAAAACCGCATAAACAAAGAATTTGTACATTATGATGATAAATAGCAAGCACAAATAATTTATGAAAATAACAATAAACACAAAACACAAAATATATCGCCCTACGTCCCTTGGGACAATAGGAGAATGACTTCATTGAATTAAGAAAAACATAACAAGAGTGGGTACAATAATATCGTATAGTACAAACCCTAGCTTGTGAGATCTCCAACGAGCTCTCAATCTTATTCTTTCTTAATTCTCTTAGGGTTTCTTTAGAAATTCACTAAGCAAGACCTCCTTAAACCTCAAGCTCACCATATTAGGGTTAACAAAACCCCTATTATAGCTCTCATAAATTTACCAAAATAGGAGCAATCCAAATCGTAGAAGCTTGAACATGATGCGACGGCATACTGGTAGTATGTCGACGGTATACCATCAATATGCTTGATGCGTAGAATTTTTTCTCCTCAAACTTGTTGGAACGAAGTCATATTGTAACGCTATAATGACGATATACTGGTTTGTAGCTGTTGCTACAGTTTGGCTCTTTTGAGTCCTTTCTCGTTGTTTTGATTCTCCGATAAGCAGACGACGTCCGTCGCTCTTTGTAGTTGAATATTAGCCACACTACAACAATATCCACATTGGCTTGTCGTTCAACTAGCCACCTTATCAAACAGTTGCTTATGTCTCCATGATCCTTCATAGTTTAGCTTCTCCTTAATATTCCTTTGCCCATCGATACCGACACAGTCTTTCACCAGTACTGCGAAAGTGAAGTCCAACACGGATTTTCATCCAGAACCGAAAAACTTTCACGACCCTCCTACCGAGACCGCGAACCTTCCTTACACCTGAGTAATTGAATAAAAGTCAAGCTAAACTTGAACTTCTCCATAGGAACCACCTTCATTAGCATGCCCCTCAGATGTACTTTAGTTTCAATCTTTTTGACTTGAATCTTGTGATATTGTAAGTAGATGTGTTTCGTCAGACTATATACTTGATTCTTCACGAGATTAATCATATTTTGATGGTCACATAATGTGGGAACCTGCACTTTTTTAAATTCGAACTCTCTAACTAAGCCTTTTAATCATATGACCTCCTTCGTTGCATCTATTGTCGTCATGTATTCGTTCTGACCCTGTAGTGGAAAGCGCCACGATATCATGAAAGGTCTACTTCCAACTTGCTTGAGAATTCGTAAGTGTGTATACATACTTTGAGTTGAACTTCTTTTATCCAAGTCACTAGCATAATCAACATCTATATAACCCTACAACTAGCTCGATCCGTGTTCTAACTTGTGAAACAATAAACCATGATCCTTAGTGCACTTAAGATATGGAAGTATCGACTTAACCACTTTCCAATAAAGCCTTCTTGGATTTGACATGTATCTACTTACAAAACTGACCGTATATGACAAATTGGGACGAATGGACATCATTGCATACATCAATGATCATACTTCACTCACATGCCAAACCTAAGACATATTTACCTTCTTCTTCGCTAACTTCAGACACTCGATGTAGGTTAACTTGAAATGACTGGTGATATATAGAGGTACTCACATGTCTTGACTCCTTCATGTTGAATCTCTGTAGCACCTTGGTAATATACTTCCTTTGGAATGGCCATATCTTTTTAGCCTTCATGCCTTGACTTATTTCTATCCCTAGGATTTTTGTGCTCCACGTTAATCCTTCATGTCAAATTCTGCACTTAATGAAGCTTTGAGTGCCCTTATTTCCATCATACTCCTTGAAGCAATCAATGTGTCATTGACATATAAAAATAGATATATCGATTTAAAGCATACTTGAGACGATTCAAGTACTTATATCGAGAGGAGCTGGTCTTCAACTTAAATGAGTCGAACTGCTTATACCACTGCATGCTAGACTGCTTAAACCCATAAAGATACCAATTGAGTTCACATACGTGATCCATTTTGTCGAGCTCCATGAAAACTTCGGGCTACCTTATGAAAATCTTCTATTCCAACTCCATGTGTAAAAAAGATGTTTTAACATCCATCTCCTCTAACTCCATATCCTAAGATGCTACCAATGCAAAAAACACTCGAATAGATGTATGCTTGACCATATATAAGAGTATTTGTTGTAGTCAATCCCTTCTTTTTGAGCATAACCCTTGACAACCATCCGTGCTATGTACTTCTCATTCTCCTTTTTGTTGAATACCCACTTTCATCCAATAATACTCTTTTATTTTGGCAGCTTAACCAAACCCCACATACCATTCTTCCAAAGTGATTCCATCTATTTTGTCATGTCAACTATTCGACGATCCTTGTCCTCTTTTCCAATATTCTCCTTATAATCCTTGTCCTCCATATCGTTAAAACCATACCATACTTGTGCCTTATGCACATGACCTAATCTCCTCAGTGCTACAGTTTATGGGCCCTCATTGGGTTAGCTCTTATCCACCATCTCCTCAAACTGCTTGTCCACCTCCACATCATTTGGATGTAAAGGTGCTTCGATGTCCACATCCTCTTGAGTGCCAAAATCCCTCACCTCGATTTAGTCATCATCTCGTAATGTGCTACTCGTCTCCTTATTCTCTTCTCCAACATTTTTCAGCATGGAAACCTCGTCGAAGATCATATCTTAACTAGTGAATACCCTTATGTTTTTTATATCTCACAACTTGAAGCCTTTGATTCCTTATTGGAACCTTAAGAAAATATACCTTTTTGACTTTGATTCCAATTTGGTTATGTCCTTCTTTTTTATGAGTGAATAGGCAGGACACCTAACCAAATGTAATGAAGCAAAAGCTGTTTGGCTCTCCTCTCCATACCTCTTCAAAAATCTATAGATCGATGGCAATAAAAGGGGAACTATTAACCAAATAGCACGCATGACTTACTATCTCTGCCTAGAAGTTCTCCGTAAGACGTTTATAACAATATCTCCTGACTCTCTCTATGAGTGTCCTGTTCATGCACTTCACTACCACGTTCTTCTCACAACACTTTTAAATAGTCCATTTTCTCTATATTCAATGCTCTTTGCATAAGTCCTGAAACTCCTTTGGGGTGTATCACCTCCATTGTCTAACCGTAAATACTTTATTGTTTATCCCTTTTGTGTCTCCACGAATGTCTTCCACTCTCAGAATCTAATAAATTCTCCTTATTTGTGTTTGGAAAAAATATACCAAACCTTGCTTAAGAAATCGTTAATGAAAGTGGCATAGTACTAGACACCTCCCTTTGATCGAACCGGTGATGCCCCCTATATATCTATGTGAATGTAATCGAGGAGTCCTTTGGTCTTGTGCACCTACTATTTGAAGCCTACCTTATGTTACTTACCCATTGTACAATACTTACAGAAATTAAGTTTGCACTCCTCTAAACCCTTTAACAACACTTTTTTGTGAAACTGACGAAGTCCCTTCTCACTCATATGGCCAAGAACCAAACGCCACAACTTGTTAGTATCCTCTACATGCTTATCTGTAACAATGATTATACTACCTATAATATTGCTCCCATCCAACCGATACAATTTTGACGACATGCATTGGCCCTTTACACCACCATGTTACCTTTGATTATCTTAAAAAAATGAAGGTTGACCAACAAACTTGCATATTTTCGCGTCCAATATGCCTAGAGAAATGAGTCTCCTTTAATTTTAAAATGTGCCTCATGTTTATTAGTGTCTGCATACTTCTATCAAACATCTGAAACTCGATGTTCCTTATGCCAATGGTTTTACACAATGTAGTATTCCCCATAAAGACAAACCACCACTGAACTCTTTATAGGTACTGAACCATTCAATGTTTGGACACATATGATAATAAAATCCCGAGTTAAGAACCCAAGCTTCAAAAAATATATCCTTCCCGTTATGTACTGTAAGTACATGTTGCCACTCCCCGTTCCCGTTATTCGTATTTCTAATGATATCTTGGTGTATTTTTGGTATTTTTTTATATTTTATGTATCTTGTACTTATAATGTATCTTCTAGCTCGTACTGTATGTATGTAACCGTACATGGTACTAGATTAATATATCCTATTAGTTTTGTTGATTTGGATTTGGTTTCCTGAGTGTGTCTTGAGAACTGTACGAGCGAATAACTAATAAGGAAATCGAAGAGTTAAAACGTAATAATTGGACTTATACAATCTAACTTGGATTTCAGATTTTTCGATAAGAAAACCTAACCGATCGACTACCCGAGACCCCTTAGCAATGCCATAGATCCATACTAGGATCCTACATGGAACGATGTGTAAAAAAAAAAAAATCTAAAAATTAAGATTTTTTATGTCACTGATATATGGGCGGTATACTAACGGTACACTACTTGGGGGTGTACAGAGCTAGTCACCAGTGCCAACTTACTCTGCTTATTACCCATAGGTCCCTTGTTTTTGTGTAGGATGGCCGTGATTAGATGAGCGGTTTGGATTGATGAAGTAGCAGTTATCTAATGGCCAACCTATCAGCCCAAAGCCCCTATCCCATCACTATATCTCTCTCTCTCCCTCTCTTCATTTATTCACTCTCCTTTTCCTTCTCTTCTCTCTACTTATTTCCTTTTTCTTTCTTGGAGCTTTAGGAGTTGAACTTAGGAGATGATCTTGAGGTCTAGCCTATGATATCTGAACCCGTTAGGAGGAGTGAGTTGAAGACCTCAAGTTTGCTTGGAAACCCTATGTATATACAAAGTATAACTTTCACTAAGTATATGCTTTATTTTATTGACTTTCTATGTTTCTTTATGCCTTCTAGTTGATTTTGTATACCATTATGGTTTATTATACTGATAGAATTGACTAGGGGATAAATTCCCATATCCTTGTGCATACTCCATGATTTAACAATATATCAACTCACCATTGTCATATATAACCTATAAGAGAGAGCCTATTAGTAGATTGTGGGATTGTGTCAAATTTCAAAAATTTGGACTAAAGTCTCAAGTTCAGAACCAATTTCTAAACTGATACATGGCCATAATTATATTGACTAGTTTTCGAAATATGTTCTGAATTTGAGTTCGTTCCATTGTGGATTCTCTCTATTCACCATAAAATTTGTCCTGACCCTTGCCCAATGTATCTTAACCTTATTACCTAGGCCATACCCTATTTTTATCCCCATTGTACCTTAGGATCACCTAGTATCCTATTTACTCATTTACGATAAAAAATATAAGATTTTCTTGAGTTTTTCTGACTTGTATTTTCTTCGATTTGTTTTCTGACACAATGATTAACAACTAGTCCTATTAGACCTCAGTCCTAGTAAAACTTTTCGAGTTACATGCATTTCCATACATCTTGAAATATCTATGTTAGTATTGTGTAGATATACTTACTTTAGGGTATTTTACGCAGCATGATTGTAAATCCTTTATAGCTTATTCTTGCTTTTCCTAGCTACACCAACTCCATACTATCATGTACTAGGCTAACCTTTAGGGCACTGGACCTGATATATGCATTAAATTTAGGGCTATTTGATATTACCCTCCTCTTAGATTAGGTATATTGATATTACCCCCCTGTTAGATTAAAAGTTGAGAATACCTCCCTGAAAGTGTCATTAATGAGTTTTGAAAGTGTCGTTAAAGAGTTTTTAACGACACTTTCAGGGGAGTATTTTCAACTTTTAATCTAACAGGGAAGTAATATCAATATACCTAATCTAACATGGGGATAATATTAATATACCTAATCTAAATGGGGGTAATATTAATATACCTAATCCCGTATAGCACATATGGAGCCCTTCCTGTGCCTCTCACGCTCAAGGCGATCAAAAAGGCCCCAGAGAAATCTCTAATCACTACGCCTTCGAAGCTTATTCCTTCTGTGTCTCCGTTGATAACTGCTATATTGCACGTAACCCATCCTTGAGCTGCTAGATGCCACCTCCTGACCTCCCTCGGCCTGCTGACCGAAGCACACCACTGGACGAAATCCGGAGTCTCCCCATGTAGATGAGACCATTTGTTTATGGCCTTCCTCACCTGTCGCTCTACTTTCGCAATCTGCTTCTGGGTTGAAAAATAGTATCCCTCCTACCTTGGTTTTGTTCTTCCAAAGTACCCATATCAGTGCACCGACAATCACCTACTTCACATGTTTCATACCTGATTTCCACCAACTTTCGCACTAGCTAGTAATACCCCACTTCCCTTTTAAACCAAGCACATGTCCTGAAAATGACTCCAGACCTTCGCCAAATGCCCCTCCACGAAAATGTGTGTCATTGTTTCCTCCTCCGCTTTTATACAACAATGACATTTGGATACCATGTGATACCCGATCTTGGATAGATTTTTGTCTATTCGGAGTTTATATATGACCATCCTCCACAAGACGATAGACCATTTAAATGGTATGCATTTCCCCCAAATGTTACAAAATGGAGTAACTCTCGACGACCTCTTCCTCGCCAACTCCCATGCCGATCTCGTAGAGAAGCAGCCTGTGGTATTAGGCAACCATATTATTCTGTCAGGAGAGTCCACTAGACGCAACAGCTCATCATGAACCAGATCCCTTCCTGCTTCCCCCATGCACTGTTGCACCCTCCCACAATTCTAGCTACCATATTTGGACATGCTGCTGATATGCTTGGAGGCTAGGCCCGTGGTATCCAGAACCGCGGTAGTCCGAATCTTCCTATGCAACGTCTAGTTTTCCCACATCAAACTGGACCTGCCATCCCCCAACAATAGTCCCATGTGCTTCTGTTGATATGGTATGTTGGGTGTCATATTTAAGTATAGTATAAGCACATGGGAATATCCTGAGGACATATTTGGGATGCCAGAATATGTCACAGGATATTCCATTATGAGATTATTGTCATAATGATTGAGATCATTGTATTAATGACTGTAAGGTATATAATGCTAATGAGACAATCAATAAAATTATCAACTAATTTCAACATGGTATCAGAGCCAAGTTTCCACAAACCCTAGCCGTCACCAAGCTTCCACAAACCCACAGGAGGATTTCCTAGATCTCCTCCACCGAACTCTTCCATGCCCCCCTTCTTCCCTTCTCCGCCCTTCGCAGGCCGCCCTTCGCTGTTGCTGCCCCATCCCGCTACTACTGCGGCTACTACTGCTGCTGTGGCTGCTGCGACTGCTTCTGCTGCTGCGACGGCGGCTGTGACATGTGTGCTGCCGCCTCCTCCACACCAGCAAGAGACATCGCCTAATAGGGATGCCTAGATCTGAAAAAAGGGGGGACATGTTCGGATCTAGGAGCGGACGATGAGGACGAGCGTGAGTCATGGAGCGGACGTGATGTGATTGGATAGACGACGTATCGATGGAGGAGATCATCAAGAAGCTAGATTCTGCAGAGGTGACAATGTTGATGAAGTTGTTGACGATATCGGCTGGTGAGAACACGACACGAACGTCGCCGGAGTTGAAGCTTCCCTCCATCGATCTGAAATTAGATGGACCAGCCACCTATCTGAGTTGGTCACGACGGGTGAGAAGAACCCTCGCAGAAAAAAACATGGAGGGGTTCCTGACGGGCGAGACGACAGAGCCGGACGAGGGCTCGACAGGACGCAATGAGTGGAAGTCCACTCATATGGTGATCTACATCTGGCTTCTCAACTCCTTAGTCCAGTCTATTGCCGCCACAGTAGACGGTATTGAGATGGTGAAAGATGTGTGGGAGAAGTTGAGAAGGACCTATGATGGTGTGGGGAACAACTTACGGGTCTTCCAGATAAAGGGTGAGATTGATGACACCGTACAGGAAGAGAAGACGGTGCAGGAGTATGCCACGGAGTTGGAGCGTCTGTGTTTGGATTATGATCACTCCTCAGATCGGGCGAGCTGCGGGGACCCTAAATGTAAGGAGAGACAGGTGTGTCTGCAGGAGAGGACAATAAAGTTCCTCAAAGGGCTGACTGCAGCTTTCGCACAGAGGACGGCCCTACTTCTAGCCCAACCAAAGATCCCTAGCCTTGAGGAGGCTATCTCAGCCATGATCCAGGAGGAGACACGCATCAGGCTGCAAGCCGGGACAGGTGGTCCCCCCGAAGCAAAGTCAGCACTAGCGATCACCAGCTCAGGTAACACAGGATCTAAGGGAGAGCCCTGGCAGCATAACAGGCAGTGCTACAACTGTGGGGAGATGTGTCATCATCGGTATGCTTGTACCAAACCACCTAGGGAGGGAGATTCAGGTGGTGGACGAGGACCGTTCGGCGGACGAGGATATAATGGAGGATGTAGTCGTGGTCGAGGGGGTAGACAAGGCGGCAGAGGAGGTTATCGGGCGATCCTTCTGATATCAGAAGGGAACGAAGAAGCTGATGGCACCTTTACTGTGGAGGACCAGGCACTGGGAGACATGAGGAGTAGAACAGAGCAGGCGTCCATCTCATTCTTTATTAGGGGCAACGCTGCCATGTATGCCCATCCATCAGAAGGTACTGACGAATCACTTGCCCTTGCGTCTATCTCTTCCCTTAAATCATCAGACTGGATTATCGACTCGGGAGCATCTCGGCATGTGACGGGGAATACTAGTGAGTTTTCTTCCTACACTCACCTAGCATCAGCAGACAGCATTCAGATAGCTGATGGCACTTTCCAGCCAGTGGTCGGTAAGGGTACTGTTAATTGTACATGTTCAGTAAGATTATCCAATATTTTACATGCTCCATCCTTTTCAGTCAGTCTATTGTCCATTAGTTCTATAATCCTCCAACTTAAATGCATTATTTCTTTTGATATTCCTAAGGTGACCTTCCAGGAGAAAGGTACAGGACGAAGACTTGGGACTGGCACTTGGCATGAGGGACTGTGGTACCTAGATCGAGAAGGACTGTACTAAGCATTGGTATCTATGGCAGAGAAGGCTGGCATGGAAGGACTGCAGCAGAGGACTGAGGATACCTTGATACTCCATCATCGGAGGATGGGACATTTTTCCTTTGATACTCTAAGTAAGTTGTATCCAGAGATTTATGCAAAAACAAATAAAAAAAAATTACTATATGATGCGTGCGAGTTAGGAAAACTTACTAGGAGCTCATATATTGGCACGGGTCATAGGAGCACTTTTTCTTTTGAGGTAGTACATTCTGATATCTGGGGTCCATGTGCTACTAACACTATGAATGGTTATAAGTACTTTGTTTCTTTCATTGAGTGTGCTTCTCGTGTTACCTGGTTATATTTGATAAAAAATAAGAATGATGTACCTGCTTGTTTTCGAGATTTTCATAAGCATGTCCAGACTCAGTACAAAGCAGTTGTGAAAGTACTGAGGTCTGACAATGGAATGGAGTATACCAACAGGACGCTTGTAGAATACTTGTCAGCACACGGAATACAACATCAGACCACCTGTGCATACACACGAGCACAAAATTGAGTTGTAGAAAGAAAAAATAGACACCTTCTGGAGGTCGCAAGAAGTATGATGATCGACATGAATGTCCCACAGAGTCTGTGGGGGCATGCAGTGTTGACAACAGCTCAACTCATCAATAAGATGCCCTCGAAGGTCCTCGGATGGAAGTCCCCATGTGAGGTATTGCAAGGCAATAATAGTGGGATACTCCCACTGAAGGTGTTTGGGTGTGTGTGTTTTGTGAAGGACAATAGGCCATCAGTTGGGAAACTTAACCCTAGAGCGGTCAAATGCATCTTCGTAGGCTACTTGGCGACCCAGAAGGGGTATGCGTGCTGGAGTCCAGTAGAGAAGAAGAAGTTTGTCAGTATGGATGTCCACTTTCGGGAGCATGAGCCATACTACCACCAGGTCGGAACTTCACACAATACGCCTAATACTGCCAGTATTAGGCGAGAGGGGGAGATGGAGAACTTGGTGGTAACCGATTTAGAAGTTTGGCATGGAGGCACGGAGAAGGGACAAGAAGGTGAAGGTGTTAGGCCTACGGCTCAGGAAGAGTTACTTACCTACAGCAGGAGAGAGAAGCAAACTGCAAGACCAGTACCGACAGTGCCAGTGCCAATTCCCTTGCCTGCGTTCGTCCCAACTCCTGAGGCACCGACACCAACCCCCCTTCAGGTGATACCCCCTCCTTCACAAGATATTATTCCTCCTACTTCTACTCCTTCCACACCACTATCTGTATGGAGGACCACTCGCAGCAAGGCAGAAAATCCTCCAAACAGATATGGTTGGGATATTGCTCAGTTTATTTCTTATGACCATATCCCTTCTTCTCATGGAGCATATATATCATCTTTGGATAGTATTACTGTAACTAACAATTGGCAGGTTGCCAAGAACGATCCAAAGTGGAAAGCGGCAATGCACGAGGAATTAGGAGCTCTGGAGAAGAACCACACTTGGGAGCTTATGAGACTGCCAGAGGGGAAGAGAGCAGTTGAATGCAAGTGGGTCTTTACCGTGAAGCAGAACCCAGATGGACAGGTTGAGCGCTATAAAGCTCGACTAGTAGCAAAAGGATACAGTCAGATGTACGACATCGACTATGACGAGACCTTTGCACCAGTTGTAAAGATGAGCACTGTCAGGACTCTGATTTCTCTGGCAGCGAATGGTGGATGGAAGCTACACCAACTGGATATGAAGAATGCGTTTCTTCATGGAGATCTAGTGGAGGAGGTGTACATGGAGATACCACCAGGATTTGGCACCAATCAGACAGTAGACAAGGTCTGCAGGTTGAAGAAGTCCCTCTATGGACTGAAGCAGTCTCCTCGAGCGTGGTTTGACAGATTCAGAAGGGCGATGATAGGGATAGGATATCAGCAGATCAATGCTGATCATACTGTGTTCTTCCGTCGGAGTGGAGGCCACATCACCATGCTTGCGGTGTATGTGGACGATATGATTATCACAGGAGATGATGAGCAGGAGATCACCCAACTCAAAGGAAAGTTTGGCAAGGAATTCGAGGTGAAGGATCTCGGCCTTCTTCGGTACTTCCTTGGAATTGAGATTGCTCGAGAAGCAGAGGGGATTGTTCTCTCTCAAAGGAAGTATGCACTAGACCTTCTCACAGAAACTGGAATGTTAGGGTGCAAACCTGCAGCGACACCAATAGATCAGAGGTTCAAGATTGATGCTGAGGCTGGAGAACCAGTTGATCGGGATAGATACCAGAGACTGGTTGGCAAGTTGATCTATTTGAGCCGCACACGTCCTGATATCTGCTTTGCAGTAAGTATGGTGAGCAGCTACATGCATGACCCACGGAAGGGTCATATGGATGCAGTGTACCAGATTCTGAGGTACTTGAAAGGTGCTCCCGGGAAGGGACTAATATTTAGGAAGAACAATCACGTGAGCATCGAGGGCTACTATGATTCTGACTGGGCTAGTTGTGCTGATGACAGGAGGTCTACCTCGGGATATTGCATATTTGTAGGAGGTAACTTGGTCTCCTGGAGGAGTAAGAAGCAGTCTGTGGTGGCCAGATCGACAGCTGAAGTAGAGTACAGAGCTATGGCCTTGGGAGTTGCAAAGCTGCTATGGTTGAAGAATATGCTGGTGGAGCTGAAGCTGGATCAAGGAGCCAAGATGAAGCTGTGGTGTGACAATCAGTCAGCTATTAGTATCGCCAACAATCCAGTACAGCATGACATGACCAAACACATCGAGATTGATAGATTCTTTATCAAAGAGAAGTTGGATAGTAGATTACTGGAGCTTGGCCATGTTCCAACCAGGGATCAAGTAGCAGATGGACTAACCAAGGGACTCGCCTCAGTGAGCATGATTAGAGGATGTGACAAGATGGCCTTAGTGAATATCTTTCGTCCATCTTGAGGGAGAGTGTTGATATTGTATGTTGGGTGTCATATTTAAGTATAGTATAAGCACATGGGAATATCCTGAGGACATATTTGGGATGCCAGAATATGTCACAGGATATTCCATTATGAGATTATTGTCATAATGATTGAGATCATTGTATTAATAACTGTAAGGCTATATAATGCCAATGAGACAATCAATAAAATTATCAACTAATTTTAACAGCTTCTCATAGATGTTGCGCATGCTGAGAACCCGCCTCCAAGTGCGCGATGCCCTGGACGACCCCTCCACCTGGCTCGGGTGAACTTTTGGATAATACTTACGATAGAAAAATTTGCACCAGAGCGCCTTTCCTACTCTGAGCTTCCACCACAACTTCATAGAGAAAGCATCATGGATGTCCTGAAGATGTCGCACTCCCAGTCCCCCTTCATTGCAAGGCCTGGCCAATGTCCCCCAGCTCGCCCAAACTCTACGATCTACTCCCTCCTTCGATCCCCACAGAAAATGTGAAAACATTTTCTCAATCTTCGTCAACACATACTTCAGAGGAGATCAAACTGCCATTGTATAAATGGGGATGGATGACAATACATGGCGAATAAGCGTGAGCTTCCCCCCTCCATCGGCAAAAGTCTCTTATGCTATCCCATTAGCTTTCCCCAATCTTCTTTGTCGGTGGGTCGAACGTATTGACATTCCGCCGTCCTTTCGTGATCATGACCCCAAGATAAACTAATGACGGGAATTGGATCGTGAATCTCATAACGTGTGTATATATATATATATGGAGGGTGGAAGCTCACGCTATATGTCGACTCATGATTTTCCTCTCAAAACCAAGGCTTAAGGCAAGAGTGAACCTACACCGACTCCAGCACAAAACTGCAATTCTACAGCAAATAAAGACAAGGAAGTACACAATCCTAATTTGAAGCAGTAACTATGCCTTTACACCATTATAAGGATACATAACTCCACCCGCATTAATGTTTAACACATAATAAATATAAATATATAATATATAATATATTTATATTTATCATGTGTCCAGGTGTCCAAACAAACCATGCGTCCCCTAAGCAGATTCAGCAGAAATCAGGCCACTGAGGCACTATGTGGCCCAACAAGGCGACGTCCATGCGTCCCAATCAGCCGAAGCAGCCTTGGCAATATATGGACTTGACATGACGTCCCGTCAACAGGATCGTCTCTGACACAGAATCCTGACAAAAAATTTTTTTTTGATTGCCTCAAAAGACGTAGACACACTAAACGATAGAAGTCTCACGTCAGCACAAAACTTTACTCTCGACGGGTGTGCAGTGCCACGTGTGTAGCCCAACAAAGACTGCATGCGTCTCTGGCCCATGCGTCCCAAACTCTATGTGTTTCATGCGTCTCTAGCCCCATACATCCCAGACTCCATGCGTTCTATGCATCTCTGGTCCCATGCGTCCTAGACTCCATGCGTTCCATGCATTTCTGGCCTCGTGTATCCCAGACTCCATGCATCTCATGCGTCTCTGGCCGCATGCGTCTCAGACTATATGAAGACCAAGTCTTCCCGTTATAACTGAAGTAGCACTCTCCAACCAAGTGCGGGCCACGTGTCAAAATTGACCAAGTTAAGCCCGCAAAGGACGAGAACTGCCCAGATCTTCAGCAACAAAATACGAATGCACGAATTAAACATGTGCACATTGAGCATAAATGCACGCGTCTACTGCTATGCGACGTACGAAGCACCAGTGCATGATCCCTCTGAGCATCTCATAAGAACGACACATCAAAGCCGAAACTGGCCGTTTTCATAAAATGCAATGAAGGAAGACGCGTGAAATTTTGACGCATGCTTCACGACATGCGTCCTAAGATAGCTACATCCAAGCACGGAACATAGGTGAGCTTCTGGCACATCTACAAGACAAAGCTATATAGCCAAGTCCATGCGCCTCAGCAGCGATGTGTCCGTGCATGCTTTAGATAGGGTGGGAGCTATCCCACTACTCATTATCAATATGATCAAATTTGAAACTATGATCACGAGGGCCTTCATCCTTTCATTCTGTAATGGCCCTTCCAGGATACTTGGTGCTACGATCATTAGAGGAACATTACCTAACCCCAAGGATGCGCCGGAATATTTTTGATTGGCTATGTTCTTTTTCTTATAGGCGAGACTCCTTCTCCATATTCCTTGACTGAGCGTAGCTTTCTTAATCGATTGATCCTGTTGACTTAATTAATTTGGTGCTCCACACTGCAAGAAATGAAAATAATTTACGGGAAAATAAAGAAATAGATCGAGAAAAATCCAGAATTACTCGTAACCTGTGGTTCAAAGAGGTTAACTAGGAAGTAGGAGCATACATTATAAGGGGCTTCATAGCCTTGACTCAATGTCCCCACTCTTTTGGGATTGAAAGAGGTATGCCACCCACTCCGCGGTAAGGCACCCTTATCCTGATCTCACCTCAAACCTCTCTCATTCTTCCTATTCCTTCTCTCCTCGCACCTTCCCTTCAGTCTAATTGGCCTAATTGCCTTTTGAATGAATCTTAGATCAAAACACTATGTATGGATGATATGAACTGCCTAACCAAGAATTCTTGAACGGTGAAAGAGCCTATTACTCACTACATCAAACAATTAATTGCTACTGAATCCATGGGAAGGCAAGAGACAACCTAGCGAACTGAAATGCCTTGACTCAATGTCCCTACTCTTTTGGGATTGAAGGAGCGAGACTCCATCTATATCCCTAAAAGTGTCTTTTTTTCTATAATTTATATCACAGCTTCAACTAGGCTCCACTTTAGATAGGGTCTTAATCAAGATAGGGTCAGGGGTGCGTCAGAACAGTATCTCTTTCCCTCGCATTCAGCTATAGCGAAAACCCTCGAATCTAGAGCCGTTTGACGTTCCAACCCAGTCCCAATAATGCACTTCTCGGTCTCCTTTCCCAACTGCTTCTTAGAGGTAAGCATTCCGGTCTGAAGCCAATCAGTCCGAGAAGGAAGAAAGCATAGGGACCACTACTACAAGCAGTACTATACCTTGATCGTAAAATATTGATTGCTTGTTGAACCCTGAAAAAAATGTGAAAGTAGGATACTCCAAATTTGGGATTTTCTGCTATATCTGAACGCGAGGGAAAGAGATACCTTTCTGACGCACCGCTGACCCTATCTAAAGTGGAGCCTAGTTGAAGCTGTGATATAAATCATAGAAAAAAGAGACACTTTTAGGGATATAGATGGAGTCTCGCTCAGTAAAGAGCAGGGAAACAAAACTAACAAATTCTCTTCTACCACTTTTTCTAGTTTCTAAATGTTTGGATAGCTTCGCTTCCTTGGTAGGCTCTCTAGATTTGGAAGTTCAGACCTGCCATCCATGGCTGAATGGTTAAAGTGCCCATACTAGTAACCCAACTCTAAATTAAATTGAAACAGCCCCGATCCTTTACTCCAACGGCATCTAGGGTTCCTCGAACAATGTGATATCTCACATCGGGTAAATCCTTGCCTTGCGCCACTCAAAGAAAAGAATATGCTATGGAGGGGAAAGAGGAGTGACAAAGTAAAAGAAGTGGTAGCTGTTAAGGCAGAATCTTTTAAGAGGCTTTCGTCGTCCGTAAAGGACCTAACGGAAGACCGTGCTCCAAAGTGCACTGAGAGTTTTGATATCATAGGGGGCCTACGCTACGGGGAACGCGGCCAAAATATGGACACCCAAAGGGCCCGCCCCCTTCTTATTCTGTAAAGCCGACCTTTTTTTCGCTAGTGCTGACGTAGTACGCACGTAGATAAGGAAAGCAAAATTCCAGTGGGAAAAAGTGGGGGTCGGTGCCTTTTGATGACCTAAACTTCTCCATTTGTCAGCCGTGGGGAACTACTCACTTTATGTCTGAGGAGGGGGGAGGGGAAATCTTGGGCCTACCCCATAAATGGAGCATTTGAGAGGTTCTAGCCGAGCCGAAGGGCAGAACTTCTATACGTGATCCTAAGGGATGGAGAAGGCTAGGTTAGCCGAAAGATGGTTATCGGTTCAAGGACGCAAGGTGACCTTGCTTTTTCAGGACAACAACAAGTGCCAATTTCTTTCATAGTGTAGTCAGGTTGAGGAGGAGCCAATGGTCAATAGAAGGAGTGCCCGTACTTTTCACTCTTAGTTGTGAAGAAGAAAGCAAGGAGTCGCTTCCAAGAGCTAGGAAGCTGATCAAAAAAAATAGGGATTCTATTTATAAGATATCTAATGAAACCGTAGCTGGAATTGAGATCTCATTCAAAGAGAAAGATAGCAAATATCTGGAGTTTCTTTTTTTATCCTATACGGATGATCGAATCCACAAGGACCATAATTGGGAATTGTTTGATCATCTTTCTCCGAGGAAGAAGAGAAACATAATCAACTTGAATTCAGGACACCAAAGGACCATACCACTCACTCGATCCCAGAAGAAAAGATTACAGATGGGAAGAAGCCAGGAGAGAGATTAACGAAGAAAAGAGGTGCTGTACAAATGAAACTATAAATGTAACTATCGCTGTAATTGTCGGTACCAACAAAAATGTCATCATTAATACTGACTTCACAACAAAGATAACTATTAATGCGATTATTCCAACTGGATTGTCCTGGGTGTCCTCCTGTGGTCTTCTAGCATTATAAGAAGTCGTGTCCGTCCCGGACATCTGCAACGACCTCCCACGCCTTTCTTTTTGAATATGAGACAAAGAAAAGTATTTAGTGCTCATTTCGGTCAACTCTCTATTATCTTTCTTTGGTTGACTGGCATGTACTTCCACGGTGCCCGTTTTTCCAATTATGGACAGCTATTTGAAATCTTAGGAAAAGACTTGATTTGTTATCTCATGTCTGCTTTTCGTGAAAAAAGACCAATTGAAGGGAAGGGTTTCTTCAAACAAGAAGGAGATGAGGCAACCTGTGCCCGAACAGTTGAGGACAAAGTTGGAAAAGAAGGTGCTATGGATGTCGAGGCGCTGTTTAAACCCACGATATCGACTTCTGGTGCTCTGACTCTGGAAGGCGGTTGCGGACCATAAACTTCGACGAAGTCTATTCTTCTATAATATAGTATCACTTCTTTGCTTCAGCTGGAGCAATTTGTTGTACAGGGAAATTTTCCGTAATGGGCACCGAAAGCCTGACGGAGCAATGCCGCATGGAGGTAGAAGGCCCATGGGTCGTGAACTTCTTTTCTCGGAGAAGAAGCAACTCACCTACATGAAGCCGAAATCGCTAGTAATTGTCGGTCAGCCATACATCGATGAATTTTTTGCCCCAAATAAGATGGGGAATTAGTCACCTCTGTCCCTTCATCTTTCTGAATCGAGGTCCGGCCCGGCCCGGCTCGCGTCATTCCAACAACCGACGAGAGGTACCGGTTGGGCAGTAAGGGTCGGAGAAGGGCAATCACTCGTTCTTAAAACCAGCATTCTTAAGACCAAAGAGTCGGACGAAAAAGGGGGAGAGCTCTCTGTTCCTGGTTCTCCTGTAGTTGAGTAGGAGGGTCTCTTAACGCCTTCTTTTTTCTTCTGTTTCCTTCATATTAATCTAGAAGTTCTTCTCAGATACAAGGAAATGATTCAGTTCTAGAGCCAAAGATCATAGTTCTCAAATAATTTTAGGCCCGACGTATTCCCTTTGGCTATATAATTATGCAGTTTCTGGGAATTTAAAACCTAATTTCTTCTATAAATTCTCTGATCCAAATGGCAGAAAAGTTTCCATATTTCTACCTTTTCTGTTAGAGGGGCGACCATCCGTTGAACCCCATATATATTGTGTCAAAAGAGATATTGAGTCCGAGGGAGAGAGGGTTGTTCTTTGGGGCTCAAGAGATTGAATAGATAGGGCCCCATAAGTTGTTAATTCGCCATTGGGGAATTCACACAAAAGGGAACGAGTAATTCTCAACGAAAAAGTGCTCTCTAAACCGAATGTGAAAGTGGTTTTCCATCAGGCTTGACATGCCGTGAACCCTCTTGAAAGAGAGGGGTGCCTTCTGGAACGCGGACACAGGTGGTGCATGGCTGTCGTCAACTCGTGTCGTAAGGTGTTGGGTTAAGTCCCGCAACGAGCGCAACCCTCGTGTTTAGTTGCCACCATTGAGTTTGGAATTCCTGAACAGATTGTCGGTGATAAGCCAGAGGAAGGTCAAATTCGACATTCTCGAGAGCCGACCGAACACAACCCTCTTTTAGTAGGGAGTGGCACCAGATTCTCTCTACCAAATAATCTATTTTGGTAGAGGCGCCCGAACGCGAGCAGAGTGAGGTGACCATTCTCCTTATCTTTATATTTCCCCTGGACCAACATCTAGTAGGATAATCTAAACTGGATCCAATAAAAATAGGAATTCCTTTTTTTTTAGGATAAGTACGACCGACGGGATTCCCACATGGGCAAACATTTTGGTTCATCCAGCAGGAATATCTAAGGGCACGCATCGCAAAAAGTACGATAAGGACATTTGAGAGCTTCCATGACGTTTCCTACCATGACGTTGTCAAAGAGCCACTCGTGATGCAGTATGAGTCTATCCTTCCTCCCACCGCTCGCTACACCTACCAGCTGCAACAAAGGCAACAAAAGCACTTCCGCTCTCGCTAGCCGCTACTCACGATTTCTTTTTTGATTTTCCTTCCTTTAGCTACTCAGATGTTTCAGTTCGCTAAGTTTGAAAAGTCCAAAGAGTGCCTGTTTGTGTTTTGTGCTTGCGCATTCTAGCTAGCAAGCAAGCACCCCACAAGCAAGAGGTATAATAGTAGACGAGGATGGCATCGAATTCTGTCGGAGGAAGGGAAAATGCCTACATCAGTCATACATGATCCAAATCCAGAATACAAATACTAAAAGAAAAAATGCAAGATACAGACATCATCAAGGTCACGCCATAGCAGACATAACTCCGTTCCCAGGTACGAAGTAGGAGAGAAGAGATGTCATAATTAGGGTTTTAAATAAGACGACCTTTGCACTTTTGATTTTGATCTTTTTCATATTTAAAAAGTCAGGTCCATTTTTGGCCTCCGCTTCCAACGCTTTCCATTTTCCATTTCTTATTCTTTGTTAGGTTAGGATTGGTGCATCAATACGATGAGAGCGGGTTGATTATTCAGGGCGTTCTGTCATTGTCGTGAGTCCTTTGGACCAGTAGTTCTAGGGATCGACGCGGCTCTCTCAAATTGTTTCTCATTATTAAGAAAAGGTAACAAAGATAAAATACGAGCTTATTTTACCACTATTTTTTCCATCCCTCTGTGTAAATAGCCCAATATGCGTTCATAGTCAATAACATCTTCACCATCGATCTCGGTAGGCTAAGTAAGTACTTCCATTAGCGAGTACTTCTCTTGTTAGGCTAGCTAGTAAGTAAGGTAGATGTAGTTGGCAAGGCTTTCGTGCTAGTACCCCGGGGCAAAACTCTATTCAGATCTCAAAAAATAACTAGCTAGGCGGCCGACGGGCAAAGAAAGGGGGTAGGCCGGTTGTTCCATCATACATGATTGAGTTGTAAAAACTTCTGGATAGGTATCCTACACCTGAACTAAATTCTTTCTGGCTCAGCCTAAAGTAAAGGGCTTAACCCGATACAAGATGGAGTCTTCTCTTTGATCTACTTCTTGAAGTCAATCAAAAGTTACTCCCAGATAGATTACATGGCTTAACTTACCCGGTTCAACATTCTTGGAAAACTAATGACGGCTTTTCAAAAACTTGGCCATACGACCCAGACACATTCAAAATTCTCGACGTCGAGAGACAGACATTGTAAGTAATTCAGTGAGTGCTTTCTTTTAGTTGAAGGGCTTGGAAGAAGAAAATGAAATACAACAAACATCCATCTCGATCGTACTTTGGATACCCGTATAACCATCAAAGATCGTTGAAGTGACTAATTCCTGGAAATAATAGGAGTTGAGGACAAAGAAATCATTGGAGTTATTATTTATATCTAGCACTAATATGATTGGTGCTTGAAGAAGGACTTAATGAAATACTTTCAATAAGTCTGAGCCGGCTGAACTCGAATCCCGCTCTTCTTTTTCCCATAGGCGGATCTACCGCTACCGCTACCACTACGTTTATTGTACTTTCTCTGACTGCTATAGGGATAGGGATGAAGCTATGGTGGGTCATATTCCCGGATCAACTAATCAACTGCCATTGGGCTTTCCTCACTTCGCTCGCCTTCAAAATTCAAAAAATAGGATTTTAAATATTCCTATTTACGACAACGAAGAATAAAACTCCTACGTGCGAAAGATGCGGGAGACGGGGTCCTATGGGGATTCCCCCCTGGCTCCTGTCCTCCTCAGGCATATTTTCTTTGGCTAGTGCTTTGGATTCTCTCTGGCTCCAAACCATTTTGTTCCCACCAAACGGTTGTTCCATCAGACAAAGATGACCTTCTGCGGACAAGGCTTATATTACTCTTTCACTTTTCCTCCGAAGTGCTTTTCTCTTTCTTTCTTTTATGCTCGTATCGCTTAACTCCAACAACATCAACTCATCCCTCCTCCATTTAGCAATTGATTTCTTTCACTCCTAATCCTCGGACATCCAGGAGGGCCACGCAGAGAAAAGAATATGCTATTGAGGAGAAAGAAGAGAGACAAAGCAGAAGAAGTGGCAGCTGGCTTACCTTCGTCTGTGACTTTGCTTGCTTCGCTGTTGAATCATATTATGGGGATTGGAGATTCGCTGGTGAAACTATAGTATAGCTATGGGCCTAGTCTTTCTGCTATCGTGCTCTCACGAGTGCTTTTGATGGATCAATTGTAGCACCACTTCTTCCGAAGTTACGGGACTATTTTGCCGAGTTCCTTAGAGAGAGTTGTCTCGCACCCCTAGGTATTCTCTACCTACCCACCTGTGTTGGTTTCGGCTACAGGTAACCTTTTTTAAAGGTTATTAGAGCTTTTCCTGGGAGTATGGCATGGGTTACTTCAGCGCCGTAGTGCCTGGTACTCGGACTATTCAACAGGGCTATTAGAGAAGCAACTTCGTTCCTTGACTTCTTTGCTTTTCTTTTTTATAGAGGACTTCGTTTCTGATACCGGCTTTCTTAGTGACGATCACTTTCGTGAACTTCTTCCTTAGTGTAGTCTCGATCTATAGTTTAAGACAATAGGCTCCTATGCTGGGAGCATTTTGGGGTATATGTCTAACCACCTCAACTCCCTATTTCTGGCATGCTATAGTTCTTGTAGTCCCATTACTTGTAACCGCTGACCTTTCCTTTGGTAACGCTTGAGTTATCAGCTTCTTATAAACGAGTCTTTTGCTTACTCCTGGACTAAACCTCGATAACCATCCGCCCCTCGTTGAATGAGGCACTCTTTAGAAAAGACTCCCACTCCTAAACATGAAATAATCAGACGAGTGAGGATGGAATCCCCAGTTATTGATCCCAACTTGACGATTCAGACCAGTTCCCTACTTTACTTCTGTAAAAGATCCTGCGAAAAACCACTCCTTGCCTCTTTTGCCAATTTCTCTCATACCAAGTGGACTACACTAGTCCCAGAAAAATATAAAAATAGGATCAACCAATGTCGTACGCGTCTTTCGGTATGCGCCACTCATGTGCCTTTCCACGCTTTGCGCCTTCTTAGTGAAGAAAAAAAGAGGTGGAGATGCGTGCTACTTTGTATCCCTCTTTTTCTCCTAAAAAAGCTAGCCTTTTCCAACGATGAGACTTCACAAAACAAACAAAGAAGCACTCCATATCTGGGAAATCCTCGTTGTCTTTCGGGCAAAGGCCTCCCAAAAGGTAACAGAGGCATGCAAAGGTTTCCTCGGGCGCCCTCGAGTGCAAAGACAACTAGCAGTCCGCCCCGTCAATCCTCCAGGAACCAAATAACTCAGTTTTCGTCCATGAACAATTTGTGTCAATGGATTAGTTCGATCCAAAACTTGAGATAAATGGTGTAGGCCAAAAAATGATTCATAAGTAGGTGTTAATGAAGTGGCATCTTAGGCTACGTAGATGACATAATTTGGAATTGTACAAGAATGAAAGACCAGGTAGAATGATTGTTAGGGAGTCATCCTATCCTAGCCGAGACAAGACCACATCTATTCCTTTGTGCGACCGTGCCTTGTTGTGTTGATTGGATCTTTCATTGACAAAGCTCCAACAAAAATTACTTGTATGAATCAAAAACCTCAGATTCAGCAGGAGAAATACATTAAAAAGGGACAAATTTTAGCGGACGGTGCGGCTACTGTTGGCGGGGGTCACTGACCTTAATCCCGACCTTAACCTGTCGTGCTGAGCACTATGAGTCAGCCTTAATAGAATTTTCTTAATCCTTTTTTTTTGTCATTAAGGTGGAGGTTCTATCGCTGATCAGATATTTTTATATGAAAAATACGAATCAGAGTTTGAAGAAGGGGAAGGTGTCACAACCCGCACCCGAAAATCGGGCATGAGCCGTGGGTACGTCCAGCCTACGCCGCAGAATCGGCGGTAGAACGCTGTAAAGGTCCGTTCTAGGTCAACCATATCTATCTATATCTCACTGAAAAATCCGGCATGAACTCTCCAAAAGGAGGGCAAAACCATGCAATATATATATAAAATCCTCTCCCAAAGGAGGCAACCACGCAATATATATATATGAACTCTCAATCACAAAATCTAGGAAAAGAAATAAAGCACGATATGATATAAACAAAGAAACAGAACCAAAAGAGCAAGACAATCCCAAAATAATACAGTCCAAGTCTACAAATAGCTACAACATCACACAGCATCAAAAGAATAAGTACAGTCATCCAAAATACAACCACTGGAAACAACCCAGGAAACCCACCTAGCTAACTAGGGTGCTATCGGCGTCTCCTCGGCGCACTCCGCCTCGATCACGGGGTCACAACAGTCGTCAACACCAGGCCCGTAGAACGTAGGGTAATAGTCCTCAGGATCCTCTGGAAAAATATGCCCAGTCAGGACTGGAGCGAAGTACATAACTCTGAAAGCAACTCCAAATGCATGGTAAGGTGTATATGACGAGCAATAGAAAAGTAATCAAGATGCACAGGAAATAAATATATGCTGGAGCACAATAAGTAGCTGTAATATAAACTGGAGAACAATACAAGTACTGGAAAAGTAACTGCAGGTGAGAAACATGAATACTAGCTAAGTGCCTTGAGCACAAGTTCGTTATGTGATCGGCTTAGGTTGCACATGAAAAACACTAAGATAACTCCGTTATGCGTGAGTTGCATAACCGACATACACATGAATACTGTTTGGCTTTGATCACATAACCAACTCACTACTCCCCCCCCCACTAATATCATTGGATCCAACCACAACACGCTACGTACATGATAATAGCTCGCGCACACGAAGGCGAGAGCACAATAAGCACATGATAGCACATGAGAATCAATACCCGAAGCACATGATGAAATACACGTGATAGAGTACCCGCTGAACACGGTAAGGGGGATAGCATCTCATGACGGGATCCACTAGTACCATCTCATGTAATAATATGTCAGAATCAAGTATTACAGTTCTAGAACAGGTGATATAAAAGCTATCATGAAATGGAAACTATCAGAGGTAGGTACTCGCCTGATGTCCTGAGCAACTGATGAGGATCAAGATCCGGACCGGTATCGCAAGGACCTAATACGAAAAGCAAAATTAAACAGGGTTCTAAGCATTTAAACTGATATAAAATAATTAAAAAAGGCTTCTAGGGCTATTCTAGGTCGAACGGGTCAAACCGGTGAAAATTGGGTGAAAAAGTCAACCCAGGGTCCAAAAAGTCAACTCTAGGTCAAAACTAGGTCAAACGTTGACTTTTACGGTCAACAGGGACAATTATGGTCAAAGCTAGGTCAAACTAGGGTGCCCCTGAAATTCTAGGTCAAACCGAGCTCATTAAGCTACTAAACTCACAAACTCGCCTAATCGAGATACCGGGATACCCTCGGTATCCGATACCTCGCCCTAGGCCACGCACCCCGCCTAAACCCGCTAAAACCTATGCTAGCACGCGTAAATATATATATATAAATATATAAAAATCACTCCAAGACATCTCCTAGGCTAATGCTCAAATACCCCGCTCGAAACTCAATACCTTGAATATCTCAAGGTATCGAGATACCTCGGTATCTCAAGGTATTTGAGGTTTCGCTCTAAAACCCCTTTAGCTAGCTGTCTAGCTACTAATTATACACCTAGTTATAAATCTAGGCTAGGTAATATATATATCTATCATATTTATATATATCTAAGTAGGTATCTACCTATATACATATATATCCACATACACATATACCCAATACCCATTATCTTACCTAACATAACATATATATATATATAACTTATAGGTATATAGATATCTATATCTTAGATAGGTATATCTAAGTATCTAGTTATCTACCTATCTAGTATCTATCTATCTAAATACCTAGCTATCTATCTATTAATCTAGCCATCTATCTATGTATTTATCTTATCTACCTAACTATCTATCTATTGATATATCTACTTAGCTATCTACTTATCTATATATCAATCTATCTCCTTATCTATTCCTCACCCTCTCCCTGCTATTCTAGCTGCTGCTGGGGCTTACCTGGGCTGCTACTGCTGCTCCATGCTACTGCTGATGCTGCTGCTCTTGCTGAGCCTGCTGCTGCTTTTGCTGCTGGTGCTGCAGCTTCCTGCTGCTGCTGTGCTGCTGCTGCAGTGCAGCAGCAGCTGCAGCCACTGCTTGCTGTCCCCCCCTTCCTCTCACATACACACACACACTCCTATATATATACCTATATATATATCACTCTATATATATATATATACATACATATATATCTATATATATATAACTAGATATCTATATATATTCACACTCATCTACACACTCTAACACACACACTAACACACTCACACACTAATACACACATACACTCACAACACTAACAACACACACACACATAAATATATATACATAGCTACATATATATATATACACTTAATATATATATATATCTACACACACTCTCAACTATATATATATATATATATATATATATATATATATATATATATATATACATACACCCAAAATATATATATACATATACACACACACAAGCGCACTTACACATATACATATATATATATATATATATATATATATATATATATATATATATATATATATATATATATATATATATATATATACACACAGACATATACACACACAAGCACATAGATCTAAATACACACATATATATATAAATATATATATATAAACACACATACATATATATATATAAATATATATATATATATATATAGATACATATACACTAACACAACACAACACACAACAACACCCAAACCACACGCCCCACTCACGCCCAACGACCCCGACACTCACCAATACCCTAAAATATATAAAATATAGCCCAAGAACTCTAGCACACACTCCCCAATACTAACCCAACGCGCGCACAAACCCGAAACGAGGAAACCAAGTCAAAATGGCCGTTCGGTCATTTCGACGAACACGTGGTGCGCGGCTCGGAAAACCTCCTGAAACGCACACCAAACAAACTCAGAATCGGCCCAAAATTTATCCACACGCTCTACACGATGTCTAGATCCTAGAAAATGTGCTCTCGCGTCGATTCTAGGTCCGTGGTGGAAACGCACACGCACTTAGAATCGGCGACGACGAAAAGCCCCAATTTCTCCCAAAACGCCCGTTTCTCCGCGACGCGGCTTCCCGTGTCCGAACGGAGACACGCACTCACCCTCTAGACACCCAACAACGTCTACCTAGGTCCATCTAACCTAGGGCATCACCCAAAATTGGGCCAAATTCGGATTCCACCCGAATTCGACACAAAATCTAATGTCAAAGTCTCTAAACTCACCCAAACTAGTTCCAACTTCCTCCTACGAGTAGGGTTAGGGTCTATGAAGGTTCTACAACACTAATTACACTACATAAAAATAATTAGGAAGGGAAAAGTTAGGTTTTACCTCTTGGAAGTTGGAATCCCAAGGCCAAAGTCTCACAACCCCTAGAAATCACCTCCCTCAAGCTCCAAGCCACCAAAACTAGCCTCCACACAAAGTCTAGGCTCCACACATCTAGGTTAGAGAAAATGTAAGATTATGATTAGCTTAAGGAAGAAGGAATGAAAGAAGAAAGAAGAAAAATGGAAGAAGAGACTTACTTTGGAGAAGAAGGAAGAAGGAAGAAGAAGTGGAGAAGAAGAAATAAAGAAGAAGAAGTAGAATAAAGAGAATGGCTACTGCTCCTTGCTGTGGTCGCTGGTTTGCACGGGTGGGGGGTAGGTAGGGGCCGGCCAAGTAATTAGATAGGGGTTTACACAAGTCCAAATGACCAAAATGCCCTCCCGAAACTCGGTTTTGCGTTTCGGGTTCCAAAAACACTCAAACTAACTCCAAATCTCTCCAACTAACCTCCTAAAAATAAAATAAATATTTTTAAGCCCCAAAATAATTCTCACAAGGGTGTGGGCTGGGTCGGACATGGGTCCACTAGGGTCTGACATGGGTCCAGGCTAGCCAAAACCCTAAAACAATCATTAAAAATAATACAAGCACTATTTAAATATAAATATAATTAATTAAATACAATCCACTATTTATCAAATAAAAAAATAAAAAAAATATTCTATTTTCTAGAATTGGGTAGTGACAAGTCTACCCTCCTTAAAATAATTTTGTCCTCGAAATTAAAAGACGAAACTAGGACAGGAATGCAAGAAAAGAACCATACCTCAGGGCTCGAAGAGATAGGGGTATCGCTCGCGCATTTCATCCTCCCTCTCCCAGGTCGACTCTCCTGGAGAGTGATGCCTCCATGCGACGCGAACCAAGGGAATAGTCTGGTTCCTCAACACCTTCTCTCGCCGATCCAGAATCTCCACCGGCTGCTCTGGATAGCTAAGAGTAGGGCCCACTGCGATCTCCGAGTGATCCAATACGTGACTGAGATCCGCCACGTACCGTCTCAACTGCGACACGTGGAACACATCATGAACTCCCTCCAGCGTAGGCGGCAACTCAAGCCTATACGCCACGGCGCCGACCCTCTCAAGAACACGGAAGGGTCCGACGAAACGTAGGCTAAGCTTTCCGCCTCCACCGAAGCGAATAGTGCCCCGAGTCGGAGAAATCCTCAGGAACACCAGATCTCCAACCTAGCACAAACAAGATCTCTGCACTTAGTCTAAAACAAGCAATCATAAACAAACACAAGAACAAAATCTAGATTCTAAGCTATACCTCAAACTCCAAAGGTCTCCGGTGGCTATCGGCCCAATGCCGCTGCCTGTCCTGCGCCACCCGAAGTCTATCTCTAATGAGCTTGACCTTCTCCGCCGCATCAACCACCATCTCCGGGCCAAGCAAAGCTCTCTCACCTACATCATCCCATGACAACGGAGTGCGACACCTCCGTCCATACAACGCCTCAAAAGGTGACATCTCGATACTGGCTTGGTAGCTGTTGTTGTAAGCAAACTCTACCAAGTGCAAGTGATCCTCCCAAGAGCCTCTGAAATCCAAAACACAGGTGCGAAGCATGTCCTCAAGTGTCTGAATGGTCCTCTCTGACTGACCATCTGTCTGTGGGTGATATGCAGTACTAAACTTGAGCTGGGTGCCCAAGCTAGCCTGCAGGCTCCTCCAGAAATGCGAAGTGAAGCGACTGTCCCGATCTGATACTATGCTCACTGGAACTCCATGCAGTCTGACTATCTGGCGCACATACATCTCTGCTAGTCTCTCTGTAGACGTACCCACTTTGAATGGTAGAAAGTGGGCCGATTTGGTCAACCTGTCCACGATGACCCAAATCGCATCTTTTCCGCCTGGAGAATGGGAAAGTCCAGAAACAAAATCCATGGTCACATGCTCCCATTTCCACTCTGGAATGGGTAACGGCTGGAGTAATCCTCCTGGCCTCTGCCTTTCCGCCTTCACCTGCTGGCACACTAAGCATCGAGATACGAAGCGTGCTACCTCCCGCTTCATCCCGTACCACCATACGTGCTATCTCAGATCTCTATACATCTTGTTGGCACCTGGATGCATAGAATACTGGGATCGATGCGCCTCCTGGAGAATCTCCTCACGCAACGACCCACTCGGCACACACAACCTGGTACCGTGCCGCAAAGAACCATCATCAGCAATGGTGAAGTCATCTGATAAACCCATCTGAACCTGCACCCTGATGCTCCTCAGGGACTCATCCTCAAACTGTGTAGCCCTGATCCGGTCTACCAACTCTGACTGAATCTGCAGTCCCCACATCTGCATCTCAACTCCAGGCACTATCACCTCAATGCCCAAGCTTTCTAGATCTGCCAGAAGATAACGATCTGTAGTCAGGCACATAGCTACCGGATAACTGCTCAATGCATCCGCAACTACGTTCGCCTTCCCTGGATGATACTGCAACGATATGTCGAAGTCTTTCATCAACTCCAACCATCTCCTCTGCCTCATATTCAGCTCTTTTTGGGTAAACACATACTTTAAGCTCTTGTGGTCTGTGAAGATCTCCACACGCTCTCCGTATAAATAGTGTTTCCACAACTTCAGAGCAAAAATGACCGCTGCCAACTCCAAATCGTGGGTAGGGTAATTCTTCTCATGAGGACGTAATTGCCTGGAAGCATAGGCAATCACCCTCCCATTCTGCTGTAACACACAACCCAGTCCCTTCCCCGATGCATCACTATAGATAATGAATCCTCCAGAACCTGATGGCAACGTCAACACTGGAGCTGTCGTCAACCTCCTCTTCAGCTCATCAAAGGCGATCTGGCACTCCTCTGACCAAACAAACTCCACGTCCTTCCGGGTCAGCCTGGACAACGGCTCTGCAATCCTGGAAAAATCCTGAACAAATCTCCTGTAGTAGCCTGCCAGTCCCAAGAAACTCCTGACCTCGGCTACTGAACTCGGAGCACTCCATGCCTCAACTACCACGATCTTTCTCGGATCCACCGAGATACCCTATCCAGTCACCACATGACCAAGGAATTCAACCTTTTCAAGGAAGAACTCACACTTTGAGAGCTTTCCATATAGCTTTTCCCTCCTAAGAGTCTCCAGCACTATCCTCAGATGCTCCTCGTGCTCCTCTGGGGTCTTCGAATACACCAAGATGTCATCTATAGACACCACCACAAACCTGTCCAGATGCTGATGGAATACCTTGTTCATCAGATTCATGAACACTGCCGGGGCATTAGTCAACCCAAACGGCATCACCAAGAACTCATACTGTCCATATCTGGTCCGAAAAGCTGTTTTCGGAATATCCTCCTTCCTGACCTTCACCTGGTGGTAGCCTGTCCTCAGATCAATCCTGGAAAACACCCTCGCTCCGCTCAACTGGTCAAATAGATCATCAATACGCGGCAACGGATACTTGTTCTTGATTGTGAGGCTGTTCAGAGCCCTGTAGTCGATACACATCCGTATCGACCCATCCTTCTTTGGCACAAAAAGTACCGGAGCACCCCACGGAGAAGAACTAGATCTGATAAATCCCTTGTCCTGAAGCTCATCCACCTGCTTCTTCAACTCTATCATCTCACTGTTGCTGACTCTATAGACGTGCTGGGATATCGGCTTCGCGCCTGGCACCAAGTCTATAGAGAACTCCACATCTCTGTCCGGAGGTAACCCTGGCAACTCCTCCGAAAAGACATCCATATACTCCTCTATCAGTGGATGCAGCGACCTCGGCTCTACCACCAGGGCTCCGCAGAAGACTCCCTCGGTCTGCTCCGCTGCTCCTCTAGCAAACTGAAACTCTGGCTCACCTGGCGGACTAAACAAAACTCTACCTCCACGACAATCTATACTAGCACAATGCGTACTCAACCAATCCATCCCGAGTATAATATCGTAGCTCGGAAGTGGCATTACGAGTAGGCACACACTCAACTCCCGGCCTCCCAAGGTAACTCTTCGGTCTCTGCAGACATCACGGACTAGGATGATGCCACCCCCGGTCATGATCTTGCAGAGTCTAGCTAAAGGTTCAGCAACAAGATGGTGTCTAACAGCAAAACACAAAGCTATGGGAAGCACCGGAATCAAATAAAGCAAGTGCTGGAATGGAATCAAGAAGAACAGAACCTGAGATAACGTCACCAACTGGCTCGACCTCGTCCACTGTCAGGGCAAAAGCTCGCCCCTGCTGTCCTCCTCGGTGTTGCTGCTGGTGCTGGGCGAACCTCTGCTGCTGAGTCTGCAAAGGCTGACCTCTCTGTTGCGCTGTAGGTGCTCTGGCTGGTGCCCTCTGAGCGGCTAACAACACACAATAATACACACACACACTCACAACACTAACAACACACACACACATAAATATATATACATAGCTACATATATATATATATATACACTTAATATATATATATATCTACACACACTCTCAACTATATATATATATATATACATACACCCAAAATATATATATACATATACACACACACAAGCGCACTTACACATATACATATATATATATATACACACAGACATATACACACACAAGCACATAGATCTAAATACACACATACATATATAAATATATATATATAAACACACATACATATATATATAAATATATATATATATAGATACATATACACTAACACAACACAACACACAACAACACCCAAACCACACGCCCCACTCACGCCCAACGACCCCGACACTCACCAATACCCTAAAATATATAAAATATAGCCCGAGAACTCTAGCACACACTCCCCAATACTAACCCAACGCGTGCACAAACCCGAAACGAGGAAACCAAGTCGAAATGGCCGTTCGGTCATTTCGACGAACACGTGGTGCGCGGCTCGGAAAACCTCCTGAAACGCACACCAAACGAACTCGAAATTGGCCCAAAATTTATCCACGCGCTCTACATGATGTCTAGATCCTAGAAAATGTGCTCTCGCGTCGATTCTAGGTCCGTGGTGGAAACGCACACGCACTTAGAATCGGCGACGATGAAAAGCCCCAATTTTGCCCGAAACGCCCGTTTCTCCGCGACGCGGCTTCCCGTGTCCGAACGGAGACACGCACTCACCCTCTAGACACCCGACAACGTCTACCTAGGTCCATCTAACCTAGGACATTACCCATAATTGGGCCAAATTCGGATTCCACCCGAATTCGACACAAAACCTAATGTCAAAGTCTCTAAACTCACCCAAACTAGTTCCAACTTCCTCCTACGGGTAGGGTTAGGGTCTATGAAGGTTCTACAACACTAATTACACTACATAAAAATAATTAGGAAGGAGAAAGTTAGGTTTTACCTCTTGGGAGTTGGAATCCCAAGGCCAAAGTCTCACAACCCCTAGAAATCACCTCCCTCAAGCTCCAAGCCACCAAAACTAGCCTCCACACAAAGTCTAGACTCCACACATCTAGGTTAAAGAAAATATAAGGTTAGGGTTAGCTTAAGGAAGAAGGAATGAAAGAAGAAAGAAGAAAAATGGAAGAAGAGACTTACTTTGGAGAAGAAGGAAGAAGGAAGAAGAAGTGGAGAAGAAGAAATAAAGAAGAAGAAGTAGAATGAAGAGAATGGCTGCTGCTCCTTGCTGTGGTCGCTGGTTTGCACGGGTGGGGGGTAGGTAGGGGCCGGCCAAGTAATTAGATAGGGGTTTACACAAGTCCAAATGACCAAAATGCCCTCCCGAAACTCGGTTTTGGGTTTCGGATTCCAAAAACACTCAAACTAACTCCAAATCTCTCCAACTAACCTCCTAAAAATAAAATAAATATTTCTAAGCCCCAAAATAATTCTCACAAGGGTGTGGGCTGGGTCGGACATGGGTCCACTAGGGTCTGACATGGGTCCAGGCTAGCCAAAACCCTAAAACAATCATTAAAAATAATACAAGCACTATTTAAATATAAATATAATTAATTAAATACAATCCACTATTTATCAAATAAAAAAATAAAAAAAAACCCTATTTTCTAGAATTGGGTAGTGACAGAAGGAGCCCTCGACCTGCAACAGATAGAGGAGGATTTATTCAATCACATAATTTGGGCTCCTAACTCTTTCTATTTCTCTCTTTCTGGCTTAGCCTACCAGGAAAATGGCTCCTTCTTATTGAGTTTCGAATCTTCTTCTTTTTTTGTTTCCTATTGCGGCTATGCCTCCTTTCCTACTACCATCCATCCTGGCTTGGCCCGGTCGTACCGACCTCTCGCTTACTCTCTCATCAGCTCTTGACCCAAAGATGTGGATCATCCAAGGCACATTAGCATGGCGTACTCCTCCTGATCGAATCAGAGTTTGAAACCAAACTTCTCCTCAGGAGAGTGCTTCAAGATCCACTGCAAGTCCAAGGCCTTTTATTCTTCTTTGCATCCGTTATTTTGGCACAAATTTTTTGATTCTTAAAAAGAAACAGTTTGGAAAGGTTCAATTGCTCTACCTCAGGCCATCGACATCATACGATCTACTGAAATAGATTTCGTGAAAAACTAGCTATATCCGATTTTGGTTGGCATTTGGATAGATATGATACCTGTACAAACCAGATTGGGATAAGGTCGATCCAAAGATTTCAGTTCGGATCCTTTGTGAAAGAGTAGAATTAATGAGATTCTTTCTCAAAACAATCCATCTTTTTTTGGTTTATTGGTTTTATAATAAAAAGTATAGGATTTTGTCACCCTCCTACTATTTCTCCATTTGGGACGCAAGAAAATAATGCCTTATGGTCTAACAAAATATCTCTCATTTCCATCTCGAATATATATATTTTGATTTTTGATTTCCAAATGGATGTTATTGTCTTGCCTTTGTCTGCCTATCGACCGAACCGCCTGCTGCTGCCGTACTAGCAAGTCAAGGATTCACTTCCTTTTACCGGGAATTTAGCTAACTTGTAAGTGGAAGACTCACCTGATCTTGTATCAGCTAAATATGTTCAAGAAGATTCCCATCCAGACCTTATAGCCTCGTTAGCCTCCCTACGGTCGCCTCCATTTCTTGCTTTCGAGCCAGAAGACTGTGGCTCAGCGGCCGGCTGAGGAGACTCAGGAGGCACAGACAACGAGGCATAAATTGGAATAAAAATATCATTTGATTTATCGATCCTCAAAAAAAGGCAAGGTTTCGTCATTGAGTGAAAAATGGGAGTCGTGAATATCTGAATAGGACGAACCGCCGCCGTGGATATCTTTGCTTTGGAGCAAAACAATTTGAATTAGGCTCGGTCAACAGGAATATAAACTTTTAAAGGATTACGTGGTACAATTAGGCCTGATTGATACTATCACAGGTAAGAAAATCACATATCATGGAAGTGAGAAGAATAACACATATTAGTGACGTCAAAAAATGTCGCTAATATGTAAAACAACGTCGCTAAAATGATTTGGCGACGTAATTAAGGATATTTTTACGCCATCACGTATTACATGGTCGCTGACAACAAAAACGTTGCTAATCGTCGTTATAGCGACGTATATTTGTGATGATATGACATCGCAGAATATACGACGGTTAGCGATGTGTTATCGTTAAATTGGCGACGCAAGCATTGGTCGCAACACGTCGCTATATTAGCGACATTATGAGCGATGTTTTGCTACAAGAATGCTGACATAACAAGTTTTGCTATGTCAGCATGTTAGCGATGTATAGTGACATACTAGTGATGTATATATTTTCTAGGTAGCGATGATTACTGACGTAACAGTACGTCGGTGAACGTCGCAAAATTGAAAAAAAACAGGCAGCAGTTTGTTAAATATTTTCCAACAAAACTTTACCTGTAGTTATAAAATTATAGTTTATATAAATAGACCTGGAGCAACCCTCCATTGAATTCCCTGGGTTCGCCGACACCTTCGGTGGAACACTCAACACCAAAAAATTTTGGTGCATAGTTAATATGAATAATAAACTAAACTCATATAGAAATAAATATACAATGTTATATTACACTAAATATGTCCCAAGAAGTAGATAAATAAATTTAAAATAAGTGTCACATGCATCTCAGAATGTAATAAAAATTAGCCAATACACACAAATACACTAAAATATGTCCAAATAAGGACTACTACTAATGAGGAGGAGCACCGTCGCATCTGGGATAGAAGAAACTTATACTGCTCCTGTAAAAGTGTCACCGATACCGATGAAGGAGGCAGTGATGGAGGCAGTGTCGATACCGACGTTCCTGGAAGACGTATCTGCACCAATTCTAGCAGTCGAGCATTGTATGAATCCATGGCAGATACCACCCTCGAAGTATTCTCTGCCACCGACCGGCTCAACAAATCCCGTACCGCATGGATCCTCGCAAGTGAGTCGATCATGGTCGTATACGACCCCTCCATCTCCGTTTGTCTGCACTTCGTAGACGCGGCCATAGTTGCCAAACCGTGCTCTGTCGTCTGGCCCATAGTCCTGATCTCCAAAAGGCTGCTCTCTGTCGTATGGCTCAGAGTCCTAAGCTCCATAAGGCTATGCTCAAGCAAATCAAAATGTGCGATGATCCTCGCATCGTCCGTCTGCGGTGCAGACTGTGGCCGCTCCATAATCCTCTGTAGCAACTCGTTACGCAGGTTAGCAATCTGACTGTCAACGCACTCTTGGGCTCGTGCCGACGCATGCGAAGGCTGTGAGGAATGCACACTGACAGAAGGGGCCCTGGATGACTGTATCACAACATAGGCGCCGTAGGATCCCGTACCGTAGTATGTACCCCTATGAATACCACCAACGATGGCCATCCAGAGATCGTCTGCCGACGGAGCTGTAGAGGGCTGCGAGGAAGTACCAGCCCCTCCCTCTGTAGGTGCACTAGTTGTCGCCCGCTCACGTAATTTATGATACTCGTCCTGCGAACGTCTAAGTTACTTATTACTAACTATATAGATATCTATTTGCGTATTTTTTAAGTTACATTAAAACTAACACATGGTAGTAAAACATACATAGCTCTGCGTGGCCTTGTCATTGATGAGCTTTCCGCCATTCCAATGGGTAGCTAGGAAGACTGTCACTATATTGGCGTCCTCACCCCTCTGTACCTGTTAAAAATTATATTGCTTGTTATTAAAATTATACATCTTATCCTACTTGTATTAAAATAATATATATTCAATAGAATACATACCAGACGACAGAAATATTCTGTCATGAGAATCGAGCCACCACACCATTTTCCTGCCTTCGACCTAGCCGCCTTTGCCTTCTCCTACCATTTCTTGTACTTGGGTTCGTCGAATCTCACATTTATTGTAGTCCACTGCTCAGGCATGATCCAACCATGGATCAGTTCTCCGTCGCGATCACGGACCTTCTGGTCATTGATCGCATCAAGGATCAGCTTGGCAGCGACGGTAAAAAACTGCTCCTCGATCTTCTGAGCCCGGTGTGGTGGATAGAAATAGGTTTTATACAAGAAGTAAAATAGAGAGTTACATAATATGCATAAATAGTTATTGATATTAAAAGTAAAAATATTTTTACCTTGATGTGGGCAAACCAAAATACCTTCCTATCTTTAGGAGCATCTGAGTAGTTGATCCAAGGCCAATCATAGTTCTCCCTTAGAAAATGCACCAGTGCTCTTTGTACCGTCGAGGGACGATACCTGTACAATGATAATTAAATTCATGAATATATAGATATAATTATTTAAAAAATGTTAACTATTTATTGTTAAGCCCGTCCCACCAAATCTCCATCCTCGTCTCGCCCGGAGGCGCGCATGGAGGAACGCTCTGATCATACGCAGACAAAGTCGGCTCAACCTCCTCTATCTACTTCTCTGTCTCCATGGTGTCGTCAGCATGAGGAAGGCTGGACGGGGGAGTAGTATCAGGCATAGAACTGCTGGTCCCAAGTACCGTCGATGGAGTCAGAGTTATGATTGGCCGTACACTACAGTACTCCGCGATGGGGATCCGAAACAAGTAGTCGATACCATAGGAGCACTCCGTCTAGAGGATCTACCTCCGTATGATCCTTGCCATCCTGTCATACCTGATAATAAAACAAATACACAGACTTATAACAGTTCATAAAAATAACATACGATGATAAAACAGATACACAGACTTATAACAGAATATGAAATATCACAGTCACACAATAAATACAAAATAAAAGTATCACAGTCACACAATAAGCACAATATAAAAGTATCTATACAGTTAAAATAGATCTTACATTCCATATTAAAAATACAGTACATGGCTAGAGTTCAAAATGGATTTTATTTTATTTTTAATCCCATTCTGAAAATTCATCTTCTTCATTTTCCTTGTCCTCCTCTTCCTCCTCCTCTTTACTTTCATCTACTTCGTCTTCCTCTTCGAATAATTCTACCTCTTCCATACGATTAGACGTGTAATGAAAAACTTCCGTTAAGTCCACATCTACAATATTTGTTATAATATGTAGCTTATCCTCCTAATAAGCTTTTTTTTTAACATCAAATGTATTTCTAGCTTTCGTCTTGCATACTGCCCACTAGTCCGACCTCGTTGTTTCCCATTTAGGATAAGATGTGAAGTATACGAGCTAAGCCTAACTTGATAGGACAAATGGTTCATAGCCTTGATATCGACGCTGGTAGATTTTATCCACAAAACCATGCTTGTCTATTTTTCAACCAAGATCTTGGATCGGATCGAACCAATCACACCTGAATAACAGGATCTTAGCAGGCTTTGTTCCATAATTATATGTCAACTCCATAATCTCCCATAAGATGCCATAAAAATTATTGCATAGATCGACATCTTTGTAGCTCGAAGATCTGATACACAAACAACTATTTTTTGTAGAATCGAGATCCAAGAAGCTGTCTCTTATGGTTTTTTTTTGTTTAGTTGAACCTAAACCCATTCACACAATAGCTTGGCCAGATTTTGACGGCATAAATTGGTCCCTTGGCTAGAGTTATAATAGATTCATTCTCGAGTGTTGTGTGGGGACGATCGACCTAAATACCAAAGAAACGATATTAAGTTCAACGTTATGTTAACTATTGTGCATAATGCATACACAAAAAGATCTTTACATATGCACTCAACCAAGAAGAAAAATGAAGTCTCATTTTCTGTTCTACTTCTTTATCTGTTATATTTGGTCTCATCGACCTCATCTTATCATTAAATGTGCTGAAAATAATAAAACATCACCCGATTAGTGTAACAATATTAGAGTATACTATTACATTAAGATGACTTAAATATTGACGTATTAATTACTTATCCCTCTATCTTCTCCACTGCATCATCATCGCAATTGAGTAATATATACAACGGAGCAGCCCTTAGCTCATCGTCATTCTGATATCTCTTATTCATTTTGCCCAAAGGCTTACCGAAAGCATTAAATACTTTCAGTATTGCATCATTAGATTCCAGATATCCGTCGTCGTTTCTGGGAACTCTTGTTCTATTATTAGCAACATGTGGCTTGAAATACATCGAGCAAAAGTTTGAAATCTCCTCAAGAACATAGGCTTCACAAATAGAACCCTCGACCCGTGCCTTATTTTTTACCTTTCTCTTTAGTTGGTTCAGTTGACGCTCGAACGGGTACATCCACCGATAATTGACAGGCCCACCAATACGTGCCTCGTAAGAAAGATGAATTGGTAAATGCTCCATGGAGTCGAAGAATCCAGGAGGAACACTCTTTCAAGCTTGCACAGTGTTACCACAATGTCCTTCTCTTGTTTTTCTAGATGATCGACGATCAACTTTATAGAATAAAGATCCCTGAATAATATGCTAAGCTCAGTCAATAGATCCCAAACTACCTGCGGTAAGAATTTTTGAAATACAATTGGAATTAACCTCTCTATGAATATGTGACAGTCGTGGCTCTTCATACCCATCAGTTTATTCTCCTTCGGGTCAACGCATCTTCTAAGATTTTATACATACCCGTCTGAAGATTTTAGCCCATGAATCAGCCTACAAAGTCTCCTTTTATCCTCCTTGTCCAGTGAGAAAATTGTCTTAGGCTACTTATACTTCACATTCTATTCCTCTATATAGGGCATCTACATATTTCTTCCAAGTCTAACTTGACCTTGGAATTATCTTTCGTCTTCCCCTTTACATCCATCACAGTATTAATTATGTTGTCAAACACATTCTTCTCGATATACATGACATCAAGGTTATGTCTGATCAAATTGGTGCTCCAATATGACATATCCCAGAATATGCTCCTCTTCGTCCAGTTATGAGTGTGACCAAATCTATCGCACTTGTACCCCTTAGTAGGCTCTTCAATAGCACTTGGTAAATCTTTAACCTCTTTCCATATCATGTCTCCAGTCCACCTTGGAGGTTGTCATGCCCCAGTCCCAAAATCCAGGGGACCAGACACGTGGCAATGGCCAGCTGGTACGACTTCGTAGGGCTTTCCAATTTAATGGACCCGATGAAGTATACTTACGCTGTCCATGGTCAAGTGATCCAAGTATAATCTATTTCTAATTTGCAACATCTAAATCTAAATCTCAATCCAGGATAAGTAATCTCAAGAAAGAACGATACGCATCATCAGTCTGCAGCCCAATAATACATCCGTTCGAATAGACCAGAAGAACAAAATAGGTCTATAAACACTAGGCTATATAAGCAAAATAAAATGGAAATTAATACAAGACTGAAATAGCTGAAAATATAAATTTACCTGTAATGATGTCCACACTCGAATGGATGAAGTAATCCTGCAACTGCACAAACAACCTTGAAGGGAACCAGGTCCTCAGAGGGACGTAACAAGATACAAAATGCATGCCAGATATAGTACTGAAAAAAATAAAGGGGTGTGCTAACCATCTAAGTGAATGCAATGTAAGGACAACCTCAGAACGTATAGGTAGGTGTAGGCATAACGTCCAACGTCCTCTAGAGTGTGGTATCTGCAACGTCCATCATTCCGAAGAATGAGGTATCTGTATATGTATAACGTCCAACACTCTAAGGGACGTGGTATCTGCAATGTATATACGTCCGTACCACTCCGAAGAGTGCGGTATCTGAATATAGGAAGTCATCGGGTCTGTGGCTCCTCTGGATACCACGGAGTCCGATGTGTGTATCCCATACGTTTATCAGTTGTCCTCCCCGCCCAATGATCTATGCATGTCGTCTCACAACACGCCTTAGCTACTACGCTGAGGCGTCGTAGCTCTGGCTCATAGTCTATCGTTAGAACAATAGTCCAACCTTACAACCAAACAAGGACAAGGATTGGACCTTCGTACCATAATATTCTATGCTCCGACTACTAATAACTGCTAAGTCTTCTATCATGCATCGCTAATAGCAGTTATTCCCTATCCGTTGCACGCCTACACGTACAGGTGGCCAACCACATACGCAAGTTCGTGCCCTACATGAGACTCACAACACGTATAAGAAATATGTCAAGGCCTGGGGAGTCATACCAATAACTCCACAACTTTAGGTGGGTCCACTGGACACTAAGTCAGACACAAGTCCTAACGTCAACGTTTTCGTTGACTACACCCGAGTCTTCTCGGGCGCACACAGTTATAAAATATTTAATTAAATAAATATGCAACTAAAATAACTGAATTTAAATAGTACAAAAAGGCAATGTATATTTGCCTGCGCGAGGCTGCTAATGACGGGGTCCCGGTACCGCGTCCAAGCCCTCAGGTCCCGCAGTACCTAGGGATAGATACAACCCAAAATCAATAATCTATTCTACGCCAAGCAGGGATGCGACATACATCTACACCTAACTCAGTCTTAGCTATGACTCACAGGGACAAGACACTAGGGGGGGTTGACCACAGTTGACTATCAGTACGATAGTCAAACATCTAGTCATCAGTACCATATCATCAAGCCATCCTCAAAACATAGTTTATGATTTTAATTTCTTTGTTTCATAACTTTGTTACCAGTCACCAGGTGCCTCCCTAAGTTAATCACCTTAAATTTTCAGTTTCTAAATTATCGATCACACTAGTCCTCAATCAGTCATTCACCTACTGTCCTTACTATTCATACATTTATATTGAGCATTTTGCACTACACATAAATCCTTCATCAATCCCGTGCTCCTCGGTGTTCATCAATGTTCAGTCAATTCAGAACCTTGTTTCTCCTCAATTTAATTCTCCGTAATTAAATTAGGATTTTACCACCATGTAATATATTCATAACATCTCGACAAAAATAAAATTCTAAACCTCTGTGCAATCATTAAAGTTCACATTAATTTACGCAGACATAAACCCTAACCTATATTTAACCCTATTCTCAAGTCCTCATAATCAACATTCACCTTAATCATCATTGGCCTTAGTCAACATTAACCTTAATCACTTTATTAATACATGATTATTTATACTACACCTCAACTACACTACAATTTTAAATACCAACCCTATCTATGCACACAACCTATATAACAATACCCTAACTAACATAACACAATACATAACAATACCAAAAGGAGAGGGGGAGAGTGGTATACCTCGACGATGCGAGGTGGCGCAAGGGGGTGACCGGAGAACGGCTGCCGGATGGGTGTCAATGATGGTGGTAGTGGTGATGGAAGCCGACAGGGAGTCGGGAGGGGGAGCAGGCCGGAATGGGATGGATCGGGGCAGCACAGTGGCCGGCCGGAGGGCTGTTCAGTCTGTCGGGAGACACAGTCGGTCAGGGAGAGTTCACAGCGGGCTGTCGGAGTACTTCGGCGGCTGTCGGATGGAAGCTGCCACGGTCGGGGAACAGGTTGGAGCGGGTTAAGGTTGGCGCTCCACCGGAGTTACTGTGGAGGTGAAGTCGGTGCACAGCAGGCCAGAGCGGGGTGTTATCAGGCGGCGCGGGGGAGAGTGGTCTGTACAGCAGGCGGAGACAGCTGCTCAGCAGGCTGCACAGTCGGCGGCGAGAGCCGGTCAGTGGCTGGTCGGCGTTTGGGAGGGAAGCTCACAGCACGGCGGGAAGAGGCCAGAGTCGGCTGAATGCACAGCAGCGGTCAGCCACTGCGGAGGATGGCTGCTGCACCGCGGCTGGAGTAGGGCGGCACGCCAGGCCGGAGCCGAGTCGGTAGGCCGGCCGGACGGTCTTCAGGAGGAAGTAGAAACAAAGGAAGAAGAAGAAGAATAAGAATGGAGGGAGGAGGTTGCTTTGTATGAACAATAAATGGAGGAGGAAGGAGAGAGAGAGAGTGAGAGAGGGGGGGTTTCCACAACTAGGGATTAGGGCCTGCTTGGGGAGTTGTGAGGGTGAGGTAATATTTTTATAGGAAAGGGTGATGTAGCTTGAGTGGTGAGGATGCTTCCAAAAATTGAATGGCTAGGATTTGTCATGAGGAAAAATTATTCATTCATGAGGAATGAAGGGTGTAGATTAGTTTATTTAAAATAGAGGATTAGGATTTCACATAAGTAAAGATCATTTCTTAATGAGGAATGGAGTGGGGGCTCTCCATATGGTCATGTCCAATAGGGTGAGGACACATAAGTTAATAAATTGCAATTTAGCCCCTTAAATTCGGGAAGTTGCACGAACACATAAAATGACGCTAAAATTGTGGAGAAAATCGCAGGGGATGGTTTGCATGGCGAGGGGGTGTTGGGGGTTTGGCACGGGTTAAATTTTATGGCCAACGGGTTTTATTAAGGATTAAATTAGGGTTAGGAAAAATTGGTATCCTTGATTAAAATAGAATTACAGTGCCCCGCGCTTTTAAATTAAATGGGGGCACTTGGGGTCAAAATTCGAAAATGACTTAAAGGCCAAAAATTGTGGGGGCTTGGAGTCAGTCTTAGACCCTTTAGTTGGTCCGGCTCAACGGGTTAAGTTGGTATCTCAAAATTTAGGGTAACGTCACAGGTGTCCGACACGAAATTAAATATAGATTTTAGGATACGAAAAGTTATGCAATTAATTTAGGGCACAACGGATCTGATTTTAAGCGTCGGAAAAGTCCAGTGCCTAATTTGGCGAGTCAAGTCAGAAGTACAATAATTCGATAGAATTTATGGGCTGATAATGGCTCCGAATAATTGAACAATGGTAAGGTGCGCTAAGGGTTTAATTAAATAAAATAAAATCACAGACAAACTCAACTCTACTTTAAACCTCATCATCTTCTGAAAAATCCAAAATTTCCCAAATCCAAACCTGACTATCTATAGAATTAATCGAGGGGTTTTACAGAGGTGGATTTGCCTTTTCCATAACGTCGACACAAAATATATTCCTGTTCCTCCGGAATGGATGATCCGACGGCAGGAATTGTAAATGACAATCGAAGAAGCACAATTTTTCTTCGTGTTTCAAACGAAAAGCCTTAGTATGGTCCATACAATATAGACATGAGAGACGACCATGAGTACTCCATCCTGATAACATGTCATAAGCCGAAAAGTCGTTGATGGTCCACATGAGTGCTGTCCTCATCTAAAAATTCTGCATTTTTGAAACATCGTACGTGTTGCCGCCTACTTCCCACAGCTGATTCAACTCATCTATCAACGGTTGCAAGTACACATCGATGTTCCTCTTCGGATTATCCGGACACAGAATAATAACGGTTAAGAACATAATCGGAGTCTTCATACACATCCAAGGTGGTAGGTTGTCCGGGGTGACGATCACAGGCCAAAACGAATACTGAGAGTCCGAAAGTCCGAATGGGATAAAACCATCGAAGAAGAGCCAAAATCTTCCATTACGTAGATCCAAAGCAAAATTGGGATACTCTCGATCGAAGTACTTCCATGCTTCTCCATCGGATGGGTGATCCAACACTCCTTCAATTTGTTCTTGTTTGTGCCAACTTATATTTTTGGCAGTCTCCTTCACCATAAATAACCTCTGCAACCGCAGCGTTAAAGGCAAGTAGTGCATCAAATCGGTCGACTTTCTTATACCGACAGACCTTCCTGTACTAGTTGCCTTATAGCGATCAACACTACAAAATTTGCACACATCTCCATCCTTGTCGTCTTTGTAATACAACATGTACCTGTTGCAACATGCATCAATTTTCTCGTATTCCATCCAGAGCGATATCACCATCCTCTTAGACCGGTAGAAGTCTTTAGGTAACTTAGCATCTGCCGACAAGATCTCTATAATCAACTCCATCAGTTGGTTATAGCATTCTTGCGACATGTTAAAATCGAACTTGGTGCTCAACAGTCTTGTAACCACCTCTAACGATGAATGATCCTCACAACCAGGATATAATGAAGTTCTTGCATTCTCCAGTAGCTCTATGAACTTTGCAGCATCGACATTCGGTGCCTTCTCAGCTGCATCATGATTTTCCAAATTGAAACTAGGGCCGGCATCGTCGAAAACTATGTTCACGCACCCTTCGTCGTAATTAACGTGGTCATAGACACCCATATACGGCTCCATATAAGGCTCCGACTCTAATGCTAAAGACAAAAGTTCTCTGTGTGAGGTCCACTGATAGTAATTTGGCGCAAAATCCCTCGAGTATAAATGATATGTTACATCCACTTCTGAGTGATATTTTAAGTTGCGATATCGTACATATGGACACTTAATTTTGGTACCGTCCATGTACTGAGGGAACGCCTTAGCGAACTATAGAAACTGTTCCACCCCTGTATGAATTCATCCCGCACACTGTACATGTTATCAGGATGACGGTTATACATCCACGAACGATGACACATGTAGTAATTCAGATCCATTTCTAGATACTTCTGCAAAGATGAATAGATATCGTTCAAGTATATTATCCAAATGGATGTAAATCTAATTCTCACATAATGATACTAGGATACACTAATGTATCACACACATAGGAGTTGACACTCACTGATACACACACACACACTCTTACACATACACACTAGGCACTAGGATACATAACATCACCATTACCCATGTGACACTATGTTAGATAATTTTATATATTTATATTATGTGATCTTATTACGAAACATGGTAACTAAATTACCTATACTAGTTTCCTAATGACAATGTCTTAATGATTAAATCACTATCTCTTATTTATCAACTAAATTACATTGATACTAAATCATGTCTAACAATTGTAGGATAACTATTAGGAAATCTCTATAAAAATTATGAACTATATAGGGGCTCACAACTCAAGTATCACACACATACACTAGGTTATACCCAAGTATTGTTGGGTTTCGCTCAAATCCAATTCTAACATCAACCCAAACTAATACATTTAGCATTAACATGAAAACTATAATAAATGTAGCACTAAATTTTCACACACACAAGACACACACACATGTACACACACACACACACACACACACACACACGATATATATATATATATATATATATATATATATATATATATATATATATATATATATATATATATATATATATATATATATATATATATATATATAAAGGATACACACACACACACATACACACACACACACACACACAGAGGACATACGCGCACACACACACACAGAGGACATACGCGCACACACACACACACAGGACACATGATACACACACAGAGAGAGGACACAAATACACACACACAGAGGACATACACACATAGAGGACACCTGACACACACACGCACACACACCACACACACACACACACACAAAGGACACAAGCACACACACCATACACACACACACACACACAAAGAACACACGCACACACACACAGAGGACACATGATACACAAACACACACAGAGGACACAAAAACACATATACACACACACACACACAGAGGACACACACATAGAGAACACATGATACACACACACAGAGGACACAAACACACACACACACACACACATATGATAGAGAGGGGTGTGTCGCCTCCCTTTCAAGTAGAAGGAGTATGTCGTGTCAATGTGTCTGTGTCTGTGTGTGTGTGTCGTACGTGTCATCAGGTAGCTAAGAGAGAGTGAGAGAGAGAGAGAGAGAGAGAGGGAGAGAGTGAGAGTTAGGGTTTACCTGACCGCACGGAGGGTGGTCGACTATGGAGAGGAGGCGGCGTCGGAGGCGGCGTCGGTGTGGTGCGCCAGAGGGGAGCCAGAGGGAATCACGGGGGAGGGGGGGGGGGTCGTAGGGGAGCACGATCGCGGGGGGGGGAGTGGGGGGGGTCGTAGGGGAGCACTATCGCAGGGGGCGGGGTTCAAATTTTTGGGAGTTTTGGAAAGGGGAAAATGAAATCTGAACCCTATATGAAAATATTTTAGCGATGTCTCAAACGAACGTCGCTAAACGTCGTTGTAAATATAAATTAGCGACGTGTTATAGGTCGTCAAACATCACTATTTTTAAAATTTTAATATAACTTAGCGACGTATATTAAAAGGCTTAACTAAACGTCGCTGTTTACAAAAAAATGAGCGACGTTCAACGACTCCTAGCGACGTCTATTCCCTCAATACTGAAGTAGTCGCTGAAAGTCGTTAACCGTCGCTATTTGTGACGTATTGCGACATCTTTTTTGGATTCGCTAAATTTATAAAAATTAGCGACGTTATTTTTTGACGTCGCTAATAACGTCGCTAATTGGCCAAAGTTTTGTAGTATCCATACATCAGATTATAAAAGAGGAAATAAAAAGAATGTAGGAAGGTTCAAATTGAGAGAAGAGGAGCGAAAGGTCACAGCAGAAGATCTTGATAGCCATTACCTTTGACCGCCCCCCTCATGTGGACGTTCGTCGACTACTCGATGATCAACTCGGTTGTGGCCTCGTCCGTCTTCACTTTTCCCTTCCCTTTTCCTTTGGAAGCCATGGCAGTGGAAGGAGGACGAGAATAGGAAAAATTGGAAAGAAAAAGAAGAAGAAGTACAGCCGCGGAAAGAGTGCTTCTCTCTGTCCTACTGTAGAACCCTTATATAGGGGTGAACTAGCGGTGTCCAAGATAGGCAGCCATTGCTTCATTTCTAATATTTCAAAAAGTGAATGACGCATCGGGACGACCAGGGTACACTTTTTAGTAGTGCGCGAACCTAAAAGATCTGACAGAAAGTCAAAATGCCATGATTTATTGGTACCCTATCAACGACAAGGCTATATCAGATACACCAAATGTCCAGATGTTCCAAGTAGGAGTGGTGTCATACATGCACCGCAACAGCCTATGCGCCTATCTCCTCCATGCTTTTGTTCAAAGTATTCCAAACTTAAAACTTACGAAATTTAAGTTTAGAAACTTTGAAGGGGGTCTTGTAGAAGCATAAAAAATCTCTTCCATGCGCCAACAATAATCAAGAGCCATGCGCCGCAGTAGTCCCAACCCATGCGCCAATGTGATCCAGGGCCATGCGCCAACTGCCTCATAAGCAGTGTTCCATGTGCCAGCAGTGCCATGCGCCACTACTTCTCCAATATTTTTGTGTGCCAACAGTGCCACTACTATCCCTCTGTGATCTCCATGCGCTAAATGACACTATTTCCAAGGTGCAATTATAATCATTAAAATTAGGGCATGACACGTGTCACAAGTATTATGGGTATTAGCGACCCTAGATCTCGACTTGCCATGTAGCAGCTGTAATTTAGCATGCGCCTGCAAGAGGACATGACCAACATGCAATCCGGGCACGTATGCGCCTACATAAAGCCTTCTCAAGGCTATAAATAATGGACGTTCCCTATATGAAAAAGAGGCCAAAAAAATATGGGGGGAGAGGAGAAGAAGATAAAAGCGCTGCTCGAAGCCTCATCAACCTCCTTGGCCCCAGATCATCAACGGAGTGAAGGAGCAAATGTAGTGCTCGATCTCTACCGTCACACTTGCCCATATTATTTTTTATTATACTTAGACTCTACGTATTAGAGACCCTTTTGTACTATTTGTCAATTCCCAATCAATACAAAAGTTTGTTCAACTTTTTCGAGTATTTTTTGTGCGATATCGACACCAGGTCCTACGGTGTGTGCTCATAGCTGTGTTGTCACACCCCAGTCCCAAAATATGCGGGACTGGGATGTTCACCATCATAAGTTTTGGACGTTGAAATAACAAACAAAGAAGTACAAAGAGATCCTAGAAAGAAAATCTAAGTACAATATTTTGATCTGGGTAGTGACGATGGACAAAGAGCGCTGTGATGACTAATTTACTCTGTTGACGGTCCATGAGGGAATGTGGATGCTCTCATTTCTTCTCTCTTCTGAGCTTGTGTGCACGTATGTAGCTGGCCGAGGGTTTGTAGGGTATGCTACACTTGATATTTATAGTCGTCATGCTGACGGACTATCGATGACGCATATGGCTCTGTTTGGTGGCCGCATAGGGCTCTGTTTGGTGGCTGCATCAGACTCCTTCAACAGAATATGGTTATAACCACAGCCGAATGCTGCGGACATGCTGCCATGTGGTCTCGTTTATGATATATTATTGAAGGAATCTCGGGGTTGTTTCATGCATGACTTGGTCAACTGGACACTTAGTCAGCACTGTCTGTGCGAGAAATCATCTTCGATTGTAATAGAATAATCCTATGAGTCTAGAGCCGAATAACATATTGGTCGCATATTATCGTGGCCGCATATGTGCTCTCATTTGGCCTTGGTCGTCTGGACGCTCTGGCCGCATGTTGACGATGTCGCATGCAAGCTCTCGTCTGGCCTTAGTCAAATTGACACTTTGGCCGCATGGCGTTGTGGCCGCATGCAAGCTCTCGTCTAGTCTTGGTCGAATAGACACTTTGGCCGCATAACGTTGTGGTCGCATGCAAAATCTTATCTGGCCTTGGTCGAATGGACACTTTGGCTGCATGGCATTGTGGCCGCATGCAAGCTCTTATCGAGCTTTGGTCGAATGGACACTTAAGCTGCATGGTGACGATGCCACGTAGGGAGTAGCCACATATGAAAGAACAAGTGGCATGGCACATCTGACCAGGTCATTAATGCACTGATGTGACTTTCTGTCTGTCTTTTCTTGAGCTGTCGTCTTTCACGAATCTCAAAGCGTCGGCATGATAAGTGTTGTGTCAGATTCTGACAGTTATCAATTGCTATGTCAAGGAATTTTATGTGGCCTCCCTGCTCTGCGATCGTTCCGGTCGCATAGAGTATATTATGCGACTCCTTGGTCTTTGGTTTGACCATGCCGCATGCTTCTCTGCGGCTTGTTTGTTCAGGCTGCATGTGACATCTCTGCGGCTTTGGTTGTTCGGGCCGCACGTGACTTCTTTGCGGCATGATTATTCTTTTGAGGAGGCATGACCTTTATGCGGCCTGCATTTTTTTTTTATGCTTCTAATGGGCCAAGTGACAATGATAACCTAATACGACTCCGAAAGGTTTTCCAATTTAATGGAACCGTAGAAGCGTATTACACTGTCTAATATGAACTAAGCCAAAGAATCTACGACAATAAGTAAATATGGTATATATATCTAGATCTCATCCACAATAACAATATATGAAACTAAGCAACAAACTGGAATTAATGCTGAAAGTAAAGATACTGTCGAATATCCAACAAGAAATAATACAAAGTTTGGTGGAGACAAATCACTGCAAATAAACTAAAAAGAAAGTGCGATAAAGATAAAGAGAGTCCAAGCTCATAGAAACTTTACATGATCAATCTCGTAATTCACTGTTGAAGCTATGCCCGCGCTCGATCCTGATCTGAACTGGTGTACTATGCTTGGAAAGAAACTAGATCTTCAGAGGGACGTAGCAAGATATATAATATACATACCTAGCTAACAGTATAATCATGCATAAAATAAAGCAGTAAATAGAAGTAGAAAATATAAGATGTGCAACTACTAGCCTGTCTAAGTGTACATGCAATCAAAGACAATTTACAACACTTGGGCTGACCGACTCGGGTACACAATAGCGGGTAATCGAGCAGCCAACAAAGACTCACAGGAGTGTTTACCTCGAGTCACTAGACATAACACAACTACACGGGTAGCGCTCATCTCGAGGCGCTAGCGACACAGACACAAACATAGTCCAAGCACAACGACTATCCTCGCCACCTAATGCAAGTACATAAAATCAGGTCTATGTTAAAAATAATCACGGAAGTACCAACTATCCACGTGTCAAGTGATACAATGGGAATCATAAAGATAACAAGTAAACATAGAAACACTAAGCTATTATGCATGAAAAATCTCATGTTGGAATCAGTGTCATAAAGATAAGTAAATATACTGCTAATAATAGATATGGGAATAAAAGTAGCTAACAAAAATAATGGAATAGGCATAAGAAACAAATATAAGCATGAAATACTGTAACTAATGGCAATGTATATTTGTCTGGGTGTTGTTCGGATATGCTGAAGTCCAGAATCCAAGACCATGTCCAAAAACCTAAAAATATCCAATAACCTATTTTATTAATAAAGATTTACTTAACTGCCACTTATCTATTCAAATTAGTAATACTAAGCCTAATGACCTATATATAATAATGAATTGTGATATTTAGGATCTAGTGATATACTGTTATTGATTCTCTGTTTACTATACTTGCTAACACATATACATGCTATGTTTTTTTTATAACTTATTAAATAAGTTATACTCTAATGTATCATTCTTATTACTATATGATTCCTGGTGCTTATTTCTATTTTGTTACTTCATAGAAATATGGGAGGAAGGTGTGTTGAGTTTAAAATCTGCTAGAAGAATTGATTGAAAGAAAAGGGAGAGGCAGACAGACAGAGAAAAAAGAAGTGGGTTTAGCATAAGTAAAATATATGTATACATCTCCTCTAGAACAGAAAAGAAAATCAAGGAAATTATTCCTACGTGATAGTATACAAGTGACTATTTCCTAAAGAATAGAAGAAAAAGAATAGCAAGAGTCATAGTGTGACAAGTAGCAGAGGAGAAGAAAGTGGAAGGATAGAGAGAGCTTGCACCTCATGCTACTGTTCTTCTCTAAAAGATCAACACAACATCTTAGGCTTATATATGGCTCAAGTAAAGAAGGCATCATATATATACTTAGTTTGTGGCTCCATACACTTTCTAACTCTATTCTTCTTCCAGTATAGCAAATAATTACTACAAATAAATTGGAATGATTGTCATTATTTGCAGGAGCTTGAGGAAAGACTTACCAGATGAGGGCCTACTAAGAAAAGAATCAATGACTGAACTCAACAACCTCACCTAAGGAATTTTTTATGAAATAATTCCATAAAAGCATATATGGCAATACTCACGGAAGAGAGTGACAGATTCTAATAGATAGGTTGCATAGAAAAGTAGTGGTCTACTGTGTTTCTCTGTTATGAATCCTATGGGAACAATATATGATATGCTACAATTATTTCTTATCTACTTCTTCTTCTGTTCTATTAATAAGCCTCTATTGTTCTCTCTCTCTCTCTCTCTCTCTCTCTCTCTCTTAACTATTTACAACATAGTTTTCCTGCAAATATGAAATATTTCTCCTACATGTGCAATATGAGTTAACTACTACTTTATGCATAAGGAACAAAAGAAACTTACGTACTTTATTTACGTATATGAAAGTATATACTTTATTTACGTACTTTATTTACGTACTAGGGTTTCGTCTACATCTTCTCTAAATAATGAGCTCGAGGGAGTGCCGACTATCAGCACGCGGTGGTAACGTGGAGGAGGTGGAGGAAACAACGGCTTGGGAAGCGGTGAGCTCGAACGTTGGTGGTCCATCGAGTGACGATGGTGCCCGCAAAGTGGCAGCACGGCGACGCATTGCTTCTTAGAAGCGGCAGTCGCTGATGTTGCTTGGAGGATCGTCGGGATCAGTTGGGCTCCAGCTGATAGTCTCTGTGCAAACTACGTAAAAGAATGTGACAGGAAGATGAACCAGCACAACAAGGGAGAGAGGATTTTATTGGCTCAGTATAAGTTTCTACATTTATTCATTTGCTTTTGTAAGCATAATAAAGCATAACCACATTTCTTACAAACATGGATAGCCAAGTGTTCCCCTTGAGAATTGGTCTAGCCAAGTGTTCCCAAGAGTTGCTCCTTGAGACTTGGTCTGTAATGAGCACAAAGATTAAACAATAATCGCTCCCTAAGATTTTGTGATTACTTGATGACGATCATCCCGATCTTGGAGCGAAGCTCCTGGAACCTGACCCAGCCCAGGGCCTTGGTCAGTATGTCGGCGAGCTGCTCATCTGTTCGGACATACTCTACCTCAGCTGTCTCGTCCTTGATGCAGTCACGAATGAAGTGGTACCTCGTCTGGATGTGTTTGCTGCGATCATGAAACACCAAATTTTTGCTGAGGGAGATTGCTTATTTGTTGTCGATGCGCAGCTTTACACATCTGATATCGTCGCCCTTCATGTCCGCCAACAGCTGTGCGAGCCAGATGCCTTGGCAGGCGGCAGTGGTTGCTGCGACATACTCGGCTTCGCAGGATGACAGTGCCACCACCTTCTGCTTCTGTGATTGCCAACTGATAGCGCTGTTGCCGAGGAAGAATAGTACGCCTGTCGTGCTCTTGCGGTCGTCAACATCCCCGGCCATGTCGCTGTCGCAGTAGCCGACCAGCCGGGGCTCCTCTGTTCCTCGTTCGTAGCGGCAGCCGTAACCCCGCGTACCAGCAACGTAACAGAGTATGTGTTTGACCGCCGCTAGGCGCTCAGTCATCGGCTTCTCCATGAAGCGGCTCACATACCCGACTGCGAATGACAAGTTCGGCGGGTGTGCACGAGGTACCGCAAGGTTCCTACTATGATCCGATACTCCGTGGCATCTGCCGGCGGTGCAGCACTATCCTTACTGAGCTTCAAACGTGGCTCCATAGGTACATGGCAAGGGTTGTAGTCGCCCATGCCACTCTTCTCCAGTATCTTGGCTGCGTACGCAGATTGGTTCACTGTGATACCGTTTGCGTTCTGCTGTACATTGATGCCAAGGTAGAAAGAAAGCAAGCCGAGATCGCTCATCTTAAATGAGCTGCTCATCTCGCGCTTGAACTTGTCGATCTCGCCCGCATTATTTCCCGTGATGATGAGGTCGTCGACGTAGACACCCACGAGCAGCCTTGCCTTGCCATGGCCACGCACGTAGATGGCGTGCTCCAAGGGACTCCGGCTAAATCTGAGTGTGGACATGCACTTGTCCAGCTTCGCGTTCCAGGCCCTCGGCGCTTGCTTCAGGCCGTAGAGTGCCTTGTGTAGGCGAAAAACTTTCTGCTCCTCGCCGGCGGCTGCAAAACCGGGTGGCTGCGTGACGTAGACCTCTTCGTCGAGCTCCCCATTCAAGAATGCCATTTTCACATCCATGTGATGGACAACCCAACCTGTATGACCGACAAATGCCAGTAGCAACCTGACAGACTCAAGTCTGGCTACTGGCGCGAAAACCTCATCGTAGTCGATCCCGTGCCTCTGCACATACCCCTTCACGACGAGCCGGGCCTTGTGCTTGATGACGACGCCGTGCTCATCCTTCTTCGCCTTGTAGACCCATTTGAGTCTAATGGGGCGGTGACCAGCGGGCAGGTCCACGAGCCGCCAGGTGTTGTTCTCCTCAATGGATGCGAGTTCATCCAGCATCGCTCGGCGCCAGCACTCGTGTTGCTCCGCTTCTGAAAAAACAGAGGGTTCGTCATCCATTGCGAGGAGGAGGTCCTCAGAGTCGTGGTGGTGCACCGACTCAACTTCATAGATGTCTTGCAGATAGCGGTATCGGTGCGGCGGTTCATTTGGCGGATCAAGCGTCACTCCTGATGACGGTGAGACGAATCGGATCGGAGCCGTACCCGTCGTCTCAGGCGTCGAAATCGCTGGCGTTGTCGCGGCTGATGTCGCGGTTGTGCAAGCGGGCGTCACGGCCGGTGGTGGGGACGCGTGACCGGCTCCCGCCTGCTCGAGTGGAGGCAGCGTCTGCGTCGATACGAGTGTGGCTGCATCCACAGCCTCTGGCGATGGACCTCCGTTCCCGGCCGAAATGAACCTGCCGGGAATGACCTCGTGGGGAAATTCAATAGTGAATGCCTCGCCGATCCCGACGAGGCTGGCGTTGATGTCGGTGTGCGTCCAGTCCCACTGCCCCGCCTCGTCAAAGATGATATCTCGGGTGACATACAAGCGATGACCGACTGGATCGTAGGCCCTGTAAGCCTTGGACCCCGCTTCGTAGCCAACAAACACCATTTGCTTGCTCTGATCGTCAAGTTTCTTCAAATTTGGCTACACCATCTTCACATGAGCAATGCAACCGAAAGTACGTAAGAAACTTACATCGGGGCGCTTATCATGCCACGCCTCATATGGCGTCTTTCCCTTCACTGCGGCTGTTGGCGCCATATTTAGCAGGTATATCGTCGTGGTCATCGCCTCGCCCCAGAATGCCGTCAGCATGCTCTTCGCCTTGAGCAAGCTTCGGGCCATAGCTACCACAGTCTGGTTTCGGTGCTCGACGATGCCGTTTTGCTGAGACGAGTAAGGCGCGGTGAGGTGGCGCTTGATGCCGTGGTGCTCGCAGTAGTCGTTGAAATCGTTCGACGTGAACTCGCCGCCATGGTCTGTGCATAGTACACGAAGCTTGCACTTCAACTCGACCTCCGCCACAACCTGAATGCGTTTGATCGCCTCGCTCACCTCATCCTTGGATCTCAGCAGCTTGATCCACATGAACCTGCTGTAGTCGTCGACGAGGAGAAGGAAGTAGCGCTTCCCTCCAGGTGTCGCCGATGAGATGGGACCACACAAGTCCGTGTGCACCAAGTCGAGAGGGTCGGTGGCACGATAGTTGGCGTACCGGGGAAATAAAGTGCGTCGCTGCTTCCCGGCAAGACAGCTGTCGTACAACTGATCGACATGATCAATATGCGGAAGGCCGTCCACCATTTTTTCCCTGCTCAGGCGACGAAGGGCGTCAAAGTTTAGATGGCCGTAGCGCGCATGCCAGCGCCACGCCATGTCCGAGCACTGTGCCGCGAGGCATACCGGCTGTGCGATCCACAATGGAAGGATATATAGACGATTTGAAGTGCGTGATACCTTAGCAAGGAGGCGGCGCTGTTTATCATAGATTCGAAGCATTCCATCCTCGATTAGCGTGGAGCAGCCGGTCTCGTCCAATTGTCCGATGCTGACGATGTTGCTACACAACCAGGGATTGAAGTAGACGTTAGTGAGGGCTCGATGTTCTCTTCCTTGGCCCATGAACACCACCGTGCCCCGGCCTTGAATGTCAACGACGGAACCGTCGCCAAATTTGATGCTTCCCCGCACGCCAGTGTAGAGCTCGGAGATGACTGCCCGCACGCCCGTCATGTGGTTAGACTCTCCCGTGTCGCAGTACCAGGTCAAATTATCGGTGTCCTCCCGCTCCCCAAGCTTTGCCATGGTGCACTCCTCGTTGAGCATCACCTGCTCGGTTACCTCGGCGTAGGTGTCGAGCGTCTCAGCAATTGTGCACACCTGCGCCATCAGAATCGCCGGTTCGTCCTCCTCCACCTGCGCCAAAAGGGCCTCCTCCTTCTTCTTCTTGCAGCATTCACAAGCCCAGTGGCCCAGTTTGCCGCAATAACTGCACTTATCATCGCGATTTGCACCGGAGCCGCTCCTTTTGCTGCTCAGCTTGGGATCGCGCGCTATCGAGTCCCTCTCCGAGATGCGCCACTTCTTCTTTTGGACGCCGTTTTCGGCACCCCTGCTGGACGAGTCGCCTCTCTGCTGTTTCTTGCGAGCAGTCCACTCCTCCTCTGTAAGCAGTAACTTACCGCCCGAGGTGTTTCTACTCTCGATCTCGTCCCTGATCTTCGCTGCTTTAAGCCTCCCCGTTAGATCCTCAATGGTGAGCACATCGAGATCCAAAAGGGTCTCGATAGCCAGGGCGATCTGGCTGTACTTCTTGGAAACCGCCGCCAGCATCTTCAGGACGAGCTTGTCCTCAGAGATCGTGTCACCGAGTGCGGCAAGAGCGCTCGACAGAGTAGTGAGACGCATGGCGAAAGAGTCCACGCCCTCACCGTCCTGGAATGCCAGTTGTTCGTACTGTTTGCGCAGCGACTGCGCCTTCGCTTTCTTGACGCGATTGCTGCCGACATGTACCGTCTTCAAAGACTGCCATGCCTCCCGTGCCGTCGCCTTGATCGCCAGTGATGAGATCATCGCTGGCGGGACAGAACGTAGGAGAGCCTCCATCGCTTTCCTATCCAGCTCCCGCTCCGATGTCCCGGTGTGCACCGCCGCCCAGAGACCTCTTGCCTCCAGCATACACTGGATCACCAGGGCCCATTCATCATAGTTTGCACGCGTGAGTTGCAGATACTACATCCCGCCGGACTCCTGAAATACCTTCGGGATCACCAGGGTGCCTGCCACGCTTGAGCCGCTCGCTGGACTCGACGTCGACACTGATTGAGGTATGAGTGGATTCCCGTCCGCATCAGACGACATGGCTCTAATACCACTTGATAGTCTCTGTGCAAACTACATAAAAGAATATGACAGGAAGATGAACCAGCACAACAAGGGAGAGAGGGTTTTATTGGCTCAGTATAAGTTTCTATATTTATTCATTTGCTTTTATAAGCATAACAAAGCATAACCACATTTCCTACAAACATGGATAGCCAAGTTTTCCCCTTGAGAATTGGTCTAGCCAAGTGTTCCCAAGAGTTGCTCCTTGAGACTTGGTCTGTAATGAGCACAAAGATTAAACAATACAGCATCGGCAATGTGAGGCTGCTGCATGTGACCACCGGCTAGTGTGCTATCACTCGACGGAGGCTGGCTGGTTGGTTTTCTTTGTCGGCTTCGTCGACCAAGGTGCTCGTCAAGGCGCGGGGACCGGACTGCGGGGTCGTTACTGAAGTACTCGGTGAGGTGAGCTCTGCGAGGTGTAGGGACACTGCAACACTACTACCCCTTGTCGGCGTCGACGAGGCATACGCAAAGGAGACGCTCACAGGTTCATGGAAGGCTGTGGACTTCTGGCGAGGATGAGCCCTACTGTGCTAATGGTTGATTCTCGAACGGAGCCACGTCGAACGAGGATTTCTGGCGCGGGGACAGAGAGGCTCACTCGCGTGCTACACCACTGCTGTTGGGGTACAAGTCGTGCCCACCGGTGGAGCTACCTTAGGGCTCACCTGGGCTGGATTCCACCCTAGATTTTTTTGCCATATATTTTTCTTTGTTTTTTCTTATGAGTTTAACTATGCTCCAACCCACCCCAAGCTACCCCAGTTCAAACTTCTAGCTCCGCCCTTGGCCGTGCTCCGCTCGCTTAAAGACAACAGGGATGAGGTGAGCTCGAGGAAACCTCGACAATGGCGTTGATGGAGGGGGTGTTGAAGAGAAGAACGAAGGAGAAGAACAAGGAGAATAAGGATGAAAATGGTGCAGGTGATGGAGATAAAGAAAAATGATGAGAAGGAGAAGAACCACTTTAAAAAAAAACTTTTTTTCGAAGGCAAAATATTTTTGGAACAGGCAATTTGATGTCAGAAATAGTTTCTTTTGAGGGTATTCTACCGTCGTACGCCCTCGAAAATCCAAGCATCGAATTTTTTTTCGATAAAACTTCGAAAATGTGAGTATTTACGGGAGGAAATGACTATCGTATTTATTTTCTCATCATCGCAAACAAGCTTCCTGAACATCAGACATATGGTATTTCTGATGACTCAATGCCTTCGGAAATAACAAATTGGTTGTCAAAAATGTTTACAAACACACGACGAACAATTTATTTTTCGACAATGTGTAAGATTGTTTTCGATGAAAGGAGATCCTCGAAAATGTTTATTTGCTACAAGAAAAATGACTTTTCTTGACGGATTTTCATCATCAAGAAAGGATTTTCTTTGCATGTTACCAAACAAATACACCTAAAATTTTGTTTATAATTATATTTTAGATGCTTTTGTTTGTATGTTACCGAAGAAATACACATATAATATTAACATAGCAGAAACGAATGCTTGCAGAATAAACTTATTTTATTAAAATAAAAGGTCTGTACATTACAAACATTTAAGAACTATAAAAAACTATAAATTTCCTTTCTCAAAGTCAGGATGATACAACTCAGACGAGGATCTTCTTCGTATTGGGAACGAAACGCCAAAACCGTTCCTCAAACCAGAGAGTACCTACGAGAGAACTGAACAAAAAATACAAACCAAAAAATACCAAACACAAATCGCAGACACAGAGATTTTTACGTGAAAAACTTAGATAAAAAAACCACGGGACGATCGGAGTCCAACCCTGAAGAACCTCCACTAATGGAATAAAGAGATTACACCCTCTACAAGCTCCTCACCGATACAATACGGATCACCGCAACTCTTTGAAACAAAAAATAGATTACAACAATGAAGAAAAAAAGTAATAAAAAATACTCCAAATTGATCTCCTTCTCCGAAATGGCCTCAAATCCTTCTTTCTCCCCTCCAAATTTGCAATGGCACTCTTGCCACCTTTTTTCCTCTCTCTTATTTGTTTTCATGTTGTTGTATGTTGCATGAGCCTTTATATAAACCCTTGCATAAATTAGGATTTCCATATGGAAATATATATATGGAAGCAAAAAAATATTTATGGAAATCCAATTACATTCAATCATATATTTGATAAAAATCTAATCATAAATTAGTTTACCATAAATTAGAAATCCAATTATATGGAAAGTTAATATATAAAAGATCCAAACATAAATATATAACTGAAGTCAACGATAAAAATCCAATATAATATTTTCTTATCATAAATGTTTCAATACACGGCGCTCGATGCACTTTCCGAGCTTTACCGACACACGAATGGCTCTCGTCGCACTCCGGAGTATTCTTCACATAGGTTGGGAACCCCACCCATTCCAATAAATCTTCCCCTTCACAATTATGTGAAGGAGGTCGTCATCCAGACGATCCGCCTGTAGTACTCAAACTTTTTTCTTGGAAGAATATTTGTGAACAAGTCTGCTCCATTGTCATCTGTATGAACCTTCTCAAGCGCCGCTTCCTTCTTTTCCACAACATCCCGTATCCAGTCATACCGGGTCTCAATGTGCTTGATCGGCTATAAAATGTCTATTTCTTCACAAGGTGAATAGCACTCTGACTATAGCAAAGCAAATGATACTATTCTTGCTTTAACCTAATTTTCTACAACAACTTCTTCATCCACATCAACTCCTTGCAAGCCTCCGTCGCTGCAATATACTCTTTCTCTATCGTCGACAAGGCAACACACTTCTGCAATCACGACTGCCACGATACTGCTCCACCAGCAAACATCATCACATAGTCTGAGGTCAATCGCCTCGTGTCTACATCTCTAGCCATATCGGTGTCGGTATACCCAACCAGCTTCGGTTCGTCACCACCAAAAGAAAGTCTCCAATCGATAGTTCCCTGAAGATATCGTAGAATCCACTTGACCCCACTCTAATGTACCCTTTCAGGATTGGAAGTATACCTGCTAACTGTGCCAACTACGTGAGCGATGTCTGGCCCCGTACACAATATAGCATACATAAGACTCCCCATAGCTGAGACATATGGAACCTGCTCCATATCTTCCTTCTCATCCTCGGTAGATGGACACTGCTCCTCAGTGAACTTAAAGTGAGCCGCAAGGGGGTTACTCGCTTTCTTCAACCCGTTCATCCCAAAATGCTGAAGTTGTAGCGCCCCGTTCTCCCGGTGCGGAGAGCGCGGCTAAGAAACACAAGACGGTATCGTTCGATCGGGATAGATTGAATTAAGAACTCGTTCTCGTTATGGATTTGTTTCTTCGGAATCGATTCCCATATTCAGTGGACCGCGCCCCAAGGATCGTCTTAGCGGCAGAGTCAGGAGGGACCTCTCCGCTGCTATATTTTATTGCCTCAGTTTTCGATGTCGCTTGTTGCTTTCGTGCTTTGAGTTGGTTTTGGGATTTGCTTATTTTCCTTGAACGGTTTCGATGGTTTCATTATTTTCGTTCATTGAACTGCATTTCAATTTTCGAGATTGGAAAGAGAGGAAGGAATATTAATCGAGCTGTTCGTGCGCAGGTGAACGAGCAGTAGGCGGCTTGCGAGCGGAGTTGTGAAGCGCCTCTTTCTTTCTCCCTTCCAACAATCTAAGTGAGTAGCTACTAACCCGATTAGCTAGCCCTGCTTCCAAGCTTCACATCTATAAATCTTGCATTCTTCTTCGCCCCGATCAAACGATACCAAGTAATAATAAAAGATACCAAGATAAAAGAGAATAGACTTGAATAATACTGTTTGTCAATCAAACTTGTGAACGATTATATCTTTGCATGCTTGTTCGTTCGGAATGTTTATCATATACATAGATACAAGTTTGAATGTATGCTTCTCTTTTATATTGTCCCGATGCATGAATTGAACGTAGATGCAATGTACAAACGAATCATGCAATACTGCTTGTCGTGTGCTCACGTAGCCTTCGGGCGAATGATTGTTCACGTAGCCTTCGGGCGAATGATTGTTAACGTTCGATCACGGACAACTTGTGCACAAGGTATAGTTCCTGCGGTCGGCTGCTGGGGCACTGGCACCGTTCCGGCTCCGGATGGAACTCACGTTTAGTCTCACGTACTTGGACAAGGTGGTATGCGGCGCCTCACGTACTAGCACGTAGCAAACCATCTTCGTCATAGACTAGTCCATAATGGCTATCAAGCCAGTGATCATCTTGTATATTTAAACCTGTTGCAAACTAACTTGTGTCTTCGTGGCAGGGAAGGCATGGTAAGTAATGTGCAGGTAATTCAGACGGGCAGGTAAAATCCACCGAACGGTGGCATGTTCATTTCAGTAAATTCTATATGCTGCTTATTTGTAAATGAACTAAGGCAAGATAGAAACCCACAAAATATGCATGCTTCATTAAAACAACGTGTTGATTGGTATAGTCAGGTTAGCTCGCCTTCACCAGTATGTTTCGACATGCTGACCCTCGTTGAAACAGATTTTCCGTACCAAGGCGAACCGAGCGAGGAGCCAAAGTCGTCTTTCCCGAATCCAGTCCAGCTGTTGGGCGCATCCTGATCGTGCCGCATTTTGAAGTACTTGAAGATCGAAGCTTGCAACTCTTCATACACAAATGCAGCTCCGTGGCAAAGCTATCCTCCAGCCTGGAGGTCTATATCTTTTGAAGTTTAATAAAGGGATATAATGTACAGGACTGCTATCTCATTTTGAGTCATCTCCTTTGTAAGCCCGTGCGGCATATTAGCTAACTCGTTCAAGAGTTTGTAATAGATATTTATTATCAATAAAGAGAACTTTTTCATGTTTCAAATCTGTGTTTTAATTTATCTGCGTACTCTGAATATGTGCTTGCTATGCAAATCATTAAAGCCTTGTGCGGGCGCAACCCCATGCCCGCACGGCGGTCACGATTCAGGGGACGCCTCAAACGATTATGCAGAATCGGGTCGTGACATAATGGTATCAGAGCACAGATTCAAGTTCCTTAGACTTCGTGCTGGAAAAGTTCCTTTAACGATCAAATTCCTGTGCGAACTCTTGAACTCGCTAGGCCAAAATGAGATACGTTCATGCAATAAGTCTATAATATATTATGATTCTAATATAATTTGCCTTCTTTTGAAGGAATGGCACTAGCGCAATCTGCAGCGCAAGCACCGAACAAAACACAAGAGAGTAGTTCGGGCAATTCGGAAAGCTCGCGGAGCCAGCGTGGCATATCTCAAGTCGACCCGCTAGAGCGGGTGATGCAAATGTTAGAATCGCAATGACAAAGAGATGATGCTCGCCAAGCCAAGTTCGAAAGCAATTTAGAGACCCGATTCTCAGTCCAACAAAAGCAGGTAGATACCCTGTAACAGATCGTTTAGACTTTGGCCGCCAACCATTCCACCGTAACAACAATGACTCCGGTGGAACAGCCCGTGCTTGAAGTAGAGACGCCACAAATTCTAAGGCCGAGGGACGTGACTGCCTTCAACTTGGGATACTTCAAGAAAGTCTGCAACACCCCATTCAACGGGACTGAGGACCCAGTGGTAGCTCTAGATTGGCTAGCCGAGCTTGAAGATCACTTCGCTCTGCTAGAAGTTCCCAAAAAGAAGTGCGTCGTCTCCTGCGCCCAACTTCAGCTCCGCCTCAACGCGCACGATTGGTGGAACATGCATCAACGATCTCTCCAATTTGATCACAGAGAGGAGGCGATCTCGTGGATGACTTTTCGTGCCGCGTTTGAAGAGGAGTTTATACCCCCTCCAGTGCAACGTCAAATGGAGAATAATTTCGTGCAGCTGCGGCAAGGCAGTATGACAGTGAAGCAATACTCCGCCGAATTCAACCGACTCTCCAAATTCGCTAGGGCCTATTTACCTGATGTAGCGAGTCAAGCTAGAAGGTTTGAAGGTGGTTTACGCCCTGCCATCATGCGCACGTAGTCGTTAATCAGTATCCGACTATGCGTGAAGTCATGAATCACGTCTTATCACTAGAACCACAGTATCCTCATGTTGCTGTCGGTGCTGTGCATACATCCAGTCACAAACGCCAAAGCAACGAAGGAGGAAACACCGACGCAAAGCGCCGCAACAACGGTGGTCCGCAGAGAGGGCAGCTATGTCACTTCTGCAAGAAACTAAGGCACCTGGCCAACGATGGTCGTCTAAGACAAGGATTATGCCTCATCTGTGGTGCTGCAAGCCACAAAATGCATGAGTGCCCTAATTACTCTGCTAAGCATCCTCAACGTAACGTTCCCTGACGGTAAGCATTATTCCTAAGTTTCGGGACGAAACTTCCAATTAGTTGGGTAGGATGTAGCTCCCCGTTCTCCCGGTGCGGAGAGCGCGGCTAAGAAACACAAGACGGTATCGTTCGATCGGGATAGATTGAATTTAGAACTCGTCCTCGTTATGGATTTGTTTCTTCGGAATCGATTCCCATATTCAGTGGACCGCTCCCCAAGGATCGGCTTAGCGGCAGAGTCAGGAGGGACCTCTCCACTGCTATCTTTTATTGCCTCGGTTTTTGATGTCGCTTGTTGCTTTCGTGCTTTGAGTTGGTTTTGGGATTTGCTTGTTTTTCTTGAACGATTTCGATAGTTTCATTATTTTCGTTTATTGAACTGCATTTCAATTTTCGAGATTGGAAAGAGAGGAAGGAATATTAATCGAGCTGTTCGTGTGCAGGTGAACGAGCAGTAGGCGGCTTGCGAGCGGAGTCGTGAAGCGCCTCTTTCCTTCTCCCTTCCAACAATCTAAGTGAGTGGCTACCAACCCGATTAGCTAGCCCTGCTTCCAAGCTTCATATCTATAAATCTTGCATTCTTCTTCGCCCCGATTAGACGATACCAAGTAATAATAAAAGATACCAAGATAAAAGAGAATAGACTTGAATAATACTGCTTGTCAATCAAACTTGTGAACGGTTATATCTTTGCATGCTTGTTCATTCGGAATGTTTATCATATACATAGATACAAGTTTGAATGTATGCTTCTCTTTTATATTGTCCCGATGCATGAATTGAACATAGATGCAATATACAAACGAATCACGCAATACTGCTTGTCTTGTGCTCACGTAGCCTTCGGGCGAATGATTGTTCACGTAGCCTCCGGGCGAATGGTTGTTAACGTTCGATCACGGACAACTTGTGCACAAGGTATAGTTCCTGCGGGCGGCTACTGGGGCACTGGCACCTTTCCGGCTTCGGACGGAACTCACGTTTAGTCTCACGTACTTGGACAAGGTGGTATGCGGCACCTCACGTACTAGCACGTAGCAAACCATCTTTGTCACAGACTAGTCCATAATGGCTATCAAGCTAGTGATCATCTTGTATATTTAAACCTGTTGCAAACTAACATGTGTCTTCGCGGCAAGGAAGGCATGGTAAGTAATGTGCAGGTAATTCAGACGGGCAGGTAAAATCTACCGAACGGTGGCACATTCATTTCAGTAAATTCTATATGCTGCTTACTTGTAAATGAACTAAGGCAAGATAGAAACCCACAAAATATGCATGCTTCATTAAAACAACGTGTTGATTGGTATAGTCAGGTTAGCTCGCCTTCACCAGTATGTTTCGACATGCTGACCCTCATTGAAACAGGTTCTCCGCACCAAGGCGAACCGAGCGAGGAGCCAAAGTCATCTTTCCTGAATCCAATCCAGCTATTGGGCGCATCTTGATCGCGCCGCATTTTGAAGTACTTGAAGTCCGGAGCTTGCAACTCTTCATACACAAATGCATCTCCGTGGCAAAGCTATCCTCCAGCCTGGAGGTCTATATCTTTTGAAGTTTAATAAAGGGATATAATGTACATGACTGCTATCTCATTTTGAGTCATCTCCTTTGTAAGCCCGTGCGGCATATTAGCTAACTCGTTCAAGAGTTTGTAATAGATGTTCATTATCAATAAAGAGAACTTTTCCATGTTTCAAATCTGTGTTTCAATTTATCTGCGTAATCTGAATATATGCTTGCTATGCAAATCATTAAAGCCTTGTGCGGGCACAACCCCAGGCCCGCACGACGGTCACGATTCGGGGGACGCCTCAAACGATTCTGCGGAATCGGGTCGTGACAGAAGTACCCGGTGAATGTACTTCTTTTGGGACAAGTGTTGCAGCTTGGACTCTCTCTCTCTCTCGACTGATCTCCATCCTAAGAATAGTCTTCGCTGTCCCCAAATCCTTGATAGAGAAGGCCGTGCCCAGTTGGCGCTTCAACTTTGCTATCCTAGTGGCATTCCGACCCACCAGCAGCATATCATCAACATAGAGCAGTAAAATTATGAAATTATCCTCGATAAAGTACCTCATAAATACACAATGGTCCGACGTTGTCCGTGCGTAACCGTTCTCTCCCATAAATGATTCAAACTTCCTGTACCACTGCCTCAGAGCCCGCTTCAGACCATACAAGCTCTTACTTAACTGACAGACCAAGTACGACTTGCCCTTCTCACATAATCTCTCTGGATGCTCCATGTATAACTCCTCCTCAAGATCACCATAGAGGAATGTCGTCTTCACATCTATTTGCTCATCCTCCAAGTCGAAACTGGCTGCCAATACTAGCACCACCCGAATAGATAACTGCTTGACGATTGGAAAAAATATCTCATCATAATCTACGCATTTTTCCTGATCGTAGCCTTTAACTACCAGCTTCGCTTTATATCGAGGGAGAGTAGCATCATTTGTCTGCTTCACTCTGAACACCCATCGATTCTTTAAAGCCTTTTTGTCCTTTGGCAACCGCTCTAGATCATAAGTAGCGTTGGCCTCCAAGGAACTCATCTCCTCCTGCATGGCCTCCATCCACTCTTGCCTGTGTTCGTCTTCCATAGCCTCTACAAAATTTTTGGGTTCTCCTCTGTCAGTCAATAGCACATACTCACCCGGTGAGTATCTCGTAGATGGTCGACGCTCTCTATCACTCCTCCTCAATAGAACCACTGGTGCTAGTGGTATACCAACAGCCTTCTCCTCAGGAACTGCCTCCTCGGCATGCTCATCCTCTTGAAGATTACCCTGGACACCATCAGCAGGCTGATGATCAAGGTTGGAAGAAACTTTATGTACTGGCTCCCCCATAACTAGATCCTCTACAATGTCCTCTAAAAACTGCTCAAAGTAGAATGACTCTAACTCAGAAAATTTCTCAGCCTTAGAAGGCATCTCGGAATCTTGAGTATTGGTCATGGTTTGATCCTCGACGAATACCACGTCCCTGCTTTTATAGAGCTTTATTCCTACTGGGTCATAGAGTCTATATCCAAACTCATCCCGACTGTAACTGACAAAGACCAACCGTCTCGTCTTCGACTCAAGTTTGGATCTATCATCCTTTGGTACATGCACGAAGGCCTTGCAACCAAATACTCGCAGGTGATTGTATGATGGCTCTTTGTCGTACCATACTTTATCAGGAACATCACCCTGCAAAGGAGCACTATGAGATAAATTATAAATTTAAGCAGCTGTGTAAAGTGCCTCCCCCAATAGCTACCTGGCAAGTTTGCTTCTGATAGGAAACACCGTACCCTCTCCATCAGCGTCATGTTCATCCGTTCCGCTATGCCATTGAGCTGAGGTATCTTTGGTGGAGTATTCTGGTATTATATCACTTACTCTCTGCAGTATGCATCAAAGGGACCGATATATTCGCCGCCATTGTCCGACCGAACACATAGCAGCTTCTTGCCCGTCGTCCTTTCAATGAAGGCCTGAAACTCCTTGAAAGTGGGTAACACCTGTTCCTTGGTCTTTAAGGATATATCCATACCTTCCTGGAATAATCATCAATAAACGTTACAAAAAAAGAAGCACTACTAATGGATTTTTCCTTCATAGGACAGCATACATCCGAGTGAATCAAGTCGTGCAACGCCGGCTTCTTTGAACTTGGGTGACTTTGGAAAGACATCCTATTTTGCTTCTCCGCCAAACAGTGCGTGCACCTCTCTAATTTTGTAGACTTTAGTCCTGGAATCACCTTTATGTTCACCAAGTAGCTCATCCCCTTCTCGCTGATATGGCTGAGCCGTCCGTGCCATAACTCGATAGACGTATCAGTAGTTGCGTTCACCTCCTGTGTCCCCTATGCGCTCCCTTCCATATAGTAGAGTCTGAACCTCTTGCTTCCTCTGGCAATCACCATCGAACCTCTGGAAAGCTTCCAATGACTATTCCCGAAGAGATTAAAGAAACCCTCATCATTCAATCTTCCAACCGACCCCAGGTTAAAACGGATATCAGGGACATAACGAACATCTTTGAGAACAAGAACTGTACCTGTATTTGTCATCAAATGCATATCTCTAATGGCAATCTCCTTCGACACATCTCCATTGCCCATCTTCAACACTCTACAGTCGCCTGTTCTGTAAGTAGCAAACAGTGCCCTATTGTGAGATACGTGCGCTGAAGCACCTGAGTCCACCAGCCAAGAGTTATCATCGCAGGAGAGGTTCATAACTGCCTCATCACCTATAATGATCATATCGCCTTCATGTGTCGAGGCCGTCACTGTAGGGTTCTCGCTCTGCTACCCTTGTCGTCATTCTTCTCTCTCTTCCAAGCAAAACAGTTTCGCTTGATGTGGTCCTTCTTGCCACAATGGTAACACTCAGAGTCCTCGTACCGACCCTTAGACCTTTTCCTGCTTTTGTCTCTGCCACCACCTGGACCCCTGCTTTTATCCCTTTCGTGGTTCTCTGAAACATGCGCCTCTGAGTGGGATATGGATGAAGGCCTAAGAACGTCTCTGCATCTCATCATTCAGTACCTCGCTCTTGGCAAACTCCAGGATAATCCCATCTTCCAAAGTAGAAGCGATCATAGACACTTGTACGGTCTCCCACGAGTCTTACAATGTACATAGAAGCCATAGTTCCTGAACCTCGTCGTTGAACTTGACTCCCATCGAGGATAGCTGGACAACCACGCCCTGAAACTCACTCAAATAATCCGTAATGGATGCCACATCTTTGTACCGCAGACCCATAATCATCCGGATCAGGAATAATTTATTTATCCCAGTTTTCTTCACATACAAAGATTCTAGCTTATCCTACAGTGTTCTTGCATGCTCAATACTGGCAATATGGTTATACACATTCTCGTCAATCAATTTCCTGATGTACCCACATACATGTATATGCTCGAACTTCCAGTCCTCTTCGAATTTGTCACTGGACCTCTCCGAAGCAAATACTGGCAGATGCAGCTTCTTGACAAATAACAAATCCTTCACCTTGCTCCTCCAATAGTGATAGTTGGTACCGTTCAGGTTTACCATGTGCACCAGCTTCGCGTCCATCTCTCCTCCTTGGTTTGCATGTCAACTCCTGACACCCTTCTAAAATTTTAGAACCTGGCTTTGATACCACACTGTTGGGAACGAAACACGGAAACCGTTCCCCAAACTAGAGAGTACTTGAGAGAGAACCGAGCAAAACGTACAAACTAAAAAACACCAAATATAAATCGCAGACACAAAGATTTTTACATAAAAAATCCGGATAAAAAAAATCATGGGACGATCGGAGTCCAACCCTAAAAACCTCCACTAATAGAATAAAGAGATTACACCCTCTATAAGCTCTTCACCGATCCAATATGGATCACCACAACTCTTTGGAACAGAAAATAGATTAAAACCATGAACAAAAAAGATAATTTAAAATATCCTAACTTGATCATCCCTAGGACCCAAAAATCTGGAATCGATGCCTTGAGCCATATCGAGATATTTTGAACCGCTTTTGTATAGAGGGACATAATGTATGGAACGATGCCATTGTATTCAGAGAACCTCGTGCCTTGAGTTTTGTCCCCTATACTCAGATGGATTACTATTATAACACTGTCCCTCCGCTACGTACTCGATCGGTTCGACGATAGCCAAAACTTTAACGATGTTGCCTTGTGCGAGCGCAACCCCAGGCTCGCACGATATCACGCCTCGATGGCAAACGATATACGTCCCACGAGAGCACCGAGGCGCAGTGATTAGCGTCCGGCGGGGGCGTTGCCGGGACCTTTGGGATCGGGGCATCACTACCAGAAAAAGTCAAATTAGCGACGTAAAGAAATATTGCTAAATGACCAATAAACGTTGCTAATTACTTTTAGCGACGTAATTAGCGACGTTTTACATAAGTCGCCTTTCAGCTAGTCGCTGAAAGAAAAAATGTCGCTAAATGTCGCTATACCGACGTTTTTTAGCGATATAAATGTGTCGCTAGATTAGCGACATTTAGCGACGCAACATCGCTAATTAGCGACGTGCTCATCTGCCGCTTAACGTCGCTAATTAGCGACTTAAATAGCGACGTTACAGTGACGTCTTTAATGACCTGGCAATACTGCCATGTCAGCAAGTTGCGACATACAACGATGTTTTTAGCGACATTTTTAGCGACGCCATTGGCGACGTATAGTAATATCGTAACTTAGCGACGTATTTAGCGACATGTAGTAACGTCGCTAAAAACGTCGCTAATTGTATAGTAAAAAAATAAAAAAATGATTACTAAATTGTTTCCAAACTATTATTCCTGCAGTTTATTAATTCACAATCTGTACAAATAGACTTGGAGCAACCCTTTGTTGAATTTCCTGGGTTTGCTGACCCCCTTGGGTTGAACACTCATCACCGATAAATTAACATATATTTAATATAAATAATATAATAAAATTTAAAGAAAATAAAATATCCAGCAAATATCGTCGTAAAGAATACAACAAATATATATCCATACAATGAGTCTCATTCTAAATAATACAAAGAATATAAATATCCAGCAAATATCCATATAAATATCTATACTACTACGGATCTGCAGGAGGATGACCACCGGCGCGCATGAAGGATAAAAATAGATCATACTACTCCTGTGAAATTGACACCGATGTCGATGGAGAAGGCAGTGACGTCGGTGGAGTCTATGTCGATGTAGGCGCACCAAGAGGACGTATCCACTCCAACTCTGCGAGTCGCTGGTTGTAAGAATCCATGGTAGATAACAGCCTCATACTGCTATGAACCATTGAATCCTGCATCATCGTCAGCCTCTCGTCCATGGATAGCTGTGATGCCAGCAGCTCCGTCACGCTGCGCTCTGTCGAGGCTTTAAGATAATTTATCAAATCCCGGAGCTCCATGATGCTGCGGTCGAGCATATCGAATCGTGCGATGAGCGTCGGATCGTCCGCCTGCGGCTGGTACTGGGTCCTCCATCCTTCGCAGCAACTCATCACGGAGAGACGCAATCTGACGGTCAACGGCCTCCTGGACTCTAGTCGACGACTGCGAGGGCTGTGGGGAATACGCACTTGTCGGGGAGGCCCTAGATGATTACGTCACAACCAGGGCGCCATAGGATCCTGTACCGTAGTACGTACCCCTCTAGAGACCACCAGCGGCGGTCACCCACAGGTCGTCCACCGACGGAGCTGGAGCGGGCTGCGAGAAAGTATCAGCCTCTCCAACTGTAGGTGCACTAGCAGTCGTCCGCTCACGCAGCCTAAGATACTCGGCCTAGAAAAGTTTGGATACTCGATAATTGCCTAAGTTATATTAAAATTAACACAAAGTAAAGTAATACTTACATAGGTCTGCGAGACCCTCTCATCAATGAGATTTTCGTCCTTGCGATGGGTGGCCAAGAAGACGGTCACCATGTTTGCACCCTCACCCCTCTGTACATATTAAAAATATATTATTTAGTACTAAAATTAAACATTTTTTCTTACTACCATTTTATCGTACTTACATTAAAATAATATATCTTAAATAAAAAATATACCAAACGACGAAAATATTCCGTCATCGGAATCAAGCCACCACACCACTTTGCAGCATTCCGCCTAGCCGTCTTGGCCTTCTCAGACCTTTTCTTGTAGCTCGGATCGTCGAATCTAGCCCTCATCGCAGTCCACTGCTCAGGCGTGATCCAACCTTGGATCAGTTTTCCAGCAAGATCACGAGCCTTCTGGTCGTCCAGAGCATCACGGATAAGCTTGGCGGCAATGGCAGGAAATATTCGCTCGATCAACTCAGTCCGGTACGGAGGATAGAAATACGTTTGCTATAATAAATAATTTAGTAAGTGAGCATCACGGATAAGTTATATAATATGCATAAATTAGAGGATTTATATAATATAATTTTACCTTGAAGTGCGCAAACCAGAACACCTTCCTTTCCTCCGGAGCTTCAGAGTAGTTGATCCAAGGGCCACCATAGTTGTTCCTCAGAAATAGGCCCAGGTATCTCTGAACCAACGATGGACGATATCTATACAGAGATAATTATTTAGATCAAAAAAGTTAATATATGATGAATAAAGAAATATACGATATATATGATGCTAAACCATCTAATTGACTTACTTTGTACTGTCGGCCCAAATCCCTATCCTCGTCTCCTCCGGAGGTGCGCATGGAGGATCTTGCTGATGCTGAGACAACGTCGGCATGACCTCCTCTATATGCTCATCTATCTCCATGTTTCCGTCAGCAGGAGAAACGCTGGACGAGGGAGTACTATCACGCCTGGAACTACTCGTCCCAGGAGTGATGCCACGTAACGTTGTGGCAGTCGGAGATATGACTGATCGATATACTGGAGTACTGGGTGACGATGATCCAGAACCAACAGTAGGCAGTACCGGAGGAGCACTCTGTCTACCTCGGGACCTATCGAACCCTCTGCGTCGTCCTGTCATACCTGATAGCAACATATGATGAATAAAGAAATACACAAATATATAATATATTCTACAGTCAAAATGTTATGCATATCTCACATCATTCATAGAATTGTACAGTAAATAACCAGTGGTGTCACAAGTCTAAATGGATAGTACATTCTACAGTCAAAATATAATACATATATTCGTCAAAATAGTATATTCTACAGTCAAAATATAGTTATATTCTACAGGCAAAATATTCTATTTTCAATCATCTTCAGAAAATTTATCTTGTTCGCCTTCCTCGTCCTCATCTTCCTCTTCCTCCTCCTCGTCTTCACTTTCATCTACTTCATCTTCGTCTTTCTCTTCGAATAATTCTATACCTTCTTTATTATTACTCGTGTAATGAGTTCCGTTGAGTCCACATCTATAATATTTGTTATAATAGGTAGCTCGTCCTCCTGATAAGCTATTTCGTCAATGTCAAAGGTATTTCTAGCTTTAGTCTTACATACTGCCCACCAATTCGACCTTGCTGTCCCCCGTCTAGGATAAGTTGTGAAGTACATGAGCTGAGCCTGACTTGATAGGATAAATGGTTCGTAGCCTTGATATCTATGCTTATAGTTTATATCCACAAGGCCATGCTTGTTAATTTTCTAACCTTGATCTTGAATCGGATCGAACCATTCACACTTGAATAGCACGATATTAGCAGGTTCTGTGCCATAATTATATGTCAACTCCACAATCCCTCGTAAGATGCCAAAGAAATCATTGCCTGGATCGACGTCTTTGTAGTTCGAAGATTTGATACACAAACAACTGTTTTTCGTGGAATCAAGATCCAGAAAGCTGTCTCTGATAGGAGCATTTGTCGACTTGAACCTAAACTCATTCACACAGAAACTTTGCCATATTTTAACGACAGTAATTGGTCCCTTGGCTAGAGTTCTAATAAATTCAGTCTCGGGTGTTATTAGACGATCGACCTAAATACCGAAGTAGCGATAGTAAGTTATTTGTTTTGCAAGTGCAGAAATAAAAAGTAATTACCAAGCACCTTACATATGCGCTCAACCAAGAAGGAAAATAACATCTTATTTCTTGTTCTACTTCTTCGTCTGTTATGTAGGGTCTAACCGACCTCAACTCATCATTATATGTGCTAAAAAACAATGAAGCAACTGCTGATTAGTAGCATAATAGAAGCTTATACTATTACATTAAGATGATGTAAACGTTGACGTATTAATTACTTACCCCTCTAGCTTCTCCACTTCATCCTCGTCGCAATTGAGTAATATATACAATTGAGCAGCCCTTAGCTCGTCGTCATTCAAATATCTCTTCTTTATTTTTCCCGAAGGCTTTCCGGACGCATTGAATACTTTGAGTATTGCATCATTAGATTCCTGATATCCGTCGTCGTTTCTCGGAGCTTTCGTTCTATTAGTAGCAACATAAGGTTTGAAATACGTCGAGCAAAAGTTTGTAATCTCCTCGAGAACATAAGCTTCACAAATAGAGCCCTCAACCCGTGCCTTGTTTTTCACCTTTCTCATTAGGTGATTCAGATGCCGCTCGAAGGGGTATATCCATCGATAACCGACAGGACCACCAACACGTGTCTCATAGGAAAGATGAATTGGCAAATGCTCCATAGAGTCGAAGAATCCAGGAGGAAACACCTTCTCGAGCTTACATAGTGTTACCGCAATGTCCTTCTCTTGCTTTTCTAGACGATCGATGAGCAACTTAGTAGAACAAAGATCTCTGAAGAATATGATGAGCTCTGTCAATGGATCCCAAATGACCTGCGGTAAAAATTCTCGAAATACAATCAGAATTAACCTCTCCATAAATACGTGACAATCGTGGCTCTTCATACCCGCCAGTTTATTCTCCTTGAGGTCGACGCATCTTCTCAAGTTCGACACGTACCCGTCTGGAAACTTTAGACCCTGAATTCACCTACAAAGTCTCCCTTTATCCTCTTTCTCCAGTGAGAAAACTGACTTAGGTTGCTTTAACTTTCCATTACCCTCCTCTATCAAATGCAACGCAGGACGTCTACATATTTCTTCTAAGTCCAACCTGGCCTTCGAATTATCTTTCGTCTTCCCCTTTACCTCCATTACAGTATTAATTATGTTATCAAACACATTCTTCTCAATATGCATGACATCAAGGTTATGTCTGATCAGATTGGTGCTCCAATATGGCAGATCCCAGAATATACTCCTCTTCGTCCAGTTATGGGTGCAACTAAATCCGTCACACTTGTACCCCTTAGCAGGCTCTTCGATAGCACTTAGTAAATCTTTTACCTCTTTCCATATCGTGTATCAGGGCCACCTTGGTGGTGGATTGGCCTTCTCCACAACGCCCATACGAAAAGCATTCATGTTCCTCCGGTACGGATGATCCTTCGGCAGAAATTATCGATGACAATCAAAGAAGCACAGTTTGCCTTCGTGTTTCAAACGGAAAGCCTTAGTATGGTCCATGCAATACGGACATGAGAGATGACTATGGGTGCTCCATCTCGATAATATTCTATAGGCCGAAAAGTCGCTGATGGTCCACATAAGTGCTGCCCTCATCTGAAAATTCTGCTTTCTAGAAACATCGTACGTGTTGGCACATACTTCCCACGTCTAATTCAACTCATCTATCAAAGGCTGTAAATATACATCGATGTTTCTCTTCGGATTGTTCGTATCCGGGATAATAACGGTTAGGAACATATATGGAGTCTTCATGCACATCCAAGGCGGTAGATTGTACGGAGTGACGATCACATGCCAACATGAATACTGGGAGCCCAAAAGTCTGAATGGGGTAAAACCGTCAGAGGAGAGCCCCAATCTGATATTACGCGGATCCGAAGCAAAATCTGGATACTCTCGATCAAAGTGCTTCCATGCTTCTCCATCGGATGGATGATCCAATACTCCTTCGATCTGTTTCCGCCTGTGCCCACTCATATTTTCTGCAGTCTCCTTAACCATAAACAACCGCTGCAACTGCGACGTCAAAGGCAAGTAGTGCATCGAATCGGTAGGCATCCTTGCACCGACAGGCTTTCCTCTACCAGTGGCCTTGTAGCGATCGGCACCACAGAATCTATACGCATCTTCATCCTTGTCGTCTTTGTAGTATAACATGCACCTGTTGCGACATGCATCAATTTTTTCGTATCCCATCCAGAGAGATCTCACCATCCTCTTAGATCGATAGAAGTCTTTAGGCAACTTTGCACCCTTGGGCAAGATTTCTATAATTAAATCGATCAGTCGATTATAGCATTCTTGCGACATGTTAAAATCAGACTTGATGCTCAATAATCTTGTAACCACCTCCAATGGTGAATGATCCTCACAACCAGGATATAGTGGAGTCCTTGCATTCTCCAGCAACTCCATAAACTTTGCAGCATCGGTATTTGGTGCCTCCTCAGCTGCATCATAATTGTCCGGATTGAAACTAGGGCCCGCCGCATCAAAAATCATGTTCACCCACCCGTCGTAAGTAGCGTGGTCGTGGACATCCATATACGGCTCCACATAAGGTTCCGACTCCGATGCTAGAGACACAAGTTCTTCGTGCGCGGTCCACTGATAGTAATTCGGCGTGAAGTCCTTCGAGTACAAATGATATGTGACTTCCACTTCTAGATGATATTTCAAGTTGCGACATTTCACACACGGACACTTAATTTTGGTATCGTCCATGTACTGAGAGAACGCCTTGGCGAACTATAGGAACTGCTGTACACCCTCAATAAATTTATCCCGTACACCGCACATGTCATCAGGATGACGGTTGTACATCCACGAACGATGATGCAGATAGTAATTCATATCCATTTCTATATACTTCTGCAAAAATGACAGTATGTATCCTATAAATTATTACATACAGTATAATTCTTTAGAGGAAGGTAAGAACTGCTCTAACTTGATACACAATGCCCTATGTGTGTGTGTGTGTGTGTGTACATATGGTTTGAATAAAAACCCTAGTTCTTTCCTAATTTAGTTCTTTGTTTCTTTACAATTTATTCAGTTTTTTTGGCTAAGTGTGATTGTTCTCCTCCAATTCCTGACCAAATGGAAAGAGGACCCATCAATTTGGTATTAATTAGTATCAGAGCATTTGGATTATGCTCTTGAAGCTAGTGGATAGCACGACTCAAGCAGCCATGGCTCCAGAGCTGGATCTCTCCAAAGAATCAATACCTACCTGCTGCAAATGGGAGAAAACTTGCGTTAGAAGGTACAATTCATCACTTGAACTACAAAAATTTGATAGGTTGTTAGAGGAATTGGCTATGTCAAGAAGAGGGTTTGAGTTTCCACCATATGCTCCATCCATGGAAACACCTCAATCCCCTCTAAACATACCAAATATACCATAATTTGGTATAAATCCAACTGGAATGGCACCAAATCTACCACAATTTGGTATGATCCTTACTGGAGTAGCTCAATCCATTCCTCAAATAAATCAAACAATCCCAGTACAGCATTTTTTTATCAAAATGCTTGCCAAACTACAACATATTACCAATTTTCTCATAACCAGGATTTCAAGCAACTCGTGCTCAATCCAAATGTCACTGCACCAAACCCTAGTTTTCCTACATCACCTATGATATCTTCCCCATGTATAATACATAGTATGCACAGGTTATGCACTGCAGTGTTGGAGTATTGGGCAGGCCAGGATTTGAGTATGAGATGTGGGAGTGTTGTGCAGGCCAAGAGGGAGTCGCGGTGCACTCTTGTGCACTGCAGTAAAGAGCAGCAACAACAAGGGGATGCACAGCAGCAGCAAGGGGAGAACTGCAGCAGCAAGAAAAGCAACTACAACAGCAATACACAGCAAGCAGGGTTAGGGTTAGTGTGTGTCCACGTGCGTGTGTGTGTGTATTCGAGTTAGGGTTAGGATTAGTGTGTGTCATGTCGTGTCGTATCATGTCGTGTCGTATTGTGTCGTGTCATGTCGTGTTAGAGAGAAAGAGAGAGACAGAGAAAGGAGACAGAGAGAGGAGCTCACCGAGGAGGGGAACCGGAGGAAGGATGCCGGAGGGAGAAGGGGAGCCGGAGGAAGGAGGAGCTGACGGCGGAGGGGGGAGGACACGGCCGGAGGGGGGTCGCCCGAAGGGAGGAGGGGACGTCGGAGGGAGGAGGGGAGCCGGAGGGGGAGGACGCGGCCGGAGGAGGATCGCTGGAGGGAGGAAGGGAGCCGGAGGAAGGAGGAGCCGGAGGGGGGGTTTCAAATATGGGAGAGGGAGAGGGAGAGATCAAATGAAATAGGGGGAATCAGCCCTAAATGAAACAAATTTAGCGACATTTTAGCAACGCCAATAATGACGTCGCTAAGTTAGCGACGTCTTTAACGTCGCTAATGACGTCGCTAAATGTCTAAAAGATATACGTTGCTAAATACGTCGCTAAACGTCGCTAAATAAAATATATTAGCGACGTTTAGCGACCTTAATTGAACTTATAGCGACTAATCTTTTAAAAACTGAATAAAAGTCGCTAAATATCATCAATTAGCGATGTTTAGCAATATTTTTATATGGAGTCGCTAATTTATATTATATTAGCGACGTTTTCCGTTGACATCGCTAAAAAATATCGCTAATCCCGCTTATTCTAGTAGTGCGTGACAGCTAATTTAGGCAACTAAAATTGGTAGAGTATTGGGAGGGATGAAATCCCGAGATCGTGTACATTAGCCAACTCAGAAAACTGTCATGACGTGCAAGGCTGACCCCCATGGATATTGGTCACGTCCGCACTAGTGGACGACAATATACGAATACTTATATTGTACAATTCGTTCTATGTGATCTAGTACGGTGGCCTTACGGGGGACCAGTGCATAATATACAAGTGCTATGTAATTACTATGGCTCGGTTAGTCCTGCTAAACAGCTCACGTTATGAGAATTTCTTTATGCATTCATTCTTAGATAACTCAGACCCTACGTAACAAGCCGTATGATTGATTGACCGATTTAAAAGAGTATGTTCTGGTAGTCTAGGGACATGAACTAATGTGGCGCGACGGTTCAACCATTTTTCTTGTTTGGTTGTAGGGTTGCGCCAATGTGTCACAATAGGTCATGTACTGAAGCTGCATATTATACCTATATCTTAGCTTGTATTATGGCATGTGTGTTCTGGATTATATTGATGTGTTGTATCTTCGTCGTGTTCATAATTGGTGAGTCGTATCCTATTTCGGAGTAGTGCGACACCTCTTATCCTTGTTTACTTGTAGAGGTGTCCTACTTCTCCGATGAAAGGTCATAAGCTTACAGTTATGGCACGGATCCTTATTTTATGTACTTTATTGGTTTTTGCTTCATTCACTTGTGCTCCTTTGTGGTACTTGCTCTCAGGGCCTGACCCCGCTGGTTTTTCTTGGCCAGAGGATCCTGTCCTGTATCTGACCGATGGCACGCACATGAGGATGTCTGCCGAGGAACTTGAGTGGGTTTCTTCTCCCACCACTATGAGTATCATTTTGTATTACCTTTTGGCCTTTAACCGACGACACTTGTTAGTCGTTTTATCTGGACATTAGTTCCTCTATGTGATTGTATATTATTCAGATTGCGTTTGACTTACAGTTATGTACTCTTGGCAATGTACTAGTGTATCATCCTGTATAACTAGTTTCATGATCATTCTGATAGAGCGTCAGGGACGCCTAACTGTTTTATCTTACATGTTAATTCTTACTGTTTCTTGGTTAATGATTGAGACAGAGATCCTTGACCCTAGGTAACTTGATTGTAGTATGCATCCCCTTGTCTCTAGACAACCTTAGCACATTGTGGGTTACTTCGGTATTCGGTAAGTTGTGGTTGGCTGAGTCACTCTCCCGCTCTCCAGTATTCTGGTTCTGGAATGTTACAATTACGCTCGCTCGCGAGTTGCAGCGCATACGCGCTCCGTATGAAAATGCCGCTTAAATTTGTTTTTTGGGTGGATATTTTAAACCGCTTCTTTTCTTTGAAATTCAGAGATAATGGTATCCCTTATCCTTATGCTTTATATCCGGATTATGGAGGCAAGGGTCGATTAGGGTTTCACGTTTTCCTCCCATATATATATTCTCGTTCACCTCTCTTTAAGAAAGACAGGAATATATTTTCTTTGAGAGGAGTTTACAACAGCCATCGAAAAACTATGAAACACTGTCACTTCGTCCAGTCCGTCCATTCGAGAGATTAGAAGCAAGGATGACAAGAGCGTTCTAGAAGTTTAAATTATTGAACTTGCTGGTTCCTGGAAGCAGATCATCGAAATGGTCGAATCTTGCTTTGAGCAACGGTAACTTTAATTACTCCAGCGAGTTGTTTCTTTTTCTTCTTCTAATTTCTATTCTGTCATTGTAGCAACTCTTAGCTAGAATTATTTTTGCAAGTTTTCTATTTCATAGAGTTAGTTTATAAATTTTATTTTTGTTATAGTTGTGGTCGGATCACAGATTTTTATCTGGTTGCATAAGTTCATAGAATTGTTGTAATCATTTGTGATATTTGGGTTTCCCGTATTTTTTGTACAATCTCTGTTACACAGCACTAACGAATGGAGTTTGATAACACTTCACTCTCACATCAGCGAAAGGAGATGTTATAAATATTTGCTTTAAAGGGTATATATATATATATATATATATATATATATATATATATATATATATATATATATATATATATATATATATATATTTTGCTAAACCTTAAGAGGGGTACATATATACGGTAGTGGTCCTAAACTTAAAGGGGGTAGGAATCCTTTAAAGGCTGATGTCTCTCTCTCTCTCTCTCTCTCTCTCTCTCTATATATATATATATATATATATATATATATATATATATTTTGCTAAACCTTAAGAGAGGTACATATATATATGGTAGTGGTCCTAAACTTAAAAGGAATTAAACTTAAAAGGAATATGCTTTAAAGGCTTATATATATATATATATATATATATATATATATATATATATATATATAAAGGAATTTGAGACATAGGCTCATATTTCTACATGAACCAATACATATGTGGACCAATAGAAATTCAGTGTACTAGTGAACATGAGATGTAGAAATCCATTTCTATTGGTCCATATGTACATGACTCATATAAAAATATGAACGTATAGCTCATATACCGTTTATCCTATATATATATATATATATATATATATATATATATATATATATTTTGCTAAACCTTAAGAGGGTACATATATATGGTAGTGGTCCTAAACTTAAAGGGAAGTGGTCCTAAACTTAAAGTGGGTATCCTCTAAAGGCTGATGTCTGAGATCCTTTATGTCGTTGAAGCTAGCAATATTTGCTGCAATCTGTGACTTATTTTTCTTCTTAAAAAGTTGGTTGATAATATAAGTACGATTGGAAAGACTTAATTATTCATGTAGATAGGATGGTTTCTCACATTTTAAGGACACTATACAAACACTAAAAGTTAATTTTTTGTTTGTTTGTTAACGAAGCACTCTAAAAAAATTGTCTTCTTTTGATTTCGAAAAAATAGAAAGACATAAATCTAAAAATAAAATTTTCATATTATATATATATATATATATATATATATATATATATATATATAATGGTTTCATATTATGAAATTATCCTATGTTCTATGTTACATGAGTTGGATTGAATTCTATGTTATATGAGTTGGATTTAAATTGAGTGGATGTAATTAAAAGGTGTGGATTCCAACACTTTTTAATCCCAATCACCCAATCTAAATCCAACTCATATAACATATAATAGTTCTATAATATGAAACTACCGAATGAATATATATATATATATATATATATATATATATATATATATATATATATATATGAAGATTAATTTTTTTGAAATTATTTGCGGTGCTGAGCGATTGCACAACTTGCACATGCAGTCGAAAACGGTCCCGCATGGAAATACTATACTTGAAATGAGAGCAAGCAAACAGTGAGACTTTGTAAGGGAATGTGGCCCGTAAATTTGGCTTCTAATTCACCAAAGAGAAAAAGAGAGTGCAGGCTGCAGAAAAGGATCACCGTCTTGTATTATACAAAAAGTGGAAAGCTCTTCTCCTTATACCATTCAACTCACAGAGGTAGGGCAGCAAAGTGAGCAGGAAGCTAAGCGAGGATCATAATAAATAGGATACCTATGTTGTTGTGCGATATATTTATTGGATTTCAGATTAGCCCATCGGCCGTGTTGATCGATTGTCGGCTTTCTGCAGGTATAGCATTCTTCTCATATCCTTCTTCACAACCTTCATTCAAGTTTTTGTTTTTCTTAACTACTATGAATAGTTTGTTAAGAAACAATTAAAAGCTCAAACTGATCAAGTTTGTTTCTTGGAAAAAGAAAGAGTACTGTCATGGAAACCCAGTTGTACAAAGCAGCAACACAAGGGAATGTCCACGCCCTGAAAGAAGTGATGGACAAGGAACCTAAGCTCATAAACTCTGTAACCCCACAAGAGAACACCCTCCTCCATGTCGCAGTGAGGCACGGCCACAGAGATTACGCGGAGGAGATTCTGAGAAGGAGCGACGCCTTCCTAATCTTGAAGAACGGAGATGGGGACACTGCGTTGCACGTTGCGGCGAGGAACGGTCACTCGGAGATGGTGGTGTTGCTCGTCGACCACGCAATTAAATGGCCTACCGACATCGAGATGGGCGAGGAGCCCCCCCTGAGGCTGACAAACAAGCTGCAGAACACTGCACTGCACGTGGCCGTAAAGAGCGGGCACTCGGCCATCGCCTTGAATTTGCTGCAGGCGGAGCCGACTGCCGGTCACATGCTCAATGCCAATAAGGAGACGCCGCTGCATATCGCGGCGAGGCAGGGGCTGACGAAAGTGGTGTTTGAGATATTGCAGTACCCGTGGGTAGAACCGCGAGAGGAGGAAGAAACGCCGCCACCAGGGACGGGGTCTCCGCTGCACCAGGCTGTGCTAGGTGGTAATGCCTGTAAGTTCTTCTCCATTTTTTTTTCCTTTTTAAGTCAAAATTACTTGAAGGGAGAAGACTGACTCGTTTTTTGAATCCTTTGTCATTGTACCAAAACCTCTTGGAATCCTATAACATGCTACGCCGGGGGGAAAAAGGGTCCATTTTGGTTATGTAGTCATAGAGAACTAGACCATACACTCTTAACAATACAATTTTCGTTAAAATATTTATATATTTGAGCATGCACAATATGGGAGAGGTTCATTCTGGACAAAGGGTTGGAGTCAATTTTTTTTAGATGCTTGAAGTAACGCTTCGAAATTTGTACATGCTGTGTTTGCATACTTTTTGGACCTACTGTCCCCTCAACTCTAACCATTTATAAATGGAAGAAAATAATATGTCTCCGTGACTCGATCTACTGATCTTCCGCCACCCACCAGGGTATTATGCCTCTCCTCGATAACTACAAGAGTCACTCGAGTTCGACGGTTGGATTCACTTGTCTGTGTAATTTTTGTTAAAATCAACTTAAATATCGGTCACACGATTCAAAGTTAGATTGTTCTTATACTATGTTAAAACTCGGCTTGTTTTGAAACATCGTATAAATCCCTGCATAGTATAATATTATAAGTTAATGATACTCTACGGTATTGATGCATTTTTTAAGTTCAACCGTAAACAGTGGAGGGTTGTTATAGGCCACAGTACCGTATAATATTATAACGACTCCTAGATCATATAATATTATACGACATATTGTCTAAAAACTATACAATACAATTCCTTATACAAAACACTCCCCAAACAACGTAAAGAATAACATTAATCATTAGCTTATATATTGTATAGCTTATACAATGTATAGCTTATACTGTACTCTCCTATACGATGCATCATACGGAGCATAAACTTGTAGTGATGACTGAGGATTATATATTTATATAAATCTAACAATCTAGAATAACTTAGGAGTTATTTTTTTATAACGTGTAGTGCTAGCACTTTAAACTATTGAGCACTATATATAGTGCTAGTATTTTAGAGTGCAAATGATGTTTGTTTCTCATAACCATATAATACACTTTAAAGTGTTATTTTTTATCACTTTAAAGTGCATTATAAATATATGAATTAACTATTTTGTCCTCAAATATTATTACATCATTTTAAATACAAATTCACTAGTACGAATAAAATATATATATATATATATATATATATATATAAGTTCACCCTCAAATACTTTTATCAACACAACATAAAAAATATTTTATCCTCAAGTTCTCCTTCAAATAATAATAAGATCAAAAGTTAGTTAATAATTTAGAAAATATTTTTTTTGTAGGGGAAATTGTGTAACTATTAAGCCAAATGTTCAGTTTGGATGTCATAAATTATTTGATAATTTAGAAAGTTTGAAACTAGATTTTTTTTTTCTCGAACTAAAGAGAAACAAGAAGAAGAAAATGAAGTAGAAGTAATATACTTGTTAGAACATGTTTTGTAATAATTAAATTTATTAAAGATTGCAATGATCTCTTTTTACACTTATAAGAAAAGTGGTTAATTATAAGCTCATTATCTAATGGAGTTTGACTTTAAAATGCATCACACTCTACAGTGATTGTACTTTAAAAGACAAAAAACAAATATTTTAAATTTGGGAGGGTGAAGAAAAATGTCAAACAAAAATAGCGCAACAACCATTGTTTGGCTTTGACCATATATATTGGACTTTCCATATAATATTGGTTTTCCAATATTTGGTAAGCCTACGTAGGACTTGGATTTTCATATATGTGCACATGACATGTTATATAAAGAGGCTCAAAGAACTCTTTGACACATCTCTCAAGTTGTTGAATAAGTTTAACGAAGAGAGCCAAAGTTGTTGAATTAGTTCAACATAAGAGTTTGAGAGAGAGCGTTTTTTTTGCTCTTTATCTTTGCGGTAGAGAATTCTTGAGAGCAAGGAGAGATATACTTGTTTGAGTTAAAGGTGTTCCGGCGATGAACACTGTGAGAAATAAAAAAAACTCTTTACTTTTATTAACAGTAGTTTTTTCTGTTGTAGACATTTTGGGGTTGCTACTAAAGGAGAGACCAGATTTTACCGAGTTGATCGACAAAGAAGGCAACACCGCACTTCATTACGCAGCTCGGAAGGACAGTCCTAGGATGGTGGAGAAGTTGCTAAGGAGCAAACCTTCGCTCGCGTACCGCAAGAATGACGGAGGGTATTCTTCCCTACACGAAGCTGCGTATTACGGCTCAACCTCTTCCATCAAAGAGCTTCTGAAGCACTGTCCAGATGCAGCAGAGCAGCTGGTAGACTTCCAAGGCAGGAACGCTCTTCATATCGCTGCAACCAGATCGGCCGTCGCGCTCAAGTGCTTGCTGAAGCTCGTTCAGCTCCAGGAGATCATCAATCAGGCCGACGACGAAGGGAACACTCCTCTCCACCTGGCGGCACAGAAGTCGAAAATAAAACCGACAATGGCCCTCCTGGATGACAAGAGGGTCAACCCATTCCTTGTGAATGCGGATGGGCTTACTCCCAGAAGAGTTGTTGAATCATCAGGGGAGAGAAACACGTACCAGATACATATTTTGCAGCTGCTGAAGAAGAGCGAAAACCGGATAAGCAAGAAACATCCTCAACTAACCGCATTCATTGTGGACAGTAGATCTTTCAAGAAGAAGAAGATGTCCTCTGCCGACACCGAAGAGCTGTTCAAATCCTCCGCGCAGACGTACACCCTGGTGGCAGCGCTGATCGCAACCGTCACTTTTGCGGCCACCTTCACCATGCCAGGCGGCTACGACAGCAACACCGGCTACGCGCAGCTCGAGAGCCAGGCGGCCTTCAAGGCCTTCGTCGTGTCCAACACGGTCGCCATGTGCAGCTCGCTCATAGTCGTGTTCTGCTTCATATGGGCGTGGTCGGATCCAGTCCGATTCAAGGCCCGTCAGATGGTGTGGGGACACAGGCTCATCATCCTCTCGTCCGTGGCGATGCTCGTGGCGCTCATGACTGCCGTGTATGTGGTGGTAGCGGAGCACTGCATATGGTTGGCCATTGTTGTGTGCTTGATCTGCTGCAGCTCTCCTTTTGTACTTTGGTTTATTCTTGGTAATGAAATCGTGTTCATTCCAATGTAAGAGAAAGGTGGAGGAAGTGAGGGGAGTGGGTTCTGTGAGTGTGAGTGTGAGTGTGAGTGTGTGAAGCGGTGTCCGGTTCAAAGGAGTACGTAGGGAGGATCAGGTTCAAATGAGAATTGTGACCTAAATTAAGGCGAGATATTTTGTATTTTTCCAAATAAAGAAGAAAGTGTTTTCGGTTTGTCTATTTTGGGTCATAGATCATGTGTATTAGAAACCAGATGTAGCTCACACATGTGTAATGACACGTAGGCAATGAAAAAAAAAAAAAAAAAAACCAAAGGAAAACTCAAGTCGGGTTGCGCCTCGAAAATGGAGCAAGAGTACATTGCTGCGTGCTGATAGTTAATTACAGCTTTAACTTGCTATTATGACTCAGTTTCCATTAAAAAAAAATTATTTCAATTTTTGCACTTGTTTTATTTCAATTTGTACACTCGTTTCTAGCAGTTATGAATATACTTAATGGTGTATAATTCATAAGTGTTTCACAAGTTCAAGGAGTTTAAGCATAATTATGAGAAACAGACTCGTAGAAGTATCAAGGTTCTTCAATCGAATCAAGGTAGGGAATATTTTTTACTAGTTAGTTTACTATCTAAAAGAGAATGTGATTCTTTCTTAATGACCACCTTTACAAACATCCTAATTGAATGGTGTAACCGTTCTGACCTGAAACCCAAATAATTCCCAAAATTCATATTCATATTTTTATATTTCATTCTCAATTCCAGTAATTATAAATGAATAATATTTTGTCAAACTTTATTGTATTTTATGAAGAATATGTTGTACAAGTATGAAAATTTTGTAACAAATACCCTATCCAGCGGAAAGTAGCTCCAAGGCAGTCCCCAGTGGAAGAATCAAGCTAGGACCCTCCAGCGGAATGGCTCAAAACATCATCCAACGTAACAGTCTATCAAATGAACCATACTCTACAAGAGACAGACGACACATCCATCATCAAACTGATAGTTATCAAAACGTCAACCAAGTCAGAGCCAACTCCCGCACATTACATGATCCTTTCTCTCCTCACGAAGGAAGTCTATTTCTGCGAGTCTTCTACCTAGAGAAAAGGGCCTCAATGCCCTCTTTTACCCTAACGGAATAATCAGAGCAAAACTTTCGCTCCACAATCTTCATTCCAAATGACTACATAGGAGACGTGCCTCAACCACTCATCCTATGATCGCCACTACTCTGCCAGAAACTCCAGTTCAGTGCATACGTGGAAAACTGCCTACAACCGTCGACCCACTCTTTTCTCTCATAATCTCGTTATGGGATAAAACTGTTTACAACTGCAAAGCCACCTGGCATCTTCAGAAGAACGCGGCCACTTTCATCAGCCATGGTTTTGCCCTGTCATTACTAGTATGTGGGCTATGTCATCTCTATTACAAGACACGATCTCCTTTGAAGGCTCCCCACTCAGCGATTTCTTCCTGCCCATAGCTCAATGTTACAGGGAAGTCAAATGCAACAACCGATATGTCATTCTTCTATAAATACCTGGCACTTTGCAAGTATCAAGGACAACTAATGCGACAACAGACGTTAGCCTCGATACTAAGCTCCTGCTGGCCAAATTTTTTCTATCCCAAAAGTTGTGTCTGATAGTTAACGGAGTAAATGGATCGTTCTGATCCAAACCATCATGACATCTCCCCTGAATCTTGACTTGTTTTAGAGAATTATATTTACGAATCTGTGCAGTCCAATTTTAAACAAGTTCAATAACAAAGTTTTTACCGAGAAGAAGTTCCACATTCCATACCTCTCTCGTACGGAAACAAGATGACAACTCTACTGGGGACCTATTTCTCCTCTAATAAGAAGGCGATGGAACAATCAGACACACTAACTATGCAAAATCTTACCGACCACCTGATCATCAATTTTGATTAACAAAAGCTCGTGGAGACGATTTCATAGGGCTATGCTAGCCCGTACAGTGCATATCGTGACAACGAGATTTCCTATCGAACCGGCGTCACAAACAATAGTGCTGATCCTATCGAACAAGGACGTACAACACACTACCACATGGAGATTACAGGGCATGTCGAGGCCCTAAATATCTACGAATCTGTGGATCATATCCTGAGCAACATCAAAGTCAAACTCCACGCCATCAAAGGGTTACGACAAGGCAATAACCAGGAAAAAACTGCCAAAGTCGCTGCTATGGAAGTTCCTTCCTACGACGCAAACGCAACACTACAGATGTCAAAGATGGACTTCGACTTCAACAGTTGGGGGTACCTCTCTAGTTGTAACTCCTCTTTCTCTAAATAAATAGAATTTCTACAATTCTTTTAGTAAATAATTTCTACTTTAATATTACTAAATAATTATAATTGCTAAGTATATATATGTTATTATTTACTAATATTAACACTAACATTAATCCAAGCCCTCTTTATTTCAACCCAACATTAGTGTTACCCAATAATCTAACAATATTTTTGAATATGGTTATTCGATTAAGTTTAACTTTTTAATATCACTAATAACCATTCTATCACTAGATTATTAGTACTTAAACTTAGCATAGTCCAAATGTGTATTAAATGTAAAATACTTGCTACTATGCACATTGCTTTGTTCGTCTAACTTGTATCTCCAGAAAAATAATAAGCAAGATCAAAATATGGACTTATGCAATGAAGAAATCATAATGGATCAAAGACGACGTCATCCCAGAAGATTTCTCTGAACCGCTTACAACATCTCCGGAGCCACGCACCCGGGGGTTTCACAATCTGGGTATCTCAGGACAACTGTCGTCAAGGAAAAAAGCCATCATCTATCAAGGAAAGAAGCCAAGCTATGCCATCATCATTTTTAGACTCTGAAGAAGCCTGCACCTGCCATAGTTTGTCTAGAGTCTGTAATAAGTCTTAGAAATTATTATAAACACAAGTAATGGATGAAAAAATTGAAAGCTAGGATAAAAAATAACCGAGGATCATTTTTAGCTGAAAACTGGCATACCAATGGTATACTGGAGTATACCAATGGTATACCGATTTTATATAAATGTTTCTCTATGTCTTTTGGACCAGCATACCGATGGTATACTGCTCTATACCGACGGTATACCGGTTCATCACAGTTGGCAATCCAACGGTCAGATTATGTGCATTAAATGATCAAAACGGTCATATTTATAGCTGTTGCTACTGCAGACTGGTATACCGACGGTATACTGTAGTATGCCGATGGTATACCATTCTCAGGCTGAAAGTTGAATTTTTGCTCTTTCTTTGTGTTGGCCTATATAAAGTCTTGAACCCCTTCCTTCAAGATTGATCCTTTTGAGTCTAAAATTTCCAATCTACCAAAGGACATCCACAAACACTCCACCGAAGCTTTCATTTGCCTATCCACAAATTGTGTTAGAGTGTTCTTGAGTTGTAAAAGTTAGATCTTTATATTTGTTGTAAGAAAATCAAAACCATCTTGTAAGAGGTTGAAGTGTACAAGCCTTCGGATCAAACCTTGTGTAAAGTTAGAGAGCCTTTGGGATCAAAGCTCTTGTGTAAGAAGTCAACGAACTTTCGGATCAAAGCTCGTGGTGTAACTATTTTGCTAATAGTGGATTCAAGCCAGACAAGAGTTTCCGGGACTGGATTGCCTCGAGAAGGATACCAGGATACATCGGGTGTCAGTATTCTTATTGCTTTACTTCTTGCGCACTTAATTTTTAAATTATCTATTATTAATTATTTGTGCTTGATTTATTAGCTTGACCCATATTCACCCTCCTCTAGGGTTCCTACAATTGGTATCAGAGCATGGACTCTATTTCTTTTGGCTTAACATCCTTAGAGTAGATCCTTATTATTTATGGCATCCTATTCCTCCTCCGATAGAGAGAATTATTTTTCTAGTAGCATAGATAATCCTATTTCTTCTAAATGCAAGAAATGCTCTAAGTGGAAATCTATGGCTAACAAATTCTTAGAGATTCTTGATAACCTTCATTTTATAAATGAAGAACTTTCTGAAAAGGTTACTCATTTAGAAGAAGAAAATGAGTTGTTGAGAAATGAAAACCATAATTTATTATCTAGACTTGATTCTCAAAACTCTTCTTGTGTTTCTTTAAAGAGTTTAAATAATGCTTTGATTTTGAAAATCAAAACTCTCTCATCATCAATAGAAGATTTCAAGAAATAAACTCATGAGTTATCTCAATTGCATGATTCTTCTATTGATGCTTTAAAGAAACAAAATAATATTTTTATATCTAGAATGACTTTATTTAAAGAAGAGAATAATATTTTAAATGCTAAATTTAATTCTCTTACTTATATACATGATGATTTATTGTCAAAACATGATATTCTTAAAACCAAATCTTCTCATGCTCATACTAGAGATATTCATCATTCTAGTACGTTACTTGATTACAACCATGCTTATTCTGATACATGTGCACACACTAGCATTAGGTGCTTTTATTGCTCTCGTATTGGACATATGAGTTTTAGTTGTCCTATTCGTAGGAGTTTTATTACCAATACAAGAGTTAATGCTATTTGGGTTCCCAAAGTTAACAAATGTGGATCCAAACTTGTTTGGATACACAAGTCTTCATCTCATGTTGTACGGGGAGCTTCTTTTGCCGGGACATAGCACCGTAGAGTGTGTTGGTGATTGCAAAGTTACAATGGTCATCTTTCAAGCAATTGTACCAACACAAATGTGGCCACTTGAGCCAATTTGGTAACATGCGAAACGATTCTTCCTAAATTGTTTATATTTATAGAATCTAGCATATTTTATTTTTATGTCATGCTACTAGCTCTCATTGATTTCTTTTAGTTGCTTATTATATGAATCAATGTGAGATATATGATACTAGCATGTTTTGTGTATTTCTCTTGTTGCTTAAATTATCACTTTTATCTAGCATGACTAGTTGCTTAACTTAAAATGATAAGTTCATACTATGTAGTCTATCACTCATTTTCTATTATAGTGTGACACATTTATATATGTATGTTATAATTTCTTAGTCCTTATTTATAAAGCATGCATATTACTCTAGTTCATAGGATCTTGCGACTTTGAATTGAGTAAATATCTTTGTCTCTTCGTCTTTATATCATTGAGATAGTTACCCCTCACCGATTTATTTTTAAATATCATATTTAATATAATCGGTTCTTGAGAATATATGTGTTTAGCACTAGTCTCTTTTTTATTCAAAAGTATATACATATACTTTTATTTAAATTTGTGCTTGCATAATATATTCACTATTGATTCTTGTGCTTCTTTTTGACATTGTGAATCAATTATGTTGTGCTTAATAAAGCTTATTTATACATGCTTTATTTTGTGATTGTATTTCAACTTTCATTAAGGGTACATGACTATATAATTAATATCTTATATTCATATGATTTTCATGTATTTCTTATATTGTTATATGTTTTTGTGTAAATATCTTTATATCGGCATATGGGTTAAGCTCAAGTTTTACTTTGATTTGAAGAGTATTCTATACTTGTATCTTTAAACTTGTGCTTACCTCATATTTTAGCTATTGATTCTTTTGACAAATTTGTGCATGTTTCTTTAAATCAATTAGCTTCTTCCTTAAAGTCGTTTTCTTGATTTCATCTTCTTGGCTTTTTGGTTGACAATGTGTATACATACTTTTACTTGATTGAATCTTTTCATGTATGCCTATATATATATATATATATATATATATATATATATATATATATATATATATGATTCCTTAATTTAGAGTTTTCAAATTGATCTATCTTTGAAACCGGGTTGTTAAGAGAAAATAGTTATTATTGTCTTCATCGTGACTATATATGGATGTTTATTTAAGAATCACATATACTTGTACTTTAACTTGTGTATCTTTTTTTTATCTCAGTTATTAGTGCACTATTTTAAAATCTTATTTCTATTGTGCACTATGAAAGCTTTTTGAAAAATATTTTTGCATTCTCTAGCGTCTAGCTTTCTCGATCTTGATGATATTTCTTTGTTCATTCCTTGGATTTTATGCTTGGTTTGTAGTTTTTGTTCCCAATGATATTGTAGCACATAAGGATACATGTAATTGATACATCAAATACCTTATGTCTCTTGCTGCTATATGTTTGAGCACTTGTTTTGAGATCTATCCAATTCTAGAGAATATACTTATTTTTTTATGGTAATAATATTTTGCATTATCTAGATCGATCTATAATCTATTGTCATAGATTATTCTCAATACTTGTTAAAAGATTTGTATTATTGTTATCTTCTTGTAAATCTTTTAGCCTTTGATTTGATAATAGCATTTTTCTATATGTTGTGTTTATTCTTGATCTTATCCTTACGTAGTGAGAGTCTATAAATTATTTTGATCTTTCAAAATGTATGACCTTATTGGATACTCTAAGCTTAAGCAAGTATCATGTGTGACTAAAGTTTTAATGAGTACATTTATCTTGTTAATGGTTTATCTTATTAATCCTAATTGGTTATATAGCTTGCTCTGTTATAATAATGTGTTAAGCTATATAATCTTAGTTCACTTTTACTCATCTAGCTATTTATTTTTTTATTTCAATCTATATATGCTATGCTAGTTTATAAAAATAAGTTTTGTGAATTATCTTGATGTAATTTATTTTCTACATTAGATAGATATATTTATTCTATAATATTAGTTTGACAAATCCTTGATTTAATCTTGTTTGAATATTGAAGTTTGTGATTCTTTATTTTAATCTCCTTCCATGGGAGTCATTAGTAAGCATCTCTTGAATTCTCTCAGTAAGCATCTCTTGAATTCTCTCACTTTTGAGTCATGATTTTATCGTTTCATTATTTCCATCTCATTATATCTAAATTTGTAATATTTCAAATAAGATTTGACTCTTTTTCATATTATTTTTTATTGATTTGTGAGCTTGGACTTGGTATTTCTATTGAAGTTTAGTGATAAGTTTTTAGGATCATGCTTGTTTCATTTGTCTCTCTTGAAAAATAATCCTAATAATTGGGTAGTTCAAGATTATCTAACTATGTAAGCTTTATGTCAAATATTTTACTCTAACTTGACTACTCATGGATTACCACATATGTGCCTTTGCTATTTGAACTTATTTGATTTTTATCTAAGTATTAGCAAGGTTTGGTCCATACGGTTGATTGATTTATATATGTGGTAAAGCCCATTAGGTCCATATAAAGTAATTAATTGATTAATTCTTGCTTAATTAGTTAATCATGGACATATTTTTTTATATTTTTGAGCTATATTGTGTCATTCATCATGTTTTGTTTATTTGATTAATTATACTTTTAGCTTCATGATGATTTTTTCTCAAAAGATAATATATATTGACCTAAATTAATTTTTTATGAGTTTATCCTACTTAGGTTAATATTTCTTATCTTTTGATTTATTTGCTTTATTGGATATTTCTTTATGCTGCTCATCTTTAAGTGCCCTTTTACATTGTTCTCACTTTTCTTAAAGATGATAGTTTTCGTTTTTGTGACGATTCTTTTGCCTTATATGCATTGAGTAAGGGGAAAAAAATCTATAGTTGATATATCCCCTAAATCTTGTATTTATCTATTATTATGTTATAAGTACTTTGGAACTAGATACACCTATTCTTGGGGGAGCAAATTAATTGGTTCAATTCATTTACATCCTCTAATATGTGATATAACTAGTTCATCATGAACTCATATTGCTTCTTGTTAATATCCTTTTAATTATGTTTATGATATGTGAAGGGTTTATGAGAGTGTATGTTATTGTCTTAATTATCTTATTTCTCTCTCATTTATGGGTTAATAGATAGAATCTTCTTAAAATAACTTGTTTATCTTTATTCTATTAAGATTTCATTACCTTGGCTTTCCTTGTATGCTAAATTATTTTGGCTTTCTTTGCTTGGACTTACCCAAAATTCATTATTATCTAGATTGGTCATACTTTGAGGGGGGCATTCAAGTTGACTGAATCTCTCTTTCTTAAGTATTTTTCTCTTTTACCTTCATGCGTATCTAAAATTTATTCGTATAGCATATTATGGTAATTGAGGTCAAATGCATGAACTTGGGTAAATGAATAGATCTTAAAAATAGGAAGATTCATGTATATCTACTTGATTTCTTTTCAATGATTATACTCCTTGTATGGTATTGATCCACTAATTTGTATGGGAAAATTGTGAATCATATTTGTTTACTTAATCATTGTTAAAATCTCTTATTATTTCTTCTATTATTCTCAGTTATCTATTATATTTGTAAATATCTAATCTTTATGGTTTTTATTTGAAATTCATTCTTTCCAAACTAGAGTAATATTTCATATAATATCATGTTTTGAATTTCTTCCTTGGATTTCTAGTTGGTAAACCTATTATTGCATTATTCTCATCTTTCCACATTGATATTACCAACTACCTTGTGTTTTGACAAGCAATATTTTAATTGGTATTACACATTAATTGTGTATTTTTTAAAACTTGTCTTTACACACTTCTCCTATTGCTTTCATAACTGATCTTGATCATGATTGTCTACGCATTCTGCTGCTCTGATTTATTTACTTTAGATTGAATTTCTTGCATCTACTAGTAGGGGGATCTTATTTTTGATCATGTCAATGGGGAAGAAATAAGTTTAAGTATGTGCTATTATGTTTAAAAATGGGTATAAGTAGTTTAAGTCACATATTTTTAGTGATGTACGTTTATATCGTTTACATATTAGCGATATATACTTCTAATGTATCCATCTTAAACTGAACTGATTTGCCATAATAAAAAATGAGGAGATTTTTAGCCCATTGATTGTATCATATTTTTTTAATATGGTAAATCGATCAAGTTTAGCTTTTAAATATCACTAACCATTCATGAAATCACTATTGCATGCATACTCTTCTTCCACCTTTAGTGATATATGCTTATTGTTTTACATATTGGTGATATGAGCTTTTATTAAAGCAATTTTAAACTTAACCGATTGTCATAATCAAAGAGGAGAAGATTGTTAGCCCAATAATCTAACCATATTTTTGAATATGGTTATTCGATTAAGTTTAACTTTTTAAAATCACTAATAATCATTCAATCACTACATTATTAGTACTTAAACTTAGCATAGTCAAAATATGTATTAAATATACAATACTTGCTACTATGTACATTTTTTTGTTCGTCTAACATATATCTGTAGAAAAGCAATAAGCAAGATCAAAATATGGACTTATGCAATGAAAAAATCATGATGGACCAAAAACGAAGTCATCCTAGAAGATTTTTCTGAACCGTCTACGACATCTCTGAAGCCACGTACCAGGGGGTTTCACAATCTGGGTATCTCAGGACAACTGCCGTCAAGGAAAAAAAGTTATCATCTATCAAGGGAAGAAGTCAAGCTATGCCATCATCATTTTCAGACTCTAAAGAAGCCTGCACCTGCCATAGTGTATCTAGAGTCTGTAATAAGTCTTAGGAATATTGTAAACACAAGTAATGTATGGCAAAATCGAAAGTTAGGTTAAAAAATAATCCAGGATCATTTTTGGCTGAAAATCGGCATACCAACGGTATACTGAAGTATACCGACGGTATACCGATTTTATATAAATATTGCTCTCTGTTGTTTGGACCGGCATACCGATGGTATACTAGTCTATATCGACGATATACCCATTCATCATAGAAGGCAATCCAAAGGTCGAATTATGTGCATTAAATGATTCCAACAGTCATATTTATAGCTGTTGCTACTGCAGATTGGTATACCGACGGTATATTATAGTATACCGACGGTATATCGTTCGTAGACTGAAAGTTGTATTTTTGCTCTTTTTTTGTGTTGGCCTATATAAAGCCATGAACCCCTTCCTTTAAGGTTGTTCCCTTTGAGCCTAAAATTTTTAATCTACCAAAGGCCATCCACAAATACTCCACAAAAGCTTTTATTTGCCTATCCACAAATTATGTTAGAGTGCTCTTGAGTTATAAAAGTTAGATCTTTATATTTGTTGTATGAAGATCAAAACCATTTTGTAAGAGGTTGAAGTGTACAAGCCTTCGAATTAAAGCTTGTGTAAAGTTAGAGAGCCTTCGGATCAAAGCTCTTGTGTAAGAAGTCAACAGGCCTTCGGATCAAAGCTCGTGGTGTAACTATTTTGCTAATAGTGGATTCAAGCCACAAGAGTTTCCGGGACTCGAGTGCCTCGATGTCACCGCCACTTTTCTATTTAGGGATTTTTTTGTCATTTCATAATTGCTATAGTTTTATATAAATAGTTATATAAATTATTAGCATGTGTTCTAACTAGATAGATTGGACCTAGTATTGGTTCAACCCAACAAGCCCAAATTGACCAAACTAGACCCATTGACTAGTCATGACTAAATTAGAATTAATTAGTTATTAGATTAATTAGATGAATAGAATATTCCTTCCATTAGGAATAGATTCCTTCCCATAATTAAAATTTTTTAATGACAACCCTATAGGGATATAATAGACTTTTTATATGACTTGTAGCCCAAGAAAGGGTAGGGAGTCGGCCCTAAAATCTACAAAGGAGAGAGAATCCTCATTCCATTCATTTCATTTTCATGAAATCCTAATTTGTTCTTCCCCAAATTCATCCATCCCTCCACCAAATTCCACCCAAACCACTTCAAATCCTTCACATTCTCATCATCAAGTAGGCCTAGGAGCTTGGAGAGCAAGAAGCACTATTGGAAGAGAGCTAGCTAGGAGAAATTGTGTCCATTTGGAAGAGTTCATTGGGAATCCATCTCCTAATAGGTAAAATTCCTATATTCTCATCAATTTTCTATTCTAATTGTCAAAATGGACCTATAGGAACCTTCTCATGGCTAAGGACTACCTAATATGAAGAAGTATTAGGTTATAATAGGCTCTTTTGTGAAAGTTACATTAAATTTTATGGTCAAATTATGGAAAATCTGAATTTGGTGCACCAAGTATTTGAGAATAGGTCTATTGGTTATTAGAGACTTTTATTCATATATTTTGGGGGTGTACGTGTCCACAATTGGATACGGAAAGACCGTATCATGATACGTCAGGGTGCGTGTCGGTAGAAATGGGTATTTCAATAATTTGGTGTTCTAGTGTGTTATTCTTTATTAATTTCGTTGTAGTAAGTTATTCTAGATAATTATATATCATAAATCACATATTATATGTGTTTTAAGGGATTTAAGGGGTGGTATATTGGTGGTGTTGATATTAGAGGTGAGTATCATGAGTATCACTAGTTTAGTGCGCTAAGTGTTTGAGAAACTGTCTACGTGTGTGTGTGTGTGTGTGTGCGCGCGCGTGCGTAGGTGTGGATCTTGTGAATGACATTAGGTGTATAGGTGCACACATATGTGTATGAAGGCGACTGTGAATGCAGATGGTAGGGCCTGTGGTGTGCATGATTGATGCATTGAGTAAGGAAAACCAGATATAAGAGGTCTGTAATGAGCCATGTTGGACTCAGGAAAGTAGCAGTAGGTATTATTATTGTTTTTGATTTGGTTATGAGCTAAGTTCCGTCAAACTGGACTGGAAAAACTTGGTTTCATCTTTAGGTGCACTGCAGACTTGGAGACATGCCTGTGTTCAGCTGAAATTCAGGGCAGTAGCTCAGTCCATGTGGGAAATAAAGGGCTCAGATGTAAAGAGCAGGCTCAGTTCCAGTTAAGGGTTGGTGTGAATGTTCAAAGGACTGAATGGGGTCTCAAGTGGTTGACTATGTGATGCCAAGGGTGTCAATACTGCAGGGCATTAGTTGCCTGCAGTAGAGCCTGCATATGAACTGCACAGATGCAGTGAGGATTATGTGATCTGATACCTGTTTGTATCAGGAGTATTTCTTTCCTTGAGAACTGAACGGGAGCAACATCAGTTAGGCCATAGGGATGCTCAGGTTGGGCCAGTACAAGCAGTGTGTTAGGGTATATCCAGGTGCAGTATGAAGTGGTAGTTGGGGGAAAAAGCAAGTAAGTATCATTGATTAGGGAGGAAGGTAAGGTACAGTTTATTGGAGTTTAGAAAATCACCTACCAGTTCAATACCTATGGATGTATATATATATATATATTCATTCAATTGGTTATGAGTTTAGCATGTAAGGCAAATGATGTGATATCTAGACTGAGTATCACTTCATGGCAGAGTATCACTTCATGGCAAAACACTTATAATTGAGTGTATATTGTAAATAGTTATCAGTGATGAGGTAAGTTTGACATTTTAGTATAAGCCAAGGCACTCAATAAGAGATTATGTCTGAAGTATGAAGGAACAGATACTTGGACATCTGTAATAGCAAGACAGTTCAGCCTATTCACAGGACCTGCACATGTGATGTATTGGGGTAAGTCTTGAGAAGTGCACATCATGGTGCAGGGAAGAACAAATAATAGTAATAGAGTGTGGTATTTTCAGTTGTCATTCAGTCCTTGCCTGTATGCAGGTAAGAGTGAAGTGAGTTGCCAGGTTAGTAAGGGTTTTAGTTTAGATTATAGATTAGTTAAGATATACTAGTAGTGGTTGGATTTAGTTGAGGTATGAGAGATATACAAGTGTGTATTAGTCTTAAGTATTAAGGTAAGGTTTATGTATAGTTAAGTATGGGGTATCCTAGCTAAAGTAAGTTTATATAGTTAGGATATTAACTAGTATACTTAGTAATAACTAGTTTATATAGTTAGGATATTAACTAGTACATTCTTTGACATTTTCCATTATTTTGATGATTACTGTGATTCCAGCTTTGTAGTGTTATACCTGATTCCTGACACGTTGATACATGAATTAGTATATCCTGGATCCCGTCATGAGATATTATTTTTTTGAGGACCCTGTAGATGCCCTGAGATTCCAATACATGTATAGACACCGATTCAGGAGCGGGTTGGCCCCCTGCTATGTGAATCTGGTGTCATAACTTGCTATGGTTGGATCCACTATACTAGTCAGGGGATAGGGGAAGCATTAGCAAGTTATGTGATCATACCCCACTTACTTGTGCATAGCTTACCCTCACCACATGCAGGGTATAGCCTGAGCTTATTACTTGTGTATAGCTCCCCATATATGATTGGCCTGATCCCCTTACCTGTACTTATGCATAGTCAATCATACATGATTGACCTGATCTCCTTACATGTACTTGTGCATAGCCAATCATATATGGTAGATCCTGATCTTGTACCCAAGCTGTAAACTCCCTCCCCCGAAATTAGGTTTACTTGGCTTATATAGGGGAATTAGGGCTAGTTGGAACCCAATTAGAATTTAGAACACGGCATTTGATTTAACTGTATATTATTTTATCGCGTAGCGCACCTTACCGATGCTTCGTTAATTGGAGCACTACGTTAGCCATTGCCTATCTGCAAAGTTCACAACCTTGTCCTAGACGCGCTCTGCCTACCCTTCTGACCCTTGTGTAAATTATAATCATGCTTTCTGGTGCGATATTTTAGTCGCACAATAAACGTCGCGGATGTATTTCTTAAATTCAAAATAAATCACATCCTTGTACCCATGTGCGTCCCAATCGAAATCGGGAACACAATCTTGACCGTTTTGTACGACCCAAATTTTATTAATATTCTACTCTGAGTCCTCTAGGTCCAGGACGCTTGTGCTCCATCAAATTTCAGCCTCAGGTATTTTCAATTAATTCCAGAACATCGTGCGCAGTAATTTTAATGAATTAAAATTCAATTTCTGCCTTTGTGTAATTTCCCAAATTTTAGGGGCTTTTATGCAAAAATGTGTTGAGATATCCCCACCATTGGACAATACGTGAAGAAACCCACTTTTCCCTTCACGTAGATTTTTTCGTAATTTTTGGGATGTGCAACGCGCGCACATCGCCCCGTATATTAATTTACCCTTGCATTTAATTAATGTAAATTCCAGCCCTCCCAACATCCCCAAGAGAGCCGAAGCCCAAGTCCAAGCCCAAGGAGCATTGACCCATCCCAAATCCTAGGTCAAACCCAAGCCCAATTTTTTGCATGTATAAATACATATTTTTCCTAGTTTTTCTCCACAAAATAAAAAAAAAGAAAAATAATAAAATAATAAAATCCCTAACCCTAACCCTAGCCGTTAGCCGCCACCCCCCTTTCCCTGACCTCCGCCTCCCCGCGGCGAGCCGACCCCCGCCGGAGCAGCTCCGCCTGCTCTCCTCCTCGACCGAGCCATCCTCCTCCTCGCCTGGACGACTGAACCCTCTTCGTCTCTGCCGCGACCATCTCCGCTAACCACCACCGTCATCTGCACATCGAGCCACCGATCCCCGCTCCCTGCCATTGCCATCCACCTCTCCCTCCGGCCATCTCGACCCGCCGGATCCCATCGACGAACACCCCGAGCACCGCTGCCCACCTCGTCGAACTCCTCCCTGCTCGACTCGACTCGCCGGAGTCGAGCAGCAGCCAACCCGACACCATCTCCTCCATCTCTGTCAGCCGCCTCCGCCCCCTCGACCCGTGCACGACCACTGCCGCCGGGATCCTCCTAGCTCCGCCACCACACCACCATCATCTCCCCCTGAATCAACTCCTCTACTACACGTTCCTCTCCTCCCCTCGAGCCACCACCTCTATCTCCCTCGGCCAGTCACCACCACACGACTCCGGCCACACCTAGACCTCCACCCTCGACCTCCACCCTCGACCTCCTCTCCATCTCCTCCCACCGGATGTCAACCACCCACGCCAAGCAACCCTCTTCGTCTGGACTCTGACACGGACACGGCTGAACCCTAACCCAGGACACAGTGATCGGACAAGGCAGACTCGACCAGGACACGAGAAACCCCGTTCCACGAAGCCCTGTTCAGGTAACCCATTCTCTCTCCTCATTGCTCCATTTTTTGTTCCATCAGTTGTGACGCGTAGACTGTGTAACCCCCTCGATGCCCGTGCAACTTGTCACGCCTCGATCTCCCGCAGGCAATCGGCCGTTCTCGCTAGGCGGGAATCACCCTCGCCAGCGCTCCCGCGGAACGATCGCTTAACCCATCCGGGCGTGATGCCGCACGAGCGTGATCCACGCCCGTGCAAGGCCATGGTTCATTGGCTGGCGGCAAGAGTTCTAAGCCACAGAGTCGCACAGATTGTCCGAGTGCAGCGGAGTCATGAACGCATAGGCGATCGGTAACAGGTTCACTGAGTCGACAATATAGCGGAAGCATCGAAACAAGTAAAGTAATCTCTTTATTGATATGAAACATGTATTACAGGCGGCGTATAGCCGAGATTACAAGTCGCTCAAGCCTCTCTCTCTGAAACAGTAAAAGCGTGCCAAGTGGCTACAACTGTGGAATAATTTGTACAGACGATGGTCAGGCGATGTTCATAACTTATGTCTTGTATATGTGCTTCAGTCCCGGACGCACCGTTGCAAGGCTTCAGAGGGAACTCCTGGCCTTAGCACGCACGAAGGAGGCGTCCGCACCGCACGAGGTTCTCCCGCACCCTGCATATCAAACTGGTGGATTATCAGTACATTGAATGCACTGGTGGGGAAGCTACTCGCCCGCTCGACAAATCCAAACACGTAATACAGGTTCCGTGCACAACTATTAAGTTGTCTTTCTAGTTGCCTTAGGATCAGTTTCATGCAAACATTGAATAGCTTAACATGTCGGGCAGTGCGCCGTGCGATGTTTGAGGAAACACGGCGAGACTTACCAACTTACCATTTCTCCTTCCCTGTCCAAGGCAAACATGATTAATTCAAGCACGGTAAGTATAAACATTCAGGAAGCATAGCATATACAAACATGAGGGTCGTTATGTTCAGATCGTTCAGGTGTTCAGTTCATTGATGCTATGCAATGACTCGCACGCGAATAGCCGCTAAGCGAGGATGACTTATCTATATGAACAGAAGTCGCTGGCATAGCCATAAAGGACCAGATGTAGTCTTAGGGTCGAGGATGAAGTGCAAGCAACAGAAACGATAGGCCTTGCACTTATCCCGCCCTAAACAGACGACTACGCTTGTAGTCTCACGGTCGAGGATGAAGTGCAAGCATGCAGAAAACGGAGAGTCTTGCACTTATCCCGCCAAAACAGACGACTACCAGAAGTTCCGTCTAGACCGGGTCGGCCCCAGTGCCCCGGTGACCGCCCGCGGAACGAGATCCAAAGATCACCTTTCACAAGTTGTCCGCGACATGCAAGTCAGGGTCTCAGGTCAGATACAGAAACAAGTTCGTGGCAGAATATATATATGAACAAGTCCGGTATGGAACGAGTTCGAAACAGAATATATATATGAACTTGTTGAGACAGGATTCAGTAGTTTGCTCCTTGAGCTGTAATTCAGGGATTTATTCATTCTTGTTGCAGATTCCCTGGTTCAAAATTTGCCTTGGTGACCTAACGGTCCCGGATACTTGCAGGTTCGTTCAGGCACGGAACGACTACTTAGTAGTCTTCCGGGGTTTGGATGAATACAAGGCAACATACAAGCAGACAAGCATGCGTTTCTAAGGAACGTAGGCAGGCCCGTTTGCTCGGACCCGAAGGTAAGCCGAGAGGTGAAACTGTTTAGGGACTTAGCATGCGAGGGTCTGAACATAAGCAGTATTTTAATTTCCATGTTCTAGCAAGCAATACAAGTTGGGATTATTTCCTTAGCTAGGTGCGTTGGATTTATTAGCATGCAGGGGGTGAATCACTTAGCGACTAGCATAAATATTCCAGATTTTGTGTGTGCTGGCTAAGCAAAGACAAGTTCACCGTAGCCACCCACCTTAGCGATGATTCGCCTCGGTAGAGCGATACGTCAAACGAGCCTCTGAAAGTCCAAGCCGGATTCCGGTAGGGGCAAGTCTGGATATCCTTTGCTTCTCCTTTGAGGCAAAGCGGTTCGGGACAACTGCACGATTGTCGTTTGAGATGGCAGTCCGCTTGAGCGGAACGGGGTGTTACACAACTCGCTCGGTGCGTCGCGTCCTGTGGCGATCGCGAACCGCGATCCAAAAACAGAAAAAACAACGCCCTGTTTCACCCCGGAACTGAGTGTGCCCCGCTAAACGGGACGACTTGGTCACGTGCGGTCTTCACCAAAACATGCGCACCGTTGATACGGACGTGCAAAATTTTGCAGAAGTTAATTTGGATGTGCGTGCGCACCGGAATAAACGCGTATCTGCCGACAACGCCCCGTATCCGCCTGTTCTGGAACACGTCGTAACTTTGTGTACACACGTCAGATCGAGACGAAACTTACGCCATCGGACTCGTAGCAATACGCTGGTCCTGTGACCCAAGTTTGGTTCGATTCTGAGAACATTGACAAAATCGCGTATCGTGGACCCCACGGCTCCACTTGACGGGCGATTTTGTGATCGGCTCATCGGAATCCAATTCTGGAAGTTTCGTTGGGTTCGTATCATCGTTCTGGACTTGTTGACACTAAGTTGGACGAATTTGGAGACCACTGATTCTGACACGCTTTTCGGTGCAAAGTGGGCCACACATGGACCCCACTTTGACCCAAAATTATGGTTTTGCCCCTGTGTTCAAATTGAATGAAAGGGAAGTGCTTTCTAGCTATTTTGCTTATTCTGGGAATGTTGGTGATATCTATTTCAGCATCCGGAGATATTTGTTCTGAGGCCATAGCTTCTGGTCCTGTGTGTTGGACATCTGGACGTTATATTTTACAGCTTCTTGTCAGGCAAGTATACCTTGCCATTGTACTGTTATTTATATTCTATATGTTGCATGCATCTTTATTTTGTCTTTAGTTTATATATTTTAACTGTTATATAAAATGCGTGCGACGGTGTCGTCGCGATATATTTTTATTTATGTATTGCATTAACCTTGTTCATGAGACTACCCCCTTATCATGTAGCATCATTAGGTTCATTGGCCGTGACACAGTTGTTACACGAGTTGTGAGTCTCATATAGATCACGGACTGGCGTGCAGGATTTGGCCTCCTGTACGTGTGGGTCGTGCGTTAGGAATAACTGCTGTTAGAAACTTTGCATGCTAGTAGACTTAGCAGTTATTAGAGGTCTAGGGACATAGCCTATTGTAGTACGGTGGTCCCATCCTTGTCCTTGTTTGGTTGCAGGATTGGGCTAGGGTACTAAGAATAGGCTATGAACCAAATCGTGTCATGGATATGACATGCTTAGAGCATGGGGTGGGAAGAACAACAAGTACCGCATTTGAGCTCCTTTACACTTTTTCTTCTGTAATCCAAAAACTCCGCTGGAGATACGGGCGGTGATGACCCCTATACTACTTGGCGGGCCTCCGCCGTTCAAAAGACGACGTGCCTTTGAGGCCCCTGTTTCTCCGAGAGAGTCATGCCAATCCCAATTTTCAGCCAGATAGCTCACTTGTGGGGAAAGTTATTCTTAACTGTATTCACTTAGACGGTTAGGCGACCCCATTGGATATTTATTTCAGTACTTTATTGGCATGTGTTTAAGTATCTTGTTATGTCCCTCTGAGGACCTAGTCCCCTGCCATGTGTATCTGTTCTTGAGTATTTGCAGGAGCGCAAATTTGGATGGTTATATGTTTCGTGGACGTCTTCTCTTCGAGCCCGTGATTGCTAGCTGGTATTCTTATATAGTGTTGTTGTGTTGTACTTATTTTGTATTTGCTCTTACATTCGACTTGGTAGTGGATTTGTTTCCATCCAACTATCATCCTTAGATGTCACTACCCAATTCTAGAAAATAGGATTTTTTTTTTATTTTATAAATTATGAATTGTATTTAATTAATTATATTTATATTTAAATAGTGATTGTATTATTTTTAATTGATTGTTTTAGGGTTTTGGCTAGCCTGGACCCATGTCAGACCCTAGTGGACCCATGTTCGACCCAGCCCACACCCTTGTGAGACTTATTTTTGGATTTAGAATATTTATTATATTTTTAGTGGGTTAGTTGGAGAGATTTGGAGTTAGTTTGAGTGCTTTTGGAACCCGAAACCCAAACCAAGTGAGAGGGGGGCATTTTGGGCATTGGAGAATTAGTGTAACCCTATATTTTGATGTGGCCGGCCCCCAAACCCTTCCCACACCCGTAAACACAGCAGCCCCCTACCCAAACCAGCAGCCCCAGCCCCCATTTCCTTCTTCTTCTTCATTTCTTCTTCCTCTCTACTTCTTTCTTCTTCCTTCTTTTTTCCAAGTATCTTCCTTCCTTCTTCCATTTCTTCTTCTTTATGTGAACCCTAACCTTGCATTTTCCCCAACCTAGGTGGGTAGAGCCTAGAGTTGGTGTGGAGGCTAGATTTGGTGGCTTGGAGCTTGAGGGAGGTGATTTCTAGTGGATTTGAGACTTTGGCCTTGGAATTCCAACTTTCAAGAGGTAAATCCTAACTTTCCCCTTGCTAATTACTTTTATGTAGTGTAATTAGTGGTTTAGAACCTTCCTAGACCCTAAACATACCCGTGGGAGGAAGTTGGAACTAGTTTGGTTGAGTTTAGAGACTTTGACACTAGGTTTTGTGTCAATTTCGGATGGAATCCGAATTTGACCCAATTTTGGGTGATGCCCTAAGTTAGACGGACCTAGGTAGATGTTGTCAGGTGTCTTGAGGGTGAGTGCGTGTCTCCGTTCGGACACGGGAAGTCGTGTCACGGAGAAACGGACATTTCGGGCATTTTCGGGGTTTTCGTAGTCGCCGATTCTAAGTGCGTGCGCGTTTTTGCCACGGACCTAGAATCGACGCGTTAGAATTTTTTCTAGGATCTAGGCATCGTTTAGAACCCGTGGATAAATTTTTGGCCGATTCCGAGTTGGTTTGGTGTGCGTTTCAGGAGGTTTTCCGAACCGCACATCGCGTGTTCGTCGAAATGACCGAACGGCCATTTCGACTTGGTTTCCTAGTTTCGGGCTTGTGCGCGCGTTGGGTTAGCATCGGGGAGTGTGTGCTAGAATTTTTGGATTATATTTTATATATTTATAGGTGTTTGTGCGTGTCGGGGTCGTTGGGCGTGAGTGGGGTGTGTTGTTTGTGTGTTGTGTGCGTTGTGGTTGAGTTGTGTATTTGTGTCTATATATATATATATATTTATGTATGTCTCTCTATATATATATTTATGTATATGTGTTTGTATGTATATATATATATATATATATATATATATATATATATATATATATATATATATATATATATATATATATATGTATATATATATATATATATATATATATATGTGTGTGTATTTATATATATATTCTTGTGTATGTATATGTCTATGTGTTGGTGTATAAATCTGCTAAGTCGGCTAAACTCTGCGTCATATGCGTCTACGGTCATATTCCCTTGTTCTAGACACAGGAACTGGGAGTACAGGGCATTTCTGACTGTAGCCGGGAAATACTTCGCATTAAAGTACTCTAAGAACTGCTCCCATGTCTTTGTCTTGCCTACGCTGCGATCTATGGAATCCCACCAGTGATGGGCGTTGCCTTTCAGTTGGGCCCTCATTGCGGTCATCCATAGGTCTGGATGTAGCTGAGAAGCCTCTAGTAGCATCTCCGTGTTGGCGACCCAATCGGAGATCTCCTCTGCTGTCTCGTTGCCCGAAAAAGTATCTGGGCCCATCTGGCGGAACCCTCATACAGTACCAACTGTCTGAACTGGTGTAGGTGCTGGTACGGGTGCTGGTGCAGGTGTCCTCTTTAGAACTGCCATCAAGCTCTGTCTCAATGTCTCGGTCTGATGCCACTGTGCCTGCATTATAGCCTGGAAGAACTGAAGCATCTGTAGCTGTCCATCTGATTGTGGCATCTGAGGTGGATAGGGTGGAGGTGCTAGCAATGGGACCTCCGGCTGCGCGGTAGGTGTCTCCTCAGATGTCGGCCTCTCGGTTTGCGGCATCGGTGTAGCCCCCGAAGTCTGGCCCTTGAAATGATGTATTGGGATTGTCTGTGAAGTCTGACCCTCGTGTTGTTGTGTAAGGTCGCCCTGAGAAGTCTCGCGCCAATGTATCAGCGGGGCTTGTAGAATCACCGAGGCCTGTGGTGGTGGTTGCTCTCTAGGTGGTCCCTGGGATATCTCCTCTCTCTGGGTGGTGTTGGCTGGCACCACGGCACTGTATGCTCCTCGTCCACTGCGTAAGTTTATCGAGATAGAACTTCATTAAAAAAGTACGAAATCAAGCAAACATGATGCAGATATTTAGAAATAATACGAAGGAAGTTCAAAGACGTAATCAAAGTGGATGAGACCTAGTAATTCCTATCTTATTGCAGGCTCGCTGGGCATGTTACCATACCGCAAGCGATAAACATGACCTGCATGGGCCACCACTAAAACTATGTCACGTCCCAGTCCCAGAATACACGGGACCAAGCCACGTGGCAATAGCCAGCTAATACGTCTTCGAGGGAATACCCAATTTAATGGATCCTACGAAGCGTACTCCGCTGTCCTAAAATACTAACAATTCCAATACTAATATACAACAGGTAAACTAATCTCATCCATAATATAAACAGAAAATACTAAAATAGATGCTGGAAAATAAATGCCAGTCTGGAATATCATAGTACAATCCAAAATGTCTGGTGGAAACAAACCCACTACTATGACGAAATAAAAGTACTAAAAGACAGATAAACTGAGTAATGACTAGGGCATCGGCTGACTAGATAATGATGCTCCAATCCTAGGCAGAAGGCCTATCAAATGATCACGGAAACTCTGACGGAAGTACCTCTAGCTCCTCCTCGGATGCGTACCTCGTCTTCTGTCCGGGTCCGTACATAGTGGGATAATATGCCTCGTCCAAATCTGGAAAGGAACCGGGTCCTCAGAGGGACGTAACAAGATACAAAAATACATGCCATATATAAATATTGAATAAAATAAAGGGTGTGCTAACCATCTAAGTGAATGCAATATGAGGACAATATTGGTACGTATGAGTAGGAGTAGGCATAACGTCCATACCCCGAAGAGCGTGGCATTTGCATAGTATAATGTCCATATCGCTCCGTAGAACGTAGAATCTGAATAGTATATCGTCCATATCGCTCCGTAGAACGTGAAATCTGAATAAAGGAAGTCATCGGTTCCGTGGCTCCTCCGGACACTACGGAATCCAATGTGTGTATCCCATACGCCTACTAGCTGTCCTTCCTACCCAAAATAGATATACAAGTTGACTACATGACATGCATACCACGTATCTATATGTCGAGTCTCTATTAACTATATAACCCTGATTACGTACTAACCGTGATGCATGTCACACGCACCGATAGCTAGTCGGGTACGTGAACCCGCATCCCATCATGTATTTGTCACCATGATGCGTGTAAGAGTATCAGGTCTCGAAAGATATCAGAGTATCCTCCCAACGGGGGGTAAGTCTACTAGCGACTAGGTCAAGTATACTACTCATCGACATACTCGTCGACTGCACCCGAGTCAATATCGGACGCGCACAGTTGTATAAAATAATGCAACAAGACATCATACAACATTTGCATAATTTAAATTAAACAGTAAATATGGTAAGGTATCTTGCCTGGCTCCTCAAGCTGTGAATGCCTATAGCCTGCTCTTGAAGTCTCTCCTGACTGGTCCAGCGACCCTATACATATAATATAACATAGAAATTCGATCATCAGACACTAAAGTGATACACACAGAACCACGATACTGCTCTTAGACACTGATGCAAGGGTTAAAGTTGGTCAACGAACAGAGTCGCATGTGCACGCAGCTAAGACGTACATGTGTCCTGTCCACGAGTGGCGTGTACGCCAAGACAACAAAACGTCTGGATACGCTACACAACTAAGACGTATAATACTATATTATAAATCTTAACTAGCATGATATAAGAATACGTGCACAAGGCTAGTTGTTCAAGTCCTAGGTCAACACAGTGTTCATAATTATAAGTCAATTATTAATTGAGAAATTATTTATCATTAATTACTTGTGCCTTAGACTTTGGCAGATCTTGGAAAAACCATCTGCACTTAGTAAAATTTGCCTACAACAATAGTTATCAAGCTAGTATTGGTATGACAAAATTGTAGCATTATATGGGCGTAGATGTCGCACACCCTTATCTTGGGATAATGTAAGAGAGAGGGCCTTACTTGGACCATAGATGGTAGTTGATGCAGCAGAGAAGGTTAAGTTGATCAGAGATAGACTCAGGTTTGCTCAGGAAAGACAGAAGCATTGGGCAGATAGTAGCCGAAGACCCCTAGAGTTTGTAGTTGGAGACTTTGTATTCAGGAGGATTTCTCCTACTGTCACGCCCCAGTCCCAAAAATACGTAGGACTAGGACACGTAAGCATGCCAGCCGCATGGATATGGCAACTCCAATATATGGAAACCAAATCCATACGTACGCTGTAATATGAATATAAAATCCACAAGTGGTATAAAATATAATACAAGTCACAGGGTAAAATCTAAATCTCATCCACCAAAATCATATAGAAATAAATAACCAGTATCTATGAAACTAGATCTCAATAAGAAGTATCTAAGGATGATAGTTGGATGGAAACAAATCCACTACCAACTCGAATATAAGAGCAAATACAATATGAGTACAACACCACAACACAATATAAGAATACCAACTATCCATCACAGCTCGAAGAGAAGACATCCTCGGATCATATGTAACCATCCAAATCTGCACTCCTGCAAATACTCAAGAAAAGATACACCTGGCAGCAGACCAGGTCCTCAGAGGGACGTAACAAGATACAGAAAATACGAGCCAATTTGAATACAGTAAACATGCATATGGTTTGAAAATAAATAAGTACGCTGTACAAGACAATCTATATGAATGCAAATAAGGACAACTTTTCGACGTATGGGCAAGGGTAGGCTACTCGATCTAATCCTCACAACCTCACGCTCGTCAGTGGACATCATCAGCCGACATACCTCTGGGGTAGCGACCCTCGGACTCCATCAATCGACATACCTCTGGGGTAGCGACCATCGGACACGACCCACCATAGTGCGTGCTAGTGACTACGGTGTTACCAGAGTGGTTAAAAGCCCATACGCCTAATGATTGTCCTCTATGATACTAAGTGCCATGTGTGTGTCAACATATCTAATACATAGTAATGACTGAAAGAAAACTACACATGCAAGAATAAACAAAAATGCAATAAATATAAAGAAATATAAATAGTATGCAAAAGTACTGTAACAATTTGGCAAGGTATCTTGCTTGGGGTCCTGCTGCTGGTATGAATCAGAGTCCAAGTCACAGTCCAAATAGCCTATGTATTACAAATTTATCACGTCAAAAGATAATTTATTTAATTATGGAATAATTACTCTAAAATCCTATTTTAATCTTATTATTCTTATTTTTATGTTAATTCCTAAATTTTGTCCAAATAAACTAAATTTTATCAACTCGAGTCTCATGGCACGCAAATCGAGGCGATCTGTTGACCAAAAAGTCAACCGACACAAACTCAACTTTCATGCATAATTTCCTGTAGATTTTAGCGTCAAAAATATGCTAGAATTTACGGCTCGTCCGAATTCAAATTCGTTTGGGAATTATGGCACATACAAATTTTGTATTGTGCACCGATGGTTAAATTCTAACCTAGAAGTTCTACAGAATTAACAGTATGTAAATAATTCGAATTAAATTTTGGGAAAAATTTATGTCGATGATCTTGACATTAGCTTTCTGAAACTTTAAACGGTTCGTGATTCTGACTCCTGGTTCTCCCGGAATCACGAAAACATCGAAATACGTCTATTTTCGGACATGCTGTGCTCTACGAATTTTACAGAATTTAATACTCATAATTTAGAAAAACAATTTATATAATCAGAAATCTAACCTCATTATCATTCTAACAAAAAAAACTGGAGCATGTTTGGAGTCCGAAGCTAGGAGATATCGTCTTTTAAATTTGTCATAACTAGTGGAAAATGAGACTGAATTTATGACGAATTTGACTATTTTTTAGACGAAAAAGAGAGGAATTTGGGGAAGAAAAATATGAAGGATGAGGTATTTATAATGGTGGACACTACTTAATTAAATAGGACTAGGATTGGTTAATTTGGATAGGATTATGATGAATTTAAATAAGGATAGGATATGCATGAAGTTGATTTTCTAGTAGGTTCAGGATTTGAATTAATTTAAAATAGAGTTTGAATTTATCTCAATAATTTATAATCTTAAATATAATTAAAGATAATACAAATAATTTATAAAATCTTATTAATATCTATTAACACTAAATTAGCATCTATCTAATATTAAGACTATATATATCCAAATAAATCCTAAATAATTTTAAAATCTAAATAAATTTCTTAAAATTCTAAATAAATTACAAAAAAATATAATTAAATATTTTAAACTAAAATAAATATTTGGTAGGAACGACATGCAAGTATGGTCGTATAGTAAATCATAAAAGTCTTAGAAATTTATGTTTTCTAAGTTTTAATTACCAAAAATTCTAGAAAAATCTCCAAAAATCTAAAATAACCTAAAATAATTCTAAATGAATATTTATATAAGTAAATATACTAAAAAAATTATTTTCTAATTAACTAAGAGAATACTCTAAATAAATTCAACATCTATAATAAATATAATAATATAAAATATACACAAATACCTATTTTGGGTGAGGGGGTTTACAATCTACCCAACTTAAAACAATTTCGTCCTCGAAATTAAAATAAGACATAATTTGTTAAATCCTTCACATTCATACATAAGGTACGTCAATCGCAATCTCTTCCAAAAATTTAAATAAGAAAATCTATTCAAATCTATCGCGATCATTTCAAAATTAAGATAATCATTGTTTAAATCAAAATTCAACCTATTGTAATCTCTTCTCACTTTTCCAACTCATCAATATCTAAATTTAAATTGAATCCATATAATATCTTCAAGATTTAAATAACCCATATCAAATTTTACCTCACGATCTCCAAGTATCATAATCTCCTCTAGAAGTAATTCGAGTCCAATATTATTCCTATTTTCACTTATAATTTTTTTTTTGTATTCTTCAACTTTTTAAATTTCATTCACATCCTCAATATTTCAAATAGGTAGTCCAACCATCAAATTTTAATTCTTAATTTAAATCATCAAATTGAAAAATAATTTAATTGCAGTCCACCAATGTTCAAGTCTGAAATTATATATTTATCCTTCAAATTCAAATTGATGATTTTACCTTCAATACTCAACAATTTAAATTATGTACTTAAGGTATAAATATTAGGTCCTCAATATCAAGATTTTTAAAATTCATTAATCCTCATCATCTTAGTCATTCTTCTAAAATTCTCAAAATTGAATGGCTTGAACCTCTCCCAATCTAATCTTACTCGATCACAATCTAAAAGAAATTCCTCTCGAGTTGCCAATGCACTGCTACCCAACTTAGAATTTACCAATCTATCACAGAAGGCTATATACTTTAAGAAAAATATTCCTTAATTTATTTACTCATGTCATTCAATCCTCAAAACTTCAACGCCGATTATATTATTTATGATATGTCCTTAATTACGAAAGAATAATCCTCAAGTATGTGATCGGCCTATGGGGTATATCTAGTACTCTCTGTGTATCAAACTTATACCAAGCATGAGGTTTCGTCTTTCTGAAATAAGGGAAGACGGAGATCAATAATAAAGAGTTCAAGGGCGAGGTAATAGAATAGAAGTATCGGGATCAAGACGTTTAAAGAATTCAAATAGGAATTGTCAAAGCAGTTGTGGATTGAAGTCCTATTTTGGTAATGCCTATCCACATGCTCGCATCGGTACAGTTATATAACAGAAACGATATGCTTAGACATATCTAGAGGGCAAGTTCATTCATCTACTAATTACTAGATATCTCAATCCACGTAAAGTAGTTATACGAAGGGCGAACCACGCGCACTATGGTTGATCAGACCGTAGTACACTGATTCTGAAATGTATTAATGTATGCATCCACTAATACATATATAGTGAACAAGCTTGATGAAAGAATAAGCTTGCAAAACTAGGCTATAATAGCGGCATAAGTCAAGGTGGTACAACAATTATAGGTACGCTAGATGATGATGAAAGGAGGTACAAGTCAATTCAAGTTCACAAAAACAAAACAAAAAAAATAGAATAAGCAATAATAATAAAGACTCTACAAATCTCTATAGTTATAATATAACCTCCTTGTCTGTGTCGCTAGTCGACCAAATGGGGGCAAGGACCTCTAAATTCTATTGTCTGAATAAACACTGTCTCCTAAGCTAGCATACAATTAATGTTGTTCAATCACACTCCATTAATAGGTCAAAAGACTATGTGATACTAGGTGTCAAACATTATGGTAAAACTTCTAACTACTCTAGTAGTGTTTATACTACCCTCCAGTCTTCATAATATATCAGGGGTAATGGTAAACCAATCTATAGCTAAGGAATTCTAGGGTTCACTAGATATTCTAAACTTAGTGGTGTCTATATTCTCGTTGTATTCTTAATAGGTGTGCTACTCTAATTATCATCCTAATAACATGGGTTCCTATATTCTAGCAGAAGGCTATATATACTCAAGGAACTTATTAGGGAAGTACAGGAATCAAGCAGGATAAAATTGTTCGAATAGAACAGAGAGGAGGAAGATGAATCATAGTCAATTGTGGATGAGATCCTATACTTTACTCCTAGGTGCAGGCTTGTTCGGTACAGTAACGTAACCGAGACAATATGCTCTCGACCTGCATGGGCCACCACAAAAACATGTCACGCCCCAGTCCCAAAAATACGTAGGACTAGGACACGTAAGCATGCCAGCCGCATGGATATGGCAACTCCAATATATGGAAACCAAATCCATACGTACGCTGTAATATGAATATAAAATCCACAAGTGGTATAAAATATAATACAAGTCACAGGGTAAAATCTAAATCTCATCCACCAAAATCATATAGAAATAAATAACCAGTATCTATGAAACTAGATCTCAATAAGAAGTATCTAAGGATGATAGTTGGATGGAAACAAATCCACTACCAACTCGAATATAAGAGCAAATACAATATGAGTACAACACCACAACACAATATAAGAATACCAACTATCCATCACAGCTCGAAGAGAAGACATTCTCGGATCATATGTAACCATCCAAATCTGCACTCCTGCAAATACTCAAGAAAAGATACACCTGGCAGCGGACCAGGTCCTCAGAGGGACGTAACAAGATACAGAAAATACGAGCCAATTTGAATACAGTAAACATGCATATGGTTTGAAAATAAATAAGTACGCTGTACAAGATAATCTATATGAATGCAAATGAGGACAACTTTTCGACGTATGGGCAAGGGTAGGCTACTCGATCTAATCCTCACAACCTCACGCTCGTCAGTGGACATCATCAGCCGACATACCTCTGGGGTAGCGACCCTCGGACTCCATCAATCGACATACCTCTGGGGTAGCGACCATCGGACACGACCCACCATAGTGCGTGCTAGTGACTACGGTGTTACCAGAGTGGTTAAAAGCCCATACGCCTAATGATTGTCCTCTATGATACTAAGTGTCATGTGTGTGTCAACATATCTAATACATAGTAATACTGAAAGAAAACTACACATGCAAGAATAAACAGAAATGCAATAAATATAAAGAAATATAAATAGTATGCAAAAGTACTGTAATAATTTGGCAAGGTATCTTGCCTGGGGTCCTGCTGCTGGTATGAATCAGAGTCCAAGTCACAGTCCAAATAGCCTATGTATTACAAATTTATCACGTCAAAAGATAATTTATTTAATTATGGAATAATTACTCTAAAATCCTATTTTAATCTTATTATTCTTATTTTTATGTTAATTCCTAAATTTTGTCCAAAGAAACTGAATTTTATCAACTCGAGTCTCATGGCACGCAAATCGAGGCGATCTGTTGACCAAAAAGTCAACCGATACAAACTCAACTTTCATGCATGATTTCCTGTAGATTTCAGCGTCAAAAATATGCTGGAATTTACGGCTCGTCCGAATTCAAATTCGTTTGGGAATATGGCACATACAAATTTTGTATTGTGCACCGATGGTTAAATTCTAACCTAGAAGTTCTACAGAATTAACAGTATGTAAATAATTCGAATTAAATTCTGGGAAAAATTTATATCGATGATCTCGACATTAGCTTTCCGAAACTTTAAACGGTTCATGATTCTGACTCCTAGTTCTCCCGGAATCACGAAAACATCGAAACACGTCTATTTTTGGACATGCTGTGCTCTACGAATTTTATAGAATTTAATACTCATAATTTAGAAAAACAATTTATATAATCAGAAAGCTAACCTCATTATCGTTCTAACAAAAAAAACTGGAGCGTGTTTGGAGTCCGTAGCTAGGAGATATCGTCTTTTTAATTCGTCATAACTAGTGGAAAATGAGACTGAATTTATGACGAATTTGACTATTTTTTGGACGAAAAAGAGAGAAATTTGGGGAAAAAAAATATGAAGGATGAGGTATTTATAATGGTGGACACTACCTAATTAAATACGACTAGGATTGGTTAATTTGGATAGGATTATGATGAATTTAAATAAGGATAGGATATGCATGAAGTTGATTTCCTAGTAGGTTCAGGATTTGAATTAATTTAAAATATAGTTTAAATTTATCTCAATAATTTATAATCTTAAATATAATTAAAGATAATACAAATAATTTATAAAATCTTATTAATATCTATTAACACTAAATTAGCATCTATCTAATATTAAGACTATATATATCCAAATAAATCCTAAATAATTTTAAAATCTAAATAAATTTCTTAAAATTCTAAATAAATTACAAAAAAATATAATTAAATATTTTAAACTAAAATAAATATTTGGTAGGAACGACATGCAAGTATGGTCGTATAGTAAATCATAGAAGTCTTAAAAATTTATGTTTTCTAAGTTTTAATTACCAAAAATTCTAGAAAAATCTCCAAAAATCTAAAATAACCTAAAATAATTATAAATGAATATTTATATAAGTAAATATACTAAAGAAAAAAATTATTTTCTAATTAACTAAGAGAATACTCTAAATAAATTCAACATCTATAATAAATATAATAATATAAAATATACACAAATACCTATTTTGGGTGAGGGGGTTTACACCTACTCATGGCACTATCAGATTTCGGATAGGGGAAACTCTGTCCAAGGTATATTAGATCCTCCGAGAGTTTGGACAAGATCTGTGAGGTTGCCTACAGGTTGGCACGACCACCTAACCAAGAGGGAGTACACAATGTATTCCATGTCTCCCATCTTCGAAGGTACATAACAGACCCTAGTTATGTGCTAGACCATTCCGAGCTTGAGGTGGGACCCAGCCTTACCTACTCAAAGTAGCCAGTTAAGATCCAGGATCGTAGGGAGAAGAGGTTACGAAACCTGACTATTCCACATGTTTGAGTTACGAGGAGATACCACTCGCTAGAAGATTCTACCTGGGAGAGAGAGGATGAGATGAATGAGAAGTAACCTTACCTATTCCAGGTCAGATATAATTTCTCTTTTCACATACCCTTAAATTTTTGAGGACAAAGTTTTAAAAGGGGCGAAGATTTGTAACTCATCTTTCTCTAAATAAATAAAATTTCTACAATACTTTTAGTAAATAATTTCTACATTAATATTACTAAATAATTGTAATTGCTAAGTGTATATATATATATATATATATATATGTTTGTGTGTGTGTGTGTGTTATTATTTACTAATATTAATACTAACATTTATGCAAGCCCTCTTTATTTCAGCCCAACATTAGTCCTTAGGCCAGTAGGTCAGGTTTTAGCCCAAAACCCGATAGACTTAGTACCCACCCGTTGGTTTATAAAGTCAACTGAGCAGCCGACTATAGTAGAGCTCATGTTGTATCCCATCTTCTTCGACTAGGCGCATTTCCCCCATCTCCACCGACTACTGACCCCCAATCCAGCACTCTTCTAGAAGGCCCCAGAGAACTCCGCCTAACCGCCTCAACCAACCCTTCAGGAAGCTTCACAAGTCTTCTCCGCCACTGCCTCATCGATCTATCCGCTGGCTATAAATAGCTCTGAACCCTCCAATGTTCTTCACCACCGATCACCTCGACGAAGCCTTGCCGAAATCCCAACCCCTACGACCCATTCCAATTCTTAATCACTCTACTACGCCTAGGAACCCTAATTCAAAGGTCCCTGCCATGGAGATCGAGTCTGCCAATGGAGCCGTGTTGGCATAGTTACTTCCACCCCTGCGAGATTGTCGGCAGTCCCCATAGTTCATTGGCAATAAGAGTCGTGTTTTTCGAACAACGACCGACGACCGATGATAATTTCCCGACCGATCATCCAAGATCTACAAATCGGGGCAGACTCCAACTCGGTTAGTGAGTATTGGAATTCTTTCTTCCACAAACTCAATTACTACTCTTCCTTGACTCATTTTGAGTTCTTATCGTTTTATCAGGATCAAATTACTACAGCTAACCATCGAAACTCTACTCAGTTGATGAATAATTGATCGGTGAGTTTTATTATAAATTCTTACTGTTTGTTGTTCGAAATCATTTGATTAGTTCTTTTCCTCGTTGTTCATCTCTGATCGATTAGGTTGAATGTTGTGGAGGAATAGCGTCCCAAGTCGAGGGAGTGGATCAATCGAATGATTGGGAATTTGTGAACGAATTCTAAAATGAATCCTCCGTAAGTTTTTTAAACCCTAGTTCTTGTTTTCTTGATTCCATTCTCTTGATTTTGTGCATAAAATTAATCAAAATTATCGAAGCAATTCCTTGAGAAATTTATCTCTTATTCTATACTCTTAACTGTTCCATGAAATTCCTGAACCAGAGTTTAATTCATATTTGGACACGCGAAGGTGGTGTCCGGCTCGTGGGGACTTCATCTCCGTGCTTGAGTTCTGATCCATCGCCCCAGGTTCGTTCTGTACATTATTCCTTCCTTGTATCAGTTGGACCCTCTATTCTGATACGGGAATTATGTCCAGTTTGACACCCATGTTCGTATCTGTGGACGAACACAGGTACTTGTGTTATGTGGAGCTAGCGCTCGAGCAAATTGATACATAATAAGTTTGTAGAGTAGACACAGTGTCCTTCAAACCTGACGGGTTGTAACTCTATTCTTGTATCGACTTCGAGTTCAATGGACATAATTCAAATATTTACTTTGGTTTTTAGTTTGAATCTAACGGCTATCTTAGTAATACTGTAGACAAGATTTAAGTTGGTAATATGTTGGATCGGGTCCATGGACTCTTAGTTGTGATTTTCCATGAGATAAGTCCATTGTGACTAAGTCAGGTTATGGTTTGGACCTTGGGCTTTGGGTTGGGCTCCATCCAAAGACCTGATCACTGTCGGAATTGGACTGAGCCTAGTGAGGTTGGGATAAGTTTAGGTCAGTATGCAATAGGACTGAACTAGGTCCAATAGTTCAGGTTTTAGATATCTAAGAGTTTAATTAGTAAAATTAAATAGTAATTTGCTAATTAATAGGTTAAGTTAAAATTATAGACTAAATTGTTAGTTGGGAGTAAATAAGTTTTAAAATTAAATAGGATTTATAATTTAGAAGTAATTAGAAAATTTAGAAATAAATAGCTAAAAAGTGTTTATGATTTTTGATACAGTTAGCAAGGACTTGGATGTAGTAACCTACGAGGATTAATACAAGTACACATTCCCCCTCCATTTACGATTTTGCATTTTATATTGCTTTTACTTGGTCATCATTTATTAATTGTTATTGATTGAGTTGGGAGGGTGACACTAGTCATAGTATGTGGCTTACCATTAGCTGGATAATGATTGACTGCTAGCACACTTGTGCCTTACGTCCATTTATTATTCATTGACAGTTAGCACTATCAGTGCCTTATTCACATTGATTGACTACTAACACTATTAGTGCCTTACTCGCATTAGCCCCTACATGATGTATTTAGTGTCAGATTGTATGCCATTCATTTAGTTTAGTGCATGATTATTCTTGTGCATTTTGGTCACATGTATATTGTTTTATTATCACCTATTATTTATTTATTGCATCATATTATGAATGGTTTAGGCTATGTGTTACTTTGCTCCATTTCTGATTGGATAACCGTGGCAGGTGAGGATGATGATGAGATATATCCTAGTTACTATGGTCCTTTTGGTGACATGGTGATAGATGCTAGCATAGATGCTACGCATGACCCGGAGACCACTTTCGAGATTTAAGATCATCATTGTGTAGTTTTATTTGTTTCCAATGTATATGTTGTAATAGTTATCGTATTGTGTAGTTGGGGATTTTTAGTTGCCTTTATCATTCAACGAATTTGTTTCCGAATATTCTTTGTAAAATAATGTATAATTATGGAAAATAGTGGAACTGTTATGATTGTTAGTATCAAGGATCGATAACATTGTTGTGATGTGTCACTTCCGTTCTCGATATAAGTATTTTGGACGTATTATTTATCGCTTGTATGTTTGATATGTTGCATGGAGACTATACCCATTCTTTGGTTTAGCGTGGTTTATGGTTTATTTTTTGGGTTGGTTCAAGTTATGAGAGAACCCATGATCTAAACCTCAAACTAGCTATATAACCCAACTTTTTTCTCTCTCTTCCCTTATTCTCTCATTTCTCCTCATTCTTTCATTTTAGGCAATTATACCTTACATGATATAGAGAAACACTTAGATTTTAATCTTTGTTTTTTTTGTATTTTATTAGTCTAATATGTGTACATTATGATTCTAAACAATTTTAATGTTTGGAGTTTTCGGTTTTTATGGGTGGATGTGAGTAGATCAACATTTTTAGTTTAAGGTTTTCATGGGTTCTATAAGTTTTTACTTGTTTTGATCTATTAAAATATAGTATTTTAGAAAAGTAATTTTTCTAGGTGATAGAGCATTCAATTTCAGGTATTTTGGCTTTTGGTTCACTTGATTTAGAGTTAAAATAAAAATTTTATGAAGGAAACAAGTTTTCAGGTTCTTCAAGCTTTTTCAGGGCCGAACTTGCTATTCTTGGACGATGGAGTACTATGCGGTCCAGCAACATGCGTTCCTCTAGCATGCGTCCATCTTGTTGGAGGCATGACTGCTCTGTGCATGTTTTCTTAAGTCGGACGCATAGTACCTTGAACAGACGGAAATTCACTAAGGCCAGAATGTATGCGCCTTTACGACCAGGAGACTATGCGGCCACGAGCCATGCATCTATTCTTTTTGGGCCCATGCCTCTGTACGAATTTTGTGACTCTACACAGCTTTTCATGCTTTTGTCTTATCTTCCTGACATTTTTGGGTTGTCACATCAAGTCATATCAGTCACCTCTCTGACTTGTATTTATTGCCCGTCACTTAGCACTTGTCCCGATGAGTGGACTTTGCTTGTTTATACGTCCCATATTCCATGTGACCCCAATTCTTATGTGCCATAATCGACCATGCGACCTTGATCTTCATGCGCGCATGCGACCCCTGCACATTTTATTGAATTTATTTTGTTTGAATGTTCCATTGGACTTTTGATTCATATGTGTAATCTTAATGACTGTAAGAGTATTAGACCCACCTATATGCCTGAACCGTCTATACGCCCAACCCGACCATGTGTATAGTTTGACCATGCACCAAGTGACTACACCACCTATATGCATGACTTGACTTATGTGTTACAATGTAATATAACTCATGTGATTTACTGTGAATGGTGACTTGACTCGACCATTTATATCCATGCTGATACACTTACTACATGCTATGTGTTCCTACGTGCTAAGTATTCCTATATGATTATATTACATGTTTACACTGAGGGGTACTTACGTTCTACACGACATGTGATATAATATGATTCCTCCAAGCATGGACAAAATTGTTTAGTCAATTTCCAAGCGTGACTAGGACATGTTTGATTGTTGCATCACGTTGGGGTGAATCTAAATTGGACTGCCAAATGACAAAGTAGATTTGTATCTAGCGTGTCCGTACTACGGTACAACATATAAGGGAAATATCATGTGACCATGCCATGAGATTTCAGTAACACTAGGGTTAACTAGACAACTAAACAATGTAGAGCATTGGGAGAGACCAAATCTCGAGATCGTGCTTAATTAGCCACCCCCAAACAATTGTATGGAGTGTGCAGGCTGGCCCCCATGGATATTGTTTAAATTCTCATTAGTGGATGATAATATCCGACTATTATATTGTACTGTGTGTTCTATGCGATCTTAGCCCGGTGGCCTTACGAGACACTACTAAAAATTACGGAATTAGCGACGTTAAGTTAAAACGTCGCTAATATTAAAGATATCAGCGACTCAAAATATAAACATCGCTATGCGTCACTGTTTGGAGACGTTTAGCGACGTTTAGGGACTATAATTCATTTTTTTAAAAGAATAGCCGCTATAAGTTATCTAAGGTCGCTAAACATCACTGAAATTTATAATTTAGCGACGTATTTAGCGACATTTATATTTTTAATATTTAGCGACTTGTTTAGCGACTTTTGTGATATCGCAAAACATTTCTATTAGCAACATTTTTATTTGACGTCGCTAAACGTCGCTAAAATAAAATAAATTAGCGACGTTTAGCGACATATTTAGCGACATTATTTCTGTATATATGTAGCGATGTATTTAGCGACGTCATAACGTCGCTAAATAATTTATTAGTGATGTAATAATTTTGTGTCGCTAAACGTCGCTAATTTATTTCATTTTAGGTCGACGAATTTTTCTTCCCCCCATTTCCTTCGATCTCTCCCAAATTTTCAAAAAAAAAAACCTCCGTCAGCTCCTCCTTCCTCCGGCTCTCCTCCTCTCTCCGGCGTCCCCTCCTCCCTCCCGGCGACCCCCGATGACCCCCCTCCGGCCACGTCCCCCCCCCCCCGCCGTCAGATCCTCCTCCCTCCGGCGTCCTCCTCCCTTCGGCATTCTCCTCGCAGCCCGCTCCCCTCCTCCTCACTCGGTGAGCTAGCTCCTCTCTGTCTCATTTCTCTGTCTCTCTCTCTCTCTAACACGACACAACACGATACGACACGATAATAATACTGACACGAACACACGGACCCTAACCCTAACTCGAACACACACATAGACATGACACGACACAACATGATCCTAATACTGATACGAACATACTAACCCTAACCCTAACTCGAACACACACACACGCACGTGGATTAGGTTTTGAGTAGGGACTGAAATTAGTAGACATAACACAACTGCAGAAGAAGTATGAATGTGAGGGACTGCTCAGTTAGTGCTCGGGTTCTTCAACTATTTCAGGAAAGGAGTATCAGATATGTCTGGGGATGTATAAGTCCAGTGAGTGACTGATACCTAACTGGGTTAGTGCTCGGGTTCTTCAAATATCACTGTGCAGTATAATACTGTGGTATCAAGCACTATTTGGGGTTAGTGTGGTGGGGATGCAACTGGGTTCTGTCCACATTGGAAAAATTGGTATGCAGGCAGTAGGGTGTTTTGGTGGACTGAATACAGTAAGAAGGAGATGCAGATGTGTACAGGTTTGACGAGGGGGTAAGGTTAGTGTAGTGCATTAAGCACTGAGTTCAATTATAGTTTGGATATGGGGTTACAACAGCATCGGAGTTAGGGTGCAAGGGGTTGGTTCAGATATGCTGCAGTCAAGGGTTGATGTGCAGTGCTAGCTATATTTGTTGGAGCTCTAGCTTAGCAAGGTAGGACTGCAGTTGGCAAGGCTAGTAGGGACTGAAATCAGTAGATATCAGGGAGGAGTATTAGTATTAATTAGGTTTTGAGTGTGTTGGTGTTTTCTGATACTTGGGTACCAGGTGTTCAATGGTTTCGTCCAAAAATATGGAAGCAATAAATTACTATTGACCTAATCTGCAGCTAGAAAAACTCGAAAGTCAGGAAAGATAGACATCACTGTTTTGACTTGTCCTTCACTTTATTTATCATATTTAAGGGTGCACTCCATTGGTGCACTATATTGTTTTAGACACAAACACTAACCCTATCTCTCTTCTAGTTAATTGTCTGAGTTTTGACGGAACCTTGCGTATCTGCAGCGCACAAAGCTGCACACATCAGTTCTAAGTGGTAGCACAGAGCTACATACTGCTCAGTTATGCTCCCCCTTGCTGTGCTAGCACAGAGCTGCACACCGCTCTCCCTTCAGTTGATCAATGCCAAATGATGCACACTGAAAACTGTGAACTGCTCTCCCTAGTGACCCGAGCTCACTCAATCACTCAAACACAACCATACTAGAAGGTAGCAGTGAGTATCAATGCATGTACTGTATTTAACGATGAGTATATACTTGAAGGTAATTGTATATTCATTTTTGCTGCAGAAGTATCTAGAAATGGATATGAATTACTATCTGCGTCATCGTTCATGGATGTACAACCGTCATCCTGATGATATGTGCGGTGTGTGGGATAAATTCATTGAGGGTGTACAACATTTCCTGTATTTTACCAAGGCGTTTCCTCAGTACATGGACGGTACCAAAATTAAGTGTCCGTCTGTGAGATGTCGCAACTTAAAATATTATCCAGAAGTGGAAGTTACATATCATTTGTACTCGAAGGGTTTCACGCTGAATTACTATCAGTGGACCGCACACAGAGAACTTGTGTCTTTAGCATCGGAGTCGGAGCCTTATGTGGAGCCGTATATGGATGTCCACGACCACGCTGCTTACGACGACGGGTGGGTGAACATAGTTTTTGATGCAGCGGGGTCTAGTTTCGATTCGGACAATCATGATACAGCTGAGAAGGCACCGAATGCCGATGATGCAAAGTTTATGGAGTTTTTGGAGAATGCAAGGACTCTATTATAACCTGGTTGTGAGGATCATTCACCGTTGGAGGTGGTTACATAATTGTTAAGCATCAAGTCCGATTTTAACATGTCGCAAGAATGCTATAACTGACTGAAGGATTTGATTATAGAGATCTTGCCCAAGGGTGCAAAGTTGCCTAAAGACTTCTACCGATCTAAGAGGATGGTGAGATCGCTCTGGATGGGATACGAAAAAATCGATGCATGTCGCAACGGGTGCATGTTGTACTACAAAGACGACAATGATGAAGATGCGTGCAGATTCTGTGGTGCTGATCGCTATAAGGCCACTGGTAGAGAAAAGTTTGTCGGTGCAAGGAAGCCTACCGATTCGATGCACTACTTGCCTTTGACGCCGCGGTTGCAGAGGTTATTTATGGTTAAGGAGACTGCAGAAAACATGAGTTGGCACAGGCGGAAACAGATCAAAGGAGTATTAGATCATCCATCTGATGGAGAAGCATGGAAGCACTTTGATCGAGAGTATCCAGATTTTGCTTCGGATCCGCGTAATATCAGATTGGGGCTCTCCTCTGACAGTTTTATCCCATTCGGACTTTCGGGCTTCCAGTATTTATGTTGGCTTGTGATCGTCACTCCATACAATCTACCGCCAGGGATGTGCATAAGGACTCCGTATATATTCCTAACCGTTATTATCCCAGGTTCGAACAATCCGAAGAGGAACATCGATATGTATTTACAGCCTTTGATATATGAGTTGAATTAGCTGTGGGAAGTAGGTGCCAACACGTACGATGTTTCTAGAAAGCAGAATTTTCAGATGAGGGTAGCACTTATGTGGACCATCAACGACTTTTCGGCCTATGGAATGTTATCGGGATGGAGCACTCATGGTCGTCTCTCATGTTCATATTGCATGGACCGTACTAAGGCTTTCCGTTTGAAACACGGAGGCAACCGTGCTTCTTCGATTGTCATCGATAATTTCTGCCGAAGGATCATCCGTACTGGAGGAACATGAATGCTTTTCATGCAGGCGTTGTAGAGAATACCAATCCACCGTCAAGGTGGTCCGGATACACGATATAGAAAGATGTAAAAATTTTACTAAGTGCTATCGAAGAGCCTGCTAAGGGGTACAAGTGTGACAGATTTGGTCGCACCCATAACTGGACGAAGAGGAGTATATTCTGGGATATTCCATATTGGAGCACCAATGTGATCAGACATAACCTTGATGTCATGCATATCGAGAAGAATGTGTTTGATAACATATTTAATACTGTAATAGAGGTAAAGGGGAAGACGAAAGATAATCTGAAGGCCAGGTTGGACTTAGAAGAAATATGTAGACGTCTTGCGTTGCATTTGATAGAGGAGGGAAATAGAAAGTTAAAGCAACCTAAGTCAGTTTTCTCACTGGAGAAAGAGGATAAAGGGAGACTTTGTAGGTGGATTCAGGGTCTAAAGTTTCCAGACGGGTACGTGTCAAACTTGAGAAGATGCGTCGATCTCAAGGAGAACAAACTGGCGGATATGAAGAGCCACGATTGTCATGTATTCATGGAGAGATTAATTCCGATTGTATTTTGGAAATTCTTACCGCAGGTCGTTTGGGATCCATTGACAGAGCTCAGCATATTCTTCAGAGATATTTGTTCTACTAAGTTGCTCGTCGATCGTCTAGAAAAGCAAGAGAAGGACATTGCGGTAACACTATGTAAGCTCGAGAAGGTGTTTCCTCCCGGATTCTTCGACTCTATGGAGCATTTGCCAATTCATCTTTCCTATGAGGCACATGTTGGTGGTCATGTCGGTTATAGGTGGATGTACCCTTCGAGCGGCATCTGAATCACCTAAAGAGAAAGGTGAAAAATAAGGCACGGGTTGAGGGCTCTATTTGTGAAGCTTATGTTCTCAAAAAGATTACAAACTTTTGCTCGACGTATTTTAAACCTCATGTTGCTACTAATAGAACGAGAGCTTCGAGAAACGACGACGGATATCAGGAATCTAATGATGCAATACTCAAAGTATTCACTTCGTCCGAAAAGCCTTCGAAAAAAATGAAGAAGAGATATTTGAATGACGATGAGCTAAGGGCTGCTCAGTTGTATATATTACTCAATTGCGATGAGAATGAAGTGGAGAAGCTAGAGGGATAAGTAATTAATACGTCCACGTTTACATCATCTCAATGTAATAGTATAAGCTACTATTATGCTACTAATCAGCAGTTGCTTCATAATTTTTTAACACATATAATGATGAGTTGAGGTCGGTTAGACCCTATATAACAGACGAAGAAGTAGAACAAGAAATGAGATGCCATTTTCTATCTTGGTTGAGCGCATATATAAGTTGCTTGGTAATTACTTTTTATTTCTGCACTTGCAAAACAAATAACTTACTATCGCTACTTTGGTATTTAGGTCGATCGTCTAATAACACCCGAGATTGAATCTATTAGAACTCTAGCCAAGGGACCAATTACTGCCGTTAAAATATGGCCAAGTTTCTGTGTGAATGGATTTAGGTTCAAGTCAACAAATGCTCCTATCAGAAACAACTTTCTGGATCTTGATTCCAAGAAAAACATTTATTTGTGTATAAAATCTTCGAACTACAAAGACGTCGATCTAGGCAATGATTTCTTTGGCATCTTACGAGAGATTGTGGAGTTGACATAAAATTATGGTACAGAACCTGCTAATATCATGCTATTCAAGTATGAATGGTTCAATCTGATTCAAGATCAAGGTTAAAAAATTGACAAGCATGGCCTTGTGGATATAAACTATAAGCGTAGATATCAAGGCTACGAACTATTTGTCCTATCAAATCAGGCTCAGCTTGTATACTTCACAACTTATCCTAGACCGAGGACAGCGAGGTCGGATTGGGGGGTAGTATGCAAGACTAAAACTAGAAATACCTTTGACATTGACGAAATAGCTTATTAGGAGGACGAGCTACCTCTTATAACAATTGTTGTAGATGTGGACTCAACGAAAGTTACTCATTACACGAGTAATAATGTAAAAGATGTAGAATTATCCGAAGAGGAAGACGAAGTAGATAAAAGTGAAGATGAAGAGGAGAAAGAGGAAGCGGAGGACGAGGAAGGCGAACAAGATGAATTTTCTGAAGATGATTGAAAATAAAAAAATTTGCCTATAGAATGTACTATATTTTGACTGTACAATATACTATTTGGATGAATATATGTATTATATTTTATACTGTAGAATGTATTATCCATTTAGACTTGTGACACCACTAGTTATTTTTTGTACAATTCTATGAATGCTGTGAGATATGCATAACATTTTGCATGTAGAATATACTATATATATTTGTGTATTTCTTTATTCATCATATGTTGTTATCAGGTATGACAGGACAACGCGAAGGGTTCGGCAGGTCCTGAGGTAAACAGAGTGCTCCTCCGGTACTGCCTACTATTGGTTTCGGATCCTCGTCGTCCAGTACTCCAGTATATCGATCAGTCACATCTCCGACTGCGACGACGTTACGTGGCATCACTCCTGGGACGAGTAGTTCCAGGCCTGATAGTACTCCCTCGTCTAACGTTCCTCCTGCTGACTGTGTTTGATAATAAACGAAAGAAATAAAACAAGGTTTATACGAAACCCTCTCTTTCGTTTACAAACAAGAAGTACAATTAATCCTATACGAGGATGTCAAGTACAAAATTTAATCTGGGTAAATATTGCTATAGGAGTCTGATCTGTGGTCGATCACTTTGTCCCTTGTACCACACGATGATGAAGAAGTGCTATAGAAGAAGGAGAAGCTTCAAAGGTTGCAAGAGGAGTGGATGCTCGATGCCAAAATCGTCGATCACTACTCTCTGTCTGTGCTCAGGGTTCTTCTCTCTCAAGAAATAAATCTTCAACCTTTGTTCTCCGAGTTTTTTGGACCTTTTTTCGACCTTTTCCGACCCTTCGACCCTCTGTCAATAGAGGTCTCTATTTATAGGGTTTGGTGACAGTAACCGTCCAGTCGGCGTAGAAGCCGAACAGTGGAGAGTGTGGCACCTTTTATGTGGCAGTTACAATAACTGCCACCCACGTATAAATGATCTTCTAAATCTGCGTATGATACGTGTCCCATTATAAGATAATGCGTATAACTGCTACGAAGATTACGGTATGCAAGCCACGTAGGTAGCTGTCCCTCGCGTAGAAAAGGTTGGCGTAGAAGCCAATAATTGTCACAATGGCGTAGAAGCCAAATAGTTGTCAAGTTGGCATAGAAGCCAAGTAGGCGTGGAAGCCCAGTAGGCATAGAAGTTTGATGCTGCATGGATAGGTAGCTAGCGTAAAAGATAGCCGGTCCTCCTTTCTTGACTGAGGTCTTGAGCTAATTCTAGACCAAATAGCCTTATTACGCACCAATACAAATATAGCCTGAGTTGGCGTATTCCGAGGAGATAGCATACGGCGTACTCTTATAGTTGAAAATAGCCAGGTCGGCGTATTTTAAGGAGATAGCGTACAACATGCTCCTATAGCTGAAAATAGCCTGATGGCGTAATATGAAGAGGTGATGATGTGGACGTATTAGCCGTAATTATGGCTCACCCAGTCTTTGAAAGTAGAACCAAATCTTGTGCATTAAATACAGCGATCTACCCCCATCACGTGCATTAACTGCAGAGACGTGCCTCGAGCTCTGTACGAAGAGCTGATTTTGACGTGGCGGTCCGTTTTGTCTCTTGCTGAGCGTAAAAGCTCAAATCTGCCTGTATAAAATTAGGTAGCGTATTCCCTTGTATGCGTAAAAAGTACTTTGTACCAAAGAAATGTCACTAAACAACGGTCTTGGTCTCTGTGCCGCACCATCATTACAGCCGTCGTCTGGATAGTCGTGCAGTACTCTTTGTCAGGAGTCAGGTTCACTGCATGATTTGACAGGTTCGTTCGAGGAATACGAAGAGTTTCTCGTACAATCTCCCACTGCATTAAAATTGAGTGGGTTTTACGCCAAAATGGCAATGTAACAACATTTTTACGCCGAAGCAGCCTGGAAATACTGTATTACGCGGGTTGTTTTGGAGCTATGTTTTACGCTGCACTAGCGATAAAGCTCTACTGTACGTCGATGGCTCTGAAGTTGTTTCTTACGCCACACAGCACTGAAACTCTGCTTTACGTGGGTCTTATGCATACTGCATATAGCTCTGCAGCGTATTTTTTATGCTTCTACAAGACCCCCTTCAAAGTTTTCAAATTCCTTGTAATTTGAAACACTTTGAATGAAGCATGAAACAGTCAAGTCTGACTCGTTCCTCGAGGCTAATTTTTCGACGAATTTTTGAGGATTTGTTGGGATTCGGTGTGTTCTCTTTTGCCTATATAAAGGCTGATGAGTTAACCTGTTCTTCCCACACTTCCTTCACCACACAGAGATGATTGCCGGACTTCGTCGGGTCGACTTGAGGAAGAAGAAGATCATGTTCTTCCAGCATGTAAGGAGCCAAAAAAGAAGGCATCTTCGAGCAAATGTCCTCTGCACGATGGATCATGGAAGGATATCATAGCTTCCTTTGCTCGGGATGATCAACAATTTTATATGACGATTCGTCCAGGAGAGAGGAAGGGTCACCTTAGACCACATAGTTTGCAAGCTGTATTTTCTCCCGTTACGACGGTGGACGAGGGCAGACAAACTGGCCCTGTCTTCCAGTATTGAGTTGGGTCTAAAACCTCAACTCAATCCGTCATGGCGTATGGAGGATGGGCTCTTGAATAATTTATACAGGCCCAGTTTTGTATCCTCCCGCCATTAATTATTTTTTTGTTAATTGGCCGCAGAAGCCGATTAACTGCTTAAGAAGACAGAAAAAGATCTCCACCAATATGAGAACCTGGCAGAACAGATTCTGGGTGTGATCTTTTAAATGAAGATGAGAAACCCCTTTGTAGAGAAAAAGGATTTCCATCATATGTAATCATGAAGATGAAAAACCCTTTGTAGACTGGATTTTCATCATATGTAACCATGATTAATAAAATTGTCTTCTTTTACGCATATGATGATTTGCCATATTTTGCTGTGATGAAGTCTGAATAGTGTGCAGCTTCGACACGTCTGAATAGCTTTACGCCGACTCTGATAAAAAGAGTATTTGGTCCCGTCCTGTCTTTTACGCGTAACTGACGATGCGTAGAAAGCTACTTAGCATTTAAGTCGAATATTCAAACTGTCCTGCTGTTAGGAATGAGGAACTGCGTAGAATTCTGAACTGTCACTCCTCTGATAAGAAGAATTTTTGTTCAGACCATCATCTTCAAGAATGATTTCCCGAAAAATCCCTTGAAATAGGGCGAGAAATGGTTGTCAAAACTGACCATGCTTGAACCGTCGAGAAAATATTCTGACTAGATTTTGGATGAACTTCCAATCGACCCAAGGAGAAGAGTCATTTTTAATGCTGAACTCTGTATGTTTTGGGTACTTGGGATATTTTGAGGCCAAGAAGGAGTATCTTCTGAGAAAAACCCTTGTAATTGGTCGTCTTGAGAATTGTTCAGATATACGCATACTCTGGCCTGCGTATTTTCAGGTATGCGGAGAGTCATCGATCCGTAGCGTAGATGAGCATAAAATCATAGGTTTGTAGTCTCTCGAGCGTAAAAGCTGCTGAGCATAAGAGCATCCGGACGTAAAACCATAGATTTATAGCCTTTGACAAGAAAACTTCTAAGCGTAAAGTCGTAGATTTGTCGCCTCTGAGCGTAAAAAACTTCTGAGCGTGAAATCATAGATTTGTAGCCTCTGAGCGTGAAGTTGTAGGTTTGTAGCCTCTCGAGTGTAAAAGCTACCGAGTGTAAAAGCATCCGGGCGTAAAACCGTAGACTTATAGCCTCTGAGCGTAAAACCGTAGATTTGTAGCTTTCCGAGCATAAAAAGCTCCTTGGCGTAAAATCACGAATCTGCTCTGCACGAAAAACTTTTTGAATTCGCTGACAATCCGTCTTCCCTAAATGATAGGCTGACGTGGTCCCGAATCATAACCGAATATTAAATATCAGATTTGGTTAGGGATTCGAGGAGTCCATCTGAACTCTATAAATACCCCAAGGTCTTCAGAGAGAAAACTCTTCACCTATCTTTTGCAAAAGAAAAACCTTCATCTCTTTGAGAACTCTTCTTCGTTTTTTCTCTGAGCACTCTGAGTTTTTAGCAATGGCACCGAAACAATCTTCGACTGCTAAGGGGAAGAAAGCTGCCTCCTCTTCTCGCTCCTCTGCTCAAGCACGAGCGACTCCCATTGGGCTGAGCAAACCTCGCTCTGAACGAAGTGTCCCACCGACAAGCTGTGCACCGGGCATTATAGGTAAAGCTTTTGGGACAACAAAAAATTACAGAAAACCCTTCGCACACGTTGTACGTGCACGTGCTAGGTCATCTTCTGTGCTGAATGCCTCTTCGAGGAAGATGATGCACAGAGATGTTTTATCATTTACGCCCACATTCCTAATGTGTCAGCGTAAAGACTCCATATTTTTGCAGTCTGGCGTAAAAGCTTTGACTGTCAAAATTTGGCGTATACTACAAATTTTGGGTCTTACGCTCTGGATAAAAATTCCGGCGTGACAACTCAAGTTTTGGCAGTCTGGCGTAAAATACAGACTGTCAGATTTTTTGTGTATACTGCCAATCTTGAATTTTACGCCTAAGTAATAGGTTCCAGCGTAAAAACTCAAGTTTTCACAGTCTTGGCATAAAAGCACAGACTGTTTGATCTTTGGCATAAGCTGCAAGATGTAACCTCTAGTATAGAAACTGACTTGTTCTTCTTGCATTTTGTAGTTGACTTGCAGATACCTCTGTTGGCTGAGGTAATGGGTTCTGCTGCTGGGATGCTGAACTCCAATTACCTGGAGGATCTGTCCCATATGATGTTCCCTATTTCTGGAACCCAGTATCCTGAAGGAAGGGGAAGTTTGATATCGTCTCAAGGAGAACGAATGCTGTTGAGCATGATCAACGGAGAGCCCCTGACGTATATAGATGGGGCCAAGTATATAAAATCAGCTTTCCTTTTCGGGAATATGATTGACAAACAATCCCAGACGAAGCCCAAGAAGGAAGACTGGATTTTTACTGCTGGGGGCATGGTCATGTACCTGCCCAGGAGCTTTCCTTTTTGGCATTCTTCCATGCCACGCATCCGAGGAAGATGTCGTAGACCTTGACCCCTAATCTTTACGGGCAGCTGGGGAAGATATTTTATCAGAAAGGATCCGACCAAGGATTATTTGTGAGCCGCCCTTCAGGTCCTGTAGTGCCTTTCAGGGGATTATTTCCGGGCAGTGTCCCGAGTGAAGACACTTCACTGCTCCAACCAGTCCAATTATCGACTTTCTGCAATGACTTCATGGGGCAAGGAGGAGTATACCCCAAGGTTAATCCTCGGACCAATGGGTGGCTTACCCCTTCAAATCTTCGATGGGCTCGTTTAGCTGCCTGGGCCCTGAAGCATTTTCAGACGGAGCTGGAGAGCATTGGTCTGTTCGCGGCTGTGAGTGCTACCAGTGTTGGGCTGCCTCCCAATCCCAACCCATTTTTGGCTCATGGAGCGGTATATCTCGCTCACCGAGACTTTTGCCACTCCGCTAGGGGAGTTGGGATTGGCCCTCCACGAGATGGCAGAGATTTTAAGACTGCCAATGGGGGATACTCCTTATGAAGAGTATGTTCCCACAAACAGGGAGCTGAGGGATACAAACCCTCGGGTGGTGGCAGTGTACCAGGAGCTAATGTGCCACTACCTTACTTGCACCACTTTCTATAATGAGCCCTCTAATTTGGCTCATACCAACAAATGGGCATCCTATCTCTTCTTTCATCAGGCCAGGGATGCTAAGCCAGACAAAGTCGTGGATAGCAGGGATAAGCCTTTGAGCCTTCTGAGCGTGCTTAATGCTCAAGTAGTCGATGATCTTATTGAAGACGCTGGGGCTTCAGATCAGGTTCTCGATGAGGAGATAGGAAGTTATCCTGCAGGCACTAAAGCCTACAGTTATATGAGGCATTGCCGTAGGCCTCTGTCAAGGGAAGCTCAACTGGCTGGCTTCCTCTCTGTATGGCTACGCCGACTAGTAGTACCTGGTATTGCATCTTCGGATCGCATTCACCGCAACACCTTATGGCCCGTATTGCGTCTGGTGTTCGGGGCAAGACTGGGCCTGCTCCCTACCATGGTATGCCGGATACAAGCTGGCCTGAGGGCCATTACTGATGGGTTGCTTGCCGATGAAATACGGCGTGACAGCTTTCCCAGGGTAGAATTACCGTTCCTGTATCTGATGGGATGGTTAATTCTTCATAACCCCAGGGTGATGTCTCCCGGCTCTGCCAGTAGTTCGGGGAATAATTTCTTGTTGAATTACAAGAATTCCACTTGGAACATGGTCACAATCGTCGACTGTCGACGAGCGTTAAATGTTGCTCATAGCTGGAAGCTCTTCTATATCGTCCCTACTGTACACCTCAATCAACAGGGGATGGGACTTCAGGATTCAGGTGAAGGAAAGATCGTTCTTTCTCCTGAAGCTTTTTATTGGTTGGTCTGCATTAGACCTTCCCATTTGTTGTACAGAAGTGAAGACCATTGCTTCTTGGAGCCCTATCTGCCTAGTCTGTTAGCCAGGCAGTTTGGGTATGACCAATTGCACGTGGAAAATACCATCACCAGCTTCAAGTCCAGAGGTGGACTTATTGATGGGGCGAGAGGATGGCGGTACTTCATAATGGGTTGTACTGGAGCGGCCTTTACTATACCCGCGACTTCTCTCTCCATGGAGTTGCGCATCCTCCATTCGTACGCCCAGTTTTATGTGGCCATCAATACCTTCCATCACGATTTTGATATGCATGGAAGTTTTAGGATGCCCACTCATAAGTCTGCTGGAAGAGAGGATGTCCCATCAGTCTCCTCTGACGAAGGTGAAGACCATGTCGGTACAGATGAGTTTTTGTTGACAGTACCGAGAGGTGTAATACCTCCGCCTGCAGGGCCTCTTGTTATCTCTGGAAAGCGAAGGGCTCCTATTCTAAAGAAGGCTTCCCCTCGCAAGAAAAAAAAGACTGTTAGTGGTCCCGTCAGGACTTTCAGTCATGAGGTTCTTAGGAGTGAACCTGTTGTTTCCCCTGTTGGGGATAAATTTTTGACTAGAGGTCCTTCGCCTATTAGAGAGAAAACCTCCACAGTTCCGGCTGGCAGTGCCGGAGATTCTTTGCTCGAGGCTGATGTCGCTGCTACTGCTTCAGGTAGTGCTACGAGATCGCTTTCAAGGCTGAGAAAAATAAGATTGCGTATACCTTTATCTAGACCAGCAACGGGAGAAACCCCTGCCGCGTCTGTATGTATACCCAGCGAGATTCTACCCGATGAGCCTCGAGTGGATCTTGGTGAAGACCTGGAAGAATACCTGCCAGTGTCAGTTGGCACACCCCCTTCTCTAGGTATGACAGCTCGCTTAGCATCATTAAGAAATGATTTAGCTGTACTGGCTGCCGACGCGACATATATACCATCGGCCATGGGTAAATATCGTCTTTATGCCTCTTTTAAAAAAATTAATATTAGGTTGATATTAACTTTCTCTTGTCTTCTTTTCAGGGGAAGACATCTACGGGGAGGACAGCGTCGACGCAACTTTTGGCTCTGCTGCAGCTCCTGCCGATGACATGGAGGTGCCCGACTTCGAAGAGGAAACATTTTTGGGTGCTGGCTCACCCGGTACAGTTTCGATATCTCGAGAGGAGGATGAGCCTTTCATCATGACTATGCCTCTTTTGAGTACATCAGCCACTTCGACCGTTGTTGGTGCCTCTACTTTTGTCGCGCCATCTGCTAAAGCGACGACTGTGACGACACCCTCTGCAGTCGTTCCTGGACGGGGATTCACCGATATTGCAGCCACTTCCAGCGTCCATTCGGATCTCGCCATGCTAATTAAGCAGTATACTAGTATTTTCTACACCACTTTGAAGACGCTGATATCAATGGTGTTAGAGAAGAATCTAGGCTTCGAGGCTTTGAGGAGGTCCTCTCAGTTTGCAATAGCGCCGATCAGAGACTTCAACGACGCTGGGAGAGCTGATACACTGGAGCAGATAGTTAATGGTTTGGAATAACCCATTAACAATTATTTGCAACTATCATAGGGCAGCATTGATGACCTGATTCAGGCTGAATATTACTCTTTGACTGCGAGGCTTGTTGGGGAGATGGAAACTCTGAGCAAGTCCATCGAGGCTCAGTAAAAAAAGATGAATGAAGAGCATACCGTATTGGAGTATGTCATTCCCCAGCTGGCCAAGTGCGAGGCCGAATATGAGGAAGATGCAGCGAGGGCCCGCAAATTGAAAGATGAACTCGCTCAGGCAGAGGAGAGGGTTCTTGCTTCATCGGCAGCTAGAGACGTGTTGAAGAACCGACTGGAAGCGTCTCAGCAAAACCTGACACGTGTGGGTATCATCCACGCAGATTTTGTACGTGCTTGGTCTGAAATGTCTGCCTTGAATAATGAGGAGGCAAGGTTGGAGTGGGCTCGCGCTACTGTTTTAAGCTCCAGGAATGAGAAGATGGCCGCTCTGGCACAGCAGATCCGTGATTTGACTGCTCCTCCCCAATGATGTACTATTTTTGCTTTTCTTGTAATTTCTTGGAGATAATAAAGACACATTTTCTGACTTTGTGGACCCATCACATTAGAATATGATAGGCTGAGATGAAAGTGATATCAGAGGTATCATTAACATGACATACTTTCGTTAAGGTTTCGCTGAATGTAAATCTATTCAGAGGTAATATGAACCTGATAGAATATAATCCAACTAAATTTGTATACTAAACACTATCAGAGGTAATATGAACATGATAGGTTTATAAATTAGTTAAGCATATCCATTAAAAGGTCATACAAATATGATAGAATATGATCCAGCTAACCTTTGTGTATGGTATTGTCAGAATAAGGTCTTCGTCATACTCCGTTAAACGAAGAAGATTAAGTATAGTACTTCTTCGGAAATTTGCAGTTGATAGTAGCCGTTACCAAATTTTTATTAGGCTTGGCTAACCTATAAGCGCCATTTGCAATCACATAAGAGCCCTCCATTTTAATGATTGTTTGTGCGAACTTTGGCTTGTTGAGGACATCCCACTGGGGGATCTTTGGTGGACCTATTATTTGTTGCGCACGTTGAGTGCAAATAATAAGTTCGAAACAAGTCCCACCAGAGATAATACAGTTGTGGTAAAATATGACTCTGTGGGGGTGAAATAGGGACTGACCCTTTCTTCGCTGGAAAAACAATTGAGGATAGTTCAGAAGTAATATGGACATGAACATTTCGTTTTCCATTGCGGGCATTCCACAGGGGAATTTTTGTGGACCTATTACTTCTTGTGCACGTGAGTGCAAGTAATAAGTTTAGGACAAGCCCTGTCAGAGGTAATATGGACGTGGCAGTTTTTGTGGACCTAACACCACTGGCGTACTTAGAGTTAAGTACGGGTGCTAAGTTGAGATGACAACCGATATCAGAGGTAATATGGACGTGATAATCGATAGCCAAAACTCGGAGGGTTTGTTCAGAGATAATATAAATATGACAAACTCTTGAGTTATGACTCTATTGGGGATGGAGGTATACATCTGCTCAGAGGTAACATGAACATGGCAGTTTTTGTGGACTTAACACCACTGGCGTAATTAGAGTTAAGTACGGGTGCTAAGTTGAGATGATAATCGATATCAGAGGTAATATGGACGTGATAATCGATAGTCAAAACTCGGAGGGTTTGTTCAGAGGTAATATGAACATGACAAACTCTTGCTGTGGGAAATAAAAAAATATTCGGGCAATAGTTCAGAGGTAATATGGACGTGAACTCATGTCCGAAAGATCCACTGTAGACTTTAGAGACTCATCATCCGGTATCTTCTTGAGGAAGAAAATTGTCACGTTAAAGTGAAATCAATTTGCAGTGATCGTCCCCTCGTTTACAGATGCAAAGTGATGACTTTAGCATCGATCAACTCCTGAATTTTTCTTTTTAGTACATAGCATGCCTTTGTAGGGTGATGAATGTACCGATAAAAGAGACAATAATCTGGGTCATCGACTTTGCCAGTCCTCTCAGGATATCTAATGTTGGGTAGCCGAAGTTTCTGTTCCTTCATTAATATATTGAAGATTTCAATGATGTCATCTTCGTTGAAGGAAAAAGTCCTTTTTGGCCTTCTGACTCCTGATGCCTGCGTTTTACGGTCTTCCGGAAAGATCGCCATCATTGCATCATCTTCGGACTCAGAGAGGATTTTACCCCCAGCTTTGGATGCTGCCATGTTTTGTTGAGGTAGACTACCCCCAGACATGTCATGGCGTTTGCCTACATAAGTTGAATTAGAAGTACCTGCCTCTGGTTGTGCAGGATCAGACTCTCGAGGTTTTGAGTTTGCAGAAGATGCAATATACCCCAACCCAAAACGAGTTTGTTGACAGTAAGGATTACCATGCAACGGTGTTCATCTGCCTTTTCCATAGTTGAGGCCTTGTTTCAACTTCAAATCATAGCCCATGCTTTGTATAATCTTTAAAGCTTGTGGGCTATATCTGTGGATTTGTATTTTCCCACCATCAGACTCGTAACATCCTTCTTGTACAATCGGTCTGCTCCGCATGCGACCGAAAACTATTGGATGCTGGTCGTCGCGAGTTGGTGGAACCATAAAGGCAGAATCTTTATGTGGTCCATATATCATGATGACATTAGATATTGATGCATCTTCCTACATGATCTCTCCATGTTTGACAGTTAGGGGAACTGAATCCTGGTTATGACTCATGTCTTTGCATTTCTGGATCAAGAATTCACGCAAGTCAGGAGGATTAATAGAAGAAGAAGAGGAAGAAGGCTTGTTCCTCTTGTTTACATCAGTTGGAATGCGGATATTGGAAACCATAACTCTCCCCCTGCCACCCGTATACAGCAGTTCAGCCATGTGAGTAGCACATGATCCAGGAGGAGCGTATCTATCCGCAAACTGGGCCTTCTTTACGCTGAGGGGCTTGACCTGGAGTAGTCTGGAATTTTGCTCAGGCTGGCGTAAAACTGAGGAGGTCCTCAATCGGCCATCCGCTTCTCGGATAATCTGGAGAGCGGGCAGATTCCTCTCTTGCTGGCGTAAAGGTCGAGAAGTTGAAAAATCTGCCACTTGTTTTCCCTTGCGTAGATTACAGGGACCATCTGTTTTTCCACGGAGGGAAGACATATTTTTACGCGCGGAGCGCGTTTGAAATTTCTGATTTGGCGCTGAGGCATTATCAGAAATTTTGTCTGCCACGTCACAGACGGGAGACTGAGTTTTATGCGCAGAGCGCGAAGCAGACTTCTGGATTAGCACTGAGGCATAATCAGAAGCTTTGTCTGCCACGTCACAAATGGGAGACATAGTTTTATGCGCAGAGTGCGGAGGTTGTTAAGCTATAACCTTGTTGGTCGGAGAAACCGAAGAGTCGGTAGGAATGATAGGGGATGTCCGGGGCATCCACACCTTACGCAGTTTCCTGTTGTCTTGGACGAAGAGGGAGTGAGAGCTACCCCCTGCTCGAAGCATGTTTTTGTAGGCTGACTGGTCGAATTGGACGACCAGGGTCTTCTTCATTGATCCTACTGATACTGCATCGTGTTGAGCAATTGCCTTCTCGTAAGATGAAAAAGTCATCCCCAGCAGAGTCGCCATCTTGTGTTTGATAATAAATGAAAGAAATGAAACAAGGTTTATACGAAACCCTCTCTTTGGTTTACAAACAAGAAGTACAATTAATCCTATACGAGGATGTCAGGTACAAAATTTAATCTGGGTATATATTGCTATAGGAGTCTGATCTGCGGTCGATCACTTTGTCCCTTGGACCACACGATGATGAAGAAGTGCTGTAGAAGAAGGAGAAGCTTCAAAGGTTGCAAAAGGGAGTGAATGCTTGATGCCAAAATCGTCGATCACTACTCTCTGTCTGTGCTCAGGGTTCTTCTCTCTCAAGAAATAAATCTCCGAACTTTGTTCTCTGAGTTTTTTTGACCTTTTTCCGACCCTTCGACCCTCTGTCAATAGAGATCTCTATTTATAGGGTTTGGTGACAGTAATCGTCCAGTCGACATAAAAGCCGAACAGTGGAGAGTGTGGCACCTTTTATGCGACGGTTACAATAACTGCCACCCACGTATAAATGATCTTCTGAATCTGCGTGTGACTTGTGTCCCATTATGAGATAATGCGTATAACTGCTGCGAAGATCACGGTATGCAAGCCACGTAGGTAGCTGTCCCTCGTGTAGAAAAGGTTGACGTAGAAGCCAATAACTGTCACCATGGCGTACAAGCCAAATAGTTGTCAAGTTGGCGTAGAAGCCAAGTAGGCGTGGAAGCCCAGTAGGCGTAGAAGCCTGATGCTACATGGATAGGTAGCTAGCGTAAAAGATAGCCGATCCTCCTTTCTTGACTGAGGCCTTGAGCTAATTCTGGACCAAATAGCCTTATTATGCACCAATACAAATATAGTTTGAGTTGGCGTATTCCGAGGAGATAGCATACGGCGTACTCCTATAGTTGAAAATATCCAGGTCGGCATATTTCAAGAAGATAGCGTACAGCGTGCTCCTATAGCTGAAAATAGCCTGATGGCGTAATATGCAGAGGTAATGATGTGGACGTATTAGCCGTAATTATGGCTCACCCAGTCTTTGAAAGTAGAACCAAATCTCGTGCATTAAATGCAGCGATCTGCCCCCATCACGCGCATTAACTGCAGAGACGTGCCTCAAGCTCTGTACGAAGAGCTGCATTTGACGTGGTGGTCCATTTTGTCTCTTGCTGAGCGTAAAATCTCGCATCTGTCTGTATAAAACTAGACAGCGTATTCCTTTGTATGCGTAAAAATCACTTTGTACCAAGGAAATATCACTAAACGACGGTCTGGGTCTCTGTGCCGCACCATCATTACAGCCGTCGTCTGGATAATCGTGTAGTACTCTTTGTCCGGAGTCAGGTTCACTGCATAATTTGACAGGTTCATTCGAGGAATACGAAGAGTTCCTCGTACAATCTCCCACTGCATTAAAAGTGAGTAGGTTTTATGCCAAAATGGCGATGTAACAACCTTTTTACGTCGAAACAGCCTGGAAATAATGCATTACGCGGGTTGTTTTGGAGCTATGTTTTACGCTGCACTAGCGATGAAGCTCTACTGTACGCCGATGGCTCTGAAGTCGTTTCTTACGCCACACAGCACTGAAACTCTGCTTTACGTGGGTCTTATGCATACTGCGTATAGCTCTGCAGCGTATTTTTTATGCTTCTACACTGACGAAACCATGGAGACAGATGAGCTTATGGAGGAGGTCGTGCCGATGTTGTCCCAGCATCAGCTAGATCCTCCATGCGCACCTCCGGAGGAGACGAGGACAGAGATTTGGGCTGACGATACAAACTAAGTCAATTAAATGGTTTAGCATCATATATATCGTATATTTCTTTATTCATCATTTATTGACTTTTTCGATCAAAATAATTATCTCTGTATAGATATCGTCCATCGTCGGTTCAGAGACGCCTGGGCCTCTTTCTGAGGAACAACTATGGTGGCACTTGGATCAACTACTCTGAAGCTCTGGAGGAGAGGAAGGCATTCTAGTTTGCGTACTTCAAGGTAAAAGTATATTATATAAATTCTCTAATTTATGCATATTATATAACTTATCCGGGATGCTCACTTACTAAATTATTTATTGTAGCAAACGTATTTCTATCCTCCACACCGGGCCGAGTTGATCGAGCGGATGTTTCCTGCCGTTGCCACCAAGCTTATCCGTGATGCTCTGGATGACCAGAAGGCCCGTGATCGTACTGGAAAACCGATCCAAAGTTGGATCACGCTTGAGGAGTGGACTGCGATGAGGGCTAGATTCGACAATCCGAGGTACAAGGAAAAGTCTAAGAAGGCCAAGGCGGCTAGGCGGAATGCTGCAAAGTGATGTGGTGGCTCGATTCCGTTGACGGAACATTTCCGTCGTTTGTTATGTTTTTTATTTAAGATATATTATTTTAATGATAAGTACGATAAAATGGAAGTAGGAAAAAATATTTAATTTTAGTACTAAATAATATATTTTTAACAGTGTCACGCCCCAGTCCCAAAATATCGAGGGACTAGACACGTGGTAATGGCCAGCAGCACACACCAATGGGCAAACCCAATTTAATGGACCCATCAGGGTGTACTTAAGCTGTAAAATAATAGTAAGGGTCTAATATACTAATCTCATCCATAGAAATGAATACATCAATAAGATATATAAATCAACATCAATGTCTCGATAAAATATATATCGGGGAACAACCCAATAATAAGTCTGATACAATGGTTCAACAGACAAGCATAAAGAGTATCACAACAGCAAATACTGAGTATAGGTAAAGCAGATACTCAGGAGAAATCGTCGGCGATCACCTCATCCTCGGGTTCTGGTACTGCTCCTATGTATGCTCATGTCCCGTACACCTCGGGGTAGATCTCCTCTGCTAAACCTAGGGACATAATCTGGATCCAGGTCCTTAGGGGACATAGCAAGGTACAAGAATAACTCATGCCAAAAATAAATGTAGTGCAATAATAAATGAATCAATAGGGTAAACTAGGTAACCAGCTATGTGAAATGCAAGTGAGAGCATCACTAGACTTAGGCTGAGACTACTACAAGCTCTGTGTCGGGGAGCCTGTAGTAGATATACTATATAATTATACTATGTAATTTACTATGTAGTGGGCCTAAGGCACCATAATAAATTTATATATAAAATCAGCCTGTAGCCTGTGTGTCTCTCCCCACCCAATGTAATCACACGTCTCATATCCACGATGTCTCATGTCCATGTCACACAAGATCATGACCTCTAACTGTTGCAGCGAGTCATAATAAAATCTAAACATATATAATATATATGTCATGAATCATGCAGCCTATACAGAATCACCATGAATATCTCAGGAAGATTCTATCTCATGAACAGTATCAGGTGTCCTATGGTATGACGTACTTGAAAATGCAAGCACAAGAATGTATAGGGTCGCGATATCCATCTCTAGGTGATGTTACACATCCGCGTATGGCGTTGACACCCGATTATTATTCAGACGTTAAGTAATGTCATACGGTCCTAGGTTGAACAGAGATATTACTGTAATAAATCAAGAGAATAGTATATACAAATGCTGCAAGTATGGCAAGGTACACTTGCTTGGGATTCGGTCTCCAATTGCTGCTCTGGTATCAGCGGGATATTACAGAAAAGGTGCGGGGCTTCAGCTGACGAAAATCGGTGATAGTGTCCGTCGTTGGCCGTCGTGCTGGTAGATTCGCCGGCTCCAGTGCGGTCACTATACTGTTTCGTAGAGCCTCTTGTTGAATCTGCTGTTGAGCTTGCATCATTGCATAAATTATTTGAAACATCTGCTGCTCGTCCATAGTCTGCCCTTGTGTAAATACGGACATTGGTGGAGTGAACTACGGTGGAGGTGGGATGTTATCACGCCGGAACCTTGAAGTATGCGGGCCAGCTTGATCGCTTTGAGTTGATTGACATCCATCCACTAGTGTTACTTCATCTTTGTTGGTTACCACAGCACCTCGTGGTGATCCTGCAGGAGTCTCGTTGTTTGCTCGTGGATCCATTACTTTGCATCCAAAATAAACTATAAGAAGCGTACAGAGTAATCAAGGCACGATGCATGTCAAGAAATTAATTCGAATTCGATATAGATATCAAGAATGATTCAATCAAGTGGATGAGATCCTATAACTTATCCTATCCTTATCGCAGGCTTGCTCAGTTCCTAAGTCAAAATCGAATAATTTAGTCGTTGACCTGCATGGGCCTCTACTAAAACCATGTCACGCCCCAATCCCAAAATATCGAGGGACTAGAAACGTGGAAATGGCCAGCAGCACACACCAATGGGCAAACCCAATTTAATGGACCCATCAGGGTGTACTTAAGCTTTAAAACAACAGTAAGGTTCTAATATACTAATCTCATCCACAGAAATGAATACATCAATATGAAATATAAATCAAGACCAATGTCTCAATAAAATATATATCGGGGGAAAATCCGATAATAAGTCTGATATAATGGTTCAACAGACAAGCATAAAGAGTATAACAACAGCAAATACTGAGTATAGGTAAAGCAGATACTCAGGAGAAATCATCAGCGATCACCTCGTCCTCGGGTTCTGGTACTGCTCCTATGTATGCTCTTGTCCCGTACACCTCGGGGTAGATCTCCTCTGCTAAACCTGGGGACATAATCCGGATCCAGGTCCTCAGGGGACATAGCAAGGTACAAGAATAACTCATGCCAAAAATAAATGTAGTGCAATAATAAATAAATCAATAGGGTAAACTAGGTAACCAACTATATGAAATGCAAGTGATAGCATTACTAGACTTAGGCTGAGACTACTACAAGCTCTGTGTCGGGGAGCCTGTAGCAGATATACTATGTAATTATACTATGTAATTTACTATGTAGTGGGCCTACGGCACCATAATAAATTTATATATAAAATCAGCCTGTAGCCTGTGTGTCTCTCCCCACCCAATGTAATCACATGTCTCATGTCCATGATGTCTCATGTCCATGTCACGCAAGATCATGACCTCTAACTGTTGCAGCGAGTCATAATGATATCTAAACATATATAATATCTATGTCATGAATCATACAGCCTATACAGAATCACCATGAATATCTCAGGAAAATTCTGTCTCATGAACAGTGTCAGGTGTCCTATGGTATGACGTACTAGAAAATGAAAGCACGAGAATGTATAGGGTGGCGATATCCATCTCTAGGTGACGTTACACAACTTCGCGTATGGCGTTGACACCCGAATATTATTAAGACGTTAAGTAATGTCACACGGTCCTAGGTTGAACAGAGATATTACAGTAATAAATCAAGAGAATAGTATATACAAATGCTGCAAGTATGGCAAGGTACACTTGCCTGGGATTCAGACTCTAATTGCTGCTTTGGTATCAGCGGGATCTGTAGGTACTCCTCCAATTGCTGAAATAAACATTATCATCAGGTTCAGAAGATATCAAATAGTTAGAATTGCCTGTCCATAAGTCCAATTTGGACACAGGGGCAAAATTGACCGTTTCTGGTCAAAGTGGGGTCCACATATGGCCCGCTTCGTACCGAAAAATATGCCAGAGACAATATTCTTCAAATTTGTCAAACTTATTGTCCATAAGTCCAGAACGACGATACGAACCCAATGGAATGTCCAGAACAAGATTCCGATGAGCCGATCACAAAATCGCCCATCAAGTGGAGCCGTGGCCCACGATACGGAATTTTGTCAACGTTCTCAGAATCGAACCAAACTTGGGTCAAAGGACCAGCGTATTGCTATGAGTCCGATGGCACAAGTTTTGTTTCGAAATTACGAGCACACACGCAGTTACAGCAAGTTTTAGAACAGGGCCGATATGGGGCGTTGTCCACGGATACGCGTTTATTCCAGTGTGCACACACATCCAAATCAACTTTCGCGAAATCCTACATATCTGTATTGATGGCGCGCACCTTTCGGTGAAGTTCTCACATGACCAAGTCGTCCCGTTTAGCGGAGCACACCCATTTCTAAAAAAATCAGGGTTTTTAAATAACCAATATTTTAGTCATTTTCACCATCGAATAACTTGCAATATACAGCTCGATAAATTGAACTAAAAATAGGGTTTAAAACTTGGTCATACAGTCTAAATAATTGTTCAAGCCAATTTTGAAAACATTTATCAGGTTGGTCAAAAAATGGCCGTAGACTGGGGAGTTCGGGCCAGTTTCTGAATTTTCAGAAATAGGATAATTTTTCATGATTTTGCGTCATGGTTTGCGATCGCCACAGGACGCGATACCCCGAACAAGTTACACGGGATTTGAGAGGGTCATGCAGTCTACGCGCCACAGCTGACAGAACGAAAAACGAGGCGGCAAGGAGAGAGAAATACTTACGGGAACAAGACGTCGGTATCGACTGTTCTTCGCGAACGCGGGGTAACGCGGCGACGCTCGGCCAGTGGTGGCGGTGCTGTGCGGCTGCTGTCGGCGAGGCCACGATGGAGGAAAGCTTGGGGTGACCGGGGCTATCGTCGAGGTATAGCCGGGGTCGTCGACATCGCTAGAGAGTGCTCGTCGGAGCTGGGGTGGCGGATAGGCGGTGTGGAGGTGCTGGGAAGCTGATGGCAGAGAGGTGACTGAGACAGGGAGCTCGGGGTTCACGGCGGAGAATCGGGACGGAGAGGGTGGCGGTGGCTAGGTGAACGTGGTCGTGGCAGCGGTCGGAGTCGAGTGGCGGTGGTGGCTGAAGGGTGAAGTCGGAGAGGGACGGATGATGGTGGTGGCGGATAATGGTGGTCTAGTTTTATAGGAAGGGGGAGCCGTCGGGTAGGGGAGGTGGACGGTCGGGGCGGCCATTGGGAAGTCGAAGCGGAAGGTGGAATTTGGGAGGTGAACGGCCGCACGGGGGGGGGGGGGGGAGAAATAATGGCCGGCGGTTGAACGTCGGAGAAATCGGGGGTCGGGCGGTTAGGGATTTAAGATTAGCGGGTTAGCGGGCGGCGGGTCGGGTCTGGTCTGGTTCAAATCCGAATCTGACCCGATCCAATAGGGTTGGTCCGGTTCAGGGTGGGTTGGTTTATTTTAGGCTCGGTTTGGTTCGGTTCAACTTGGTTTAATACGGTTTGTTTTGGTTTAATTAAAATCTTAGTTTTTAGGTCTTTAAAAATAGTTCTGGGGTCCAATAAATTTCAGAAAAATTACCCTATGTCTAATATTTTATTTTACATCCAAAAATATTATTTTTATAATATTTTAATATTTATTAAAATTATTTAAAATTATTTAGTACCAAAAAATATTGATTTTAGTAAATAAAAATCACAGAAAATCCCAAAAATTTATTTTTAAGATCCCGAAAAATCTAGGGATTTACAATCTATCCCCCTTAAGAGGATTGCGTCCTTGCAATCAAAGAATAACGAAACATAACCGGTCAGAAGAGATGACACGGTTTGTAAAACTGGTTCGAAGCACGACACAATCAAAGAATCATAATCAAGGAGAATTCGAAGGATGAGGGTTTAAACAAAACACATAGGGAAGGAATAAAATATTTTCCTAGGTAATGAAAGTTAGGTAATTCAAGGGAACATAAATCTGGTTAGAGCAAGGAAAACTACAGCTTAGAAAAACTAGGTTATCAATTATTAACAAGTTCAAAATACCAGGTTTAAGGCTAAGGTCATAAACTAACAGGCACCTGCTAAAGCATTAATAGAAATAGATATCTATAAATAACTTAAATCTTACTCGCATTTGCTAATCCACGAGTCTGTGCGTCCTCTATTGTCAACGCAAAAGCTTGTTCGTATCCTTGTGGTGGTGCCCTCTGCTGTTGCTGGGCCTGCTGGAAGTGTGCTGCCTGGGTGCCAAAGGTGGCCTTGTTTGATATTCTCCTGGAGTTGGTGGTCTGACTCCCGTCTGTGGTGCTTCCAATGCTGGATAAACTAGCCTCGGTGCTGGTAAAGCTTATCGGTTTAACATTAGTGCTCCATCTCGATGCTCAGGACAATCCTTGGCTAAATGTTGGTTGGATCCGTAAATCAAGCATAATCCCAACTTGCGTCTGCATTCTCTCTTAATATGGCCTACCTTGCCATAGTATTGACATATAGGTAGTATCTGCGGAGATGCTCTGGGTGGTTGGTGCATGTGAGATCTCTTTGTAGCTTCTCCCTGTGGTGCTCTGGCTGGTGCTGATGTGAAAGGCCGCTTTAGGCTGGACTCTCTCCTGGTGTCGTGCTCCATGCATCGTGCTGCAGCAAGGACGTCCGAGTAAGAAGTAGGTGCAACAGAGCCAATCTGTCTCTGTAGCTCAAAGTTTAGTCCGTCGAAGAACTTCTCAGCCTTCTCTCTTCTGTCGGAATCAAGGTAGGGGCGAAGCGACTCAGACGAATGAACTCCGCGTTGTATTCTTCCACTGTCATAATGTCTTGAGTGAGGCGATTGAACTTGTCCCAAAGTTCTGACCGAGCAATAGCTGGAATGTACATCTCCTGAAAGAGTCTGGAGAACTCTTCCCAAGTGACTCAGTCTGGTCCGAGCCGTGTCTCCTCAGTTAACCACCAGTGATTTGCATTGTCCGTCAACTGCATCCGGACGACAGTCATCTAACGCTCTCTTGGAAGCTCAGCTGCTTCTAATTGATGTTGAGCATTTGTGAGCCACTCATAAACTTCAGTGGGCTCCTCCTTGCCAGAAAAGGTGCGGGGCTTCAGCTGGCAAAAATTGGTGATAGTGCCCGTCGTTGGCCGTCGTGCTAGTAGATTCACCTGCTCTAGTGCGGTCACTATACTGTTTCGTAGAGCCTCTTGTTGAATCTGTTGTTGAGCTTGCATCATTGCATAGATCATTTGAAACATCTGCTGCTCATCCATAGTCTACCCTTATGGAAATACGGGCATTGGTGGAGTGAACTACGGCGGAGGTGGGATGTTATCACGTCGGAACCTTGAAGTATGTGGGCCAGCTTGATCGCTTTGAGCTGATTGACCTCCATCCACTAGTGTTATTTCATCTTTGTTGGTTACCACAGCACCTCGTGGTGATCCTGCAGGAGTCTCGTCGTTTGCTCGTGGATTCATTACTCTGCATGCAAAATAAATTATAAGAGGTATACAGAGTAATCAAGGCACGATGCATGTCAAGAAATTAATTCGAATTTGATATAGATATCAAGAACGATTCAATCAAGTGGATGAGATCCTATAACTTATCCTATCCTTATCGCAGGCTTGCTCAGTTCCTAAGTCAAAACCGAATAATTTAGTCATTGACCTGCATGGGCCACCACAAAAACCATGTCACATCCCAATCCCAAAATATCGAGGGACTAGACACGTAAAAATGGACAGCAGCACACACCAATGGGCAAACCTAATTTAATGGACCCTTCAGGGTGTACTTAAGCTGTAAAACAACAGTAAGGTTCTAATATAATAATCTCATCCACAGAAATGAATACATCAATATGAAATATAAATCAACATCAATGTCTCAATAAAATATATATCGGGGAAAAACCCGATAATAAGTCTGATACAATGGTTCAACAGACAAGCATAAAGAGTATAACAACAGCAAATACTGAGTATAGGTAAAGCAGATACTCAGGAGAAATCATCGGCGATCACCTCGTCATCGGTTTCTGGTACTGCTCTTATGTATGCTCTTGTCTCGTACACCTCGGGGTAGATCTCCTCTGCTAAACCTGGGGACATAATCCTGATCCAGGTCCTCAGGGGACATAGCAAGGTACAAGAATAACTCATGCCAAAAATAAATGTAGTGCAACAATAAATAAATCAATAGGGTAAACTAGGTAACCAGCTATGTGAAATGTAAGTGAGAGCATCACTAGACTTAGGCTGAGACTACTACAAGCTCTGTGTCGGGGAGCCTGTAGCAGATATACTATGTAATTATACTATGTAATTTACTATGTAGTGGACCTACGGCACCATAATAAATTTATATATAAAATCAGCCTGTAGCCTGTGTGTCTCTCCCCACCCAATGTAATCACACGTCTCATGTCCACGATGTCTCATGTCCATGTCACGCAAGATCATGACCTCTAACTGTTACAGCGAGTCATAATGATATCTAAACATATATAATATCTATGTCATGAATCATGCAGCCTATACAGAATCACCATGAATATCTTAGGAAGATTCTGTCTCATGAACAGTGTCAGGTGTCCTATAGTATGACGTACTTGAAAATGCAAGCACGAGAATGTATAGGGTCGCGATATCCACCTCTAGGTGACGTTACACAACTCCGCGTATGGCGTTGACACCCAAATATTATTCAGACGTTAAGTAATGTCACATGGTCTTGGGTTGAACAGAGATATTACAGTAATAAATCAAGAGAATAGTATATACAAATGCTGCAAGTATGGTAAGGTACACTTGCCTAGGATTCAGACTCCAATTGTTACTCTGGTATCAGCGGGATCTGTAGGTACTCCTCCAATTACTGAAATAAATATTACCATCAAGTTCAGAAGATATCAAATTGCTAGAATTGCCTGTCCATAAGTCCAATTTGGACACAGGGACAAAATTGACCGTTTCTGGTCAAAGTGGGGTCCACAGGTGGCCTGCTTCGCACCAAAAAATATGCCAGAGACAATATTCTCCAAATTCGTCAAACTTAGTGTCCACAAGTCCAAAACGACGATACGAACCCAACGGAATGTCCAGAACTGTATTTCGATGAACCGATCATAAAATTGCCCGTCAAGTGGAGCCGTAGGGCCCACGATACGGGATTTTATCAACGTTCTCAGAATCGAAACAAACTTGGGTCACAGGACCAGCGTATTGCTATGAGTCCGATGGCGTAAGTTTCGTTTCGAAACGACGAACACACACGCAGTTACAACGAGTTTCAGAACATGGCCGATACGGGGCGTTGTCGACGGATACGCGTTTATTCCAGTTGGCACGCACATCCAAATCAACTTCCGTAAAATCTCACACGTCCATATTGACGGCGCACACCTTTAGGTGAAGTTCACACACGATCAATTCGTCTCATTTAGCAGGGCGCACCCAGTTCTAAGAAAATCAGAGTTTTTAAATAACTAATATTTTGGTCATTTTTATCCTCGAATAACATGCAATCTACAGCTCGATAAATTGAACTAAAAATAGGGTTTAAAACTTGGTCATACAGTCTAAATAATTGTTCAAGCCAATTTTGAAAACATTTATCAGGTTGGTCGCAAAACGGTCGTGAATTGGGGAGTTAGGGCTAGTTTCTGAATTTTCAGAAATATGGTAATTTTCCTGATTTTGCGTCGCGGTTTGCGATCGCCACAGGACGCGATACCCCGAACGAGTTACACAGGGTTCGAGAGGGTCACGCAGTCTACGCGCCACAGCTGACAGAACGAAAAATGAGGTAGCAAGGAGAGAGAAATACTTACGGGAACAGGACGTCGGTATCGACTGTTCTTCGCGAACGCGGGGTGACGCGGCGATGGTCGGCCGGCGGTGGCGGCGCTGTGCGGCTGCTGTCGTCGAGGGCACGGTAGAGGAAAGCTTGGGGTGGCCGGGGATATCGTCGAGGTGCGGCCGGGGTCGTCGACATCACCAGAGAGAGCTCGTCGGAGCTGGGGCGGCGGATAGGTGGTGTGGATGTGCTGGGAAGCTGATGGCAGAGAGGCGACTGAGACAGGGAGCTCGGGGTTCACGGCGGAGACTCGGGGCGGAGAGGGTGGCGGTGGCTAGGTGAACGTGGTCGTGGCAGCAGTCGGAGTAGAGTGGCGGCGGTGGCTGAAGGGTGCAGTCGGAGAGGGACGGATGATGGTGGTGGCGGATAATGGTGGTCTAGTTTTATAGGAAGAGGGAGCCGTCGGGTAGGGGAGGTGGACGGTCGGGGCGGCCGTTGGGAAGTCGAAGCGGAAGGTGGAATTTGGGAGGTGAACGGCCGCACGGGGGGGGGGGGAGAAATAATGGCCGGCGGTTGAACGTTAGAGAAATCGGGGGTCAGGCGGTTAGGGATTTAGGATTAGCGGGTTAGCGGACGGCGGGTCGGGTCTGGTTCAAATCTGAATCTGACCCGATCCAATAGGGTTGGTCCGGTTCAGGGTGGGTTTATTTATTTTAGGCTCGGTTTGGTTCGGTTCAACTTGGTTTAATGCGGTTTGTTTTGGTTTAATTAAAATATTAGTTTTTAGGTCTTTAAAAATAGTTCTGGGGTCCAATAAATTCCAAAAAAATTACCCTATGTCTAATATTTTATTTTACATCCAAAAATATTATCATCATAATATTTTAATATTTAATAAAATCATTTAAAATTATTTAATACCAAAAAATATTATTTTTAATTAATAAAAATCACAAAAAATCCCAAAATTTTGTTTTTAAAATTCTAAAAATTTTGGGGGTTTACAAACAGGTACAGAGGGGTGAGAATGCTAACATGGTGACCGTCTTCTTGTCCACCCATCGAAAGAACGGAAATCTCATTGTTAAGAGGGCCTCGCAGACCTATGTAAGTATTACTTTGTGTTAATTTTAATATAACATAGACAATTATCGAGTATCCAAACTTTTCTAGGCCGAGTATCTTAGGCTGCGTGAGCGGGCGACTGCTAGTGCACCTACAGCTGGAGAGGCTGGTACTTCCTCGCAGCCTGCTCCAGCTCCGTCGGCGGACGAGCTGTGGGTGACCGCCGCTGTGGTCTCAAAAGGGGTACGTACTACGGTACGTAATCCTATGGCGCCTTGGTTGCGATGCAGTCATCTATGGCCTCCCCGACAAGTCCACACAGCCCTCGCAGTCGTCGGCCAGAGTCCAGGAGGCCGTTTGTCACTACCCAATTCTAAAAATAGGATTTTCTTTTTATTTTAATTTGATAAATTATGTATTGATCATAAATATTTGTATTTATATTTAATTAGTTGGATGTATTTATTTTTATTGGTTGTTTTAGGGTTTTGGCTAGTTTGGACCCGTGTCAGACCCTATTGGACCTTGTCAGACCCTTGTCAGTCTCAACCCTTGGTGTAGAATAGTTATTTTATCTTTAATTATCTAGCTGGGTTATTTTGGATTAGTTAGATTGGTTTAAGAAACCCTAAACCTAAAACCCTAGTTTGGAAGACTTAAGTTGAGGGTATTATGGTCTTTGTGTTAGGCTTCTAACCCTAACCCTATTTCTCCAATATGGCCGTCCCGCCCCCCTTCCCCTTCCTTTTTATTTCTTTCCACTTTATTTTCCTCCCTCCATTCTCTTTCTTTACTTCTTTCATTTACTTCTCTCCAATTCCAAGTAAGTATTTTCACCTTCCCTTTCTTCCTTCATTTACTTCTCTCATTAATACAAACCCTAATCTTCTATTCTTTCTAACCTAGGTGTGTAGAGCCTAGATTTGGTTTAGAAGCTTGGTTTGGAGACTTGGAGGCTTGGTGTGGTAAATTCTAGGGTTTTTGGAGACTTTGGCCTTTGGATTTCAACTCCCAAGAGGTAAAACCTAACTTTCCTCTTAGTAATTACTTTAATATAGTGTAATTAGTAGTTTAGAACCTTTCTAGACCTTAGGGCTACCCATGGGAGAAAGTTAGAACTTGTTTGGATAGGTTTGGAGACTTTGACCTAGGGTTTTGTCTCGATTTCGGGTGAAATCCGAGATTGGCCCATTTTTTGGATTGCCCTAGGTTAGACGGACCTAGGTAGACGTGCTTGGGTGTCTTGAGGGTAGGTTTGTGTCCCCGTTCGAATACGCGAGGTCGTATCGCAGAGTTTTGGGCGTTTCGGGCGATTTGGGGGTTTTCCTTCTCCGTGGGTTCCACATGCATGTAGAATTTTTCTATGGACCTAGAATCGGAGAGTTAGCATTTTTGAGAGCTTCTAGATGTTGTTTAGAATATGTGGGTAAATTTTGGGTCAATTCCGATCAGGTTTGGCGTGCGTTTCACGAGGTATCGCAAGCTGCACTCCAAGTGTTCGTCGAAATGACCAAATGGCCATTTCGACTTGGTTTCTAGGTTTCGGGCTTGTGCGCGGGTTGGTCTAGCCTTTGGGAGTGTGTATTAGGGTTTTCAAGTTTATATTTGTATATATATATATATATGTATTTATATGTATATGGGTGAGTATGTATGTATTGGTGTGTTTGGGGGTGAGTGTGTTTGAGTGTGTATAGGTGTGTGTTTGTGTGTGTGTGTAGTGTGTGTGAGTGTTGAGGATAGGTGTGTTTGAGTGAATGAGATAAGGAGAGTGAGTGAGTAAGATTGGAGGAAAGAAAGAGGGACTGAGAGAGGGATCGAGATAGGGAGTGTGATTGAGACAGAGGGAGCAGCAGCAGGTAGTAACAGCAGCAGCAGGAGGTAGTAGCAGCAGCAGCAACAGGTAGTAGTAGCAGCAGCAGCAGGCAGTTAGCAGCAGCAGCAGCAGGCAGTTAGCAGCAGCATGCAACACCAACAGCAATAGCAACAATAACACCGCCCTTTAGCTACTAGAGATGAGAGAGAGAGAGAGAGAGAGAGAGAGATTAGATATATAAATATATGTATATATATATATATATATATATATATATATATATATATATATATATATATATATATATATATACATGGATAGATAGTTAGATATATATATATATATAGGTATAATTAGATTTATAGTTAGTGAGATGAGAAGGGTAAGGTAAGGTATCTCAATACCTTGAGATATCAAGGTATTGAGGTAATGGGTATCGGGGCAAGGTATTGGGCTTTTGCCTAGGAATGGGGTTAGAGTTGGTTTATATATATATATATATATATATATATATATATATATATATATATATATATATATATATACGTGTTAGGGTATATATTAGAGGGTATAGGCGGGGTGTATAACGTAGGTTGATATATTGGATACCGAGGGTATCCCAGTATCTCAAAGAGGCGAGTTTGAGGGTTTACTAGCTTAATGAGCTAGTTTTGACCTAGAATTTTAGGGGTACCCTAGTTTGACCTAGAGTTGACCGTAATTGCCCGATTGACCGCCAAAGTCAACCTTTGACCTAGTTTTGGCCTAGAGTTGACTTTTAAGACCCCGGGTTGACTTTTGATCCAGATTTTACCGATTTTACCCGTTTGACCTAGAACAACCCTATGAGCTTGTTTTTAGTTATTTTATATCTGTTTAACTCTTTAGAACCCCGTTTAACCTTGCTTTTTACAATAGGTCTTTTCGATGCCAGTCCGAATCTCGATCCTCACCAATTGCTCAGGACGTCATGCGAGTACCTACCTCTGATTGTTTCCATTTCATGATAGCGTATATATCACCTGTTCTAGAACTGTTAATACTTGATTCTGATACATTGTTTCATGAGCTGGTACTAGTTGGATCCCGTCATGAGATGTTATCCCCCTTACCGTGTTCAGCGGGTACTCTATCACGTGTATTTTATCATGTGCTTTGGGTATTGATTCTCATGTGCTTCGTGTGCTCTCGCTTTCATGTGCACGAGTTATTTATCATGTACGTAGCGTGTCATAGTTGGATCTAAGAGTATTAGTGGGGTAGGGGAGTAGAAGTTGGTTATGTGATCAAATCCAAACAGTATTCATGTGTATGTCGGTTATGCAACTCACGCATAATGGAGTTTTCGTAGAATAAATCATGCGCAACCCAAGCCGATCACATAATAAACTTGTGCTCAAGGCACTTAGCTAGTATTCCTATTTTCTCACATGCAGTTACTTCTCTACTACTTGTATTGTTCCCCAGTTTATATTACAGCTACTTTATCAGTTCTACCATGTACTTACTTTCATGTACATCTTGTATTCTTTTCTATTGCTAGTAATATACACCTTATCATGTATTTGGAGTTGCTTTCAGAGTTATGTACTTCGCTCCAATCCTGACTGGATATATTTTTCAGAGGATCCTGAGGACTTTTGCCCGACTTACTATGGGCCAGGCGTCGACGATTGTTGCGACCCTGAGATAGAGGAGGAGCTCGTCCCAGCTGAGGATGCGCCGCTAGCGCCCTAGTATAGCTAGGTGGGTTTCACTGGGTTTGTTCCCAGTTGGTTTTGGATGACTGTGTTATTTATTTTGCTACTACTGTAAGATATTATAGACTCTTAGACTTGGAGTGTATATTTTGGATATTGTACTTGCTCTCTTTTGTTCTTTGTTTCTTTTGTTGATATCTTATCGTGCTTTTACTCTTCCCCTAGTTATTATGATTGAGTTTATGTATATATTGTAATATTGTCCTCCTTTTGGAGAGGTTATCTTGACAGGTTATTGTGAGATATAGATAGTTGTGACCTAGATAGTGTTCTACCGCCGATTCTGCGGTGTAGGCTGGACGTACCCACGACTCATGCCCGATTTGCTGGGTGCGGGTCGTGACACATTTTTGGTGGTGGCCCATGAAGGTCGTGTTTCTAGGTCTACCTGCGATAGGATATATGATTTAGGCTGAGAGAGAGTGTGCTCAATCACAACTAGGACAATATATATATATTATTGTATGATATATATATACGTGTACGTATATGTGAAGTTATATATATATATATATATATATATATATATATGTTACTATATTATGTGTTGTTCTACTATAGGTATTTTTGTGGAGATGTATATATATATAGAGGAGCATGTGTATATAAATAAATATATGTAGCTAGTATATATTTCAGTATATACTATTGTGTATAATATTAATATATTTAGAAAGAGAGGGAACAACAACATATAGCGACAACAGCAGCAATATGTAACAACAGCAGCAGCAAACAACAACATATAGCGACAACAGCAGCAATATATAGCAACAACACCAGCAGTAGTCGCAACAGCAACAGCGGCTTCAGCGACAGCAGCAGTAGCGCATTAGCAACAACAGCAGTAGTCGCAACAGCAGTAGCGGCAACATTAGCAACAGTAACAGTGTCCCAACAACAATAGCAATAATAGCAACAGCAGTGTCACTACCACATTCTGAAAACAGGGGTAATTTCGACTTTTCTGTATTTAATATTTCGTATATTTAAATTAAGTAATTTCGTGAGATGTATAATTAAATATATTATTATATACAGTGTTCATTATGTTTGAGCTGGTAGACTTGACCTAGAAGCCAGTAGATAAACACTTGTCCGAATTATGGGATTATGTGGTTAATTGTTTTTTTTTTGAATTAATTTATTGGAGGTTGTAATTAACTACCATAATTTATTTAATTATTGTGCCTTGACTTTGCTTCGATATTTGGAGCGCTACCCTAGCTTTTGTCTTCCAACAAATTTCACAATATTGCCTTAGACGTGCCCGCCTTCCATTCTGCCATTTTTGTAACTCATAATTATGATCGCTTGAGCTTCATTTTAGCCGCACAAAAATCGTCGCGGACGTTTATTTAATTTCTGAATAAATTCTAACTTTGTATCGTTGTGCGTTCCAATCAAAATTGGAGGCAATCTTGACCTATTTTTTGTGCGGCCCAAATTAGGGTAATATTCTATTCTGAGTTTTCTTCATTAATGATATTGATGACCCGACCTAATTTTGACCCCATGTACTCCTAATTAATTTTTGAACACAGCTTGTATTTATTCCTAATTAAATTGAGGATACCATTTTATCTGATTCTGTAAATTCTGGTTTAATTCCAGTATCCTGCTAATTGAGCCCGTACCAAACACATGGCGCCCCCTCACCCTAAAAAACATCGAACACCGAATCGTCCGCCAAATTTTTATCATTTTATGCATCTCTGTGCAAATACCCAAATTTAAGGGGGGCTAATTTTCAAATTTGCATTTGGTGTCAACACCCCATTGGTTTAACCCAAATGAAGAAAACCAACCCCCTAGCTTTGACTAGTTAACACCCATATCTCACATGTATGAATTTTCTCCATATCAAATCCTGGCCACTCATTTTAAGTGGGTGCATCACCACCCTTCATTCTCATCTCACCCCTCCCTATTTAATGATTCCATCATCCACTCTTCCCTAGGAAAAAAAACTCTAATCCCCAAAAAACTAAGCAAAGCCCCCACACCCAACCGTAGTAACCCCCTCTATTTTTATTTTTTATTTTCTTCTTCTCTTCTTCTTCTTCTTCCCTTCTTCTTCTTTAGATTTTTTTGAAATCTAAAAGGGGGGGAAATCCTCACCCACACCACTGTTCACCCCTACCCCACTGTACACCCCCGGACGGCCATCTTCTCCGGCCCATCCGAACTCCTCCCTCTGTCGAGCCGCTCCGCCACTGAATCTCCGGCCGGCATCCCCGATCCGGCGAGCACCCTCGCTGCAACCCCACCCGCAAAGCTGAGCCGACCCCGGCCCTCAGTCCGGCCAGCCCTGACCGAGCGTCTGAGCTTCTCCACTCTCTTCCCCCACGGCGGTTGTGTAGCGACCCCTCCCGCTGCTCATCCCCGAGCAACCCCTACCTCGGCCAGACTCTGGCACGGCTCGACTTCTCCATCGAGCTTCCCCCCAAGCTCCCTCTTCCCCTTGTTCGCAACTCCGGTCAGCCGAACTCCGTCCCCTCCTCCTCCTTCACGTCACCGACTCTCTCCCTGCCTACTCCTCGCACCACCACTCTCCACTACGACAACCACCACCCTCGATCTCGTCTTCCCGACGAGATCCCCCGACATTCGACGGAGTTTTGTTTGGGTATATGAAGCAGACAGACAACAACAACCTGTGTTCCTCAGAAGTCTAAAGTAGGATTGAAAGCTATCAATGGTGCATACTTTTTGAAGATTCAGAATTTTGTTTTGAAACATCAGAGGTGGTTCAAAGCTTGGAGTCCACAAGAATTTTCTAGTATTAATGGGTGACAAGGAAGAACAGAAGCTGTCTGATGGTGCTCTAACAAATGGGGAGGAGTACAACAGTGGCCAGAAGCTGCATATATTACATTCATTAAGAGGTATTCTTTCTTCTAAGTCCCTTAAAGATTAAATAATTTCAATGTATAGCTAGCCTTAATTCAATTAATTATAAATCAACCTACTAGTATATATTATATGTAATTAATTGGAATACATATAGTGTATATGTATTTAATTTAGTATATTCTTAATTTATATTTTGTATAAGTATTTAGTATATTCTTAATTTATATTTTGTATAAGTATTTAGTATATTCTTAATTTATATTTTGTATAAGTATTTAGTATATTCTTAATTTATATTTTGTATAAGTATTTAGTATATTCTTAATTTATATTTTGTATAAGTATCTAGTATATTCTTAATATATATTTTGTATAAGCATTTAGTATATTCTTAGTATATATCATTGGTATGTATATTTATACATATATATATATATATATATTATAAACTCAATTGGTGTATTAGTATTAATATATTTTAATATTAATGTTGATATATATATATATATATATATATATATATATATATATATATATATATATATATATATATATATATATATATATATATATATATATTGTATGCAATTAATTGGTTATATATTATGAGTATAATGTGTATATTTATATAAATATCTCTACTAGATGACCCGGGTATAAATACGGATATCCCGTATTTACATGGACCTGACCCTGTGAACGGTCAGTTGACTGCCACGCGTACGCTGACGTACTGGCAAGCCCCGTACCATTATGATCGTCTGTCTTGCCCAGCAATCGCAGACGCGACGCCCGTGCAATTTGACGCACACTGACCCTAGATTTACCAGTGCCATATCTGGCAGAGCCCCTGACTTCATGTATTTGTGTTGTGATTAGTGTAGCATCTGATGCAAAATGTTGTATTATTTTATTATATGTCTATAGGACTATTGGATCCTCCAGGCGATACTCTGGAACAGGACATTGACATTACCAGCTAAGGACCCAAGGCGAGTACATTCTCTGATTAGTTTCTAATTTATGATATCTCCTATGTTCATTGTATCTAGTGTAAATAATCATATTTCGACACGCTGGTTACACGGATTGGTGTATACGAATCTCGTCATGAGATGTTATTCCTTATTCATGGTGTAGCTTGTACAAGACTTATTTCCTTGTTATCTTGTGCATGTACAGACACTGATTCCCGGGGAGATTTGCTACCTCCCTAGGGAATCCCGTGCCATAGCGTACCATGATTGGATCTACTATACCAGTCGGGGGTGGAGAGTATTTTAGTATAGATATGTGATCATACCCAACTCTACATGCATCATAGCTCACCCCACATCTCACGTCGGGTGCGGCCTGACCATTTACATGCTTCATAGCTGTTACGTATGATTAGCCTGACCTCTACATGCATCATAGCTAACCAACGGTTAGCCTGACCTTACATGAATCATAGCTAATCACATGTAACCAGCATGATCAAGTTCCCAAGCCGATCATATGTTAAAGCTAGTACTCACACACTTAGTCATAGTATTCTTGCTCATTGACATATTGTTTCCTTTTCTGCATTTACTTACAGTATTTCCAGTATTTCTTTATTGTATGTTTCTCATACACATACATGCATCTTGTATATTTTCATCTATATACTGCTACATAGTTTATATCATTGATATAGAACTGCTATTTAGAAATGTACTTTGCTCCTTCCTGACTGGAAAATATTTTCCAGACTATGCCTAGAGGACTGGTATCCGACACTTGTGGACCACAGGGTGAGTAGCTGCAGTCTTGGATTTACTAGTTCAGTCGTGATTCCGGGAGGTCTAGCCGGAATCACTAGATATCTAGTTAGTTTCTTTCAGTAGTTTACTTGGTACCAGATTTGTCTCCGGCATTTTGTTGAGACTTGGATTATGTTGAGTTAGATTATTTACAGTTTAGACTTGTGTTGTATTCTTATTTCTTTTCTTCGATTTTTTATCGTGCTGTAGTGATGTGATTAAGTATGTTATTCTTTTATATTGTTATCCGTGTCTCCTTATGGAGTTGGATACTAGTGCGAGATCGTTTAGATAGTGCTTGACCTAGACAGCGTTCTACCGCCGATGCTGAGGCGTAGGCTGGACGTACCCGTGCACTCGTGCCCCTAAACCGGGTGCGGGTCGTGACACGTTTTTAGTGGTGGCCCATGCAGGTCTGACTTCGCAAGTTGTGCGATGTCGTAGTAGTGCGATGTCATAGTTGTACTACTGCGTACCTGCTATAGAATATAGGACATAGGATACTAGGATAAGAGAGGATACTCAATCACAAATTCTTGAGAGATTCTTGGGATGACCCCTTGAGAATCTTATTATAATTTCTAATTTTAAATCCTTCGCCTTGTTTCCGTCCGTCCTCACTCGTTGATATTGAGTTTGATTCCTGTTGATCAGTTATTAAATTAGGATCTTGGTTTCATTGTAGACTTTGATTTCATGCCGAGATGAATTTTACGGACTAAATTTTACGATATCATCTGATGACATATATTGATGAGAACAGTGTGAAAGGTAAAACGTCTGCTTTGGTTATGGAACCTAGAGTTTATCGCAGCTGTACCTATTGGCGTGGCAAAGATTCTAGATGACATGACTATAGGATTGCGTACTTTAGTTACGGAACCTGTCGTTTACCGCACCTATGATTACTGGCATGGCGAGGATTCTCAGCGTCATGATTTCTGACCGACGTGTATGATTATCAGATTGTGTCTTAAAATTGTTCTTAAAGTATCATCTCAACACTTATCTATTTCTGTTATACAGGACTTTTTCCATCGTTTCTTTTGTTGCTAGCAGTAGAAACACCTTCAGTCCTCAATCCAGTCTTTTTGAGCTCCTATCCTTTGAGGATTCCTTGTTAAGTATGATAATTAATGTCTTGTAATTATGGCTGTGTCTTGAGTATTAATATTGACTGAGTGTTGCTAGTAAGTTGTAAGTGTTTCCTAGTTGGACATGTGAGCAGTAGGCCTTAATCTAGAGTTAACCCATAGCATAGTACCTTGTAACAATGGTTCTAGGATAAGTGTCATTAGAGATTGTGAGTAGAAGGAGAGTACAGAGTATCAGTGATAGTTCCTAGAGTGAGTATCAGAGCCAACATACCCGTCCTGGATGATCATGATTATGTAATTGGATGATCTATGTAAACAATTTAGTATCCAGGAATTGTGTTAAGGATTAATGGAGCATGATGTTCAATTTGATAATTGATATCGGGAGTGTTAAAGGTAAGAAAATACATATGCATAAAGAGTTATAATGAGGTGTCATGAGTAAAGAAATATCGGAATTGGTAATGAAAATGGTGAAGCGTATCACGGATTAGTTTAACAGGCTATAAAAGGTTAAAGGAAAATACATATACATCAATTGAGATGAGAACCATATACTTGCCCATGAGAGTAAAGAAACATGAGTGTATAGAAGTTACAGGTAATCATGAGTTCTAATGAGCTTGATTAGATAATCCATTAATGAAGCTAGTGATATAATACCAAGAGTGCTAATGAGTCTATATCGAGGATCAGTCGAGAATGACGTTAATAACAGTAAGCACTCTGCGTGATGATAATTAGATAATATACCAGTTGACATAGATTGAAAATTATGGAAGAAAATACGTGTGATGATAACTTAAATCCTTGGGAGTAATAGTGCAATTAATTCGGACAGTACAATTTTAGTACCCAGTTGGCAGTTGTGAACAATAGAGGTATTGAGTGCACCTCGAGTATTAGAGACCGTGAGCACTTATATGTATATTGTGGATTTATAAATTAAAGAGTGAAAATGAATTTTAAATTTTTTTGAATTATTAAGGAGTTGAGATTTATGTCATTAAATTTTTGAGGGTTCAAATTTGATTCAATAAACATGGTCAAGGCTATAAAGATTTTTGGGACGATTAAAATTTGATTTCGATATTGAGTATTCAACTATTGAGGAAATATATGCATTTTATTTTAAATTTGTTCGAGAAGTTAAACCTTGACGATTATTTTGAGGATTAATTTTATGGTGGATGAGAAATATATATATTAATATATGAGTAAATGATATACATGTGTAAGGATCTGTTGACTTGGGCATGATTGAGGTGGCACCGCAGACAGACTTGGGTGTCCATCTAGAGTTGTATTAGAAAGGGCTTAGCACTTAGTATAGTGTTGCACTTGACATGTATTTGAGTGATAAGAACAAATAGTATGAACAATTGTAGTAGGAACGGGAACTGGCAGAGAGTATGGTACTAAAGAGATAGAGGTATCAAACTTGGGTGCATTATTGAATCGCGGTTATATTAGAGATTCTTGGTATCAGATTTAGGTGTTAATGGACATATGTGTGCAATATGGATGTTGTGGTTTAAAAATTAATTGATATGGGTACCAGTGTACAAGGATAGGAATTAGTTAGTAAATGTGTCAAAGTTAAGTGTATGTTAAAGATAGTGGATGCCGCAAGAAACATGTTAGCAGGTTCCTTCTTTTTCTCATGTTGTTTTCGTCTTCTGATTGATTGATTCCCTATTACCGTGGTTTGTATTCGTGATTTTTTTGTTAGAATGTAGCTAGTAGTACACCCTGACAGAGACTGCAATACCATGACAAGACACATGACCTATATATTTTCTTAGATTGCATGGCAGTAGGTAGAATTTTCTTAAACCATGATCATTAGGGTTTTGACCATAGCAAGGATCTATAACAAGGTTATGACTTGACAAAAAGGGGCAAGATAATTAAATTTGTGGATAAGCATTAATTTGAATAAAGAATTAAGGGGTTAATATAACAAAATTGATGGATCATTGATTTTACGAAGATCGAGGTATGATTGAAACTCGAGGATAAAACATTAACTTAAATGGAGAGTTAAGAAATTAACATGGCAAAATTGAGGATTTATTAATTTTAGGAAGGTTATGATATGATAGAATTGGTGATAAAAAATTGAGAAAATTTAGGAGATTGTCATTATATTTATTTGACCGCAAGTTATGGAAATTTTTTTGGACGTTGCATTGGAAGGATCTCTAAGTGTCGCACTGGTGAGTATTTGGAGGAAAAAGGAAACTGAAGAATCGGATCATTGATGGATTATTGTTTGAATTCAGACTTTTTGGGACGAGATTCAATACATTGATTGAAATTAAATTTGAGAAACAGATATCAAATTTCGAGTATTTAATTAACTTAAAAATTTGGAGGAAATTGTGAGGAAAATGGAGACTGATTTTATTTTTCGAGGATTTTTCAGGAATACAATAAATTCAAAAAAATTTTAAAATTTGTGAAATGACAAGGTGGATTGTTTCCGGATTTTGTGGGTCGGATGATTAACTATTGATGGAAAATAAAATAATATATAAACACTACTATGAGGACTTTAAATTTCGAGGACGAAATTCTTTTAAGGAGGGTAGACTTGTCACTACCACATTCTGAAAACAGGGGTAATTTCGACTTTTTCTGTATTTAATATTTCGTGTATTTAAATTAAGTAATTTCGTGAGATGTACAATTAAATATATTATTATATACAGTGTTCATTATGTTTGAGCTGGTAGACTTGACCTAGAAGCCAGTAGATAAACACCTGTCCGAATTATGGGATTATGTGGTTAATTGTTTTTTTTGAATTAATTTATTGGAGATTGTAATTAACTACCGTAATTTATTTAATTATTGCGCATTTCCTTTGCTTCGATATTTGGAGCACTACCCTAGCTTTTGTCTTCCAACAAATTTCACAACATTGCCCTAGACGTGCCCGCCTTCTATTCTGCCATTTTTGTAACTCATAATTATGATCTCTTGAGCTTCATTTTAGCCGCACAAAAATCGTCGCGGACGTTTATTTAATTTCTGAATAAATTCTAACTTTGTATCGTTGTGCGTTCCAATCGAAATTGGAGGCAATCTTGACCTATTTTTCGTGCGGCCCAAATTAGGGTAATATTTTGTTCTGAGTTTTCTTCATTAATAATATTGATGACTCGACCTAATTTTGGCCCCATGTACTCCTAATTAATTTTTGAACACAGCTTATATTTATTCCTAATTAAATTGAGGATACCATTTTATCTGATTCCGTAAATTCCGGTTTAATTCCAGTATCCTGCTAATTGAGCCCGTACCAAACACATGGCGCCCCCTCACACTAGCAAACGTCGAACACCGAATCGTCCGCCAAATTTTCATCATTTTATGCATCTCTGTGCAAATACCCAAATTTAAGAGGGGCTAATTTTCAATTTTGCATTTGGTGTCAACACCCCATTGGTTTAACCCAAATGAAGAAAACCAACCCCCTAGCTTTGACTAGTCAACACCCACATCTCACATGTATGAATTTTCTCCATATCAAATCCTGGCCACTCATTTTAAGTGGGTGCATCACCACCCTTCATTCTCATCTCACCCCTCCCTATTTAATGATTCCATCATCCACTCTTCCCTAGGAAAAAAAAACCGAGATCCCCAAAAACCTAAGCAAAGCCCCCACACCCAACCGTAACAACCCCCTCCATTTTTATTTTTTATTTTCTTCTTCTCTTCTTCTTCTTCTTCTTCCCTTCTTCTTCTTTAGATTTTTTTGAAATCTAAAAAGCGAGGGGGGGGGGGAATCCTCACCCACACCACTGTTCACCCCTACCCTATTGTACACCCCCGGACGACCATCTTCTCTGGTCCATCCGAACTCCTCCCTCCGTCGAGCCGCTCCGACACTATTCTCCGGCCCATCCGAACTCCTCCCTCCGTCGAGCCGCTCCGCCACTGAATCTCCGGCCTGCATCCCCGATCAGGCGAGCACCCTCGCTGCAACCCCACCCGCACAGCCGAGCCGACCCCCGACCCTCAGTCCGGCCAGCCCCGACCGAGCGTCTGAGCTTCTCCACTCTCTTCCCCCACGGCGGCTGTGCAGCGACCCCTCCCGCTGCTCATCCCCGAGCAACCCCTACCTCGGCCAGACTCCGGCACGGCTCGACTTCTCCATCGAGCTTCCCCCCAAGCTCCCTCTTCCCCTTGCTCGCAACTCCGGTCAGCCGAACTCCGTCCCCTCCTCCTCCTTCACGTCACCGACTCTCTCCCTGCCTACTCCTCACACCACCACTCTCCACTGCGACAACCACCACCCTCGATCTCGTCTTCCCGACAAGATTCCCCGACATTCGACGGAGTTTTGTTTGGGTATATGAAGCAGACAGTCAACAACAACCTGTGTTCCTCAGAAGTCTAAAGTAGGATTGAAAGCTATCAATGGTGCATACTTTTTGAAGATTCAGAATTTTGTTTTGAAACATCAGAGGTGGTTCAAAGCTTGGAGTCCACAAGAATTTTCTAGTATTAATGGGTGACAAAGAAGAACAGAAGCTGTCTGATGGTGCTCTAACAAATGGGGAGGAGTACAACAGTGGCCAGAAGCTGCATATATTACATTCATTAAGAGGTATTCTTTCTTCCAAGTCCCTTAAAGGTTAAATAATTTCAATGTATAGCTAGCCTTAATTCAATTAATTATAAATCAACTTACTAGTATATATTATATGTAATTAATTGGAATACATATAGTGTATATGTATTTAATTTAGTATATTCTTAATTTATATTTTGTATAAGTATTTAGTATATTCTTAATTTATATTTTGTATAAGTATTTAGTATATTCTTAATTTATATTTTGTATAAGTATTTAGTATATTCTTAACTTATATTTTGTATAAGTATCTAGTATATTCTTAATATATATTTTGTATAAGCATTTAGTATATTCTTAGTATATATCATTGGTATGTATATTTATACATATATATATATATATATATATTATAAACTCAATTGGTGTATTAGTATTAATATATTTTAATATTAATGTTGATATATATATATATATATATATATATATATATATATATATATATATATATATATATATATATATATATATATATATATATATATTGTATGCAATTAATTGGTTATATATTATGAGTATAATGTGTATATTTATATAAATATCTCTACTAGATGACCTGGGTATAAATATGGACACCCCGTATTTACATGGACTTGACCCTGTGAACGGTCAGTTGATTGCCACGCGTACGCTGACGTACTGGCAAGCCCCGTACCATTATGATCGTCTGTCTTGCCCAGCAATCGCAGACGCGACGCCCATGCAATTTGACGCACACTGACCCTAGATTTACCAGTGCCATATCTGGCAGAGCCCCTGACTTCATATATTTGTGTTGTGATTAGTGTAGCATCTGATGCAAAATGTTGTATTATTTTATTATATGTCTATAAGACTGTTGGATCCTCCAGGCGATACTCTGGAACAGGACATTGACATTACCAGCTAAGGACCCAAGGCGAGTACATTCTTTGATTAGTTTCTAATTTATGATATCTCCTATGTTCATTGTATCTAATGTAAATAACCATATTTTGACACGCTGGTTACACGGATTGGTGTATACGAATCTCGTCATGAGATGTTATTTCTTATTCATGGTGTAGCTTGTACAAGACTTGTTTCCTTGTTATCTTGTGCATGTACAGACACTGATTCCCGGGGAGATTTGCTACCTTCCTAGGGATTCCCATGCCATAGCGTACCATGATTGGATCTACTATACCAGTCGGGGGTGGGGAGTATTTTAGTATAGATATGTGATCATACCCAACTCTACATGCATCATATCTCACCCCATATCTTACGTCGGGTGCGGCCTGACCATTTACATGCTTCATAGCTGTTACGTGTGATTAGCCTGACCTCTACATGCATCATAGCTAACCAACGGTTAGCCTGACCTTACATGAATCATAGCTAATCACATGTAACCAGCCTGATCAAGTTCCCAAGCCGATCATATGTTAAAGCTAGTACTCACACACTTAGTCATAGTATTCTTGCTCATTGACATATTGTTTCCTTTCCTGCATTTACTTACAGTATTTCTAGTATTTCCTTATTGTATGTTTCTCATACACATACATGCATCTTATATATTTTCATCTATATACTGCTACATAGTTTATATCATTGATATAGAACTGCTATTTAGAAATGTACTTTGCTCCTTCCTGACTGGAAAACATTTTCCAGACTATGCCTAGAGGACTGGTATCCACACTTGTGGACCACAGGGTGAGTAGCTGCAGTCTTGGATTTACTAGTTCAGTCATGATTCCGGGAGGTCTAGCCGGAATCACTAGATATCTAGTTAGTTTCTTTCAGTAGTTTACTTGGTACCGGATTTGTCTCCGGCATTTTGTTGAGACTTGGATTATGTTGAGTTAGATTATTTACAGTTTAGACTTGTGTTGTATTCTTATTTCTTTTCTTCGATTTCTTATCGTGCTGTAGTGATGTGATTGAGTATGTTATTCTTTTATATTGTTATCCGTGTCTCCTTATGGAGTTGGATACTAGTGCGAGATCGTTTAGATAGTGCTTGACCTAGACAGCGTTCTACCGCCGATGCTGTGGCGTAGGCTGGACGTACCCGCGCACTCGTGCCCCTAAACCGGGTGCGGGTCGTGACAAGCAGCAATGACAATTAGCGACGGCAGGAACTGTTTATAATGACAGTTTTGTGGTATAGAATTATTATGTTTATATTATAAATAATAGATACTATATATATAGTATTAGCATATATGTATATATATTTGTCATGACCCGCACCCAAAATTTGGGCACAAGAGCGTGGGTACGTCCAGCCTACGCCGCAGCATCGACGGTAGAACGATGTCTAGGTCACAATAAATACTAATATAACTCACAACCTGTCAATGATATCAGTCCCCATAAGGAGGATAATATACATCTCACAATATCTCATAATTTAAACTCAATCACAATAACTATAAGAGTATAAAAGCACGATAAAAGATAAGAAGAATGACATAGTCAAACATCATGTCTCAAAATATAGATAAACCACAGTCTAGCTATCCAACATAAAGTCTCCACAAGTCCCAACATAAACTCAGAATAAGTCTCAACATAAACTCAATAACCCCAAATAAGTCTCAGTGCATAAGATAAATACTATCTAGATAACTGCAGGTAATGTCTCCTCTAAAGGAATAGTCTCCTCTAAAATCTCTGGTGTGTAGTCTGCATCTATACCCGGTCCATAGTGTGTGGTACAAAAATCCTCAAGATCCTCTGGAAAAAATATTCAGTCAGGATTGGAACAAAGTACAAGCACCAACAACAGTTCCACATATATTGACAAAATCTATAGCACAGTGTAAAGAAATATAAGACAGATATGAATACTCGCAATAAGAAATACTGGAATAAAGAAATACTGGAATAATAAAGTACTTGAGCATATGTCATCATCAATGTACATCTAGCAATGAATAGAAATACAAGTGTATACTAGAACCATGAACTGGAATATCAGTGGATGCAAGAACAATAACTAGAACATGTAGAGATGCTAGATCAATATACTAGAGATACATGTCAAGAACATCTAACTAAGTGTGTGAAACATTAGCATATCATGTGATCGGCTTGGGACTGATCAGGCTTGCTATGTATAACTAGCTATGATTCATGTAAGGTCAGGCTAACCATCCGGATAGCTATGATGCAAGCAATAGTCAGGCTAATCATACATAACAGGCTATGAGGCATGTAATGGTCAGGCTGCACCGACGTGAGGTGTGGGTGAGCTATGATGCAAGTAGAGTTGGGTATGATCACATAAGCTACTAATATTTTCCTGTTTTCCCAGCTAGCACGATGGATTCCAAATCGTGACTCCTCGTGACAGGTCTCGATAATGCCAACTCATGTAAACAACAGTGTCATAGTCATGTACGCTATACAACTATAATTATAGAGATAATCAACATAATAGAAACTGTCAGAGAATGTACTCGCCTGTGGTCCTTAGCTGGCAGTACCAATATCCTGGTTCCAAGGTATCGTCTGAATGATCCAATAGTCCTATAGACATATCATATAATACAATATTGCATCAGATATTACACTAACACATAATGAAAATACATTGAACTCAGGGCTACGCTGGGGTGTCATGTATGTAGTTGCTGTGCATAGCAGACAGTCAATGATACTGGTCTTGCCAGTACGTTAGTGTACATATGGCAGTCTGCTATCATGCTACGTGGTCACAGGTCAATGTAACTAAGGGTATCCGTGGTTATATTCAAGTCATCTAGTACATATATGATTTATACCTATTATTACCTTGCATTAATACTTATAATATACACCAAATTAAATACATATACAATACATATGCATACGTATATATATACTAATTGAGTTCATACTATATATATATATATATATATATATATATATATATATATATATATACTTACATACATATACCAATTATATACCAAATATACGATATACATATACTAACCCATACTGAAAACAATACATACACTAAGTGCCTACACCCATGTACCAACATACCATACGTGTAGACTACCATAGCTAAATATTCGCATGCATACAATGAAGAATATGCGTATGCACGTACGTGTATGCGAACAACTATGCACAAGAGGAAATACTCCTCACCTCGGCTTCGACGTGCACGTGCACGAGAGCGGCGAAGACGACGACAACGATGGTGATGATGACGAAGGTGCTGGTGGTGCATGGTGGATGTCGAGATAAAGTCGACGTGGGTGTTCAGGCGAGGTCGGGACTGTGATGAGGAGGGCTGGGCGGTCGGGTTCTGACCGGAACGGGGACTGAGGTGCAGTCATTCCGCGGGGAGATGTCGTGTGGAGGCGGGGAATGCGCAGCGGGATTCCGGTCGGGTCGAGGGTCGAAGTGATCGACAGGTGGTCGGGGAAAAGAGTCGGTCGGTTAGGCGAGTTGAACGAGAGGGGGAAGGCGAGGCGGTCGGGTGCTGGCGTTGATGGGCTGCTCCGGCATTCAGTCGCGGGAAGTCGATAATTGGCAGCTGCTCTAGGTGAGCGCGGATTGGTTCGGTTCAGGCGGCCGCGGGCTGGGTGCAGCGGTTGACGAGGCTACTCCGGCGAAGGGGGTGTTGGCCTCGGGTCGGCGGGGTGAGGGAAAGAGATGCACAGGAGATGGGTGAAGGAGTCGGCTGGAGACTTAGATTTAGGTTGAAAGGGATGAAAAAGGAAAAGTAAAGAAATAAGAATATTTATATATGTGGTGTTGGGTTGACCTAGAACTATTTGACTTTGGTCAACACTAAGAAAAAGGCCTTGGCTTGTTATGGAGATATTCTAATTGGCTAGGATTTAAATGGGTTCAAAAAGAATGGCTAGGATTACATCGGTTCAAATTTTGAGGGCTATGGGTTGAGGAGGTTGATGTTGAATTACACACTCCTGAAAATTTATGAAAAAATATACATGAAGAAAAAATGGGTTATTTACGTGTCGTGTCCAACAGGGTGGACACCTTAATGCACTTTTGCATAAAAAGTGTCCAACAATTGGAAAATTGCACAAGTTAGGTTTATGGTTTTAATTAATTAAAAATAAATGCAAGTGGTGTTCTAAAATTAATTAGAAGTACAAGGGGCTGAAATTAAGTGGGACACAAGTGTCATGAAGTAGACTCAGAATAGAATATTATCCTAATTTGGATAGCTCAAAATGGGTCAAGATTGTGTCTCCAATTTCGATTGGAACACACAAGGATACAAGGTTTGATTTATATAGAATTAAATATAGTCGTTTGCTACGATTGTTGTGCGACTAAAATAAAGCACAACAAGACATAGTTATAAGTCACACAAAGATCAAAATAATAGTTTGGCACGTCTAGGACAAGGGTGTGAAATCTATTGGAAGATAATAGCTAGTATAGTGCTCTAATTATCGAAGCAACGGTAAAGCGCAACAATCAAATAAAATTACAGCAATTTAAATATAATTAATTATCATACAATTATTTACACATTAATTATGGAAAGACGAAAATACCCCTAATCTGAAAATACCCCCAATCATTCATCAACTCTAACCACCTTCTCTGCCTCATATTCATCTCCTTCTGTGTAAATACGTACTTCAAGCTCTTGTGGTCTGTGAAGATCTCCACACACTCTCCATACAGATAGTATTTCCACAGCTTTAGAGCGAAGATAACTGCTGCTAACTCCAAATCGTGAGTGGGGTAGTTCTTTTCATAAGGGCATAATTATCTTGAAGCATAGGCAATTACTTTCCCATGTTGATGAAGAACGTATCCTAAACCTTTTTCTGAAGTATCACTATAGATAGTGAATCCACCTGTCCCTGATGGCAGCGTCAAAACTAACGTTGTCGTCAATCTCTTCTTTAGCTCGTCAAATGCGGCTTGATATTATTCTGTCCAGACAAAATCCATATCTTTCTTGGTCAGTCTAGTCATCGACTCTGCAATCTTGGAGAAGTCTTGTACAAATCTTCTGTAGTATCCTGCTAGTCCGAGAAAGCTCCTGATTTCAGCTACCGAACTGGGGGTAGCCCATGATTCCACTGCTTCGATCTTCTTTGGTTTAATTGAAATTTCGTCACCCGTCACCATATGTCCAAGAAATTCAACATTGTCAAGGAAGAACTCACACTTTGAAAGCTTTCCGTACAACTCTTCTCTCCTAAGAGTCTCTAAGACCATTCTCAAGTGCCCTTCGTGCTCTTCTGGGGTCTTCGAATATAGTAGAATATCGTCAATGAACACCACTACGAACTTGTCAAGGTATTAATGGAATACCTTGTTCATCAAGTTCATGAATACTGCTGGTACATTGGTTAAACCAAACGGCATTACCGTGAATTCGAACTGGTCATATCTGGTCCGAAAGGCTGTCTTCGGTATGTCTTCACTCTTCACCTTCACCTGGTGTGTCACGACCCACATCCGGTATAGGGACACGAGAGGGTGGGTACGTCCAGCCTACGCCCCAGTATCGGCGGTAGAACTCTGTCTAGGTCACAATAATACCATATAACTAAATACATGTCAATGACATCAATCTCCATAAGGAGGACAATATACTTCTCACAATATCTCATAATGTAAACTCAATCACAACGACTATAAAAAGTATAAGGCACGATAAGAGATAAGAAGAATGACATAGTTAAACACCATGTCTCAAAATATAGATAATCTATAGTCTAGCTGTCCAACAAAAAGTCTCCACAAGTCTCAAATTAACCTTAACATAAGTCTAAATAGAAACTGAAATAAAAATACAAGTACATGCTGGAAACAATGAACTGGTATATATGTGAATGCTAGAATCATGACTAGAACATAAGGAATACTATGTCAATATACTAGAGATACATGTCAAGAACATCTAACTAAGTGTGTGAAACATCAGCATATCATGTGATCGGCTTGGGACTGATCAGGCTTGCTATGTATGACTAGCTATGATTCATGTAAGGTCAGGCTAACCATCCGGATAGCTATGATGCGAGCAATAGTCAGGCTAGTCACACATAACAGGCAATGAGGCATGTAATGGTTAGGCTACACTGACGTGAGGTGTGGGTGAGCTATGATGCATGTAAAGTTGGGTATGATCACATAAGCTACTAATATTTCTCCGTTTTCCCCAGCTAGCACGATGGATTCCAAATCATGACTCCTCGTGACAGGTCTCAATAATGCCAACTCGTGTAAATAACAGTGTCAGAGTCATGTACACTATACAACAAGAATTATAGAGATAATCAACATAATAGAAACTATCAGAGAATGTACTCGTCTGTGGTCCTTAGCTGGCAATACCAATGTCCGGGTTCCAAAGTATCGTCTGAATGATCCAACAGTCCTATAGACATATCATATAACACAATACTGCATCAGACATTACTCTAACACAATCAACACAATAATCTCAGAGACTATGCTAGGGGGTCACGTCTGTAGTTGCTGTGCATAATAGCCAGTCAATGATACGGGTCTTGCCAGTACGTCGGTGTACATATGGCAGTCTGCTATCATGCCACGTGGTCACAGGCCAATGTAACTATGGGGTATCCGTGGTTACGCTCGGTCATCAAGTACATAGTCATATACTTACACATTATTAACTAACATATACAGTACTACTCATTAGTTATAATTATAATAGATATATGTATATATATATATATATATATATATATATATATATATATATATATATATATATACTTTAAATAGAATTAATACTACGTACATAGATATATAAGCCATGCATTAGGGATACATGTTCAATACATACACGTAGGTATATATATATATATACTAAATTTGAGAATTATACTATATATATACTAATCGGGTTCATATACATATAGATATATATATACTATGTACATACAATCATACCAATATACCATCATATACTAAATACCATGTCTAATACGTATACAATACGAAGAATATGCGTAGGCACGTACATATACGTGTATGCAAGGGGAAGAAAACCCGAACCTGTGTACATGCACGACGACGACAGGGATGATGAACACACTACTACATTTAAAAGCTAATACATATGTAGAGAATAGCTACATAAATATATAACACCTAGATATATAGATCTATGACACACTAATACATAAATATATATATATATAACAATAATATATATATATATATATATATATATATATATATATATATATATATATATATATATATATATATATATATATATATAATTACACATCACCAAGACTAAGAACAATTTAGAAATAGATCTATAATTAAATTGCACAAACACATGGAGTGCATCGCTCTCGTATCCCACTAGATATAGGATACGCTTGCGACACGAGTCCACCACATATCCAAATGTACCCGAAGGACACGAACAAGTCTAATATATTATATATGAATAATACAAAGAGTCAAACATAAATCTACGTGTCCGTGTCAAAATATATCGGAGGAAAAACCCCCAAATCAACACGTATCACCAAATTGTTGGGATACGACCTACACGTACCCAATTATGGACACGTCACTAGTCCCAAACACATAAGCACATTCCAAATTGATCTATAGGACCAATTGATACACACAACAAATATCAATCTCGAAATTACCCCAAAATTTATACAAAAAGCACCATAAGTTTCTCAATAGGCCTCCTATGAACACGAAACCAAATCCTATAGGTAGCCTATGCATATGGGTTAATTTCTTATGGTTAAATCTCATATTTAGAACCTAAATTAAGAGAAAAAATTAAATTGTAACTATTGGGAGATGGATTCCCAATGAAACCTCCAAAATTGATAAAATGAGCCTTCAACTTGTAGATCCTTGCTCCTCTTTGTAGATCCATGCTTCCTCCTTGTAGATCCTCGCTCTACTAGTCTCCAATGGTGATTTGGGAAGCAATTGGATAAAAATTTGGTAGAGATTTGATGGAATTTGGTTGAGGAAAATTCTAGATCTAGATTTGGAATAAAAAAATGAAGAGAGAGAAAGTTTTTATCCCCTTTATATAGGCCTCACTTGTCCCCTCCCTCAAGCTATTATATAAAGTCTAAAATATCCCTTCGGGCCTCTCATAAAAAAATTAATTAAGGAGGAAATGTTCTAGTCTATTGGATTTAACTTAATTAATCATCCTCCTAATGATTGGGCTTCTAATTATTGGGCTCAATTCTAACTAGAATTAAATGTTGGTCCATGAGTCTAAACTAAACTAGTTAGGTCCACTAATACAAGTCCAAAAATAAATCTAACATGCTAACAATAAATAAATAATACAATAAATAAATATTTAATATGTATAATATTTAATTAATTACTAAAAGACTAAAATACCCTTTTCTAGAAAATATGGTAGTGACAAGTCTACCCCCCTTAGAAGAATTTTATCCTCGAAATTAAAACCCTCACCCCTCTCTCTTAGGCCAGTCATATCATATTCATACAAATCTTACTATGGTCAAACCCCATTAATCATAATCTAACATAGTATATATATCTTATAACATACAATCCTACCATTCTACTGAAAGAGAAATTATACTTGGATATAGTCTCTTAACTATTATAAAATCAGTCTATGTCCTGCTGGGGTGTCTCCCTCTACTGGTGCGGGATAACCTGCTATGTCACATGTGGCCTATTCCATAACACACTAAGCATTCACTAATCATCAACCTAGTCAAGATATTCTTAATACTGAGGGTTACCAAATACTAGTAATATACTATAGTTCTAGGTCATGGACATGCTTCACTCCCTGGCACTTGCTACCTAGGATACTATACAAAATACCTCTAAGATACTGCTTTCTTTTTATGTTTCAGTTCTTGTAATCACCAAATTTTTTTAACCATTCTCTTGCAAGAAACACTTGTATACTTTTTCATTCATGTATTTTATTAGCACACCCTTGTCCAACTTGAATACCCCCAATAGAATGCCTACACAAATCTTGTTACTGTCTACACAAGGCACTAGCTCTCATATACATTTTAGATGACATCCTCATACCAAGTTACTCATGTCTCTTCTCTACTGCTTGGATTACTTGCACTATTACTTCCAAATAATTTTCTACCCATATTAACTGATACACCAATCCAATATTATCACACAAGGTACTTACTGTTACTAGCATATTACTCAACTAATCCTTGATATAAAAATATTAGCACTCTTGATATAGTAATACTAGCTTCCTAACTACACAACATATACTCTTAATATTCTAAGACACTAGCTTCATCATTAGATCACCTCATCATATTCACTAGAACTCATGATCACTTGCATCCAATACACTAGTTATTAACTTCTATAATACACATGTTTCACTTCACTCTCAAAGGTCGGCACATGGTTCCATGTCTCTATTGATGTATATGTGTCTTCCCTTAAACCTTTTACAGACTGATACACTAATCAGTGATACACTATATATCTTCCATGACCAATCTTGATATTTTTTAACCCTTGACACACAATTAAAATTTCTAATTCTTGGGCTTCCACTTTCTGATACTCATGAACTTACACACTGACACTCATCACCCATTGTGCATTCTACACACAATTCCTATACACTCTTCCACATATTGCTTCCAACACATCACTAACCTCAATATCAGGTGATATACCCATCACTAGTCATATACTGGTATCCTCCTATCTACTCACATCAATGCTCTACTTCTAAGCTAAAGAATGATAGGACAAAAATCTTACAATAACATGAGTGGATAAGTATTGAGATGATACTTTAAGAACCAATTTAAGATACAATCTGATAATCGTACACGTTTCTTCAAAATTATGACACTCAGAATCCTTGCTACGCCAGTGAGCATAGCTGCGATAAACGATAGATTTCACAACTAGGGTATGCAACTCTATAATCATGTCATCTATAATCCTCACCACGCCAACCGGTATGGCTGTCAGAAACTCTAAATTTCATAACTAAGATATGTACATCCGAAGTCAGGTCCCTACATTTTTGCTACGCCAGCTAATATGGCTATGATACTCTATACTCCATAACCAAAGCAGATGTTTCACCTTTTCCACTGTCCTCATCAACATATGTCATCAGATGATACCGTAACTTAGTCCGTAAAATTTCTCTCGATATGCAATCAAACTCAATAACGAACACCAAGAATTAAAATCAATAGGTCACCAAGAATCAAATTCAACAATCGATCACCAAGAATCAAAATCAACAACAACAAGTGAGAGCGGACGAAAACAAGGGAAAAGATTTGAAATAAAAATTGTAATAAGATTCTCAAGGTTCATCCCAGGAATCTCTCAAAAAATTTGTGATTGAGTATCCTCTTATCCTAATATCTTATATCATATAGCCTATATCTCATATCCTATCGCAGGCTCGCAGTAGTACAACTAAGTCATCGCACTACCACGACATCGCACAACTTGCAAAGCCTGACCTGCATGGGCCACCACTAAAAATATGTCACGACCCGCACTCGGTGTAGAGATGCAAGTCGGGAACAACGCCCAGCCTACGCCATAGCATCGGTGGTAGAATGTTGTCTTGGTCAACTATACTATCTAAATATCTCACAATAATATAAATTCTGCCAACAATATCTCACACAAAATTCAATCACAATTCTAAAGCACGAGAAGATATAAAGGAAGTCTAACTATACATTCAAAATATATATATCAACAATAGAAACAATAATCAAAAACTCAAATATAAGCCGAAAATAAATCCGGTACCAAAATGCTAAAGAAACTAACTTTAAAAAACTAGTGATCCAGATAAACCTCCCGAAAATCACTCCAGAACTAGTGGGTCCAAGTCTGCACCATCTATAAGTCGAAGTCCATAGTATGTCGGACACCACTCTCTCGGATCCTCTGAAAAATATTTTCCAGTCAGGAATGGAGCGAAGTACAACCCAATAGCTGTTCCAATTAATTGACAAAAACTATAAAACAGTAAAATTGAGGATGCACTCTACGATGAGAAATATAACTGATAATCAAGAACAGTGAAAGAATAGGCAATACTAGCAATAGAAATATGAATCAATGTGTACAAGAATGAAGGAATGAACTATAATGTCAGAAATAGAACAGTGTAATCAATGAACTATATATGGAAACTATAATATACTATGTGATTTGAGACACTAACTAAATATGTGATCGGACTGGAAGATTCAATGATTACACTAAGGAGCTAACTCAACCATACGTGAATTGCATGGTTAGTTAGTAGCCAATGATTACACTACTAGCCAATAGTTCTTGATCACATATTTAATTGATATTTCTCCCGTCCCGACTGATATGATGGATCGAATCATGACACGTTACTAGCCAATTTATCCAATATTTAATCTATAATATTCAATGTTATCCAATACCAATAAGGACAATATCCGATACCATCTCAATAATCAAGGTAACATCCCATGACTAACGATCCAATAACAATACCAATCCGTGTACCATCGTGTCAAGAATCATAAGTAATATTTCTAAATACTTGAATTATAGTGGTAATCAAATAATGGAAACTATCAGAGAATGTACTCGCATGTGGCCCAGGACAAATAATGAGAAATGATGTCTGAACTGGTATCACAGACCTATATATAGAATATTGCATTAATAAAAGTTTTTGGGAATGAGAATAAATAAACTAGTCAACTTATAGGTCATAAAGCCATTTCTAAGTCAAAATAGTCAAACTAGGTCAACAATATGCCAAACTAGTCAAACTTGGTCAAACTAGCTATTTCTAGGTTGCATGAGTCTATCTCAATGATGTTGGGTTCATACCCTATGAATCTAGGTCATAAAAGCTATATCATAGGATACCAGGATACCGTATCTCAGGATACGTAAAACAATAGGTAAAGCATCACATATACATAATAAAGCAATATTAAATATATAAATCCTAATTACAAATGCTAAATGGATACCTTGGTTTTGAACCAACTTGGTGTCGCAACACTAAACCTCTATCTTAATACCCAAATCTAATACCTTGGGTATCCTCAATACCTTGGCATTTACCTTGGTATCTCAAGGTAATGTCACTCTAGTATATATATATTAACTACCCATCTATAACTATAAACTACCATGCATTTAATACTTATACAATACTATATACCTTATTTTAGTCACCTTAGTATCAATCCATAATTAGTTTACATCTATCATATTACTATGCCAATACCTACTACTAATACCTTGGTACATCTCAAGGTAATCCAAAATGCTAACATATTACTAATACATATATATAAACCCAACTAATACTAAATATAACTAATACTATACTGTATGTATATCCATTCATAGGGATAAACTATAATATAATATTTCTAACTAATATATATATATATATTACTACATATATCTAACTAACTACTAACTATAACATATCAAATACCTTAACTACTAATGACTTATATATATATATATATATAATACAACTCTAACTAATTACTAACTACTAATACCTATATACATATACACATATCTATATATATAATACTTAACTAGAGATACTAGTACATATATATATATATATATATATATATATATATATATATATATATATATATATATATATATATATATATATATATATATAGAGAGAGAGAGAGAGAGAGAGAGAGAGAGAGAGAGAGAAAGATCTAAACAATTAACTATATAAATATCAAGCTACTAATAAATATTAGCTATCTACTACTAACCAACTAACTTACTTACAACTACTAAAATATAGTTTACTAATACATAAATATCAATTAGAAATATATATACATATATGCTAATACTTTATATATAGTATCTATTATTAATAATATAAACATAATTATTCTATACCGTAAAACTGTCACTGTAAATTGTTCCTGCCGTCGCTAATTGCCATTGTTGTTGCTATTATTGCTGCTGCTGTTGTGACACTGTTGCAGTTGCTAATGCTGCCGTTGCTGCTGTTGCGACTACTGCTGTTGTTGCTAATGCGTTGTTCCTGTTGTCGCTGAAGCCACTGCAACTGTTGCCACTACTGCTGCTGTTGTTGCTACATATTGCTGCTGCTATCGATATATGTTGTTGTTTGTTGCTGTTGTTGTTACATATTGCTGCTGCTGTCAAAGCATATGTTGTTGTTCCCTCTCTCTCTAAATATATTAATATTGTACACAATAGTATATACTAAAATATATACTAGCTACATATATTTATTTATATACACATGCTCCTCTCTATATATATATATACATCTCCACAATAATACCTATAGTAGAACAACACATAATATAGTAACATATATATATATATATATATATATATATATATATATATATATATATATATATATATATATATATATATATATATATATATATATATATAAAACAACATATATATACACAATACATATATAAATACACTACTACATTAAAAAGATAATACATATGTAGAGAATAGCTATATAAATATATAACACCTAGATATATAGATCTATGACATACTACTAATATATATATATATATATATATATATATATATATATCTATTATATATACACATACATACATACATACATACATACATATAATTACACATCACCAAGACTAAGAACAATTTAGAAATAGATCTAGAATTAAATTGTACAAACATATGGAGTGCATCGCTCATGTATCCCACTAGATCTAGGATACGCTTGCGACACGAGTCCACCATACATCCAAACGTATCTCGAAGGACACGAACAAGTCTAATATATTATTTATGAATAATACAAAGAGTCAAACACAAATCTACGTGTCTGTGTCAAAATATGATTTGTACAAAGTCTCGTGTCGGAGAAAAACCCCCCAAATCAACATGTATCACCAAGTTATTGGGATACGACCTACACGTACCCAATTGTGGACACGACACTAGCTCCAAAAATACAAGCACATGCCAAATTGATCTATAGGACCAATTGACATACACAACAAATGTCAATCTCGGAATTCCCCTAAAATTTACATAAAAAGTACCATAACTTTCTCAACATGCCTCCTATGAACACAAAACCAAATCCTATGGGTAGCCTATGCATATGGGTTGATTTCTCATGGTTAAATCTCATATTTAAAACTTAAATTAAGGGAAAAAAAACTGAATTGAACCTATTAGGAGATGGATTCCCAATGAAACCTCTAAAATTGATAAAATGAGCCTTCAACTTGTAGATCATTGCTCTTCTTTGTAGATCCATACTTCCTTCTTGTAGATCCTTGCTCTACTAGTCTCCAATGGTGATTTGGAAAAGAATTTGGTAGAAATTTGGTAGGAATTTGATGGAATTTGGTTGAGGAAAATTCTAGATCTAGATTTGGAATAAAAAAATGAAGAGAGAGAAAGTTTTTATCCCCTTTATATAGGCCTCACTTGCCCCCTCCCTCAAGCTACTATGTAAAGTCTAAAATACCCCTTGGGGCCTCTCATGAAAAAATTAATTAAGGAGGGAAGGTTCTAGTCTAATAGGTTTAACTTAATTAATCATCCTCCTAATGATTGAGCTTCTAATTATTGGGCTCAATTCTAACTAGAATTAAATGTTTATCCATGAGCCTAAACTAAACTAGTTAGGTCCACTAACACAAGTCCAAAAATAAATCTAATATGCTAACAATAAATAAATAATACAATAAATAAATATTTAACATGCACAATATTTAATTAATTATTAAAAGACTAAAATACCCTTTCCTAGAAAATGTGGTAGTGACATTTAGCGACGTTTTTTGGCCATTTAGCGACGTTTCTTTACGTCGCTAATTTGACATATTCTGGTAGTGACAATAGTTGTCATGACCCCTACCCGGTGTAGGGATGCGAGTAGTGAACAACGTTCAGCCTATGCCGCAGCATCGGTGGTAGAACGATATCTGGGTAAACTATCTATCTAGCAATAATGATAATCAAGATATAATGCCACCAATAAAGTATAAATACTCAATTACAGATCTATAAGATGGAACAATCGCACGAATATGATATAAATTACTGAAGAGTCAAATACAACTCACAAGACAAAATAATATCCAATGAGTCATCAAATATAATAAAGAATATTAATATCAAATGCTGGAGACAAATCCAGTACAATAACCTATCTACTGAGCTACAGGTACTGGGTCATTCGTCTCAACCGAGATGAGACCCTCCTGAGCTAAAGTCTCTGACTCTAATCCAACTACGTCCTGAGGCCCATAGTGAGTGGGATGCCACTCCTCAATATCATCTGGAAAAAATATATCCAGTCAGAAAATGAGTAAAGTACACTTCTAACAGCAATTCCAATGAATGATATAAACTATGTAACAGTAAATAGAGTGATTATACAAAATACAACAAAAGATATACAAAATAGGAATATTGGAATTAAATATAAGAAATGAGCATCATAAAAATGAGCAAGAAATACTACTACTATGTGAGTGAGTACCAGCTTCAACATATGATCGGCTTGGGAACTTGCACAAGGATTATGGCCTAGTTAATCATACCTGCGGTGTATGATCAACACTCACAAAGACATGCACAAGAAGGGTATGATCACATATCTACACTAATACTCCCTGCTTCGACTAGAATCGATGGCTGTACATGTACAAAAAGAATGAGGAACAAGGCTTGCACAAGATACACCATAAATACCAAGGAATAACACCTCATGTCGAGTTTCGGATATACCAATCCGTGTAACCATTGTGTCATAAAATCAAGTATATCTACACTAAATACAAGAAATATAGGGAATATCATAAATGGGGAACTATCAGAGAATGTACTTGACTGAAATCCGGTGAACAGTATCAAAGATGTCCGGAATGGTACCTCAGAGACCTAAATATAGAATATTATATCAATACAAGATTTTGGAATAAATACAAGTTAAACTAGTCAAATTCTAGATCATAAAGCCATTTCTAGGTCAAAATAGTCAAACTAGGTCAAACTAGTCAAACTTGGTCAAACAAGCTATTTCTAGGTTATTTGAGTTCACCTCTAGGATATTGGGTCCATACGCTATGTATCTAGGATATACTAGCTATATTAGGATATTAGGATACCAATACTATACCGTATCGTAAGATACGTAAAATACTATATATGAAAATACTCTATAATACACAAGTATAATATATACTAGTATCCCTAGCTAAACTAATACCAAGTGGATACCTTGGCTTTGAGCCAACACGGTATCACGCTACCTACAACTCATTTTGATACACAATATCCAATACCTTGAGTTAACTCTAATACCTAGCAATTACCTTGGTAACACAAGGTAATTCTAATCTAGCTATCTTATATTCATACGCTACCTAATGTAACACTAACATGTGTATCTAATAATACCTATCCTCATTCATGCATATAGATAATATCTATAACCAAAAGTATACTAACGCACATAACATATATCAATACCCAACTCAATATACCTTAACATTATATATATATATATATATATATATATATATATATATATATATATATATATATATATATATATATATATATATATCTTAAGTAACCCATAACATATCATAACTAGCCTTCTACTTATCCTGATCATGTTGCTACTACTATACATTGTTGTTGTTGTTGCTGCTGCTATGCATTGCTGCTGCTGCTGCTGCTACGCATTGCAGTAGCCCGACACCCCCTTCTAGCACACACACACACACACACACCCACACACACACACACACACACACACACACACACACACACACACACATATATATATATATATATATATATATATATATATATATATATATATATATATATATATATGTCATACCCTCATATATAAATATACACATATATATCTATATATATATGTTACACACATCAGTCACTAATTGAACTCTGTCACAGACATCAAACCCAAGTATCTCCTCTACCGACACATACTACCCAACTCTAGGTTACATACACCTTATGATACATACATAGGTATCCAAATAATCACAATGATATATCTATATAGATATACATATATCAATATATATATCAACACATATTATATACAACTAAAGTATATATATATATATATATATATATATATATATTATATATATATATATATATATATATATATATATAACAAACACGTGGAGTGCATCGCACCCGTATCAGACTCAATCTTTGATACACTTGCCATACGGCTCCAACACAACACCAAATACATCACAAATGATATGAGCAAGATTAGAATCATAATTAGAAATAACACAAAGTGCTAGCTACTCAAATATGTGCCCGTGTCAAAATATGATGTGCTCAAACCCCCCGTGTCGGAAGAAAACTTCCAAATTAACTCGTATCGCCAAATTATCGTAATACGGCCTACACATATCCAATTATGGATACGACACTAGTCTCATACAATCAAACACATATCAATTTAGTCTAATTGACCTATTGACAAATACATGATGTGCCAATCTCAGAATTCTTCCAAATTGACACAAAATACCACATAACTTCCTCCATAACCCTCCTATGAACCTAATTCCACTTCCTATGGGTAAGCCTTAGTACAATGGGAGGGTTCCTAATAATTAAAATACAGATTTAGAGTCTAATTAGAGAGAAAAAACTGAATTATACCTATTAGGAGATGGATTCCAATGCAAGTCTTCAATTGAGTGTCAAGAGCCTTCAACTTATGCTCCCTCCTCCTCCTTGTGGATTATTACCTTATCCTTGTTCCAATAGCCTCCAATAGTGAGTAGAGAAGGAATTAGAAAGGAATTTGGGTAGGGATTGGTGTAGGGGTGAAGAAATTTGGAAGAGAAAAAATCTAGATCTAGAATTAAAATGAATGGATGAAGAGAGAGAGTCCCTCTCCTCCCCCTCCTATGGCCGACCTTGCCCCTACTCCAAGTCACTATGAAAATTCTATAATAACCCTTGGGACATGTCATGAAGGAATTAATTAAGGAAGGAATGTTCTAATCCAATTGGTCTAACTAATTAAATCATCCTCCTAATGAATGGGCTTGATTGTTGGGCTCAATCTAACTAGAATTAATGTTGGTCCATGAGTCTAGTCTGATCTAGCTAGTACACTGACACAAGTCCAAAATTAAATATAACATCTAAAATAAATAAATAATATAATAAATAAATATTCAACAATCATATTAATTAATTAATTATGAAATGACCGAAAAACCCTTTCCTAGAAAATGTGGTAGTGACAAGTCTACCCCCCTTAAAATAATTTTGTCCTAGAAATTCAAAGATGAAACTATCCCAAAAAATAAATAGAATACGGAAAGAACATACCTCAAGGTACAAACAAATATGGGCAACACTCTCGCATTTCATCATCCTCTCCTAGGTAGACTCACCCGAAGAGTGATGCCTCCATGCGACGCGTACCAAGGAAATGGTTTGGGTCCTCAGCACCTTCTCTCTCTGATCTAGAATCTCAACTGGCTGCTCTGGGTAGCTAAGAGTAGGACCCACCTCTATCTCCGAGTGATCCAACACGTGACTAGGATCCGCCACGTACCGTCTTAACTATGACACATAAAATATGTTATGCACTCCCTCCAATACAGGTGGTAAGTCTAGTCTGTAAGCAACTGCACTGACCCTCTCGAGAATACTGAATGATCCGATGAATCGCGGACTAAGCTTTTTGCCTCCACCGAATAAATCGTGCCTCGTGTAGGAGAAATCCTCAGAAACACCAGACCTCCAACCTAGAACAAAATATAATCTTAAGATCTTAATCTATAACAAACAACCAATATCAAGCACAAAACAAAAATCTAAAACTATACCTCAAACTCCAAAGGTCTCCGGTGGCTATCGGCCAATACCGCTGTCTGTCCTGTGCCACTCGAAGTCTGCCTCTGATTAACTTAACCTTCTTCGCTGTATCCACAACCATCTCTGTCCCTAGCAAAGTTCTCTCTCCAATATCATCCAATAACAAGGAGTATGACATCTTTGACCGTACAGAGCCTCAAATGGTGACATCTCTATACTAGCCTGGTAGCTGTTGTTGTAAGCAAACTCTACCAAATAGAGATGGCCCTCCTAAGATCCCCAAAATCTAGTACACAGGTAAGCAACATATCCTCGAGAGTCTGGATGGTCCTCTCTGACTGTCCATTTGTCTGGGGGTGATATGCAGTACTAAACTTGAGCTGGGTGCCCAAACTCACCGGCAAACTCCTCCAGAAATAAGAAGTAAAATGACTATCCCGATTCGAGACTATGTAACGGGAACCCCATATATCCTGACGATCTGTCTCACATACATCTCTGCCAGCTTCTCCGTAGACAAATCCATCTTGAAAGACAAAAAGTGGGCCGACTTGGTCAACATGTCAACGATGACCCAAATTGCGTCTTTTTCTCCTAGAGATCGTGGAAGTCCGGACATAAAATCTATAATAATGTGCTCCCACTTCCACTCTGGAATGGGTAATGGCTGAAGTAATTCACCTGGCCTCTGCCTCTCGGCTTTCACCTGCTGCACATTAAGCATCTGGATACAAATTGTACCACCTCCATCTTTATACCATACAACCACACACTCTTTCACATATCCCAATACATCTTATTGGCACTTGGATGCATGAAATATTGAGAGTGATGCGCTTCCTGCAATACCTTCTAACGCATCTTCCCACTAGGCACTCATAATCTAGCACCATACCGCAAAGAACCATCCTCAGCAATGGTAAAATTATCCTCCAATCCTACTCTTAGCACTTATGAACACATAGCTCGTAGTAAGTGCATAGGTACACCACAGTATAAATATGTAATATAATCATGTAGGAACACTTAGCAACTTAGGAACACATAGCTCGTAGTAAGTGTATCAGCAAGGATACAAGTAGTTGGGTCATGACGCCTGAGCTCTGATGCTCCTCAGAGATACATCCTCATACTGGACTGCCTTGATCCTGTCCATCAACTCTGAGTGTATCTGCAACCCTCACATATGTATGGCAAAACCAGGGACTATCACCTCAATGCCCAAGCTTTCTGGATCCTTCAACAAATACCGATCTTGCATCAAAAATATAGCTACCGGATACCTGCTCAAGGCATCGACAACTACATTAGATTTCCTTGGATATGTAAACACCCTCACCAAAAATAGGAATTTTGTGTATATTTTATATTAGTATATTTATTATAGATTATTTTAAATATTAAATTTCTTTAGAGTATTCTTTTAGTTAATTAGAAAATAAATTTCTAGATATATTTACTTATATAAATATTTATTTAGAATTACTTTTAGGCTATTTTAGATTTTTGAAGATTTTTCTAGAATTTTTAGGTAATTAAAACATAGGAAACATAAACTTCTAGGACTTTCATGATTTATTATGAGACCATACTTACATATTGTTCCTACCAAATATTTATTTTAGTTTAAAATATTTAATTATATTTTTCTATAATTTATTTAGAATTTTAAGAAATTTATTTAGATTTTGAAATTATTTAGGATTTATTTGGATATATATAGTCTTAATATTAGATAGATGCTAATTTAGTGTTAATAGATATTAATAAGATTATATATAAATTATTTGTATTATCTTTAATTCTATTTAATATTATAAATTATTGAGATATTAGTTAGATGCTAATTTAGTGCTAATTTAGACACATGAAATAAACTCATCTTTCATATTTTTCTTTCCAAAACTCCTCTCTTTTTCGTCCAAAAATAGTCAAAATTTGCCATAAATTCAGCCCCATTTTCTACTAGTTATGAGGACTTAAAAAGATGATATCTCCTAGCTCCGGACTCCAAACGCGCTCCAATTTTTTTTCTTAGAACCCTATCAAGGTTAGTTTTCTGAATATATAAATTATTTTTTAAATTTCAGAACCTATTTTTTTAGAATATTCTGAAAGTGCCAGCTGTCCAAAATTAAATGCGTTTTCGTATTTTTGAGATTTTGGGAGATCCCGAACTCGAAATTATGAGCCGTTTGAAGTTTCAAAAATCTGACATGATGAACTTACGTAAAATTATTTTTTACAGAATTTAATATGCAAGTTTAATCTGCTGTAAAATTTGTGCAACGTAGACGTAAATAGGAAACCACCGAAAACTGCCATCTGTGCGCCCTTGTGGCCATAACTCTTTACCGACTTGTGATTTTATGAAACTGTCAATTTCGGTGTTCATATAGCACTAAAATCTATAGAATTCTATACACAAATCAAGGATTTGAGTTGGTTGACTTTTTGGTCAACGGATTACCTTGATTTGTGTGCCACGGATCACAAATCCGTAAAGTTGACTTTCTTTGGACCAAAATTAGGATTTAACAATAAAATCAGATTATAATAAGATTAAAATACTATTTTAGGTTATTTTATTCAGAATTAAAATAGATTAAAATGGCGGAAACTATTCACCCACTTTTGTAACCTAACTTGTTTAATTTATGTGACGGGTAGATCGGACGACGCCTTGAGTTGGGACTTCATCCTTTTCAGACCAGGCAAGTATACCTTGCCAAATTGTTTATAGTACTTTGCATGCTATTTATATTTATATTTCTGTATATTCATTGCATGTGTATTTTTTTCAGTCATTAGTATATATTAGATATGTTGACACACACTTGACACCTAGTATTATGAGAGGACAATCATTAGGCGTATGGGCTTTAACCATTCTGGTAAACCGTAGTATCTAGCTCGCACTACGGTAGTGTGTCGTGCTGGTAGCTACCCTCGCGGTATGTCAATTTCTGGAGTTTCGCAGGTCGTTACCCCCGCGGTATGTCAATTTCTGATGTCCACTGATGTGTGTGTGAGTTATGAGATTTAGATCGAGTAGCCTACCCTTGCCCATATGTCAAAAAGTTGTCCTCATTTGCATTCATATAGATTGTCTTGTACAGCGTACTTATATATTTTCAAACATTATGCATGTTTACTGTATTCAATTGGCTTGCTTCTATGTATCTTGTTATGTCCCTATGAGGACCTGGTCCCTTGCCAGGTATAGACGACCAGGAGTATCCGCAGTAGTAGGACCGGGACCAGACGTATTACTTTCTGCCGAGGAGATCTTACCCACTGAGCATCATTGATTATCTCTAGCGATGAATACTTTAGCTGACACTCTTATATCATCACCTTATTTTATATTGGTGATTTTACTCTTTTCTCTTATTTTAGTTGATATAGTCATTGGTAGTGGATTTGTCTCTACCCGACTTTCATTTATGGATTATTCAGACTCTTTATTCTAGTTTAGTTATTTCCTTCCTATGACTTGTTGTGTGGATGAGATTAGTACTTCTGTGACTTGTGATAATATAAATACTACATGTGAGTTTTATTCATATTACAGCGTACGTGTATATTATGGTATCCATATATTGGAGTTGCCATATACATACGGCTGGCATGCTTACGTGTTCCTAGTCCTACGTATTTTGGGACTGGGGCGTGACATATTTTTGTGGTGGCCCACGCAGGTCGAGAGCATATTGTCTCGGTTACGTTACTGTACCGAGCAAGCCTGCAATTAGGATTAGAGTATAGGATCTCATCCACATTTGACTATGAATCATCTTCCTTCCAATCTGTTATATCTAAATAATCGCATCTTGCTTGATTCATGTGCTTCCCTAATAGTTCCTTTAGTATAGCCTCCCCCTAGAACATAGGAACCCTTGTTGTTAGAATAATAATTAGGGTAATATTCCTACCAAGAATTGACACACCACTAAGTTTAGAATATCTAGTGAACCCTAGTATTCCTTATCTATAGATTGGTTTAACATTACCCCTTGATGTATTTATGAAGACTTGAGAGTAGTATAGACACTACTAGAGTTAATTAGAAATTTAACCATATTGTTTGACCCTAGTATTGAGGGGCCACTAGAAATCCAAGATTGAATATTAGGACCAAACCTAACTTGTATGGTGAGATAGTATTATAGAACTATACATTTAGATTCTTGTCTTGATGTTAGCAAACCACTTTTCTAGATCATACCTCGAACACAGAGATTAGCAAACCACTTTTTCCTTAGAAAACCATGATATTATCTAGAGTCTTTCTATTTAAATTCAATCTTGTTCCTCTGAAAACTTAGCGCTCGCTATTTGTGAGACGACTAATTATGTTCTTCTTTTCTTTCAACTCGTGCCACCTAACCCTTCCATCCTTAAATATTAACCCTTTTGTTCTATGAGTCCTATGATTAAGACCTAAAATGACCATTACCTATGAAGTTTTATAATAGGATACCCTAATAAGTACAAATATCTTTTCTCGTATACCCTAACAGAAGTTCTACTTTATCCTTAAGGCAGTACAATATTAGAAATTATTTTAAGTTGGATAGTATACCTCACAACATAGTATCACATGGACCTCTTAACCCATTGATAAAGTATAACCAAATGACACCAACTATAGACTTGCATAAGAAGATAGTATTTATTCAGACAGTAGAACTTAGAGGCCCATACCTCTGTTTAGTCGACTAGAAACTTAGACAAGGAGTTAGTATGACAACTATAGAGACTGTAGAGTCTTACCTTCTTTGTGAACTTGAATTATTTTATAATTTTTCTCATCATAAATCTAGCGTATTTATATTTTCTAAACTATCTTGACTTATGCTGCTATTATAGCCTAGTTTTGCAAGCTTACTCTTTTATCGAGCTTGATCATGATATATGTATTATTGGGTATACACAATAATATGTTTCATAATCAGTGTATTATGGTCTGATCTACCATATTGCGTTTGGTTCGCCTCTCGCATGACTACTTACGTGGATTGAGATAAAAATTGACTTAGCTTCTTAGACGAATGTACTTGCCCTCTAGACATGTCTGAGCGTATCGTATCGGTTACATAACTGTACTGATACGAGCATGCAAATAAGAAACTACCAAATATGATTTTAATCCACAACTGCCTTGGCGATTCATATTTGAATTCTTTAAACGCCTTGACCTCCATACTTCTATTCTATTACCTTCCCCCTTGAACTCTTTATTATTGTTTTTCGTCTTCCCTTATTTCGGAAAGACAAAACCTCGTGCTTGGAATAAGTTTGGTACACTGATAGTACTAGATATACCCCATAGGCTAATCACATGACTTGGTGACTCTATTTTATAATTGATTAAGGGCATATCATAGGTAATATATTTGGTGTTAAAACTTTTGAGGATTGAATAAAACGATTAAATAATTTGAGGAAGTTTTTCTTAAATATATAGCCTATGTGATAGATCGGTAAATTCTAAGTTGGGTAAAAGTTGCATTGTCAACTTGAAGTAAAAAAAAATTAGATTGTAATCAAGTAAGATTAGATTGAGAGATTTAAGTCATTTCAATTTTGAGAATTTTTAGAAGAATGATTTAGATGATGAGGATTTAACTTTAAAGATAAGAATGCCTTATAGAGTAAATTTTAAAATTTTGATATGGCGGGCCAAATATTTATAATTTGAGCACATGATTTAAATTTTGAATATTGGAGATTGAATTAATAATTTATATATTAAAAAAATATAGAACTCTAAACATGAACATTGATGGATTGAATTCAATTTTTTTTAATTTGATGATTTGAATTAAAAGTTAAATTTTGATTGTTGGATTACCTATTTGAAATATTGATAATAAAAATTAAATTTAAAATTTGAAGAGTACAAAATTCTTAAGTTAAAATATAGGAATAAGATTTGATTAGAATTGTTTAAAATCTATAGGAGATTATGATAGTTGGAAATCGTGATAGGAGATTATGATAGTTGAAAATCGTGATATAAAATTTGATGTGGGCTATTTAAATCTTGAAGATATCATATAGATTTGAATTAAATTTGGATGTTAATTATTTAAAAATCTAGAAGAGATTATGATAGGTTAAATTTTGATTTAAACAGTGGTTATTTTAATTTTGAAGAGATTATGACGGATTTGAATAGATTTTGTCATTTAAATTTTTAAGAAGATTGCGGTTGACTTGCCTTAGATATGAATGTGAAGAATTTAACAAATTATCCCTTATTTTTTTTAATTTCGAGGACGAAATTTTTGTAAGTTGGGTAGATTGTAAACACCCTCACCAAAAATAGGTATTTTGTGTGTATTTTATATTAGTATATTTATTATAGATTATTTTAAATATTAAATTTTTTTAGAGTCTTCTTTTAGTTAATTAGAAAATAAATTTCTTGATATATTTACTTATATAAATATTTATTTATAATTATTTTTAGGCTATTTTAGATTTTTGAAGATTTTTCTAGAATTTTTGGGTAATTAAAACATAGAAAACATAAACTTCTAGGACTTCCATAATTTATTATGAGACCATACTTGCATATTGCTCCTACCAAATATTTATTTTAGTTTAAAATATTTAATTATATTTTTTTATAATTTATTTAGAATTTTAAAAAATTTATTTATATTTTTGAAATTATTTAGGATTTATTGGGATATATATATAGTCTTAATATTATATAGATGCTAATTTAGTGTTAACAGATATTAATAAGATTATATATAAATTATTTGTATTATCTTTAATTCTATTTAATATTATAAATTATTGAGATAAATTTAAACTATATTTTAAATTAATTTAAATCCTGAGCCTACTAGGAAAATAATTTCATGTATATCCTATCCTTATTTAAACTGATACTAATCATATCCAAATTAGTCAATCCTGCTCGTATTAAATTAAATAGTCTCCACCATTATAAATATCTATTAGACTTATGAAATAAACTCATCTTTCATATTTTTCTTCCCAAAACTCCTCTCTTTTTCATCCAAAAATAGTTAAAATTCGTCATAAATTCAGCCCCATTTTCTACTAATTATGACGACTTAAAAAGACGATATCTCCTAGCTCCGGACTCCAAACGCGCTCCAATTTTTTTGTTAGAACCATATCAAGGTTAGTTTTCTGAATATATAAATTATTTTAGTAATTTCAGAACCTATTTTTCCAGAATATTCTGAAAGTGCCAGTTGTCCGAAATCAGACGCGTTTTCATATTTTTGAGATTTCGGGAGATCCGGAACTCGGAATTACGAGCCGTTTGAAGTTTCAAAAATCTGACACGATGAACTTACATAAAGTTATTTTTTTCAGAATTTAATATGCAAGTTTAATCTACTGTAAAATTTATGCAACGTTGACGTAAATAGAAAGCCACCGAAAACTGTCATATGTGCGCCCTTGTGGCCATAACTCTTTACCGACTTGTGATTTTATAAAACTGTCAATTTTGGTGTTCATATAGCACTGAAATCTATAGAATTCTACACACAAATCAAGGATTTGAGTTGGTTGACTTTTTGGTCAATGGATTGCCTCGATTTGCGTGCCACGGATCACAAATCCGTAAAGTTGACTTTCTTTGGACCAAAATTAGGATTTAACAATAAAATCAGACTAAAATAAGATTAAAATACTATTTTAGGTTATTTTATTCAGAATTAAATGGCGGAAACTATTCACCCACTTTTGTAACCTAACTTATTCAATTTATGTGACGGGTAGATCGGACGACGCCTTGAGTTGGGACTTCATCCTTTTCAGACCAGGCAAGTATACCTTGCCAAATTGTTTATAGTACTTTGCATGCTATTTATATTTATATTTCTGTATATTCATTGCATGTGTATTTTTTTCAGTCATTAGTATATATTAGATATGTTGACACACACTTGACACCTAGTATTATGAGAGGACAATCATTAGGCGTATGGGCTTTAACCATTCTGGTAAACCGTAGTATCTAGCTCGCACTACGGTAGTGTGTCGTGCTGGTAGCTACCCCCGCGGTATGTCAATTTCTGGAGTTTCGCAGGTCGTTACCCCCGCGGTATGTCGATTTCTGATGTCCACTGATGTGTGTGTGAGTTATGAGATTTAGATCGAGTAGCCTACCCTTGCCCATATGTCAAAAAGTTGTCCTCATTTGCATTCATATAGATTGTCTTGTACAGCGTACTTATATATTTTCAAACATTATGCATGTTTACTGTATTCAATTGGCTTGCTTCTATGTATCTTGTTATGTCCCTCTGAGGACCTGGTCCCTTGCCAGGTATAGACGACCAGGAGTATCCGCAGTAGTAGGACCAGGACTAGACGCATTACTTTCTGCCGAGGAGATCTTACCCACTGATCATCATTGATTATCTCTAGTGATGGATACTTTAGCTGACACTCTTATATCATCACCTTATTTTATATTGGTGATTTTACTCTTCTCTCTTATTTTAGTTGATATAGTCATTGGTAGTAGATTTGTCTCCACCTGACTATCATTTATGGATTATTCAGACTCTTTATTCTAGTTTAGTTATTTCCTTCCTGTGACTTGTTATGTGGATGAGATTAGTACTTTTGTGACTTGTGATAATATAGATACCATATGTGAGTTTTATTCATATTACAGCGTACGTGTGTATTATGGTATCCAAATATTGGAGTTGTCATATACATACGGTTGGCATGCTTACGTATTCCTAGTCCTACGTATTTTGATACTGTGGCGTGACAGGATGATATTGTAAGGATATGTCAAAATCCTTCATCAGTTCCAGCAATTGACGCTGCCTCATGTTCAGCTCCTTCTGAGTAAAAAACATACTTCAAGCTCTTGTGGTCTGTGAAGATCTCCATACGCTCTCCGTACGAATAGTATTTTCACAACTTTAAGACAAAAATGACTGCTGTCAACTCCAAATCGTGGGTAGGATAGTTCTTCTCATGAGGACGCAACTGCCTGGATGCATAGGCAATCACTTTTCCATTTTGCTGAAGAACACAACCCAGCCCTTTCCCCGATGCATCACTATAAATAGTGAAACATCCAGACCCTGATAGCAACGTCAAAATAGGAGCAGACGTTAACCTCGTCTTTAATTCCTTAAAAGTAACCTCGTACTCCTCTATCCAAACAAACTTCGTGTTCTTCTTGGTAAGTCTAGTCATCGGCTCCAATCCTCAAAAAATCTTGCACAAACTTCCTGTAGTAGCCTGCCAGACCGAATAAACTTTCGATCTCTGCCACTGAACTCGGGGTCTTCCAAGATTCCACTGTTGTGATCTTTTTTGAATCCACTGAAATTCTATCACCAGTCACAACATGTCCTAAGAACTCCACCTTGTCCAGGAAGAACTCATACTTGGACAACTTTCCATAGAGCTTCTCCTTCCTCGACACATCCAACAAAATCCCCAGATGCTCCTCGGGCTCCTCTGGTGTCTTCGAGTATATGAGTATGTCATCGATGAGCACCACCACAAACTTTTTAAGGTACTGGTGGAACACCTTGTTCATCAAATGCATAAATACCGCCGGGACATTAGTCAACCGAAACGGCATCACCATGAACTCATATTGGCCATACTGAGTCTTAAAAGCAGTCTTCAGAATATTCTCTGACTTCACTTTCACTTGGTGGTAGCCTGATCTCAAGTCTATCTTGGAAAAAACCTTTGTGCCACTTTGCCCTGTAATCGATGCACATACGCACCGATCCATCCTTCTTCGGTACAAACAATATCGGGGCTCCCTATAGTGAAAAACTGGATCTGATAAACCCCTTATCCTACAGTTCATCCACTTGCTTCTTCATCTCAACCAGCTCGCTGTTTTTTACTCTATAGACATGTTGTAAAATTGGTTTCGCACCTGGCACCAAGTCTATAAAGAACTCAACATCTTTATCTGGCAATCCTGGTAATTCCTCAGAAAATACATCCAAGAACTCTGCTATCAAAGGATGCGGCAACTCCTTGTCTTCCACCATAGCTCCATAGATAATGTCTTCTCTCTACTATGCAGCTCCTCTAGCAAACTCAAACTATGGCTCTTCCGGCGGGCAAAATAAAACTCTACCTCCTCTGTAATCTATACTAGCATGGTGTCTACTCAACCAATCCATCCCAAGTACAATATCGTAGCTCGAAAGTGGCATTACAAGTAGACACGCACTCAGCTCCCGGTCTCCCAGAGTAACTCTTCGATCCTTACAAATATCACTAATCAGGATAATTCCTCCCCCGGTCATGATCTTGCAAGGCCTAAGCAAAGACTCAACTACCAAATGATGCTTCAAAGCAAAAAAAAAAAAACAGATACAAAACTATGGAAAGCACCACTATCAAATAATGCTAAATCTGGAATAAAATCAAGAAGAACATAACCTGCGATGACATCTCCGGTGGGCTCGGCCTCCTCGACCGTCATAGAAAATGCTCGTCCCCGAGGTGCACCCCCTGATGCTGGTACTGGACATAACATTGTTGCTGGGTCAGAAGCGGCGGTCCCCTCAGCTGTACTGCATGGCCTCGTCTGTATTCTCGGAGTTGGAGCTGCTCCCTGAACTGCATAACGAGGATTGGAAGGACAATCCCTCAGCGGATGTCCCTCGGCACCATAATACAGACAAACTCCCAACCTCTTCCTGCAAACTTCCCAGATGTAGCCGAACTTCTGCAGAAGTGGCAGGAAGCTTGTTGTGACTGTCTCTACTACTGCTGTTGTACCTAGTGAACTGATGCCCTATATAGAGTTTAGTGCTATTGTGGCTGCTGAAAAGGCCTAGACTGGAAATGGGGATGCTTAGCAGGCACTGTGCTGCTACTATCTCCCAGAAAAGAACCGCGGTCTCTCTTGGGTTTCAATCTTAACCCTCACTCAACCTTGCGTACCTCCGCAAGTATCTCTAAATATGTCTCATAGAAAGACAGAATAATGATCTTCAATTCCCAGTTCAGACCCTTGCTGAAGCGGATAGCCCAAACCTCTGGCTCCCTCACCAAATACTCCGTAAATTGGCTCAGCCTACCGAACTCTGCGACGTACTCCTCCACGGACATGCTCCCCTGAGTAAGGCCCTCAAACTGCCTCCCCAAGTCCTATCTGTCCGCCCGAGCAAAGAATTTTCTCTTGAAAAGGTCCTTGAACACCTCCCAAGACTGCCTCACATCAGCAAGAAGTGGCTCATTCCTGAACTAAGTACGGGCTATGTCGAACAGCTGAAGTCCTATTGCCTCAACCTTCATATCCTCAGCAAGATGGGACACCCTCATGAGAAGCTCAATACCCTCGAGCCAATCATCAGCGCAGACGATGCCCTTGATTCCCTTGAAGACCCGAGGTTCCAGCTTCTTGAAGTCCTAGATATTACCCGGCCGAAGTTAGATAACCTGCGGAATAACCTACTGCTAGACCGGAGCTTCTCTCTCTACTGTAGCAAGGAAAAGCTGATGATCACTCTCAATATCCTGTCGTAACACGTCGTTCTGCCTCTGGTGAGCCTCTGACTGGCCCTCTGAGCCTCCATCATTTTATGAAACATTGCGAACACTTGAGTCGCATCTGTCGACACGAAAGGTGAAGGTGGAAGCCCCTCTGACACAGCTGGAATAGTCCTCTGAGCTGGAGGTGGACCCCCGAATGCAGCTGATACGCCAATCACCAGAGAAGTAACTGGTGTAGGCCCTCGAGAAGTCGCAGATCTCTCAGAAACTGCTCATCTCTGCTGTGATCAAGTCTTAGGCCGCATCCTGAGGCAAAGCGAAAGAAAATAATTAATATGGCACATGATATAATATACTCAAAGAAGAACAGTTATAGATCAAATATCAAATATCAATATCAAGGAAGAACAGTTAAATTGAACAATAAAGTTTTTTCTAGTTGTGATTGAGTATTCTCAGCCTATAGCCTATATCCTATATCCTAAAACAGGCTCGTAATAGAACTCAAATCAGAGCACCACTACGAATCGCACTAATTGCGACCTCAATGACCTATATGGGCCACCACTAAAAATGTGTCACGATCCGCACCCGGTGTAGGGACGCAAGTAGTGAACAACGTCCAGCCTGCACCGCAGCATCGGCGGTAGAACGATGTCTTGGTAAACTATCTATCTAGCAATAATGATCATCAAGATATATAATGCCACCAATAAATTATAAATACTCAATCACAGATCTATAAGATGGAACAATTGCACAAATATGATATAAAAACTGAATAGTCAAATACAACTCACAAGACAAAATAATATCTAATGCGTCATTAAATATAATAAGGAATACTAATGTCAAATGCTGGAGACAAATCCAGTACAATAACCTATCTACTGAGCTACAGGTACTGGGTCGTCTATCTCAACCGGGATGAGACCCTCATGACCAAAGTCTCAGACTCTAATCCAATTACGTCCTGAGGCCCGTAGTGAGTGGGATACCACTCCTCAGTGTCATCTGAAAAAAAATATTCAGTCAAAAAATAAGCAAAGTATACCTCTAACAGCAGTTCCAATGAATGATATAAACTATATAACAGTAAATAGAGTGAATATACAAAATACAAGTACAAAAGATATACAAAATATGAGTACTAGAATTAAATATAAGAAATAAGCATCATGGAAATGAGCAAGAAATACTACTACTATGTGAGTGAGTACCAGCTTCAACATATGATCGGCTTGGAAACTTGCACAAGGATTAGGGCCTGGTTAATCATATGTGCGGTGTATGAGTAACACTCACAAGTACATGCATAAGAATGGTATGATCACATATCTACACAAACACTCCCTGCCCCGACTGGTATAGTGGATCCAACCATGGTACGTTATGATACAGGATTCACTGGATAGGTATCTAGTCTCCCCAAGAATTGATGGATATACATGTACAAGAAGAACGAGGAACAAGGCTTGCACAAGATACACCATAAATACCAAGGAATAATACCTCATGACGAAATCATGATATACCAATCCGTGTAAATATCGTGTCAAGAAATTAAGTATATCTACACTAAATACAAGAAACATAGGGGATATCATAAATGAGAAACTATCAGAGAATATACTTGCCTGAAATTCGGTGAACAGTATCAAGATGTCCGTAACGGTGCCTCAGAGACCTAAATATGGAATATTATATCAATACAAGGTTTTAGAATGAATACAAGTTAAACTAGTCAATTCTAGGTCATAAAACCATTTCTAGGTCAACTCTAGGTCAAACTAGTCAAATTTGGTCAAACAAGCTATTTCTAGGTTGTTTGAGTTCACCTCTAGGATATTGGATCCATACACTATGTATCTAGGATATACTAGCTATATTAGGATATTAGGATACCAATACTATACCGTATCGTAAGATAAGTAAAATACTATATATGAAAATACTATATAATACACAAGTATAATATATACTAGTATCCCTAGCTAAACTATTACCAAGTGGATACCTTGGCTTTGAGTCAACACGGTATCACGCTACCTACACTCATCTTGATACACAATACCCAATACCTTGAGTTAACTCCAATACCTAGCAATTACCTTGGTAACACAAGGTAATACTAATCTAGCTATCTTATATCCATATGCTACCCAATGTAACACTAACATGTGTATCTAATTATACCTATCATCATTCATGCATATAGCTAATATCTATAACCAAAAGTATACTAACACACATAACATATATCAGTACCCAACTCAACATACCTTAACATTATATATATATATATATATATATATATATATATATAAATATATATATAGCTTAAGTAACCCACAATATATCATAACTAGCCTTTTACTCATCCTGATTATGTTGCTGCTACTATACATTGTTGTTGTTGCTGCTATGCATTGCTGCTGCTGCTGCTATGCATGCTGCTGCTACGCATTGCAGTAGCCCGACACCCCCTCCTAGCATATATATATATATATATATATATATATATATATATATATATCATACCCTCATCTATACATATACACATATATATATTTATATATATAGGTTGCACACATCAGTCACTAATTAAACTTTGTCACAAACATCAAACCCAAGTATCTCCCCTACCGACACATACTACCCAACTCTAGGTTACATACACCTTATGATACACACATATCCAAATAATCATAATGATATATCTATATAGGTATACGTATATCAATATATATATCAACACATATTATATACAACTAAAGTATATATATATATACTATGTCAAATATAGTAGGATAAAAATATAATAAACACGTGGAGTGCATCGCACCCGTATCAAACTTAATCTATGATACGTTTGCGACACGGCTCCAATACACCATCAAATGCATCACAAATGATATGAGCAAGATTAGAATCATAATTAGAAATAACACAAAGTGCTAGCTACTCAAATACGTACCCATGTCAAAATATGACATGCTCAAACCCCCATATCGGAAGGAAACTCCCAAATTAATCGGTATTGCCAAATTATCGTGATACGACCTACACGTATCCATTTATGGACACGACACTAGTCTCATACAATCAAACACATGTCAATTTAGTCTAATGGATCTATTGACAAATACATGATGTGCCAATCTCATAATTTCTCCAAAATTGACACAAAATACCACATAACTTCCTCTATAGGCCTCCTATGAACCTAATTCCACTTCCTATGTGTAGTCTTAGTACATGAGAGGGTTCCTAATGATTAAAATACATATTTAGAGTCTAATTAGAGAGAAAAAATAAATTTTACCTATTGGGACATTGATTCCCAATGCAAGTCTCCAATTGAGTGTCAAGAGCCTTCAACTTGTGCTCCTTCCTCCTCCTTGTAGATCCTTGCCTCCTCATTATTCCAATAGCCTCCAATGGTGAGTAGAGAAGGGATTGGGAAGGAATTTGGGTAGGGATTGGTGTAGGAATAAAATAATTTGGAAGGGAAAAATTCTAGATCTAGAATTAAAATGAATGGATGAAGAAATAGTCTCTCTCCTCCCCCTCTTATGGCCGGCCTTGCCCATACTCCAAGTCACTATGAAAAGTCTACAATACCCCTTGGGGCTTATCATGAAGGAATTAATTATGGAAAAAATATTCTAATCCAATTGGTCTAACTAATTAAGCCATCCTCCTAATGAATGGGCTTGATTGTTGGGCTCAATCTAACTAGATTTAATGTTGGTCCATGAGTCTAGTCTGATCTAGCTAGGTCCACTAACACAAGTCCAAAATCAAATATAATATCTAACAATAAATAAATAATACAATAAATAAATATTCAATAAGCACATTAATTAATTAATTATAAAATGACCGAAATATACTTTTCTAGAAAATATGGTAGTGACAATAGTCCAACCCCACAACCAAACAAGGATAAGGGTTGGATCATCGTGCCACGATAGTCCATGTTCTTAGACAACTTAGCAGATAGTAATACATAATCAGACAAAATTTGATTAAATAGCTAATCAATCCTACGGCTTGCTAGGTGATGTTTGGGTAACCCCAGTAATGCACTATAATTGGATTCTCAAATCGTGTTATGTCCGAGCAGGGCTAGCCGAACCAATAATATATAACATAAATAAATAAATAAATAAAATGTACCAGTCCTTCGCAAGGCTACTATGCTAAATAATCAGTAACAGTTCTCCTCTATAGTGGGATGCTAGCTCAGTTTAATAATATTAGTGGTCGGGTACTGTACTACATTAGTATATATGATATACAATATCCTGGTGGCCAGTCTTGCATCCCATGATTTAATATCTATGACGTGGCCGGCATGCACGATCTCGGAATCTGTTTCCTTCCAATGCTGCTACGACTTTTAGTTACCTAATTAACCCTACAGTTATCTAAAATCTTGTGTCGTTGTTACACAATTATCCTCCTAGATGTTGTACCTTAGTACGAGTAAAGCTAAGGATGAATTCGCATTAGTTCTTATGGTTCCAACCTGGACTCATTCTGAGTGCAATGCAATAATCAATCAAGTAATCTAACCACGCTATTCTGACTAACTATATGGGTTTCCGTGCAATTCTCATTTACAGTACTAACGAGCATATAATAAGAATATATAACACCGCAGTGTATATAAAGCACCTTAGTGCACAAGCAAGATAACACACTTAGTGTGGAATACAATTGTAGTACCTCGGTGCGATATCAAGGAGTACCAGCACAAATACAAGTAGTCAAGTCAGGATCTAGGGTCAATTAGTTAATCAAATAAAATTTCTCTGCTCACTTCGTAGCATGAATATTGTGTTAGGTATACGGCCAGTACTTCTACTATAAATTCTAGATGGACCTATCATTCTATCATATGGTACATCAAGTAATTATCATTATTCAGATAATAAGGAATAATATAATTCCTTAATTCACTAACACAAACATGATCACAAGATTTTTATAAAAAATTAAACTAATTGAAGAAAATGAAAAAACTGACAAAAATAGCCAAAAATAGGTAAAACTGTCAAAAAAATAGCTTTTTCGCACACAAAGCAGTCAAAATTGCTTAAAATAGACAAAAATAGCTTTTTGTGTACAAAATAGTCAAAAAGAGATAAAAATATGCTTCTGGCGCACTATTGAGTCAAAAATGGTTCATCTTCGCACTTATGGCTCATAATTGGCTCATCCGCGCACTTTTGGAAAGGGAGGGATTTCTGCGCACTTTTGCGAAGATGGATGGGCCTCTACGAAATTTTACACAGAACTATACCTCCTCAGACGACATAAAAAATTCAAAAAACTTTATTTTAACTTGAAATTCTACGTTTCAAAAGACAAAATCACATTAAATTGAATTTCCTACAACATGGGATAATTAGTTTTAAGAAATTCCAAGTTTTAAGAGATCAAATCCATAAAATTCATAAAATCCTTGAAACTTAGATCTACTCCAAACCGTTCATCAAAACCAAAAAATCCAAATACTAAAGTTGTAGAGGATCACTAGATACACATTATAAGATAAAAATATGAAAGGAAAATTAAAGAAACAAAATATGTCAAAATTATGGTTTCTCTACTCTGTGCAAGATGTACTTCTCTTAAGTACGAGATAACCCTATCTCTAATCTTTTCGAAAGAGATGAAGGAAAACTTAAACTCCTATGCTAGATCTAGGGTTTGTGGGTTTGGAGGTTTGAGGGTTGGAGTGGAAAAATGAAAGAGAGAATAAAAGTGAAAGTGAGAGAGAGAAAAAAATATATATATATATATATATATATATATATATATATATATATATATATATATGAGGGTAGGGTTGGTTAAGTTATGCTATGAACAAAATATTGGTTCTCTTGTACTGCCTGCTTATGTTTTGGAGAACCAATATTTTGTTCATGGCATGACTTAACCAACCCTACCCTCATATATATATATATATATATATATATATATATATATATATATATATATATTGAGGCTTGAAAATGGCTCAAATTGAGCCATCTAAGTCATTTATAAATCCTCCATTAATTAATAAAAATTTAATTACTACATAAAAATATTGTTGAAAAAAATTGTTGTAAATAATGTCTTGAGAAATCAAACTTAACCAACAAAGGAGAATTCTGTCAACCTTAATCACATGAGTTAAAAGAGGCATTTGACTATAATTAGATAATATTACATAGTTAAACAATTAGTTAAAATTTATTATTTATATATTAATTTTTAATTACGTTAGTATATACGTATAACTTAGATGACTAACTGTTTTTGAGACTCTTTATAAAGAGAATAATGCTATTTGTACCTCCAAAGTATCCCTTAAAACTATTCCTCCTTATGTGGCAGATGACATATGTAAACACCCAGATTTTTAGAATTTTAATTTAAAATTTTATTAATTATTATTGTAGATTTTTCTGAAATTTTTAGTTAATTATAATAAATGTTCTTCATGGATTTATATTTTGTGTAATAAAATTTATTTTTAAAATAGTGCAAAAATTATATTTTTGGGTGTATAATTAATAATAGAGTATTGCATAATTTTTCTGGAATTTATTGGGCTCCAAAACTATTTTTTTATAGCAAATATCAATATTTTTAATTAAATCAACTCAAACCAACCCAAACCAAACCAAAATGAATCAAACAAACTTGGATTCTAAACCCGAACCCGAGACCTACAACCTGCGACCCGACCCGCTCCCTTCATCTTCTCAAAACAGCAGCCAACTCTCTCCCTTCTTCTCCCCCAACTGACCGCGACCTCCTCCTTTCACCTCCCCATAACAGCCCACTCCGACCCCTATATAAACCCCCAGACCCACCCCCTCGTCCACCATCCAACCCTCTTCCATTCTTGATAAGCCACCGCCGCCGACGACGCCGGACCGCCGTGCACCACCGCCGCGAAGTAGCCGTCCAAAAATTTGAGCAGCAGCGAGCAGCAAGGTACTCAACTTCCCACCCTCGTATCTTTGTGTACATTCATCCAAATATTGACCGGTCGAATCCTATGCGAAGACCACATGACCCTCTCGAACCCTGTATAATTAGTTCGGGGTATCGTGTCATGTGTCGGTCGTAAATTGCGACACAAAACAGGAAAAAATGGCCAATTTATAGTTCAGAAAACTATCCTGAACACCCATGTTCATAGTCGTTTTTCTTCCAACCTAGTTAATATTTTTAAATTCCACTTGAACAGTAATTTAGACAATATAATCGAGATTAAACCCCTTTAATTAGTTTATTTTAATTTATTGTATGTTATATTTTATTCGTGGTTGAAGTTGACTAAAAAATTGGTTTTCTAAATCCAAATTTTTTTGAAACGGGGTACGTTCCGCTAAACGAGGCGACTTTATCGTGTGCAAATTGTATCAAAAGATGTGTATCGTCAACACGGACGTTTAGGATTTAGCGAAAGTTGATCTGGATGTGCGTGTACACCGAAATCAACGCGTATCCGTCGAAAAACCCAGTATCGGCATGTTCTGACACTCGAATAATTATGCTTGTTTTGTGACCCAAGTTTGGTTCGATTTTGAGAACGTTGACAAAACCCTGTTTCATGGGCCCCACGGTTCCACTTGACGGACGATTTTATGACCGGCTCATCGGAATCCAGTTCTGGATATTCCGTTGGGTTCGTATCATCGTTCTGAACTTTTAGACACTAAGTTTGACGAATTTGGAGAAATTTGTCTCTGGCATATTTTTTGGTGCGAAGTAGGCCACATGTGGACCCCACTTTGACCAGAAACTGTCAATTCTATCATGTGTCCAAATTAAACTTATGGGTAGTCAATACTAGCTAATTCATGTATTCTGAGAGCGATGGTAATGTTTGTTTCAGCATCCGAAGGCGTACCTAGAGATTTTACGGTTACAGGAGCAACTGAAAGAGTTCAGAACACAGGCAAGTGTACCTTGTCAAACCTGTAGTAGTTCCTTTGATATTAATTTCTTGAGTTATATATATATATATTTATATTATACCTGTTTAACATAGGACCGTGAGACTTCTCTTAACGTCCGAACAAGATTCGGGTGTCGACGTCGTACATGGAGTCGTATAACATCACCTAGAGAGTTGATACCATGATCCTATATATTTTACGTGCTTGCTTTATCAAGTACGTCATACTTTAGGATACTTGACACTATTCATGAGGCAGAATTTTTCCTGAGTTATTCATGGTAATTCTGTATAGGCTTACATGATTCGTGACATAAGACTTGCATATGCATAGATATCATTATGACTCGATGTACTAGCTAGAGGTCATGATCTTGCATGTTATGGACATGAGACATCGTGGACATGAGACGTGTGATTACATTGGGTGGGGAGAGACACACAGGCTACATGCTGATTACATACATATATATTTATTATTGCGGTGCTTTAGTCTCTGTTCCAGACATTGGCCAATTACGTGATATTACTGCTACCGGCTTCCCGACACAGAGCTTGTAGTGGTCTCAGCCTGAGTACTAGTGATGCTCTCATTTGTATATCACATAGCTGGTTATATAGCTTGCCCTGAGGATCTATTTATATATATTGTATTTTATTTGGCTTGAGTTATTCTTGTACCTTGCTATATCCGCTGAGAACCTGGATCCGGATTATGTCCCCAGGTACAGTAGAAGAGGAATACCCCGAGATATATGGAACATGAGCGGACGCTGGAGAAGTACTAGCACCAGAGGACAAGGTTGTGCCAGTGGTTTTCTCCTGAGTATTCTGTTATATACTCACTTATTTTTGATTCCAGTTATTCTATATCTTGATTCTTGGATTATTGTATTAACTTATTATCGAGTTGTTCCCCGAGACAATTTTTATTGGGATTGGTTGATGGACTATATTTTTTTATATCGATTAGTCTATCATATTAAATTGTATTTACTTTCTGTGGATGAGATTAGAATTAGACTGTGACATGTATCGTAGACCATTATATTAATTTTACAGCTTAAGTACACTCTAACGGGTCTATTAAATTGGGTTTGTCCATTGGAGTTGTGATGCTGGCCATTGCCACGTGGCTAGTCCCATGTTATTTTGGGACTGGGGCGTGACATGGTTTTTGTGGTTGCTCATGCAGGTCAACGACTATATTTTTTTGGTTTCAACTAAGGAACCGAGCAAGCCTGCAATTAGGATAGGATGAATTATAGGATCTCATCCACTGGTTGATCTATTCTTGACCTCTATATCGACTTTAAAATAATTTCTTGACTTGTATCTTGTCTTGATTCCTCTGTGCGATTCTCATAGTTTACTTTGTATGCAGAGTAATGGACCCACGAGCTGGCGATGAGACTCCCACAGGTACACCACAAGATTCTGTGGTCACCTATGACAATGGAGTGACACCATTAGGTGGAGATCCATCCGTTCAACAAAGCAATCAAGCAGGTCAACATGCCTCAAGATTTCGGCGAGATGACATTCCACCACCGCCGTAGTTTACTCCACCAATGCCCGTTTTTCCACCAGGATAGCCTATGGACGGACAACAGATATTCCAAATATTCTATGCAATGATGCAAGCCCAACAACAGGTTCATCAAGAGGCTCAGCGCCATGAGGCAGAGAACTTGAGGAACAGCCTAGTAACCGCACTGGAGCAGGCAAATCCACCAGCTAGGCGACCATCAACGGGATCTATCATTGATTTTCGCCAGCTGAAACCCCGTATATTTTTTGGCAAGGAGGAGCCCACTGAAGTTCATGAGTGGCTCACAAACACTCAACACAAATTGGAAGCAGCTGAGCTTCCGAGAAAGCGATGGATAACTGCTGTCAGGACGCAGTTGAGGGCAATGCACACATTGGTGGCTATATGAGGAGAGACGGCTCGGACCGGACTGTGTCACTTGGGAAGAGTTCTCTAGACTCTTCCAGGAGATGTATATTCCAGCCATTGCTAGAGCGAAACTTAGAAATAAGTTTAACAGCCTCATTCAAGGCAATATGATGGTAGAAGAATACAATGCAGAGTTTATCTGTTTGATTTGCTTCACCCCAACTCTGATTCCGACAGAAGAGGAGAAGGCGGAGAAGTTCTTCGACGGACTTAGCTTTGAACTACAGAGATTGATTGGTTCCATTGTACCTACTTCATACACGGACATCCTTGCTGCAGCACGATGCATGGTGCGCATCACCAGGAGAGAGTCCAACCTGAAATGGCCGTTCATCTCAGCACCAACCAGAGCACCACACGGAGAGTATACAAAGCGACTCCAGAGGAATCCACCACAGAGAGCAGCATCAAGAGCCATATTCCTTCCTACTTGTCACTACTGTGGCAAGGTAGGCCATATTGAGAGGGAGAGCAACGCAAGTTGGGACTATGCTTGATTTACGGATCCAACCAACATCTAGCCAAAGACTGCCCTGAGCGTCGAGAGGGAGCACAGATAGTAGACCAACCATCTTTACCAGCACCAAGACCATCCCAACAGCCACCTAGGCCAGCTTATCCAGCATTGGAAGCACCACAGACGGGAGTTGGAGGAGTCAGACCACCAGATCTAGGAGGGTATCAGCCGAGGTCACCTTTGGCACCACAGGCAGCACTATTCTAGCAGGCTCGGCTTCAGAGAGGACCAGCTCAAGGGGACAGGCATTTGTATTGGCTATTGAAGAGGAAGCTACTGCAGGAGAGGTCTTAGCAGGTACTATATTAGTAACTTCATTACTTGTTGTAGCTTTATTCGATTCTGGAGCATCGTATTCATTCATAGCTGCTAGCTTCATAGCCACACATAGAGTAGCTACCGCACCCCTTCTGAAGATTAAAAGAATTTTTACGGGAGGCAAAATTATCCCAGTTAGTAACATTTGTAGATCTTGTTCGATAGTAGTCTGTGGGAGAGATATGCGAGCTCAATTCTTGATCTTTTTTATGTCGGATTATGATGTTGTACTTGGTATGGACTGGATGAGTCAGTACCATGCGACTCTAGATTGCCTACTTGGACGGGTTATATTTAGACCACCTGGATATCCAGAGTTTGAGTTTCTTCAGGAAGCCAAAGAGCAAGGTGTTCAGCCTACACTTAGGGTACTCTTTGCAGAAGGGGAGTCCGAGTACCCAAAGGTTGTATCTGAGTTTGTGGATGTATTTCCCGATGATCTTCTAGGCTTACCACCTGATCGAAAAATAGAATTCATAATAGACTTGACTCCAGAAGCGGAACCTATCACTTCATCAGTGTACCGGCTAGCACCTAAGGAGTTGGTAGAATTGAAGGAGCAAGTTGATGATCTTCTGGAGAAGAGTTTTATTCAGCCCAGTATTTCACCATGGGGAGCACCCATACTATTTGTGCTGAAGAAGGATAGGACGGTACGCCTGTGTATTGACTACAGGGTACTGAATGCTGTAACCATCAATAATCGGTATCCCTTGCCACGCATTGACGATCTATTTTTGAGTGGTGCTAGTGTATTCTCAAAGATCGATCTTAGATCCGGTTATCACTAGATTAGAGTGCGGAAAGAGGATATATCGAAGACAGCTTCAGGACCAAGTATGGACACTATTAGTTCTTAGTTATGCCATTTGGTTTAACTAACGCGCCAGCTGTGTTCATGAGTTTGATGAATAAAAATTTTCATCAGTACTTGAACAAGTTCATGGTGGTGTTTATTGATGACATCTTGATATATTCCAAGATCCATGAAGAGCATGAGGAGCATCTCAGAATCTTGCTAGAGACACTGAGACAGGAGAAGCTGTACGCCAGACTCAGTAAATATGAGTTTTGTATGGATAGGGTACCTTTCCTGGGACATATCATCTCGGAAGAAGAACTTTCAGTTGATCCGGAGAAGGTTGCTGCAATAGAAACTTGGCCCACACCTACATCAGTTGCAGAAGTGAAAAGTTTTCTCAGACTTGCTCGATACTGTCGGAGGTTCGTGAATTTTTTTCAAAGCTTGTGGAGCCTATGACGCGGTTGACGCATAAGGACCAGGAATTTGCATGGACGAAAGATTGTCAGAAGGCTTTTGAGGAGTTGAAGAGGCGATTGACGACAGTACCCTTTTCCTTCAGGATTGGGAGGCTTCGTTGTTTATAGTGATGCGTCAGGCAGTGGACTAAGATGTGTTTTGATGCAACATGGCAAAGTTATCGCTTATGCATTGAGATAGCTGAAGGTTTATGAGAAGAACTACCCGACGCATAATCTTAAGCTAGCTACAGTAATATTTGCATTAAAGATATGGAGGCACTATCTTTATGGAGAGAAGGTGAAAATCTTTACTGATTATAAGATTCTGAAGTATGTCTATACTCAGAAAGAGCTCAATATGAGACAGAGACATTGGCTAGAGTTGATGGTCGATTTTGATATAGATTTGCAGTACTATCCTGGCAAGGCGAATGTCGTAGCAGACGCACTCAGCCGGAAGCCCATAATTTATTTCTTGACGATGCAGCCCCAGCTATTAGAGGATCTACAGGAGCTTGGAATAGAGGTTATTTTGCCAAGGCAAAGTGGGTTGTTGGCTAATCTTGAAGTTAAGTCATCACTAGTGGAGAGGATTAAGGCGGCATTACCCACAGATGCTAGGTTCCAGAGACTTAAAGAGAAGACGAAAGCCGGCATGCAGACGGGACTTTGAATCCATGAGGACGGGACGTTAAGATACAAAAATTGCCTATATGTTCCAAATGGGGAGTTGAGACATGAGTTGATGTCTGAAGTACATAGCTCCATGTACTATATTCATCCGGGAGGCACGAAGATGTACCAAGATTTGAGACAGTACTATTGGTGGTTTGGGATAAAGAGAGAGATTACACGATTTGTGGCAAAATATTTGGTCTGTCAGCAAGTTAAGGCCGAGCATCAGATAATCGCTGGTATGTTACAGCCGCTTCCCATACCCGAATGGAAGTGGAAATATATCACTATGGATTTTGTTATAGGATTTCCAAGAAGCTCTAGTGGGAAGGATGCAGTCTGGGTTATTGTGGATCGACTCACCAAATTGGCACATTTCTTGCCATTCAGAGTTGGACAGTCCACGGAGATTCTAGCCGATATGTATATACGACATATCGTAAGATTACATGGAGTACCGATTAGTATTGTGTCTGATCGTGACTCAAGATTCACATCCTATTTTTGGCGAAGCATGTAGGAGAGCCTTAGCACCCGACTCAAGTTCAGCACTACTTACCATCCACAGACAGACGGCCAGTCAGAGCGCACCATTCAGATCATGGAGGATATGCTGAGATCGTGTATGTTAGACTTCGGAGGGTCTTGGGAAGACCATTTGTACTTGGTGGAGTTCTCTTACAATAAAAGCTACCAGAAGAGCATCCAGATGGCACCTTTCGAGGCGTTGTACGGCAGAAAGTGCAGGTCAACGAAATATTGGAGTGACGTTGGCGAGCGTGTAAAACCCCTATTCCTAAAAACCGTATATGACCTTTTTAATTAATTATTAATTTAATTATAGCAATTGGTGGCTAATTAGGAGAAATAAATTTTTATTAATTTTTATTTAAGGTGTTCGTGCATTTAGGAGATTTATGGACATTTAGGAGATTCATGGGGCCATTATGAATTTTTTCGAATTTAATTTATGTAAGAGACCCCTTGAGTAGTTGCTAGCTTAATGGTATGTATTAGTATAATTCTAGAATTTTTCTATGAGTATATATATATATATATATATATATATATATATATATATATATATATATATATATATATATATATATATATATATATATATATTTAAAAGAAAATATAAAAGATTAGAAAAAGAAAAGAAAAGAAAAGAAAAACAATTAATATACTATTACTATTGGATCCTTAGCCCTCAACCCAAACCCACCTAGCATTAGACCCGTTACCCAAAGGAGCCCCAAACCCGCTGACTAGAAGCAACAGCAGCCAACGTGAGTTGAACCCCGCGCCACCCCCATTGGGAATTAGCACAGCAACCCTTAGCAAGCCAAACCAAATACCCCCTAACCCGCGTACGTGAACCCGCCCCCTTCTCTCTCTTATATATTCATATATATTAACTTATTTCGACCAAACCCTAACCCTAGATCATCCAATCCCCTCATCTTCCCATCTAGACCTAGAGAGCGCCACCACCGCAGCCGGAGAACCCCGCTAGGCCGTCCAAACCAATCCCGACGACCGCGACCCCACGCACCCCGCGCACTACAGATTTTTGCAGCGAGGTACCTGTGTTCCAGAGTTGTTTCCTGTCGCCTCACTCAACCAAACGCCATCCCATCTTCACCGGTACGCTCATCCCTTAACCCTCTCCAATATCTGTGTGATAGTAGATCTCGAACAACGCGTAACCATAGACGAAAACAGCGCCAAAATTGGCAGAAAAAGACCAATTTCTGGGATCGCAGAAAACTGCGGTGATCACCTATGTTCCCGGATTCGTATCTCCCACCACAGATATCCGAATTCGATGATTCTTTTTGGTATGTGTAGACCACTTGACCTAGTTTAATTTCTGATAAATAACCCTAGATTATTAACTGTTGTAGGTAGAATTAAATTTGTTGGAAAATCTCGTAAATACACTTTTTCCAGATTTCCAAAAGTTGTAAAACGGAGCACGCCCCGCCAAACGGGATTGCCCTGCCGTATACCAAGTATACCAATCGGTGCGCGTAGTGTACCCGGATACGTGAGAGTTCGCAAAAACTGATTCGGACGTGTGTGCACACCGGAATCAGCCCGTATCCGCGGACAAACCCCATGTCGCAACTTTTGTAAAAGTCGCGCACGTTTTGTGCACGCTCGTCAGATTGTGACGAAACTTGCGCCACTGCACTCGTGGTAACGTGCTGGTCCTGTGACCCAATTTTCACGCAATTCTGAAATAGTTGACCAAGTTGCCAATTGGCGGGCCCCACGGTTGACTTTTTGGGCAAATTTGTGTTTGGCTCATCGGATTCCACCTTTGGACATATCATTGGGTTCTTATTGACATCTAGAGTTTGTTTGACCTATAATTTGTCCCATTTAGAGACTGTTACCCTTGGCACATTTTTCGGTGCAAAGTGGGCCACACGTAGACCCCACTTTTACCCAAAATTATTGTTTTGTCCCTGTGTCCAAATTGGACGAAAGGGAAGTGCTTTTTAGCTATTTTGCTGATTTCAGAAATGCTAGTGATGTCTATTTCAGCATCCGGAGACGTTTGTTCGGAGGCCTTAGTTCTAGATTTCGTGTCCTTGATATTTGGGCGCGTACACTTTACAGATTTCTTGCCAGGCAAGTATACCTTGCCATTGTACTGTATTTACATTCCATATGATGCATGTATATTTTTTTCTATTTATTTAGCTCATTTATTTTAACTGCTATATAAAATTGTGCGTCCAAGGAAACTTGGGCGCTATAACGGTGTCGTCGTATTATATTTTTATTTATGTATATGTATTGGACCTACTTTATGAGACCACCCCATTTTCATGAGGCAGCATTAGATTCATTGACTGTGACACATTTTTACACGAGTTGTGAGTCTCATATAGATCACGAACTTATGTATTGACTGATCGTCGGTACGTGTGGGACGTGAGCTAGGGATAACTGCCGTAGAAACTTTGTATGCTAGCAGACCTGGCAGTTATTAGAGGTATTATCGTGTCATAAATGTGACATACTTAGAGCATGGGGTGGAAAGAACAACAAGTACCGTATTTGAGCTCCTTTGCACTTTTTTTATTGTGCGCCTGGATTCTCCGCTGGAGTTACGGGTGGTGATGACCACTATATATTATATATCATCAGGCGGGCCACCAGCGTTCAAAAGACGACATACCTTTTAGGCCCCTGGATCTTCGAGAGAACCATGCCAATCCCAGTTTTCAGCCAGATAGCTCACTCATGGGAAAAGTTGTTCTTAACTGCATTCACTTAGACGGTTAGGCGACCCTATTGGATGTTTACTTTCAGTACTTTATTGGCATATTTATATGTATCTTGTTACGTCCCTCTGAGGACCTGGTCCCTTTCCAGATATAGATAAGCAGGAGTACCCGCAGGAGTATGGACCTGGATCTGACGCTACCTATCAGACTGAGGAGGTCTTACCTTCGAATTATATGTGATTCATTGCAGTTGTTTAGAGATTCTAGTTGCTATTCTTTTTTGAGACATTTATTCTTATATTAGAGTTTATTCTCTTCTCTCTCTTTAGTAGTTTTGGTATAGTCGATTGCAGTAGATTTGTTTCCATCCAACTATCATACTTTAAGATTTATTATTTGATACTCATCTTTGATATTCAGTTAATCATTTCTATTTATTTATTTATTGTGCTGTGGATGAGATATAGATTGCGTGTGACTTATTGTGACAGTATATTACCACTGTGGATTGGATATTCATGTACAACGTACGTGTGTATATGGTTTCCATATATTGGAGTTCGTATACATATGGCTGACGTGTTACGTATTCCTAGTCTGACGTATTCTAGGACTGGGGCGTGACATATTTTTAGTGGTGGCCCATGCAAGTCGAGAATATATTGTCTCGGTTACGTAACTGTACCGAACAAGCCTGCGTATAGGAATAGAGCATAAGGATCTCATCCACGCTTGACTGAAATCATCCTTCCTATTTAATACTTGCATCATGTTTGATTCATGTACTTCTTCTAATCGTTTCGTACATCACCTGCAGGAGATGGACATACAAAATGGATGTACTGTCGCCGATGGCGACACAACTTCTGGAGTCAATGGTCAGACTCAAGGAGGGACCCCAACGATTGCTAGGCTTTCGGGGCCAGATGGATAGACTCACACTCCAATTCCATCTGATCTTCCCGCTTCACCTATTGGGAACCTTCCAGCTTTCCCAGTACCGCAAGATGGCCAAGCGCAACTGTTCCAATTCTTTCAGATGATGATGCAGGAACAGAGACAGCAGGCAGCCGAGCAGAGGCAAGAATTTTTGCCAGCACTTGAGAGGATGGTTGCACAGGCTACTGTACCAGCCCAAGCACTAGCTCCAGTACCTCGAGCTAGAGTTGGTTCAGTAAAGGACTTTATTCAGATGGGTTCGAGGCCGCACAAGGGCACTAAGAGCCCAAAGGAGACTACCAACTGGATCACGCACACTCAGAAGCTACTGGAGGCATCGCAGTTACCCACGGATCTATGGATGACGGGTGTAAGGACGCTTCTAGATGGTAATGCTCATCACTGGTAGGAATCCATGGAGCGCCAGTTGGGTACATACCAGACTTGGGAGCAGTTCTTGGAGTGCTTCGAGAGAAAGTACTTCTCGGACACCGTCAGAGATACCTTGTATGATCAGTTTCTTCACCTAGAGCAAGGGAACCGAATAGTGGACGAATATAATGCAGAGTTTAGTCGACTCAGCAAATATGGTGCTGCCTTGATACCAGATAACTTGGCTAAGGCTAAGAGGTTTCATCGAGGACTGACTCAGGAGCTCCAACATTACACAAGCTCACAGTCCCGGATCACTTATGCTGAGTTGCTGACAGAAGCCAGATTACAAGAAACCATCAGCAGAGAAAAAGGAGGTCAGCTGAGGACACAACAAGAAACAGCAAGGGCACAGCAGGGATCGACAAGGACACAACATGGAGGACCTATCAGACGTCCCTTGGCACAGCAGCATCAGCAACACAGAGCCGGACCGTACCAGATTCCGGAAAAACCCCAATGTAATTATTGTGGGAGGATCGGACATATTTCGAGAGATTGTCGGACCCGCTTGGGTCAGTATATGAGATGTGGCTCCGGACAGCACCTGGCGAAAGACTGCCCAAGGCAGCAGATACTTCCACCGCCAGTTCAGAGACTAGCGCTTCCAGTATCGAAGCCAACTCAGAAGATGACTGGACCAGGAGCACCTTGACCCCCAGCAGCAGGAGGATTTCAGAGAGGACCGCCGCTACCTACCCAGGAGGATCAGTATATGAGGGCAGGACATGGACAGCCGCAGAGGAACGGACGAGCTTTTACATTGGAGGTAGATGACATGGATCATGAGGTGGATGTCATAGCAGGTATTACTCTTGCTTTTACTTTTCCTACTGTGACATTGTTTGATACGGGAGCCACCCACTCATTCATATTATCTAATTTTATTGCCAAACACAACATTATTTCTACACCTTTATCTTGTTGTGTTAGAATTCTTACCAGAGGAGGAGTTATACCAGTTAGCCGAATTTGTAGATCGGGTCCTATAGTGATACGTGGCAGAGAGATGAACGCCCAACTCTTAGTCCTTCATATGCCATCTTTTGATATTGTGCTTGGAATGGACTGGCTAAGCAAGTACCACGCTTTCTTCGATTGCTTTGGAGGAAGCATTCTTTTTAAGGTACCAGGTCAGCCTGAACTTGAGTTTGCAAGAGGATCCACAGAAGCCATAGATGGTATGCAGCTCGCAATGGATGATGTTGTCTATCATCCTATTATTTCAGAATTTTTAGACGTCTTTCCAGAAGAATTGCCAGGACTACCCCTAAACAGAGACGTAGAGTTTTCAATTGAGCTAGCACCAGGAGCAGCACCTATAGCATCGCATGTTTACATACTGGCGAAGAAGGAAATAGATGAGCTGAAGGCACAGTTTAAAGAACTAGAAGAGAAAGGTTTCATCCGACCAAGTGCATCACCCTGGGGAGCACCAGTGTTGTTTGTACCAAAGAAGGATGGGTCAGTGCATATGTGCATTGACTACAGAGCCTTAAATACAGTGACTGTGAAGAACAAATATCCATTGCCACGCATTGATGACTTATTTGATCAACTCAGTGGAGCCAAGGTGTTCTCGAAGATAGATTTGAGATCGGGATATCACCAGATGAAGGTACGGAAGCAGGACATTCCGAAGACCGCATTCAGAACAAGATATGGGCACTACAAGTTTTTGATCATGCCATTTGGATTGACCAATGCTCCAGCGATCATCATGGACTTAATAAATCGAGTCTTCCATCAGTACTTGGACCAGTTCGTGCTTGTCTTCATAGATGATATACTTGTCTATTCGAAGAGCCACGAGGAGCACGAGAAGCACCTGTGGATTGTTCTAGAGACTTTGAGGAGAGAGCAGTTATATGCAAAGCTCAGCAAATATGAGTTTTTCTTAGACAGAGTCTAATTTCTTGGGCATGTTGTTACAAGAGATAGTATTTCTGTTGATCCAGAGAAGATCTCAGCAGTTAAAATATGGCATGTTCCTAAATCAGCAGCAGAGGTGAGGAGTTTCCTTGGACTTGCGGAATATTACCGACGGTTCGTAGAAAACTTCTCAAGGATAGCGGCACCTATGACTCGTTTGACTTGTAAGGATCAAGAATTTATATGGACCGACGAGTGTCAAGCCGCCTTTGAAGAGTTGAAGAAGCGACTGACTACAGCACCAGTATTGACTATTCCGTCAGGATTAGGAGGTTATGTGATCTACAGTGACGCATCGGGGAAAGGCTTGGGATGCGTATTGATACAGCATGGCAAGGTGATTGCATATGCATCTAGGAAGTTACGAGTACATGAGAAGAATTATCAAACTCATGACTTGGAACTTGCAGCCGTTGTATTTGCTCTGAAGCTATGGAGACATTACTTATATGGGGAACGAGTGGAGATCTATACAGACCACAAAAGCCTCAAGTACGTCTTCACGCAGAAGGAGTTAAATATGAGGCCACGTCGATGGCTCGAGTTGATGAAAGATTTTGAGTTGGAGCTACATTATCATCCAGGCAAGGCTAACGTTGTAGTAGACGCGTTAAGCCGAAAACCAGTAGCTTACTTCTTGACAGCACAGAGGGAATTATTGGAGGACTTGCAAGGTCTTGGCATTGAAGTGATATTACCCGGAGCAGATGGGACACTAGCCAACTTGTAAGTATAATCATCATTAGTAGAGAGGATTAAGACAGCTTTGCCTACTGACGCCAGATTCAGGAGACTGAAGAAAATGACAGAGGCCGAAGAGCAGACAGGATTGCGCATTCATGAGGATGGGACATTACAATGTGGTGATCGTCTTTATGTTCTAAATGGAGAGATTCGATAGGAGCTGATGACAGAGGCTCATAGTTCAATATATTCTATTCATCCTGGAGGCACCAAGATGTATCGTGACTTACAACAACACTTTTGGTGGCATGGAAAAAAAAAAGAGATAGCTCGCTTTGTAGCCAAATATCTGGTATGTCAACAAGTGAAGGCGGAGCACCAGAGGATAGCAGGATTATTGCAACCACTTCCGATTCCAGAATGGAAGTAGGAGCACATCACTATGGATTTCGTCACGGGATTTTCCAAGAGTCCAAGTGGGAGAGATGCAGTATGGGTAATAGTGGACCGACTCACCAAGTCAGCCAATTTTCTACCTTTTAGAGTTGGCCAGTCTATAAAAGCTTTAGATAACTTATATATGAGATAGATCATGAGATTGCACGGCATACCAGTCAATATTATATCAGACAGAGATTCACGCTTTACATCGCACTTTTGGAGGAGCATGCAAGAGAGTCTTGGAACTAGTCTGAAATTTAGTACATCTTCACCCGCAGACAGATGGGCAGTCAGAGCGTACTATTCAGACATTGGAGGATATGTTGAGGGCTTGCATGTTAGACTTAGGAGGATCATAGGAGGACCACCTATATCTTGTGGAGTTTTCTTACAACAATAGCTATCAAGCGAGTATTCAGATGGCTCCATTTAAAGCATTGTATGGAAGAAAATATAGGTCTCCTGTGTGTTGGAGTGACGTAGGAGAACGTCAGATTCTGGGACCAGAGTTGGTGGTCAACACCGTAGAGACAGTTAAGAAGATTCAGGGACACTTGCGAGCAGCGTAAGACAGGCAGAAGCAGTGGGCAGACCTTCATCGTCGTCCCTTGGAGTTCAAAGAGGGCGATCATGTCTTCTTGAGGATATTACCTACCAGAGGCACCATTCAATTCGGAGGGAACGGCAAGTTGAGTCCAATGTATATTGGACCATTTGACGTGCTCGAGAGAGTGGGAGAAGTGGCATATCGACTTGCGCTACCACCTTCACTTGAGGGAGTACATGACGTATTTCATGTGTCGCAGCTCAGGCGATATGTGGCAGACAGCAGTCATGTTCTCGACCATTCGGAGATCACCATTGGGCCGAGCTTGTCATACCAAGAGCAACTCGTGGGAATCCTTGATCGTCGAGAGAAAGTATTGAGGAACCAGTCTATTCCCTTGGTTCGCGTAGCATGGAGGCATGGCGCGCCAGGAGAATCAACTTGGGAGCGCGAGGACGACATGCACAAGCATTTTCTGAACCTATTCGCAGACCAAGGTATAAATTTACTTTGTTAATTTATATCTTATACCATCCTTGCTATTCTACCATGGCTTAATTTTAATTTCGATGACAAAATTTTTATAAGTTAGGTAGAATGTAAAACCCCTATTCCTAAAAATCATATATGGCCTTTTTAATTAATTATTAATTTAATTATAGCAATTAGTGGCTGATTAGGAGAAATAGATTTTTATTAATTTTTATTTTAGGTGTTCGTGCATTTAGGAGATTTATGGGGCCATTAGGAAATTTTTCGAATTTATTTCTTGTAGGAGACCCCTTGAGTAGTTGCTAGATTAATGGTATGTATTAGTGTAATTCTAGAATTTTTCTATGAGTATATATATATATATATATATATATATATATATATATATTTAAAAGAAAATATAAAAGATTAGAAAAAGAAAAGAAAAGAAAAGAAAAGAAAAACCATTAATATACTATTACTATTGGATCCTTAGCCCTCTACCCAAACCCACCTAGCATTAGACCCGCTACCCAAAGGAACCCAAACCCACTGACTAGAAGCAATAGCAGCCAACGTGAGTTGAACCCCGCGCCACCCCCATTGGGAATTAGTACAGCAACCCTTAGCAAGCCAAACCAAATACCCCCTAACCCGCGTACGTGAACCCGCCCCCTTCTCTCTCTTATATATTCATATATATTAACTTATTTCAACCAAACCCTAACCCTATATCATCCAATCCCCTCATCTTTCCATCTAGACCTAGAGAGCGCCGCCACCGCAGCCGAAGAATCCCGCCAGGCCGTCCAAACCAATCCCGACGACCGCGACCCCACTTTTACCCAAAATTACCGTTTTGCCCCTGTGTCCAAATTGGACGAAAGGGAAGTGCTTTTTAGCTATTTTGCTGATTCCGAAAACGTTGGTGATGTCTATTTCAGCATCCGGAGACGTTTGTTCGGAGGCCTTAGTTCCATATTCTGTGTCCTTGATATTTGGGCGCGTACACTTTACAGATTTCTTGCCAGGCAAGTATACCTTGCCATTGTACTATATTTATATTCCATATGATGCATGCATGTTTATTTCTGTTTATTTAGCTCATTTATTTTAACTGCTATATAAAATTACGCGTCCAAGGAAACTTGGGTGCTACGACGGTGTCGTCGTATTATATTTTTATTTATGTATATGCATTGGACCTACTTTATGAGACCACCCCATTTTCATGAGACAATATTAGATTCATTGACTGTGACACATTTTTAAACGAGTTATGAGTCTCATATAGATCACGAACTTACGTATTGACTGATCATCTGTACTTGTGGGATGTGCGCTAGGGATAACTGCCGTAGAAACTTTGTATGCTAGCAGACCTGGCAGTTATTAGAGGTATTATCGTGTCATAAATGTGACATGCTTAGAGCATGGGGTGGGAAGAACAACAAGTACCGCATTTGAGCATACAATTATAATTAAATTAATGTAGTGACCCAACCTCACTCAAATTAGATCCAACTCCAATCCAAACCCACACACACACCCTCAAGCCTCATACTAAACACCATACACCATTCTAGTCCACTACAAAATACCAAATATGGTGTTTTGTCACATCAAATCCTCAATTTAATATTTATATACAATTTCCTAATTATTCAGGGGCTTTTGTGCAATTAAGCAATGAGGTGCCCCCCTCTCATTGGCCCAACCACATGAAGAAGAGATCCCCCTTCCTTTGACCGGTCCACAAATAATTCCCCCCCCCCATTTTCATGTACTCTACATCACTTTTGGAGGACAAATCCTAACCCCACATTCCAAACACCTTAGATCCTAGCCACATGTGCAACATGTGGAGGCCCTCACATAACCATAGAAAACTGCCCAGCCGACCCTAATCCCAAGGCACCCCCCCTCTCTCTCCTATATAAGCTACCTATATTCTCTCTCTAAAACACCCCCACGCACACACAAAGAAACACCCTAAAATAATAACCAACACCACCACCCTCACCACTTACCCTCACCAACCCGACCCCTCCCTTAGCCCGCCGCCTCCACCATCTCCGGCAACGACCGCCACCAGCGTCACCGCCATCACCGCCACTACCAACTGAGCCACCGCCACGGCCACCACGACCGCCGCCTCCGCCTGAACCACTGCCACAGCAGCCCCTCTTCACCACCCCCGACTCCCTCTTTCCCGACCCGACCATTCCCGCAGCCTCCTTCCGGCCATCACCGCGTCCGGCCACCACCATGACGGTTCCCCCTCCGACCAGCACCCACTCCCCCACCTCCAGCCACCGCCACCGGCCCCTGCTCCGCCTACAGCCACCGCCATCACCCCCGTCCTCACCAACAGCCATCACCCCCCCAACAGCCCGAGCCGACCACCCGATCGTCCCCCGACTCGCCGCCGCTGCTCAGCCGGCCACCCCACTCCGTCGATGACCCGCCCAGCCAGTCTCCTCCGTCCCCGCCACAGCTCGGCCCCGGTCGTCCCCGCAGTCGGCCGGCACAGCCCCCGCAGCGCCAACGGTTGCTGACCGCCACTGCTGCTGACAGCACCCCGCCGCGCTGCTGGAGCTCCACCCGGCCACCCTCGCCGGCGACGACGCGCCCGGCGGACCCACCTCGACCCCCTGCACCAAGGTATATATATTTTATATACGTATACAGTATATTATACGTAGTATATTGTTAGCATTATCTATATACTAATAAATATACTATTATGTATTCTGCTTTTTTTGTATTTATGTCTATACTTTATATATATTATATTCTGATATTTTGTATATTTCTATATTTAGTATATTGTGTATGCCGTATAATGCTATATGTATATACATAGTATATTATATATAAGTATTAAATATTATATGTATTAATGTCTATTATATATATATATATATATATATATATATATATATATATATATATATATATATATATATATATATATATATATATATATATATGTAGTGTATTTAGTATATTAAAAATATGTATATTGTGTGTATATATGAATATATAATTTGTGTATATAAATATATGTATATATATATATATATATAAATATATATATTTGGTCTATTTAGTATATTGTAAATATATATATATATATATATATTTGGTGTATTTAGTATATTGTGTATATATATGTATATATATTTTTTGTGTATATAAGAATATGTATATATATATATATATATATATATATATAAATATATATACTTTATGTATTTAGTGTATTTGTTGTGTGTATATTAGTGTAATAAATAAATATATGTGTATATATATATAAATATATATATATACTTTGTCTGTATTAATATAGTATATATTAGTATATATTATATATGTGTACATTATAATTTGGGTATATTTATACATATAAATATATATGTACTATATATATATATATATATATATGTTGTATATGTGTACTTATGTATATAAATGGTTATTTTAATATATGTATATGTATATGTATTAAATTATAAAGGAGGTATTATATATGTAAATATATTTAATTAATATGTGTATATGTACATATTAAATTGTGTATTATTAGGTAATATATATAGATGCTATTTTAAATATGTACTATTAAACATACGTATCTTTATTTATGTTTAAATATGTATTATGTACATTGTATATATGTTATATGTTATTAATATATTAGGTATTTATGTAATGTATTATATGTATTATATTTATTTATGTACGTATTAGGGTATCGTTGTATTTATATTTATGTATTTATATATATACTTATATAATATAATTACGTATTGAATTGTTGGTACTTATATATATATGTATAATGTATATATATAAATATGTCTATATGCAGGACTGTATATATAAGTATGTATGTTATTAAATTATCTATTGTATATATGTGTATATGTATTAAATATGTATGCATGTACTATGTTAGCGTAGGTAATTAAGCATGGTGTAATTTAGTGATTTATAATTTTGGGTTATCTGTTCGTAGGCATCCGAGACGGTGCTACCTTGACTGCTGGTTTTGGAGCATTGCTTGTGGATACCAGAGTTCCAGGCAAGTATACCTTGCCTTGTTGTTACTGTTTAAAATTCAGATATTTATCTAGTTGCACATTTTATTGTTTTAATATTAAACTGTACGCATCCGAGAAGACTCGGGTGCAGTCAACGAAGGCGTTGACGTTAGGACTTGTGTCTGACCTAGTGTCTAGTAGACCCACCTAAAGTTGATGAGTTATCAATATGACTTCCCGGGCCTTGACACGTATCTTAACACGTCACAGAGTGAGTTCATGTAGGGACACGTGCTTCATGACCGACTGGCCATCAGCATGAGCAGCACGTATGACGGCATTTAGATTAGCTGTTTATTTCTGTAGCGACTTGCATCATAGTATGAGATGTCCACGTCGCATTCACGACTTGTACATTGACATTGGGCAGGGAAGATAATTAGTAGGCGTATGGGACAAACATTTGGCTACCGTAGTTTCAGAGTAAACTGCGGGGCCGTGAGCCTCAGTGTTACCCGGATATGGGCCATGTGTTACCCGGATATGGGCTCAGGTTACCCGGTTATGGACATATATGCTTGTCTATACATCCAGCATAGGTTACTAGCTGCGTGCTATCATGATCGGTGATGTAGTCAGCATATACTCCTGGTGTTCAGTTTACAGCTAATGCCAGGTACTTAGCCTCTGGCTCGATGCTACGCTTTATACCTTTCACCTACCCATACGTACCAGGGTTGTCTTCAAAGTGCATTTCACTTAGCTGGTTAGATTACCCTTGAGTTTATACAGCATATACTTTATGGCATGCATTTTTGTATCTTGTTACTTCCCTCTGAGGACCTGGTTCCCTTCCAGATCCGGACGAGCACTTGTACCCGACCATCTACGGAGCATGAGTAGAGACAGGATTCTTGATTGAGGACTTCGAGGAATTTCCAGGGGAGTTTCTGTGACTTGAGTATGCAGCTGTTTCGGACTAGAGTTTTTATATCTAGCTAGTTGGTACTCTAGTCTAGTTATCTTACTTCTTTTTGCACTTTATTTTTATTTCTGTATTTCAGTGGGTTTGTCTCCACCAGACTATTTCAGATGTATTATGGATATTCAGACTGTTGTATTTTATTTACCAACATTTGTTTCAGCATTATGATATTGTATTCTGTGGATGATATTAGACATTACCTGCTATATATTAGCATATTAGACTTGTTAGTATTTTAGGACAGCGTAGCACGCTTCGATATGATCCATTAAATTGGGATATCCTTCGGAGACGTGTCAGCTGGCCAATGCCACGTAGCCTGGTCCCGTGTATTCTGGGACTGGGGCGTGACATGGTTTTAGTGGTAGCCCATGTAGGTCATGTTTATCGCTTTTGGTATGGTAACATGCCCAGGGAGCCTGCAATAGGATAGAAGTTAATAGATCTCATCTACTTTGATTTTCGCCTTTGAACCTCCTTCGCATTTGATTAATTGAATATCTGCATCCTGCTTGTTATTTCCGTGCTCTTTTAACGAAGTTATATTTCTTGCAGCAAGATGAACTTGCGCAGCGGACGCGAGGCATACAGCGCCATTGTGCCATCCACCACCGCACCAAGGGAGGAAACACCCCCTGGACCACCCGGAGAGCAGCCTCCACCACAGGCACCGGTGATTCCCCAGGCTCCGATGATACATTGGCACCAGGCTTCTCCTGACGATCGGACGCAACATCCGGAGGGCCAGATGTAACCTCCGATTTCCAATTTCCAAAATAATTAGATTTTAATTTATTTTAAAATATCAAGTTTTATAAAATATTGCTCCTTGAAAATTTTTAATTGATTTTGAACGATGTTTGATTTTAGAAGGTAATTTAAAAATCTTTATAAAAATCATTTTTTCTAAATGACGATGTATTACAAAATAAATAAATAAATAATAATATATATTTCTAGTTTCAAATATTTATTGGCTTGAATCATAAAATTATTGTTTTAACTAAATAGTTATTTAAAAGACTAGTTCATAAAGAAAAATAAATTTATTATTGGGATAGTAAATAAATGAATGTCGTACTTTCTAAGATTTTACAAAATACATTAATGAGTAGCTAATTTGGAAATTAGCTAGCTTTCCTAAAAACATTTTTGAAATTATAATCTTTATTTTTATTTTTACAAGTTGCCATTTCCCATTAACTAGCCCACATCCTCATCCTTCCCACATGAGAAACCCGTTTAATTAATTCTGGGCCATTCATTATTGGGCCAACCCGCAACCCTTTATCCCACACCATCTCTCCCTATTTAAGTTCTCCTTCTCACCATTCCCAAAAACCCTAATCTCCTAATTACTAGATAGCCTCCACAAATCCCCACAAAGCCAACAAGCCATCATCACCATTTTTGTGCTCGTGTCCGTGTGTCCAGCATCACCGTGTCAGCCGTGATTGGCCTCGGGTCCGACCCCGGGTGTCCCACCATATCCATTTCTTTTCCTGTGTCCAGATTTACATTTTTCAACCAGCTTTTCCGTGTCCGACACACCCGGACACCACCTCCACAACCACCACTGTACACAGCATCACCCGTGTCCAACACCGGACACGTCTACAGTACACCCCCGTCGTGTCCAGCCTCGGACACGATCGACCCCGACCCACCGAACCCTAACCCTAGATCTAGCCGCCGGAGCCGACATCGTCGAGCCCGCCGCTGAAGCCGAGCCTCGCCGTGGCCGCTGGGACGAAGCCGCCTCCTCGGACAGAACGCCGTCGCCCGAGACGCACACCCGCCGTCGTCGAGATCCCGCCGCCGCGTCGTCGAACTCAGCCCGCCGCTGCCCTCGAACAGCCGCCAGATCCTCGAGCGCCGAGCCGCTGCCCTCGAGCTCCACGCCGTCCACCGCTGACCACCGAAGCCGCCGCCACTGGAAGTCGAGCACCGCCACCGCCTCGCAGAGTCGAAGCCGCCGCTCCTCGACCAGACGCAGCCATTCTCGAGCCGAGCGCCGCCTCGAAGCCGCCGCTGCGCCTCGAGCAGATCCTCCGAGCACGACGCCGACGCCCTGGCCGGCCGATCTCGCCGGAAAACCCCAGCCGTAAGCCCTTTTTCCCTCTTTCCCTTCTTCCTTCGGTTCTGAGAAATCGAATTGGGGTTAGTTAAAGTAATTTTTTGGAATTTGTTATTTTTATTTAATTAGTTTAGTTAATTAATGATTAGTTTAATTAATTAGTAATTAGTTTAATTAATCTACAAATTAGTTTAGCTAATGTATTATTAGTTTTACTTATAATTAGATTAGTTAATATTCCTACTAATCACTTAATTATCATTAATCAGAATTAATTCTTAATTAGTAGTTAAATTATATAGTTAGTTAATTAATTATTTCTTAATTAGTTATAATTTACGTAATTAGTTTAATAACATTTAATTTGTTTAGTTTAAATTTAGTTTAGTAATATATATATTAGTTTAGTTAATTAACTAATTACATAATTAGTAGTTAATTAATTCATTAGTTATTTTATATAATTAGTTATTTATATAATTAGTTTATTATATATAATTAGTTAATTGAAATTATAATTAGTCTAGTAAATTAATGTAATTAGTATAGAAATTTCATGTAATTAGTTCACTTTTACGTATTAAATTAAAAGGTTTTTGATTATGTTAAATATAATAAATCTTGGGTTTTATATTATTATTAAAAATATAGTTTCGATAATAAAATGAGTTCAAAAATTAGTTTATTGAATCGGTGACCGATTTTACCATAAATGAAAAATATTGGCTTTTACATAAATTCTAGTTTTTATAAATAAACTTTTATTTGAAATTATTGTTCAAAATAAGTTCGAAATGATTTATATACGTAAATACGTATTTCTAGTATATGTAATCAATTTAGTATTTATATGTATATATATTTTAAAAAGGTATTTTAGCATATGTATGAGTATACATATATAATGTTCAACTAGTGTAAATCAAATATGTATTTAAAAGATATATATATATATATTGTAAATACATTTAAATTGGTGCATGTATAAATATTGTAAGTATATAAGTGTAATGTATATTATATACGTGTCCCTACTAGATGACCCTAGTTGACTAGTGCCCTGCCTGACATGGCCCTGAGACCAGTATTTTTGACTGTGTTAGTATAGCATCTGATGCGAATGTGGTTTGCTTGTGTTATGTTTATAGGACTGTTGGTTTACCCAGGGGATACTCTGGAACAGGACATTGGTTTCACCAGCTAAGGACCCAAGGCAAGTACATTCTCTGATTAGTTTCTAATTTATGATATCTCCTATGTTCACTGTATCTAGTGTAAATATACATGTTCTCGACACGTCGGTTACACGGATTGGTATACGCGGATCTCGTCATGAGATGTTATTCCTCATTCATGGTGTAGCTTGTACAAGACTTGTTTTCCTTGTTATCTTGTGCGTGTACAGACACTGATTCCCGGGGAGATTTGCTACCTTCCTAGGGAATCCCGTGCCATAGCGTACCATGATTGGATCTACTATACCAGTCGGGGGTTTGGGGAGTATTTTAGTGTAGATATGTGATCATACCCAACTATCCATGCATCATAGCTCACCCCACATCTCACGTCGGGTGCGGCCTGACCATCTCCATGCCTCATAGCTGTTACGTGTGATTAGCCTGACCTCTCCCTGCATCATAGCTAACCAACGGTTAGCCTGACCTTCCATGAATCATAGCTAATCACATGTAACCAGCCTGATCAAGATCCCAAGCCGATCACATGTTAAAGCTAGTGCTCACACACTTAGTCATAGTATCTCTTGCTCATTGACATATGTTTCTTTTCCTGCATTTACTTACAGTATTTTCAGTATTTCTCTCATTGTACATTTCTCGTACTTATACATGCATCTGGTATGTTTCCATCTAGAACTGCTACATAGTTTATGTCATTTATATAGAACTGCTATTTAGAGATGTACTTTGCTCCTTCCTGACTGGAAAATATTTTTCCAGACTGTGACATTAGTAGACTGGTTCCGACACACTTGGGGATTGGAAGTTAATGATTGCAGGTATGTTTATGTTGTCATTAGACTTGTATTGTATTCTTTTATTTCTTCATTTCCTATCGTGCTGTAGTTGTGATTGAGTATCTCTAGATTTATTTTATGATATCCACGTCTCCTTATGGAGTTGGATACTAGCGTGAGATTGTTAGATAGTACTGGACCTAGACAGCGTTCTACCGCCGATGCTGCGGCGTAGGCTGGACGTACCCACGCTCTCGTGCCCCTAAACCGGGTGCGGGTCGTGACACCAGACTTCTCAGACTGTCCCGCAGCACTTCGAGGGCCAGACGTCCAGAGATACGCCGATGCCTCAGTCTGAGAGACGAACGTCTGAGGAGACTCCTACGACGCAACCAGAGGCCCCATTGCCATCACCTCCGTCATTTCCACCACAGATGCCACGTCCAGAGGAACAGTCGCAGATGTTTCAACTCTTCCAGACTATGATGCAGGCGCAATGGCATCAAACTGAGACGTTGAGACAGAGTTTGATGGCAGTAATAGAGAGGACACCTGCCCCAACACCCGTACCAGCACCTCCACCAGCTCAGGCAGTTGGTACTGTGCGATGGTTTCGCCAGATGGGCCCGGATACTTTTAGGGTAGCGAGACCACAGAAGATATCTCCGATTGGGTCGCCAACACGGATATGCTACTAGAGGCTTCACAGTTACACCCAGACCTCTGGATGACCGCAGTGAGGGCCCAACTGAAGGGCAATGCCCATCACTGGTGGGACTCCATAGAGTTCAGCGTAGGCAAGACGCAGACGTGGGACCAATTTTTAGAGTACTTCAATGTGAAGTATTTCCCGGCTACGGTCAGGAATGCCCTCTACTCCCAATTCCAGTACCTGGAATAAGAGAATCTATCCGTAGACGCATACGATGCAGAGTTTAGTAGGCTTAGCCGATTTTGTGCCGCCCTGATACCCAACGACCTGGAGAAAGCCAGGAGATTCTATCACGGCCTTACCTTTGAGCTACAGAGGTACACTACTACTCAGGCAAGGATCTCTTACGAGGAAGTTCTGTCAGAGGCCAGGATCCAGAAGGCTATTAGCAGAGGATTGAGACGTTCCAGCACGACTGCACCAGCCAGAGCTCATCCCGGAGTAGGAGGACCGATTCATCATCCAGGAGTACAGACGCAACAGAAGATTGTACCATATTAACACAGAGAGCTACCGACGTGTCACTTTTGCAGAAAGAAGGGACATGTCCAGAAAGATTGCAGAAGAAGATTAGGACTGTACTTGAGGTACGGATTGACCCAACATAAAGCTCAGGAGTATTCCCAGAATAGCGATAAAGCCCGGCAGATAGTACAAACGCCAGCCCCACCAGCCCTAGGTATGTCCGTAGCATTGCTTGATGATTTATAGCTTATTATGTGTTATTTTTAATTTCGAGGACGAAATTCTTATAAGTTGGGTAGATTGTAAACCCCCTCGACCAAAATTTAGGTTTAATTAACTTAGATAGCATGATTAGGGTTAATCAGTTACAAATTAGAATTTATTACTCAGAGTATTAATTATTGTGCAGTGATTTTATTACTTAGGACACCTTACCGTTGTCCCGATATTTAGGACACTACACTAGCTGTTACCCTAAAACAAATTCTATACACCTTGCCTAGACATACCAACCTACCATAATGACCTTCGTGTAACTCACAGATACTCATTTTTGTGCCTAATTTTAGTCGTACAAAAGTCGTTACAAACGTCCGTACGTAAATTCAATTAATTGTATATTTACGTCCTATGTCCGTTCCAAATCAAAATTGAGACCCAATATCAACCCGTTTTGACCAACCCCAATCATAATATTATTATACTCTAAGCCTACCACGCCCATGACGCTTGTGCCCACCCAATTTAGACTCTATGTATTTTTAAATTAATTTAGGAACACCCGGTGCATTAATTATAATTAAATTAATGTAGTGACCCAACCTCACTCAAATTAGACCTAACTCCAACCCAAACCCACACACGCACCCTCAAGCCGCATACTAAATACCATACACCATTCTAGTCCACTACAAAACACCAAACATGGTATTTTGTCACATCAAATCCTTAATTTAATATTTATATGCAATTTCCTAATTGTTCAGGGGCTTTTGTGCAATTAAGGAATGAGGTGCCCCCCTCTCATTGGCCCAACCATATGAAGAAGAGATCCCCCTTCCTTTGACCGATCCACAAATAATTTCCCTCACCCCCCCCCATTTTCATGTACTCTACATCACTTTTGGAGGACACATCCTAACCCCACATTCCAAACACCTTAGATCCTAGCCACATGTGCAACATGTGGAGGCCCTCACACAACCCAAGAAAACTATCCAGCCGACCCTAATCCCAAGGCACCCCCCTCTCTCTCCTACATAAGCTACCTATATTCTCTCTCTAAAACACCCACCCACACACAAAGAAAAACCCTAAAATAATAACCAACACCACCACCCTCACCACTCACCCTCACCAACCCGACCCCTCCCTCAGCCCGCCGCCTCCACCATCTCCGGCAACGACCGCCACCAGCGTCACCGCCATCACTGCCACTACCAACTGAGCCACCGCCACGGCCACCACGACCGCCGCCTCCGCCTGAACCATTGCCACAGCAGCCCCTCTTTACCACCCTCGACTCCCTCTTCCACGACCCGACCATTCCCGCATCCTCCTCCCGGCCACCACCATGTACGGCCACCACCGCGACGGTTCCCCCTCCGACCAACACCCACTCCCCCACCTCCAGCCACCGGCCCCTGCTCCGCCTACCGCCACTACCATCACCCCCGTCCTCACCAACAGCTATCACCACCCCACAGCCCGAGCCGACCACCCGACCGTCCCCCGACTTGCCGTGCTGCTCAGTCGGCCACCCCACTCCGTCGACGACCCGCCCAGCCAGTCTCCTCCGTCCCCGCCACAGCTCGGCCCCGGTCGTCCCCGTAGTCGGCCGGCACAGCCCCCGCAGCGCCAACGGTTGCTGACCGCCACTGCTGCTGACAGCACCACCCCGCCCTGCCGGAGCTCCACCCCGCCACCCTCGCCGGCGACGACGCGCCCGGCGGACCCACCTCGACCCCCTGCACCAAGGTATATATATTTTATATACGTATACAGTATATTATACGTAGTATATTGTTAGCATTATCTATATACTAATAAATATACTATTATGTATTCTATTTTTTTTGTATTTATGTATATACTTTATATATACTGTATTCTGATATTTTGTATATTTGTATATTTAGTATATTGTGTATGCCGTATAATGCTATATGTATATACATAGTATATTATATATAAGTATTAAATATTGTATGTATTAATGTCGATTATATATATATATATATATATATATATATATATATATATATATATATATATATATATATATATATATAGTGTATTTAGTATATTAAAAATATGTATATTGTGTGTATATATGAATATATAATTTGTGTATATAAATATATGTATATATATATAAATATATATATATTTGGTGTATTTAGTGTATATATATATATATATATATATATATATATATATATATATATATATATATATATATATATATAATTTGTGTATATAAATATATGTATATATATATATATATATATAAATATATATATATATATGGTGTATTTAGTATATTATGTATATATATGTATATATATATTTTGTGTATATAAGAATATATATATATATATATATATATATATATATATATATATATATATATATATATATATATATATATATATATATATATATATATATATATATATATAAATATATACTTTATGTATTTAGTGTATCTGTAGTGTGTATATTAGTGTAATAAATAAATATATGTGTATATATATATAAATATATATATACTTTGTGTGTATTAATATAGTATATATTAGTATATATTATATATGTGTACATTATAATTTGGGTATATTTATACATATAAATATATATGTACTATATATATATATGTTGTATATGTGTACTTATGTATATAAATGGTTATTTAAATATATGTATATGTATTAAATTATATAGGAGGTATTATATATGTAAATATATTTAATTAATATGTGTATATGTACATATTAAATTGTGTATTATTAGGTAATATACATAGATGCTATTTTAAATATGTACTATTAAACATACGTATCTTTATTTATGTTTAAATATGTATTATGTACAATGTATATATGTTATATGTTATTAATATATTAGGTATTTATGTAATGTATCATATGTATTATATGTATTTATCTACGTATTAGGGTATCGTTGTATTTATATATATACTTATATAATATAATTACGTTTTGATGTGTTGGTACTTATATATATATATATATATATATATATATATATATATATATATATATATATATATATATATATATATATATATATATATATATATATGTATAATGTATATATATAAATTTGTCTATATGCAAGACTGTATATACAAGTATGTGTATTATTAAATTATCTATTGTATATATGTGTTAGATATGTATGCATGTACTATGTTAGCGTAGGTAATTAAGCATGGTATAATTTAGTGATTTATAATTTTGGGTTATCTGTTCGTAGGCATCCGAGACGGTGCTACCTTGACTGCTGGTTCCGGAGCATTGCTTGTGCATACCAGAGTTCCAGACAAGTATACCTTGTCTTGTTGTTACTGTTTAAAATTCAGATATTTATCTAGTTGTATATTTTATTATTTTAATATTAAACTGTGCGCGTCCGAGAAGACTCGGGTGCAGTCAACGAAGGCGCTGACGTTAGTACTTGTATCTGACCTAGTGTCTAGTGGACCCACATAAAGTTGAGGAGTTATCAATATGACTTTCCAGGCCTTGACACGTATCTTAACACGTCACAGAATGAGTTCATATAGGGACGCGTGCTTTATGACCGACTGGCCATCAGCATGAGCAGCACGTATGACGGTATTTAGATTAGCTGTTAATTTCTTTAGCGACTTGCATCATAGTATGAGGTGTCCACGTCGCATTCGTGACTTGTACATTGACATTGGGCGGGAAAGACAATTAGTGGGCGTATGGGACAGACATTTGGCCGCCGTAGTTTCAGAGTAAACTGCGGGACCGTGAGCCTCAGTGTTACCCGGATATGGGCCATGTGTTATGTAACGCCCCGCAACCGCTCGGAGCGTTACGCTGAGTCGGACTGAATAAATCAAATGCTGGTTACATTTGAAATGTCGGATTTCGGGAAGAAGGATTAATCGAGTTGGTTTCAATGTGCAGATGGCTAGCGGGATCGATGGAAATCAGGTGTTCGTTCAGAACAGTACTGAATAGCTGGATGGAAACGATAATGCCGTCTTCCTTAGTCCGATCGGTCGGATGATTTGGAGAGCACGGCCTGCTCGCACGGTCATACCAGTTGAGTAGATCGCGCTTGCATCGGACCACGGGTTCAAGGGATTGGCCGTATCGGCAGGACAGGATGCCTAACGGATTCGAACATTGTGAGTGGGCTCTTTCCCTTCTCCTCTACTCCTTCATGCCTAATAATATGGAAAACACGTAATGGCTTGTACACTTGGGCTGAAACATCGGGAAGCACTACACTGAGGCGTGCATAGAGTGTGCGTCGTTGGCTTGGTAGGATTGTGGCTTGAATGGTTTACGCGTTGGATAGTTGGATGCGATAGTTGGGTTATACGTTTGAGGCGATCGGTTGGAACATTGGGATTATACTTGGACGGTTGGAATTGTACAAGTTGGAATGATACAATAGGAATATCGGGAATTCGGGCGAGCGAGCGTGCATCCGTGCACGAGTATCACTGGGTCGCTTTGTCTTGCAAAGCGAGCAGTTGTGGTTCGAAACCGAACAACTGCATCGGCGAGGGTATTGGGCCACTGTTGGGGCATTGTGCCACGGGATTATTCGGAGTGTGGGATGTTGCACCCAATGTGAAACACTGTGTTGGGAAGCGGCAATGTGAAGTGTGGGCATAACTTGGGCACAACTTGAGAGATTGTGCATATGGGTATCTTGGTGCCTTGGGATATATATATTGAGGTCGAGATTTGGAATCCTTGAGAACATGTTGGAAGAATGGTTATGGATACTTCGGTTGGGTTTATCGATGGAACGAGTCTAGGATCGCTTGGTGGGGCGAGAATGTTCGATCCTCTCGTCATACCTACGTGTGTCTGCATGTCACGGACAACTTGTGCAAAGGTTTGGCACTTTCCCCGAAACGGTTTTTATCCGGGGCACTGGAGCCGTTTCGATCCGGAGGGAAACATTCGATTCGCATTCAGTTGCGATGCATTGCGGGACCTCCAGCGGGGCTTGCTACCCGGGCTGATAGGGCGCGCCGTAATGCTTGAGATATGTCCTGTATGGCTCTGCCAGTGACTTCATATAGATAAGAGTTGGCTTGCTTTTCTTTTGTTGGTTTGGCTTTCGTGTAGGCACGGCCACCTTGCCTCGGCAAGAGTGTGCACTCGAGATTGGGATATAAACTGTTGGTTGAGGATGGATATTGAGGCGAGACTGATGGTTCGATATGTTATCGTGCAAGCGATGACATTGAGTTAGACGGGTCGGCTATATATAAACTGCTTGTCGTTTGGTTTGAGAATGAATGCTTGCATGCTTAAACTGCTTTACTGCTTTCCTTAACATGTCATCCATATGCCATGAAACGAATCTAGGATTCAACTAGAAAGATCACCATTTAACTGTGTGCATTCACTACTTTACTTAGTGTCGGCTTAGACGAGTGGGTTACCCCGCTCACCAGTACGGTTGTGTACTGACCCACGTTTGTGGGCAATATTTCAGGTACACAGACATAGTAGCGCTGCTTGGATATACGGGACAAGATGTATGAACTGTAAGTACCTTTGTGGGCTAGAGAAAGAGCAAGAGTTATTTCATCGTCTCCGTGGCATCGCCTTTGTGGCATTGACTCAGGGCATCTCATTTGGACCCTATCGTGAGCTTCGCTGCGTATACTCTGATGTGTGCTTGGTACACAATTGGCTTCCGCTGTAACTTGGTTGTTTCGATGATAACTTTCGTGTTTAACAACATCGCCTTGTACGAGCGCAACTCCAGGCTCGTACGGCATCACGTCCCGAATAGAACGATTGTCCCGCGGGAGAGCTGCAATGTGGTGATTTCACGTTCAGCGGGGACTATTGGGCTTGCGGGAGTTTGGGGCGTGACATGTTACCCGGATATGGGCTCAGGTTACCCGGTTATGGGCATATATGCTTGTCGATACATCCAGCAGAGGTTACTAGCTGCGCGCTATCATGATCGGTGATGTAATCAGCATATACTCCTGGCGTTCAGTTTATAGCTAATGCCAGGTGCTTAGCCTCTGGCTCGATGCTACGCTTTATACCTTTCACCAACCCATACGTGCCAGGGTTGTCTTCAAAGTACATTTCACTTAGCTGGTTAGATTACCCTTGAGTTTATATAGTATATACTTTATGGCATATATTTTTGTATCTTGTTACGTCCCTCTGAGGACCTGGTTCCCTTCCAGATCTGGATGAGCACTTGTACCCGATCATCTACGGAGCAGGAGTAGAGACAGGATTCCTGATTGAGGACTTCGAGGCATTTCCAGGGGAGTTTCCGTGACTTGAGTACGCAGTTGTTTCGGACTAGAGTTTTCATATCTAGCTAGTTGATACTCTAGTCTAGTTATCTTACTTCTTTCTGCACTTTATTTCTATTTCTGTATTTCAGTGGGTTTGTCTCCACCAAACTATTTCAGATGTATTATGGATATTCAGACTGTTGTATTTTATTTACCAACATTTGTTTCAGCATTATGATATTATATTCTGTGGATGAGATTAGACATTACCTGTTATATATTAGCATATTAGACTTGTTAGTATTTTAGGACAGCGTAGCACGCTTCGATAGGATCTATTAAATTGGGATATCCTTCGGAGACGTGTCAGCTGGCCAATGCCACGTGGCATGGTCCCGTGTATTCTAGGACTGGGGCATGACACAATCATTCTAAGGATTCAGTGGGACCTAGCTTGAGGTATGAAAAGCAGCCAGTTGGGATACTTGATATTAGTGAGAAGATATTATGGGATCAAACGATTAGATTGGTCCTGGTAGCTTAGAAACATCACTCCCCGAACGAATCTACTTGGGGGCAAGAGGATATCATACGCCATCGTTATCCTCACCTATTCGAAGATGCAGGTATGACTTAAGAACTACCTATAGGTTACCATAATTATTTTAAATTCCTTAGTAGTTAATTCTTAATTGCGAGGACGCAATTCTTTTAAGGTGGGTAGATTATAAACACCCAGATTTTTAGAATTTTAATTTAAAATTTTATTAATTATTATTGTTGATTTTTCTGAAATTTTTAGTTAATTATAATAAATGTTCTTCATGGATTTATATTTTTGTGTAATAAAATTTATTTTAAAATAGTGCAAAAATATATATTTTGGTGTACAATTAGTAATAGAGTATTGTGTAATTTTTCTGGAATTTATTGGGCTCCAAAACTATTTTTTTATAGCAAATATCAATATTTTTAATTAAATAAACTCAAACCAACCCAAACCAAACCAAAATGAACCAAACCGAACTAGACCAAACCAACCCAGACCAAACAAACTTGGATCCTAATTCCGAACCCGAGACCAATAACCCGCGACCCGACCCGCCCCCTTCATCTTCTCAAAACAGCAGCCAACTCTCTCCCTTCCTCTCCCCCAACCGGCCGCGACATCCTCCTTTCACCTCCCTATAACAGTCCACTCCGACCCCTATATAAACCCCCAGACCTACCCCCTCGTCCACCATCAAAACCTATTCCATTCCCGATAAGCCACCGCGGACGACGACGTCGGACCGTCGCGTATTACCACAGCGAAGTAGTCGCCCAGAAATTCGAGCAGCAGCGAGCAGCAAGGTACTCAACTTCCCACTCTCGTATCTCTGTGCATAGTTATCCAAATGTTGACCCATCGAATCCTATACGAAGACCACATGACCCTCTCGAACCCTGTATAATTAGTTCGGGGTATCGTGTCTTGTGTCGGTCGCAAATCGCGACGCAAAACAGGAAAAATGACCAATTTATAGTTCAAAAAACTGTCCCAAACACCCATGTTCGTAGTCATTTTTTCCATCCTAGTCAATATTTTTAAATTCTAATTAAACAGTAATTTAGACAACATAACTGAGATTAAACCCTTTTAATTAGTTTATTTTAATTTGTTGTATATTGTATTTTATTCTTGGTTGAAGATGACCAAAAACTTGGTTTTCTAAACCCAATTTTTTTTTAAACGGGGTACGTCCCGCTAAACAAAACGACTTTGTCGTGTGTAAATTATATTGAAAGGTACGTATCATCAACGCGGACATGTAGAATTTTGCGAAAGTTGATTTGGATGTGCGTGCACACCGGAATCAGCGCGTATCCGTCAAAAAGTTCCGTATCGGCCTATTCTGACACTCATCATAATTTCGTGTGTTCTTGTCGTTTCGCAACGAAACTTGCGACATCGGATTCGTAGCGTTACGCTGGTCCTGTGACCCAAGTTTGGTTCAATTCTGAGAACGTTGACGAAACTCTGTTTTGTGGGCCCCATGGTTCACTTGACGAACAATTTCGTAACCGGCTCATCGGAATCCAGTTCTGGATATTCTGTTGAGTTCATATCATCATTCTGGACTTGTAGACACTAAGTTTGATGAATTTGGAGAACTTTGTCTCTAGCACGTTTTTTGGTGCGAAGTAGGCCACATGTGGATCCCACTTTGACCAGAAACTGTCAATTCTGCTCTGTGTCCAAATTGGACTTATGGGTAGTTAATCCTAGATAATTCGTGTATTCTGAGAGCAATGATAATGTTTGTTTCAGCATCCGGAGGTGTACCTGGAGATTTTACTGTTACAGGAGCAACTGAAGGAGTTCAGAACACAGGCAAGTGTACCTTGTCAAACCTGCTGTAGTTCCATTGATATTAATTGCTTGAGTTATATATATATATATATATATATATATACTTTTGTATTATACCTATTTAACATAGGACAGTGAGACATTGCTTAACGTCTGAACAAGATTCGAGTGTTGTCATAACTGCTATTATATTTATTTTTATTTTATTTATTTACAAATTATTCTATTTTTGATATATATATATATATATATATATATATATATATATATATATATATATATATATATATATATATATATATAGTTAGGTTTATGTAAATATAAATTTACAATTTGACTTTATCAATACTTGGATGGTGAAGGTGGCTTCATGCATAAAACCAAATCCATGGGGGGGGGGGGAGAAACCAGCAGCAAGCTCTCATGAGTCACTTGTTATATGTCTTCTCCACCTTCCTTCTTTATTTCCCTTGGGAGACCTGGCTTCATCTCCTTCCTCTTCCCATTACCAATAAACCTAACACCCTCTTACTTATTGCCCATTCAACTACTTTATCCTCCTTCCCATCTCAACCCTCTTCTCCATCTTCCTCTCCCCACCTTAAACCTACTGCTGCTGCTACTATGCCTACTGCTGCTTCTGCTACTGTGCTACTTCTACTGCTGTAGCTGCTGCTGCCGCTGTCGGACCCGCGCCACTCGCCGCCGACCTCCGCGCCGCTGTCCCCGGACACCGCCACCACCGGACCCGCGTCACCCGCCGGACTCCTCCTCCCTCATAATTCTATAACTCCTCCTCCCTCTTCCCAAACCTAGGTACTTCCTGTTTCTTCCCCCAAATTTTCTTTTAATTTCAAATTAGAATATAGCTTAATTTCAAAACTCCTTGGGATAGAAAATTAGGTAGGAATCAAGTACCAATTTGGGAACTTTGGAAGAACCCTAGGTTGCTCAAGCAAAGGCAAGTCCTCATCTTTCCTTTTTAATTTATTTATATTTATTAGTTTAAAATGTTATTTAGTGTAGTTAAATTTGGGATTCATAATTCAGAATATTTATAGAAAAGAAGGATTTGTTCCTTGATAACCGATTCATATATTAGGACACTGACACTATGAGATGATATTATGAGTGTGTTATGTATGTGTTGGGTTGTTTGAATAATCATGTTTGTGTTTACATATCTAGGTATGCACATTTACATAGAAAATCATATAAACATAATTGTAGTATATAAATTGTATTATTACATATTTATACTTGTGGGATTCAAGTTGTAATCGACTCGAAGAAGGAAGTATACAAGCTAAGACACATGAGTTTCAATTTTGGTTGGAGTTGTTTTGTATGATTTGGACTAGTCTAATTATTGACGAAGTACGGTATGGATTCTAGTATAGAACACAATACGAACAACAAATTAAGGTTGGGTTTATAATCATTGGACATGTTAGAAATATTGATGATTCATGTGATATTCATATGTATATGTATATTGGCCACACGAATGGATGAAGATTTTTAAAAGTGAAATAATTAGAGGAGTATATAGTTATTAGACGTGTATAGAAATTTACTTCTATAAAGGCGTGTTAAAATAGAAGTAGTTAAATACCATCTCGATTTATGTACTTAATTACTAAATAAAAGGAATCTAGAATTGGATTGTATACTTTATATTAATACTTGGTCATGAAATGAACTCAGAATTGGATTATACAGCTTGTATTATATGGTCAAGAAAATTATAGGAAAATGGTTGATTGAAATTGCACTCCAAGGCTTCATAAGTAAATTTAGCTATATATTGTGTTTTACCTTTAAGATAGAAACTCTAGACTCTAAGAAACATTTTTATTTACATAGAAAATATTATGTACATATATGATACTAGGAATTAGTTTAATGATCAGTGCCTTACTAGCAATGTTATTTATATTCTTTACAAGAATGATATTGTCATCACTTGAAAATAGAATTGTTATGTTTTCAATGATTATATTGTGTTGTCTTGTAAATAGCCAGCAAATTGCAAAGCCAATGTATATATGCATAGCTAATTACAAGGTAAGAAGACTCTCCAACTTAAAGATATTAATTTTGTCTAAAAATATAAACTGCGTGTGTACCGGTGTTGAGAGTTGCTCCACCTAAGGGATCGGCGAACCCGGGAATGCTACAGAGGGTTGCTCCAGGTCGTATATATAAACTGTTAAATTTCTGGAGCCAGAAATAAAAAGGAGACTCTACCAAAATTTTTAAGAATTTTGAGATTTAACCAAATTTTAATATCCGAAAATGTTGTCGATATCCCCAACCCTAAACTTTAGTTGATATATATATATATATATATATATATATATATATATATATATAGCGACAGGCCATCGACAACTTTACATGATTTAATTAGGGGACGATTAGCAAGAGTCCAAGACATGTAGGACACGGACACAAGTCACTCAACAAAAATTTAAAACATAGATTCTGTCACGACCCGATTTCGTAGAATCGTTGGGGCGTCCCCCGAATCGTGATGCCGTGCGGGCCTGGGGTTACGCCCGCACAAGGCTAAAGTATTTTGTATAGCAAGCACATATTCAGAGTACACAGATAAATTGAAACACAGATTTGAAACATGGAAAAGTTCTCTTTATTGATAATGAACATCTATTACAAACTTTTGAACGAGTCAGCTAATATGCCGAACGGCTTACAAAAGAGATGACTCAAAATGAGATAGCAGTCCTGTACATTACATCCCTTTATAAACTCAAAATGATAAAGACCTCCAGGCTGGAGGATAGCTTTGCCACGGAGCTGCATTTGTGTATAAAGAGTTGCAGCTTCGAACTTTAAAAGGCTTCGAGGGCGCGATGAAGATACGCCAACAGCTGGACTGGATCCGGGAAGACGACTTCGGCTCCTCGCTCGGTTCGCCTTGGTGCGGAGAACCTATTTCAACGAGGGTCAGCATGTCGAAACATACTGGTGAAGGCGAGCTAGGCGAACTATACCAATCACACGTTGTTTTAATAAAGCATGCATATTTGTGGGTTTCTATCTTGCCTTAGTTCATTTACAAGTAAGCAGCATATAGAATTTACTGAAATGAACGTGCCACCATTAGGTAGATTTTACCTGTCCGTCTGAATTACCTGCACAATACTTATCTTGCCTTCCCTGACACGAAGACACAAGTTAGTTTACAACAGGTTTAAATATACACGATGATCACTGGCATGATGGCCATAATGGACTAGTCCGGGACAAGGATAGCAGGCTACGAGAGTACACGATGCACTGCAAGCTATCCTATCCCGTACACGATGACTATACACGAGTTTCGCCCGGATCGGATCGGTACCAGTGCCCCAGCGACCGTCTGCAGAACTATACCTTGTGCACAAGTTGTCCATGATCAAACACGATTAACAAGTTAACAAGTCATGCATTTGAGGCAACACGAGTGCAAGAACACGAGTATACGACAAACAGTATTGTATAATTTATTTTGCATAGCCTCCCTGAACAATTATGCATATACAAGATGTGTTCTATACTTAGCACATTTTATAGAACATTTGCACGAACAAGCATACATAAGATAACAGTTCACATGTTTGGTTGACAAGCATAATAACCAAGTTTATTCTCTTTTATCTTGGTTTCTTTTATTAATACTTGGTATCGTTTGATCGGGGCAAAGAAGATTGCAGATTTTTATAGATGTGAAGCTTGGAAGCAGGGCTAGCTAATCAGGTTGGTAGCCACTCACTTAGATGTTGGAAGGGAGAAGGAAAGAGGCGCTTCACGACTCCGCTCGTAAGCCGCCTACTGCTCGTTCACCTGCACACGAACAGCTCGATTAATACTTCTTCCTCTCTTTCCAATCTCGGAATAGAAGTGTAAGTCAATGAACGAAAACAATGAAAACCATCGAAACCGTTCAAAGAAAATAAGCAAATCCCAAAACCAACTCAAAGCACGAAAGCAACAAGCGACATCGAAAACTGAGGCAATAAAAGATAGCAGCGGAGAGGTCCCTCCTGACTCTGCCGCTAAGCCGATCCTTGGGGCGCGGTCCACTGAATATGGAAATCAATTCCGAAGAAACAAATCCATAACGAGGATGAGTTCTTAATTCAATCTATCCCGATCGAACGATACCGTCTTGTGTTTCTTAGCCGCGCTCTCCGCACCGGGAGAACGGGGCGCTACATCCTACCCAACTAATTAGAAGTTTCATCCCGAAACTTAGGAATAGGACCTACCATTAGGGAGCATTTCGTTGGGGACGACGATCAGGAAGGTTCGGACAGGAATTAATGGCATGGCATGATTGTCCACACGCTAGGCATAACCCAAGTCTTAAGCGACAATTATTGGCTGTGTGCCCACGCTTTTTACAGAAATTACACGATGTCCCTGGGTTCCCTCTTTGGTGCCCTCCTTTGTTAGGGCGCTTTGCTGCAGTATTTCCTCTGTCGTTGCTTTGGCGTTTGTGATTGTAGGTATGCACAGCGGCGGCAGGAACGTGAGGATAAAGTGGTTCGAGAGATAGGGCATGATTCATGACTTTACGCATTGTACGATACTGATGAACGGCTATGTGCGAATGGATGGCAGGGCGTAGTCCACCTTCAAACCTTCTAGCTCGACTCGCTACAACAGGTAAATAGGCCCTAGCGAATTTGGAGAGTCGGTTGAATTCGACGGAGTACTCTTTAACTATCATACTGCCTTGCCTCAGTTGCACGAACTCGTTCTCCATCTGACGTTGTACTGGAGGGGGTACAAACTCCTCTTCAAACGCGGCACAAAAAGTCATCCACGAGATCGCCTCCTCTCCGTGATCAAATTGGAGAGATAGTCGATGCACGTCCTACCAATCGTGCGCGTTGAGGCAGAGCTGTAGTTGCGCGCAGGCGACGCGCTTCTCTTAGGGGACCTCTAGCAGAGCGAAGTGATCTTCTAGTTCCGCCAACCAATCTAGATCTACGACTGGGTCCTCAGTCCCGTTGAATGGGGTGTTGCAGACTTTCTTGAAGTGGCCAAAGTCGAAGGCAGTCACGTCCCTCGCCCTTGGAATTTGCGGTGTCTCTACTTCAAGTATGGGCTGTTCCACCGGAGTCGGCACTCTTGCCGTGGAATGGTGGAAATCCAAAGTCTGAACGATCTGTTGCAGGGCATCCACCTGCTTTTGTTGGACTGAGAATCGTGCTTCTATATTGTCTTGAAACTTGAGCTGACTCTCTTCCACCCGCTTCTCGGCCCATTCATAGCGAGCCTCGTCCCTTTGTTGGTTTGCCTCCAACATCTGCAACATTCGTTGGACGGGATCGATGCTTGGCATGTCTCGCTGGCTCTCTAAACTTCCCGAAGTGCCCAAACTACTTCCTTGGCCTTGCATTTCGTCCGGTGTTTGCGCTGCAGATTGCGCTGGAGCCATTCCTTCAAAAGAAGGTAAATTACATTAGGATCATAATGTATTATAGACTTATTGCATGAACGTATCTCATTTTGGCCTAGCGAGTTCAAGAGTTCGCACAGGAATTTGATCGTTAAAGGAACTTTTCCAGCACGAAGTCTAAGGAACTTGAATCTGTGCTCTGATACCACTATGTCACGACCCGATTTCGTAGAATCGTTGGGGCGTCCCCCGAATCATGATGCCGTGCGGGCCTGGGGTTGCGCCCGCACAAGGCTAAAGTATTTTGCATAGCAAGCACATATTCAGAGTACGCAGATAAATTGAAACACAGATTTAAAACATGGAAAAGTTCTCTTTATTGATAATGAACATCTATTACAAACTCTTGAACGAGTCAGCTAATATGCCGAACGGCTTACAAAAGAGATGACTCAAAATGAGATAGCAGTCCTGTACATTATATCCCTTTATAAACTCAAAATGATAAAGACCTCCAGGCTGGAGGATAGCTTTGCCACGGAGCTGCATTTGTGTATGAAGAGTTGCAGCTTCGGACTTCAAAAGGCTTCGAGGGCGCGGTAAAGATGCGCCAACAGCTGGACTGGATCCGGAAAGACGACTTTGGCTCCTCGCTCGGTTTGCCTTGGTACGAAGAACCTGTTTCAACGAGGGTCAGCATGTCGAAACATACTGGTGAAGGCGAGCTAGCCGAACTATACCAATCACACATTGTTTTAATGAAGCATGCATATTTGTGGGTTTCTATCTTGCCTTAGTTCATTTACAAGTAAGCAGCATATAGAATTTACTGAAATAAACGTGCCACCGTTAGGTAGATTTTACCTGCCCGTCTGAATTACCTGCACAATACTTACCTTGCCTTCCCTGCCACGAAGACATAAGTTAGTTTGCAACAGATTTAAATATACACGATGATCACTGGCATGATTGCCATAATAGACTAGTCCGGGACAAGGATAGTAGGCTACGGGAGTACACGATGCGCTGCAAGCTATCCTATCCCGTACACGATGACTATACACGAGTTCCGCCCGGATCGGATCGGTGCCAGTGCCCCAGCGACCGTCTGCAGAACTATACCTTGTGCACAAGTTGTCCATGATCGAACACGGTTAACAAGTTAACAAGTCATGCATTTGAGGCAACACGAGTGCAAGAACACGAGTATACGACAAGCAGTATTGTATGATTTATTTTGCTTAGCCTCCCTGAATAATTATGCATATACAAGATGTGTTCTATACTTAGCACGTTTTATAGAACATTTGCACGAACAAGCATACATAAGATAACAGTTCACATGTTTGGTTGACAAGCATAATAACCAAGTCTATTCTCTTTTATCTTGGTTTCTTTTATTAATACTTGGTATCGTTTGATCGGGGCAAAGAAGATTACAGATTTTTATAGATGTGAAGCTTGGAAGCAGGGCTAGCTAATCGGGTTGGTAGCTACTCACTTAGATGTTGGAAGGGAGAAGGAAAGAGGCGCTTCACGACTCCGCTCGTAAGCCGCCTACTGCTCGTTCACCTGCACACGAACAGCTCGATTAATACTTCTTTCTCTCTTTCCAATCTCGGAATAGAAGTGCAAGTCAATGAACAAAAATAATGAAAACCATCAAAACCGTTCAAGGAAAACAAGCAAATCCCAAAACCAACTCAAAGCACGAAAGCAATAAGCGACATCGAAAACTGAGGCAATAAAAGATAGCAGCGGAGAGGTCCCTCCTGACTCTGCCGCTAAGCCGATCCTTGGGGCGCGGTCCACTGAATATGGGAATCAATTTCGAAGAAACAAATCCATAACGAGGATGAGTTCTTAATTCAATTTATCCCGATCGAACGATACCGTCTTGTGTTTCTTAGCCGCGCTCTCCGCACCGGGAGAACGGGGCGCTACATCCTACCCAACTAATTGGAAGTTTCGTCCCGAAACTTTGGAATAGGACCTACCGTTAGGGAGCATTTCGTTGGGGACGACGATCAGGAAGGTTCAGACAGGAATTAATGGCATGGCATGATTGTCCACACGCTAGGCATAACCCAAGTCTCAAGCGACAATTGTTGGCTGTGTGCCCACGCTTTTTATAGAAATTACACGATGTCCCTGGGTTCCCTCTTTGGTGCCCTCCATTGTTAGGGCGCTTTGCTGCAGTATTTCCTCTGTCGTTGCTTTGGCGTTTGTGATTGTAGGTATGCACAGCGCCGGCAGGAACGTGAGGATAAAGTGGTTCGAGAGATAGGGCGTGATTCATGACTTCACGCATTGTACGATACTGATGAACGACTACGTGCGAATGGATGGCAGGGCGTAGTCCACCTTCAAACCATCTAGCTCGACTTACTACATCAGGTAAATAGGCCCTAGCGAATTTGGAGAGTCGGTTGAATTCGGCGGAGTACTCTTTAACTGTCATACTGCCTTACCTCAGTTGCACGAACTCGTTCTCCATCTGACGTTGTACTGGAGGGAGTACAAACTCCTCTTCGAACGTGGCACAAAAAGTCGTCCATGAGATCGCCTCCTCTCCGTGATCAAATTTGAGAGATCGTCGATGCACGTCCCACCAATCGTGCGCGTTGAGGCGGAGCTGTAGTTGCACGCAGGCGATGCGCTTCTCTTCGGGGACCTCTAGCAGAGCGAAGTGATCTTCAAGTTCGGCAAACCAATCTAGAGCTACGACTGGGTCCTCAGTCTCGTTGAATGGGGTGTTGCAGACTTTCTTGAAGTGGCCAAAGTCGAAGGCAGTCACGTCCCTCGCCCTTGCAATTTGCGGCGTCTCTACTTCAAGCATGGGCTGTTCCACCGGAGTCGGCGCTCTTGTCGTAGAATGGTGGGAAGCCAAAGTCTGAACGATCTGTTGCAGGGCATCCACCTGCTTTTGTTGGACTGAGAATCGTGCTTCTATATTGTCTTAAAACTTGAGCTGACTCTCTTCCACCCGTTTCTCGGGCCGTTCATAGCGAGCCTCGTCCCTTTGTTGGTTTGCCTCCAACATCTGCAACATTCATTGGACGGGATCGATGCTTGGCATGTCTCGCTGGCTCTCTGAACTTCCCGAAGTGCCCGAACTACTTCCTTGGCCTTGTATTTCGTCCGGTGTTTGCGCTGCAGATTGCGCTGGAGCCATTCCTTCAAAAGAAGGTAAATTACATTAGGATCATAATGTATTATAGACTTATTGCATGAACGTATCTCATTTTGGCCTAGCGAGTTCAAGAGTTCGCACAGGAATTTGATCGTTAAAGAAATTTTTCCAGCACGAAGTCTAAGGAACTTGAATCTGTGCTCTGATACCACTATGTCACGACCCGATTTTATAGAATCGTTGGGGCGTCCCCCGAATCATGATGCCGTGCGGGCCTGGGGTTGCGCCCGCACAAGGCTAAAGTATTTTGCATAGCAAGCACATATTCAGAGTACGCAGATAAATTGAAACACAGATTTGAAACATGGAAAAGTTGTCTTTTTTGATAATGAACATCTATTACAAACTCTTGAACGAGTCAGCTAATATGCCGAACGGCTTACAAAAGAGATGACTCAAAATGAGATAGCAGTCCTGTACATTACATCCCTTTATAAACTCAAAATGATAAAGACCTCCAAGCTGGAGGATAGCTTTGCCACGGAGCTGCATTTGTATATGAAGAGTTGCAGCTTCGGACTTCAAAAGGCTTCGAGGGCGCGGTGAAGATGCGCCAACAGCTGGACTGGATCTGGGAAGACGACTTCGGCTCCTCGCTCGGTTCGCCTTGGTGCGAAAAACCTGTTTCAACGAGGGTCAGCATGTCGAAACATACTGGTAAAGGCGAGCTAGCCGAACTATACCAATCACACATTGTTTTAATGAAGCATGCATATTTGTGGGTTTCTATCTTGCCTTAGTTCATTTACAAGTAAGCAGCATATAGAATTTACTGAAATGAACGTGCCACCGTTAGGTGGATTTTACCTGCCCGTCTGAATTACCTGCACAATACTTACCTTGCCTTCCCTGCCAGGAAGACACAAGTTAGTTTGCAACAGGTTTAAATATACACGATGATCACTGGCATGATTGCCATAATGGACTAGTCCGGGACAAGGATAGCAGGCTACAAGAGTACACGATGCGCTGCAAGATATCCTATCCCGTACACGATGACTATACACGAGTTCCGCCTGGATCGGATCGGTGTCAGTGCCCCAGCGACCGTCCGCAGAACTATACCTTGTGCACAAGTTGTCCATGATCGAACACGATTAACAAGTTAACAAGTCATGCATTTGAGGCAACACGAGTACAAGAACACGAGTACACGACAAGTAGTATTGCATGATTTATTTTGCATAGCCTCCCTGAACAATTATGCATATACAAGATGTGTTCTATACTTAGCACGTTTTATAGAATATTTGCACGAATAAGCATACATAAGATAACAGTTCACATGTTTGGTTGACAAGCATAATAACCAAGTCTATTCTCTTTTATCTTGGTTTCTTTTATTATTACTTAGTATCGTTTGATCGGGGCAAAGGAGATTATAGATTTTTATAGATGTGAAGCTTGGAAGCAGGGCTAGCTAATCGGGTTGGTAGCCACTCACTTAGATGTTGGAAGGGAGAAGGAAAGAGGCGCTTCATGACTCCGCTCGTAAGCCGCCTACTGCTCGTTGTCACTACCACATTCTGAAAACAGGGGTATTTTCGAATTTTTTTCAATATTTAATATTATGTTATTTATAATTAAATAAATTGCATGAATAGTATATATTTAAATTAAATAACTGTGTGATGTGTACTTTAATATATTATAGACAGTGTTCATTGTGTTTGTGATGGTAGACTTGACCTAGAAGCCAGTAGATGAGCACCTGTCGGAATTATGGAATTTTGAGGTTAATTGTTTTATTTTAGAATTAATTTATTGGAGGTGTAATTAATTGCTGTATTTTATTTAATATTTTGCGCATTTCTTCTGCTTCGATATTGGAGCAGTACCCTAGCTTTTGTCTTCCAACAAATTTCACAATCTTGCCCTAGACATGCCCGCCTTCCATTCTGCTATTTTTGCAACTCATAATTATGCTCCCTGTGCATTATTTCTGGCCGCACAAAAATCGTCGCGGACGTTATTTTTAATTTCCTATTTTTGTATCGTTGTGCGTTCCAATTGAAATTGGGGACAATCTTGACCTATTTTTCGTGCGGCCCAAATTAGGGTAATATTCTGTTCTGAGTCTTCTTCATTATTGGTATTGATGACCTGACCTGATTTTGGCTTCATGTACTCCTAATTAATTGTTGAACACAACTTGCATTTATTTCTAATTAAATTGAGGATACTATTTTAACCGATTTTAAAAATCCCAATTTAATTCCAGTGCCCTGCAAATTCAGCCCATACCCATCTTACAGTGCCCCCTGACCCTACAAAACACCGGACCCCGAATCGCCCGCCAAATTTTCGTCATTTCATGTGTTTGTGCAATTTTCTAAATTTAAGGGGGCTAAATTGCAAATTTGTATTTTTGTGGCCTCACCCAATTGTTGAACAATGAGGGAACCTAATATTTTATTTAAACTCTCACCCTCATCCACATGAATTATTTTTCCTTCATGTTTAATCTGGACCCCTCATTCTAGAGGGTCAATCACAACCCTTCATTCAACAACCCTCTTCCCTATATAATGTCCTATGTACTATCAAGCCCTAATCCCAAAAATTATTAACCTAGGGAATCCCCAAGCCCCTCTACCCGCAGCTTCTCCTTCTCCCCTTCATTTTTCATTTTTCTTCCATTCTTCTTCTTCTTCTTCTTCTTTCCTTTTTGTTTTTAATTTCAAAGGAGGAGGGAAATCAAGTTCCACCACCACCACCATTTTTTCAGCCACTCAACCGGATTCCGGCGAGCTACTGTGCATTCTCTCCGCTCCGAGCCCCGGTCCGCCGACGCTGCTGCACGGCTCTCCCATTCCGCCCGGCCTGCAACCTCCAACGCCGCCACCATTATCAGCATCTCCATTGCCGCACCGAGCTCCCCGCACCCTGTCCTCTCGACCACTGCTCCGGTCGGTTGAGTCGACCCGACGTCGATCTTCCACCCCCACTGCTCAAGCTCCGCCGGTGCTGCTCCGACCCCGCCCGGCCGAGCTTTCCGCTCCGTGCTCGTCCCCACCGAGGCCGGCGGCGGCCGCGTCCTCGTACGACGTCAGGACCGGCTCCTGGCCCACTTCGCCCGGATCCCGACGACCCCCCATCTCCTTCTCCGATACTCCACAGTACTCCTCCTGCATTCTCTGCTCTCCCTCCCTCTGTACTCGCTGCCCGATGCTGCACAACTCCGGCGGCCCCCTCAGAACCCGCTGGCAGCAGCCCCGCGCTCGCTGCATCCCTATGGACGAGATCGTCGCCATCAAGATCCTCGACTTCGAGAGGCAGAACTGCGATCTGAACAACATCTCCAGGGAAGCGAAGATGATGCTCTTGATCGACCATCCCAACGTTCTCAAGGCGCACTGCTCGTTCATGAACGACCACAACCTGTGGGTGGTGATGCCGCATATGGCCGGAGGGTCCTGTCTCCATGTTATGAAGTCTGCGTATCCGAATGGCTCCAGGGAAGTTATCATTTCTTCTGTGTGCGTGAGATGCTGAGAGGGTTAGAGTATCTCCATCAGCACAGCCATATACATCGTGATGTAAAGGTCCTACTCATGACCTTGCAAATGCACCTCCAGGGCTTGAAGACGAAAAGGACAAAGTAATTTTCAAGGTCCTTTAAGCAAATGATCGCTATGTGCATGGTTAAAGATCCTTCAAAAAGGCCTATGCTAGAAGTTGTTCCTCAAGGGATGATGATGATCTTGTATGTCTCACTATCTAGAGAACTGGATCTGAGGGACCTGACCATGAGTCCAAGGCTGTAGAATAAAGTGACCAAAATGTTCTGCACAATGACTTGCAGTTTCAAGGTAATGACAAAGAGAATCTTTGTACTGGAGGTTGCAAAATCAGAGATTGAGGAGAAGATTGTGGATTCTGTGCTCACCCGCCCTTCTCATGAACGAAGGTTTCTATGTGTTGTTCTTCATCTGAAATCCTTCCATCGACGAAGATGGAAATGTATTATAGTTCAAATCAACTAAATCAGCAGCAGACCGAGCAGAACCACGCCGACGCCGGAAAACCCCGACGTGAGTCCCCATTCCCCTTCCCTCTTTCCTTTCCCTGTAAATATATGTATGTGTATAATAACTAATATGTTAATGTATATACTAGTACAAGTATTGGTATATATTAATAAATGTGTATAAATATAAATGTATGTAAATACGTATATATATGTATGTGTATACGCGTGTGTATATATGTGTACGCATACATACATATGTATATATATTTAAATGAATATGTATATGTATATATTTAACAGGGTTGATATAAATATAAATACTTACTTAGTATATATTAAATATTTTGTTATCAAGTACTTATTACATATCGTATACCATATTTGTTATATATTATATACCAAATTTGTTAACAAATACTTATCATATATGATATACCCTTATTTTGTAACCAAATACTTACTGTGTATTATATACATTTATTTTGTTAACAAATACTTAGTAAGTATTAATTGCCATTATTTTTAGCAAATACTTGTTATGTATGTATGTATGTATGTATAAGAAATTTTATTTATAAAAGTATAGGTATTTTTGTACGTAAGTTTCGTACCTATATGTTAAGTATTTTGTTATATGTTGTATAAGTAAATTCACATAAGTATATATTTGGTAATTTTGAATGCTTAACTATTAATTACATAAAAATACATGTTTTATGTAAAAAGAAAAGAAAAATGTTTTCTTATATATATACACATATTCATAATCACAGTTAGGGTGTTACCATATATATACTATAATAAAACCCTAATTAGGACTTGTTCGTAGGTATGTATATACTGTGTGATGTTTTGGTTGTTTGAATTGGGCTCTGATAGATTACTTGTGGACTGTAGCTACTGTATTTCGTGCCTAGACTTGGATATGACTTTTGGTACCTGCATTCTCAGCTCGGACTGGATGAACCCAAGGACTGTTGGATCATCTAGACGATATTCGGGAACAGGAAGTTGGTGTTGACAGCTAAGGACCCAAGGCGAGTACATTCTCTGATTAGTTTCTAATATATGATATCTCCTATGTTCACTGTATCTAGTGTAAATATCCATGTTCTTGACACATTGATTACACGGATTGGTATGCACGGATCTCGTCATGAGATGTTATTCCTTATTCATGGTGTAGCTTGTACAAGACTTGTTTCCTTGATATCTTGTGCATGTACAGACACTGAGACCCGGGGAGATTTGCTACCTCCCTAGGGAATCCCGTGCCATAGCGTACCATGATTGGATCTACTATACCAGTCGGGGGTTTTGGGGAGTACTTTAGTGTAGATATATGATCATACCCAACTTTATATGCACCATAGCTCACCCCACATCTCACGTCGGGTGCGGCCTGACCATTTACATGTTTCCTCACTGTTACATCGGTTAGCCCTACTAACCCATGTAATGAGTTTACATGCCTCCTCACTGTTACATCGGTTAGCCCTACTAACCCATGTAATGAGTTTACTAGTCCCAAGCCGATCACATGTTAAAGCTAGTACTCACACACTTAGTCTTAGGTTTCTTGCTCATGGACATATTGTTTCTTTCCTGCAGTTACTTACAGTATTTCCAGTATTTCTTTCATTGTACATTTCTCGTACCTATACATGCATCTGGTATATTTATATCTAGAACTGCTACATAGTTTATGTCATTTATATAGAACTGCTATTTAGAGATGTACTTTGCTCCTTCCTGACTGGAAAATATTTTTCCAGACTGTGACCTTAGTAGACTGGTTCCGACACTTGAGGATTGGAAGTTAATGATTGCAGGTATGATTATTGTGTCATTAGACTTGTGATGTATTCTTTTATTTCTTCATTTTCCTATCGTGATGTAGTTGTGATTGAGTATTTTTTATTTATCTTATGATATCCAAGTCTCCTTATGGAGTTGGATACTAGCGTGAGATTGTTTAGATAGTACTTGACCTAGACAGCGTTCTACCGCCGATGCTGCGGCGTAGGCTGGACGTACCCACGCTCTCGTGCCCCTAAACCGGGTGCGGGTCGTGACACATTTTTAGTGGTGGCCCATGCAGGTCAGACTTCGTAAGTTGTGCGATGTCGTGGTAGTGTGACGTCTTCGTTGTACTACTGCGTGCCTGCTATAGGACATAGGACATAGGATACTAGGATGGGAGAGGATACTCAATCACAAATTATTTGAGAGATTCCTGGGACGACCCTTGAGAATCTCATTATAAATTCCAATTTAAATCCTTCCCCCTTGTTCCCGTCTGCTCTCGCTTGTTGTTATTGAACTTGATCCTTATTGAACAGTTATTAAATTAAAATCTTGGTATCATTGTCGAGTTTGATTCTTGTTGACCAGTTGTTAAAATTAAATTCTTGGTATCGTTGTTGAGTTGATATCGAGATGAATTTTACGGGCTAAAATTTACGGTATCATCTGATGACATATGTTGATGAGGACAGTGAGAAAGGTAAAACGTCTACTTTGGTTATAGACCCTAGAGTTTATCGCAGCCATATTAGCTGTGGTGACGAGAACGTAGGAACCTGACTTGGATGTACATACTATAGTTATGAAACTTAGAGTCTTCCGCAGCCATACCGGTTGGCGTGGCAAAGATTCTAGATGACGTGATTATAGAGTTGCATACCTTAGTTACGGAACCTGTCGTTTATCGCATCTATGCTTACTGGCGTGGCGAGAATTCTGATGTATCATAATTTCAGACAGACGTGTATGATTATCAGGTTGTATCTTAAATTGGTTCTTAAAATATTATCTCAAGATTTATCTATTTCTGTTATTCCAGGACTTTGTTCCACCGCTTCTTTCTTTACTAGCAGTAAAGATACCTTCTGTCCCCAATTCAGTCTTTGAGCTCCTATTCTTTGAGGATTTCTTGTTAAGTATGATAATTAGTGGCTTGTAATTTTGTTTGTGTCTTGTATTAGTATTGACTGTGTTGCTAGTGAGTTGTAAGTGTTCTTAGTTGGACATGTGAGCAGTAGGCTTTAATCTAGAGTTAGCCCTTAGCATAGTACCTTGTACCAATGATTCTAGGAGTAGTGTCATTAGAGACTGAGAGTTAAGGAGAGTATAGAGTATCAGTGATAGTTCTCAGAGTTAGTATCAGAGCCAATTACCCGTCTTGGATAATCATGATTAGGTAATTGAGTGATCTATGTAAACAATTAAGTATCAAGGAATTGTGTTAAGAATTAATGGAGCATGATGTTCAATTTGATGATTGATATCGAAAATGTTAAAGGTAAAGAAATGTATATGCATAAAGGGTTTAATGAGATGTCATAAGTAGAGAAATATCAGGATTAGTAATGGAAGTTGTGAAGTGTATCACAATTAGTTTAACAGGCTGTACTAGGATTAAGAGGTATGCTTATACATCAATCGAGATATAGAACCATATGCCTGCCCTTGATTGAAGTAAAGCATGGGTATTATAGAAAGTGCATGTAATCATGAGTTATAATGAGCTTGATGAGAGGATCCAGTAATAAAGCTAGTAATATAATACCAAGAGTGCTAATGGTCCTATATCAAGGATTAGTCGAGGATGACACAAATAACAGTAAGCACGCTGCTTGATGATAATTAGCTTATAGACTAGTTGATGTAGATTGGGAAGTCCTGGAAGAAAATACATTGATCATTGGGAGGTAATGGTGCAAGTGATTCAGGCAGTACAATTTTAGTACACAATTATAGACACTAGATGCATTGAGTGCACCTTGAGTATCAGAGACCGTGAGCACTGATATGTACATTGTGGAGTTATAAATTAAAAGGTGGAAATAAGATTTTATTTTTAGAATAATAGAGGAGTTGAGATTATGTCACCAAATTTTTGAGGATTTTAAATATGAATTCAACAAACATGGTTAAGGCTACAAAGATTTTAGAAGTGATTAAATTTTGTGTCGATGTTGAGTATCTAATTTGAGGAGGTATATACAATTCATTTTTAAGTTGATCGAGAAGTTAAACCTTGACGATTATTTTGAGGATTAATTTTATGGTAGATGAGAAATATGAATATTAATATATGAGTAGATGATATACATGTGTAAGGATCTGATGACTTGAGCATGATCGAGATGGCACTGCAGACTGACTTGGGTGTCCATCTAAAGTTGTATTAGAAAGAACAGTAAATAGTATGATGTGTTACACTTGGTGTGCACTGGAATGATGAGAACAAATAGTACGGACAACTATCGTAGGAACGAGAACTAGCAGTTGGTGTACTTATAGTAGAACAGAGAGACCTAAAGAGATAGAGGTATCAAACTTTACATGCATCATTTGACCTATAAACGTGTTAGAGGGTCTTGGTATCAGATTTTGGTGTTAATAGACATGTGTGTGCAATATGGATATATTCATGGATCTTGTGGATAAATGACTAGTTGATATGGGTACCAGTGTACAGGAATAGGAATTAGTTAGTGAATGTGCTAGAGTTAAGAGTTTGTTAGAGATAGTAGATACTACAAGTAATATGTTAGCAGGTTCTTTCTTTTCTTTCCTCGTGTTCTTTTCCTTCTGATTGATTGATACCTTAGTACCGTAGCTTGTATGCATGATTTTTGTTATAATGTAGTTAGTAGTACCCTGATACAGAGACTGCAACACCATAACAAATGAGACCATAACCATGTATGTTCCCCCTAGATTGTATGTGGTATGACTATAGGTAGAATTTTCTTAGACCGTGATTATTGGCGTTGACTGTAGTGAAGATTCATGAAGGAGTTATGACTTGACAAGAGGAACAAGATGATTAAAATTTGAGGATAATTATTGATTTAAATAAATGGTTAAGAAATTAACATGGTATAATGGGTGGTTTATTAATTCCAGGAAAGATTTTGACATGTTTAAATTGGTTATTAATTTAGAAATTTTGGGAGATTTGTCAATATATTTATCTGATTGCAAGTTATGAATTGTGAAATATTATATTTGGATGTTGCATTTGGAAAATCCTTGGGTATCGCATTGTTAAGTATTTGAGGAAAGAGGAAATCGAGAAATAAAATTTAGATGGAAATGTTTAAATTAAAACTTGTGGAACGAGATTTCATTATACATTGTGCATTGATTAAATCAAATTTGAGGAGTGGATATTAAATTCTGAGTATTGAATTATTAACTCAAAAATTTCAAGGAACTTTTTGATGGACTTTGATTTTTACTTGAAGATTTTTCAGGTTATACAACAATTTTTAGAAATTTGAAATTGCAAAAGGACATTGTGGATTATTAAAAGATTTCATGGATGATAAATTAAAATTTGAGGGAAATAATAATGTGTATGATTAAATGCTAATATGAGGATTTTAAATTTCGAGGACGAAATTCTTTTAAGGTGGGTAGACTTGTCACTACCACATTCTGAAAACAGGGGTATTTTCGAATTTTTTTCAATATTTAATATTATGTTATTTACAATTAAATAAATTGCATGAATAGTATATATTTAAATTAAATAACTGTGTGATGTGTACTTTAATATATTATAGACAGTGTTCATTGTGTTTGTGATGGTAGACTTGACCTAGAAGCCAGTAGATGAGCACCTGTCGGAATTATGGAATTTTGAGGTTAATTGTTTTATTTTAGAATTAATTTATTGGAGGTGTAATTAATTGCTGTATTTTATTTAATATTTTGCGCATTTCTTCTGCTTCGATATTGGAGCAGTACCCTAGCTTTTGTCTTCCAACAAATTTTATAATCTTGCCCTAGACATGCCCGCCTTCCATTCTGCTATTTTTGCAACTCATAATTATGCTCCCTGTGCATTATTTCTGGCCGCACAAAAATCGTCGCGGACGTTATTTTTAATTTCCTATTTTTGTATCGTTGTGCATTCCAATTGAAATTGGGGACAATCTTGACCTATTTTTCGTGCGGCCCAAATTAGGGTAATATTCTGTTCTGAGTCTTCTTCATTATTGGTATTGATGACCTGACCTGATTTTGGCTCCATGTACTCCTAATTAATTGTTGAACACAACTTGCATTTATTTCTAATTAAATTGAGGATACTATTTTAACCGATTTTAAAAATCCCAATTTAATTCCAGTGCCCTGCAAATTCAGCCCATACCCATCTTACAGTGCCCCCTGACCCTACAAAACACCGGACCCCGAATCGTCCGCCAAATTTTCGTCATTTCATGTTTTTGTGCAATTTCCTAAATTTAAGGGGGCTAAATTGCAAATTTGTATTTTTGTGGCCTCACCCAATTGTTGAACAATGAGGGAACCTAATATTTTATTTAAACTCTCACCCTCATCCCCATGAATTATTTTTCCTTCATGTTTAATCTGGACCCCTCATTCTAGAGGGTCAATCACAACCCTTCATTCAACAACCCTCTTCCCTATATAATGTCCTATGTACTATCAAGCCCTAATCCCAAAAATTATTAACCTAGGGAATCCCCAAGCCCCTCTACCCGCAGCTTCTCCTTCTCCCCTTCATTTTTCATTTTTCTTCCATTCTTCTTCTTCTTCTTCTTCTTTCCTTTTTGTTTTTAATTTCAAAGGAGGAGGGAAATCAAGTTCCACCACCACCACCATTTTTTCAGCCACTCAACCGGATTCCGGCGAGCTACTGTGCATTCTCTCCGCTCTGAGCCCCGGTCCGCCGACGCTGCTGCACGGCTCTCCCATTCCGCCCGGCCTGCAACCTCCAACGTCGCCACCATTATCAGCATCTCCATTGCCGCACCGAGCTCCCCGCACCCTGTCCTCTCGACCACTGCTCCGGTCGGTTGAGTCGACCCGACGTCGATCTTCCACCCCCACTGCTCAAGCTCCGCCGGTGCTGCTCCGACCCCGCCCGGCCGAGCTTTCCGCTCCGAGCTCGTCCCCACCGAGGTCGGCGGCGGCCGCGTCCTCGTACGACGTCAGGACCGGCTCCTGGCCCACTTCGCCCGGATCCCGACGACCCCCCATCTCCTTCTCCGACACTCCACAGTACTCCTCCTGCATTCTCTGCTCTCCCTCCCTCTGTACTCGCTGCCCGATGCTGCACAACTCCGGCGGCCCCCTCAGAACCCGCTGGCAGCAGCCCCGCGCTCGCTGCATCCCTATGGACGAGATCGTCGCCATCAAGATCCTCGACTTCGAGAGGCAGAACTGCGATCTAAACAACATCTCTAGGGAAGCGAAGATGATGCTCTTGATCGACCATCCCAACGTTCTCAAGGCGCACTGCTCGTTCATGAACGACCACAACCTGTGGGTGGTGATGCCGCATATGGCCGGAGGGTCCTGTCTCCATGTTATGAAGTCTGCGTATCCGAATGGCTCCAGGGAAGTTATCATTTCTTCTGTGTGCGTGAGGTGCTGAGAGGGTTAGAGTATCTCCATCAGCACAGCCATATACATCGTGATGTAAAGGTCCTACTCATGACCTTGCAAATGCACCTCCAGGGCTTGAAGACGAAAAGGACAAAGTAATTTTCAAGGTCCTTTAAGCAAATGATCGCTATGTGCGTGGTTAAAGATCCTTCAAAAAGGCCTATGCTAGAAGTTGTTCCTCAAGGGATAATGATGATCTTGTATGTCTCACTATCTAGAGAACTGGATCTGAGGGACCTGACCATGAGTCCAAGGCTGCAGAATGAAGTGACCAAAATGTTCTGCACAATGACTTGCAGTTTCAAGGTAATGACAAAGAGAATCTTTGTACTGGAGGTTGCAAAATCAGAGATTGAGGAGAAGATTGTGGATTCTGTGCTCACCCGCCCTTCTCATGAACGAAGGTTTCTATGTGTTGTTCTTCATCTGAAATCCTTCCATCGACGAAGATGGAAATGTATTATAGTTCAAATCAACTAAATCAGCAGCAGACCGAGCAGAACCACGCCGACGCCGGAAAACCCCGACGTGAGTCCCCATTCCCCTTCCCTCTTTCCTTTCCCTGTAAATATATGTATGTGTATAATAACTAATATGTTAATGTATATACTAGTACAAGTATTGGTATATATTAATAAATGTGTATAAATATAAATGTATGTAAATACGTATATATATGTATGTGTATACGCGTGTGTATATATGTGTACGCATACATACATATGTATATATATTTAAATGAATATGTATATGTATATATTTAACAGGGTTGATATAAATATAAATACTTACTTAGTATATATTAAATATTTTGTTATCAAGTACTTATTACATATCGTATACCATATTTGTTATATATTATATACCAAATTTGTTAACAAATACTTATCATATATGATATACCCTTATTTTGTAACCAAATACTTACTGTGTATTATATACATTTATTTTGTTAACAAATACTTAGTAAGTATTAATTGCCATTATTTTTAGCAAATACTTGTTATGTATGTATGTATGTATGTATAAGAAATTTTATTTATAAAAGTATAGGTATTTTTGTACGTAAGTTTCGTACCTATATGTTAAGTATTTTGTTATATGTTGTATAAGTAAATTCACATAAGTATATATTTGGTAATTTTGAATGCTTAACTATTAATTACATAAAAATACATGTTTTATGTAAAAAGAAAAGAAAAATGTTTTCTTATATATATACACATATTCATAATCACAGTTAGGGTGTTACCATATATATACTATAATAAAACCCTAATTAGGACTTGTTCGTAGGTATGTATATACTGTGTGATGTTTTGGTTGTTTGAATTGGGCTCTGATAGATTACTTGTGGACTGTAGCTACTGTATTTCGTGCCTAGACTTGGATATGACTTTTGGTACCTGCATTCTCAGCTCGGACTGGATGAACCCAAGGACTGTTGGATCATCTAGACGATATTCGGGAACAGGACGTTGGTGTTGACAGCTAAGGACCCAAGGCGAGTACATTCTCTGATTAGTTTCTAATATATGATATCTCCTATGTTCACTGTATCTAGTGTAAATATCCATGTTCTTGACACATTGATTACACGGATTGGTATGCACGGATCTCGTCATGAGATGTTATTCCTTATTCATGGTGTAGCTTGTACAAGACTTGTTTCCTTGATATCTTGTGCATGTACAGACACTGAGACCCGGGGAGATTTGCTACCTCCCTAGGGAATCCCGTGCCATAGCGTACCATGATTGGATCTACTATACCAGTCGGGGGTTTTGGGGAGTACTTTAGTGTAGATATGTGATCATACCCAACTTTATATGCACCATAGCTCACCCCACATCTCACGTCGGGTGCGGCCTGACCATTTACATGTTTCCTCACTGTTACATCGGTTAGCCCTACTAACCCATGTAATGAGTTTACATGCCTCCTCACTGTTACATCGGTTAGCCCTACTAACCCATGTAATGAGTTTACTAGTCCCAAGCCGATCACATGTTAAAGCTAGTACTCACACACTTAGTCTTAGGTTTCTTGCTCATGGACATATTGTTTCTTTCCTGCAGTTACTTACAGTATTTCCAGTATTTCTTTCATTGTACATTTCTCGTACCTATACATGCATCTGGTATATTTCTATCTAGAACTGCTACATAGTTTATGTCATTTATATAGAACTGCTATTTAGAGATGTACTTTGCTCCTTCCTGACTGGAAAATATTTTTCCAGACTGTGACCTTAGTAGACTGGTTCCGACACTTGAGGATTGGAAGTTAATGATTGCAGGTATGATTATTGTGTCATTAGACTTGTAATGTATTCTTTTATTTCTTCATTTTCCTATCGTGTTGTAGTTGTGATTGAGTATTTTTGATTTATCTTATGATATCCAAGTCTCCTTATGGAGTTGGATACTAGCGTGAGATTGTTTAGATAGTACTTGACCTAGACAGCGTTCTACCGCCGATGCTGCGGCGTAGGCTGGACGTACCCACGCTGTCGTGCCCCTAAACCGGGTGCGGGTCGTGACACTCGTTCACCTGCACACGAACAGCTCGATTAATACTTCTTCCTCTCTTTCCAATCTCGGAATAGAAGTGCAAGTCAATGAACGAAAACAATGAAAACCATAGAAACCGTTCAAGGAAAACAAGTAAATCCCAAAATCAACTCAAAGCACGAAAGCAACAAGCGACATCGAAAACTGAGGCAATAAAAGATAGCAGCGGAGAGGTCCCTCCTGACTCTGTCGCTAAGTCGATCCTTGGGGCGCGGTCCACTGAATATGGGAAAATATTCTGAAGAAATAAATCCATAACGAGGACGAGTTCTTAATTCAATCTATCCCGATCGAACGATACCGTCTTGTGTTTCTTAGCCGCGCTCTCCGTACCGGGAGAACGGGGCGCTACAGATTCCTGATAATCTGCTATGTATAAATAATGTTCCTGGAATCCGTGTTCTGATAACTTGACACCTGCATCCTGGATTATGAATGAGACGAAAAGCATGTACCTTATTTTATCCTGGAAATATATTTTTGCATATTAATAGTAAACGTAATATAAAGAGCAGAAACTTAATACAAGATAATAAAATAAGGATTGTTTGTAGATTTAGGCTAGAAAGCATTGGGCGGGGGAAAATAACATAAATACCACCTACGAAATCCAGCAACATAATAACAATATATAGCTATTTAGCAGTTAAGCTCTTTCGTAAGGCCTTGCGAATTGAGTGTGTGAGGCTTAGCTCACTTTTCGGTTTAAGCCCGAGAGAGGCAGGGCCGGATTATAATCCCGTGCCATCCTGTTCAAGTCACATGTACCTGAATATAAATACACCTACTTCGATTCAAAACCATCGAATGAGTGAATTAAAGAATTAATTAAGCCCATGAAGGCAGGGCCAGATTCTAAGCACCGTGCCACCAAGTCACAGCTTGATCCCTGGTATATGGGATTGTTGGCGAAAAACTAGTTAAAGTGGTTATTTAAAGGTTGTTCTCTAAATTGCATCATCATTTAAGATAATTTTTTGTTTATGGTGGTAGTGACATAGGGATTGTATTGCTTGAATTATTAGACACTATAGGAATACTAGTTTAGGAATTGTTCGAGTCGTAGACACAATTATATGATTCACCTCCTTATTTTCTGTACAAATATTATTCCTTCCATGTCTTACTATCATATCTTTTATTTACTTATCGTTCTTGACCGAGGACTTGCAGTCGTTCTGACTATTGAAGAAATATTACCCCTTTATAACGTGGACTGTAGAAGCATAAAAAATATGCTGGATAGCTATACGCAGCATGTTGATGCAGGGCAGCGTAAACAGAGGACCTCAGAGCCATCAAACGTGCAACAGAGCTTTTCCGCTAAGCACAGCGTAAAAATATAGGCTCAAGGACCATCCACGTAATACAGTATGTCCAGGCTGCTTCAGCGTAAACAGGGTGCTTCATCGCCTTTATGGCGTAAAACTCATCCGCTTTTAATACAGCATTGAAGTGTACAAGGAACGCTTCGTATTCTTCGAAATGAACCTGTCAGATCATGCAATGAACCTGACGTCTGGACTCCTGACAAAGAGTACTGCATGATAACCCAAGCGACGGCTATAATGATGGCGCGGCACTGCAACCCAGGCTGTCATTTACTGCCATTTTCTTTGCGTAAACCACTTTTACACATATGAAGGAATACGCTGCCTAGTTTTACACAGGCAGATGTGAGCTGCTTACGCTCCGCAGAAGACAAACAGCCTACCACGTCAAAAGCTGTACTTCGTACAGGGCTCGAGGCACGTCTCTGCATTTAATGCGCAGAGCGGTGACAGTTTCTCGAGGTACATCTCTGCATTTAAAGCGCCGAATACTGACAGATGCCCAAGGCACGTCTCTGCACTTGATGCACAGAAGGGTGGCAGGCCTTCAAAACACGCCTCTGTATTTAATGCACAGGATAATGGCGAATCTCCGCATTTAATGCAAGAGATTTGATTAAATATCACCGAACCGTCGTTTAGTGATATCCCCTTTGCGTAAACTACTCTTACGCATATAAGGGAATACGCTGCCTAGTTTACACAGGCAGACGTGAGCTTCTTACGCTCCACAGAAGGCAAACAGACCGCCGCATCAGCAGTCACTCTTAGTACAGGATTCGAGGTGCGTATCTGCATTTAATGCGCAGAATGATGGCAAATCTTAAAGACAAGCCTCTGTATTTAATGCGCAGGATGGGGGCAGATCTCTGCATTTAATGCAAGAGATTTGATTATATCTCCAAGAGCCATAATTTTGGCTAAAACGTCCACATCATCTCGGCTTCTACGCCTGCTCGGCTTCTATGCCCACTTGGCCTCTATGACCACTCGGCTTCTATGCCCACTCGGCCTCTATAACCACTCGTCTTCTATGCCCACTCGGCCTCTATGACCATTCGGCTTCTACGCCTACTCGGCTTCTACGCCTACTTGGCTTCTATACCATGGTGACAGTTATTGGCTTCTACGCCAACCTCTTCTACACAAGGGATAACTACCTACATGGCTTCTACGTCGTGATCTTCATAGCAGATATACGCATTTTGTCCCTTAGTTGGACACGCGTCACATGCTCACTCAAAATGTCATATATACGCAGGCATTGGTTATTTTAAACCGACGTGTAAAAGGGTGCTGTACTTTCCACTACTCGGTTTCTACATCGACTGAGTGGTCACTGTCACTAAAACTCTATAAATAGAGACATCTATCAATAGAGGAAGAGGTCGAAGAAATTGAAGGTCAAAGAAATTAGTTGAGAAAATCGATCAAGAAATCCAGTATCAGATCCAACGGTCGCAAAGATCGAAGGTCAAACGATCAAGAGAGAGAGAAGAATCCAGAGCTTAGGCAAAGAGAATGGATCGATGACTTTGGCATCGAGCATCCACCCTCTTTAGCAACCTTCGAAGCTGCTTTCTGTCTTCCACGACACTTCTTCAACATCGTGTGGTCCAAGGGCTAAAGTGATCGACTACAGTTCAGACACCTATAGCAATATTTACCCAGATTAAATAAATTATACTTAGTCATCCTCGTATAGGATTAAATTATATAATCTTGTTTGTAAACATAAAAGAAGGACGGGTTTTCGTATAAGACCTCATTCTCCATATATCATCTTTTCCGTTTATTATCCGAAACAAGATGGCGACTCTGCTGGGGACATCTTTCTCTTCTGATGAGGAAGCTATTGCTCAACACGATGCGGTATCCGTAGGATCCGTGAAGAAGATACTGGTCGTCCAGTTCGACCAGTCTGCCTACGAAGACATGCTTCGAACAGGGGGTAGCTCTCACTCCCTCTTCGTCCAAAACAACAGAAAGCTACGTAAGGTCTGGATGCCCAAGACATCCTCTACCATTCCGGTGGACTCTCCGATCTCTTCGATCTCTCCGACCAATGAGGTTGTAGCAATGCTCCATCCGCGCCATGCGCGTAAAATTCAGTCGCCTGTCTCTGGCAGGGCCGACAAAACTTCTGGCAATGCCTCAGCGCTAACCCAGAAGTATAATCCGCGCCTTGCACATAAAATTCAGTCGCCTGTCCCTGACAGGGCCGACAACACTTCTAGCAATGCCTCAGTGCTAACCCAAAAGTATAATCTGCGCCTTGCTTATAAAATTCAGTCGCCTGTCTCTGGCAGGGTCGATAAAATTTCTGGCAATGCCTCAGCGCTAACCCATAAGTATAATCCGTGCTCTGTGCGTAAAATTCAGTCTCCCGTCCCTGGCGGAATAGACAAAATTTCTAATAATGCCTCAGCGCCAAATCAGGAATCCCAAACGCGCTCCGCGGCGGACTACTCAACTTCTACGAAAAAATAGATGATCCTTGTAAACTACGCAAGGGAAAGCAAGCGGCGGACTACTCAACTTCTTGGCCTTTACAGCCAGGGAACAATATGCCTGCCCTCCGGATTACGCGAGAAGCTGATGGCCGACTGAGCACATCCTCAACTTCACGCCAACCAGAGCAGAGCTCCAAATTACACCAGAAGAAGCCCATCAGCGTAAAGAAGGCTCAATTTGTGGGAAGACGCCCTCCTCGGGGATTATCCGCCACCCAGATGGCCAACCTGTTGTATATAGGTGGCACAGGAAAAACTATGGTTTCCAACATCCGCATGTCCACTGATGTGAACAGAAGGAACAAGCCATCATCTTCTTCTTCTGTAACAGATCCACAACTTCACGCTCAGAAGATTTCCTTTTCACAGGCTACAAATCTACAGTTCTGCGCCAAGGAGCTTTCTACGCTCGACGGCTACAAATCTACGGTTTTACGTTCACAGGCTATAAGTCTATGGTTTTACGCTCGGATGCCTTTGTGCTCGGTAGCTTTTATGCTCGAGAGGCTATAAATCTACGACTTCACGCTCAGGAACTACAAGTCTACGATTTCATGCTCGGTGGCATTTAGTTTACGCTCAGAGGCTGCAAACTTATGATTTCACGCTCCATGACTTTCCGCACATCTGAAAGATGCGCAGGCCAGTACAGTACATCTGAACAAATTCTCAAGACGGTCAATTATAGGAGTTCACACAGACGATACTCTTTCTTGACCTCAAGATACCCCAAGTACCCGAAGCATACGGAGTTCAACATTGAAAATTACTCTTCTTCATGGGTCAATTCGAAGTTCATCCAGAATCTAGTCTGAATATTTCGTCTGCAAATTCAAGATAGCAACTCAGTTCTTGACATCCATTCCTCGCCCTATTCCAAGGGATTTTCGAGAAATTATTCTTGAAGACGACGGTCTGAACAAAAATTCTGTTTATCAGAAGTAAAAACAGTTCAGAATTCTACGTGGTTCCTAACAGCAGGACAGTTCGAACACTCGACTGCTAAAGCGACTTTCTGCGCATCCTTAGTTATGCGTAAAAGACAGGACAGGACCTAGCGCTCTTTCTATACAGAGTCGGCGTAAAGAATCAGACGTGTCAAAGCTACACACATTCAGACTTCACAGCAAAGTATGGCAAGATGGTCATATGCAAAGAAGAAGATGATCTTATTAAAATCATGATTACATATGAGGGAAATCTAGTCTACAAGGGTTTTTCTCCATTTTTGTGGTTACATATGAGGGAAATCCCATCTTCAAAGGGTTTCTCATTTTCATTTAAAGATCGCGCCCAGAATCTGTTCTGCCAGGTTCTCGCATGGGCGGCATTCTTCATCCATCTTCTCCAGCAGTCAGTCAGTAGCCGCAAACTGATTGACATATTGGTCAACGGCGGGAGGATACAAAATTGGGCATAGACCCATCCTCCAACAGAAGAAAAGTAGAGTAAATCTGCTTTCCTACAGACAATATCGTGACAGATTAAGTTAAGATATTTCACCCAACTCAATCTCGGACAGAGCTAGTCTATCTACTCTCGTCTACGGAGGTAACGGAAGAAGGCACCGCTTGCAAGCTGCATGGCGAAACGTGACCCTTCCTCTCTTCCAAAGAACCACCATACAAAGTTGCTGATTATCCCGAGCAAAGGAGGCTATGATATCCTTCAATGATCCATCATTGCAGAGGATATTTGCTCGAAGACGCCATCTTTTTCGACTCCTTACATGCTGGAAGAATATGATCTCCTTCTTCCTCAAGTCGACCCGACGAACTCCGGCCATCATCTCTGTGTGGTGAAGGAAGTGTGGGAAGAACAGGAAAACTCCTCAGCCTTTTTATAGGCGAAAGAGATCACACCGATCCCCAATAACTCTGCCATAAAGTCAGCCATGAAAGAACGTGTCAGGCTTGACCGTTTCAGGCTCCATTCAGAGCGTTTCGAGTTACGAGGAACGGTTCATGCTTCATTCAAAGTGTTTTAAATTACGAGAAATTTAAAAGCTTTGAAGGGGGTCTTGTAGAAGCATAAAAAATACGCTGAATAGCTATACGCAGCATGTTGATGCAGGACAACATAAACAGAGGACCTCAGAGCCATCAAACGTGCAACAGAGCTTTTCTGCTGAGCACAACGTAAAAATATAGGCTCAAGGACCATCTGCGTAATGTAGTATGTCCAGGCTGCTTCAGCGTAAACAGGGTGCTTCATCGCCTTTATGGCGTAAAACTCATCCGCTTTCAATGCAGCATTGAAGTGTACGAGGAACGCTTTGTATTCTTCAAAATAAATCTGTCAGATCATGCAATGAATCTGATGTCTGGACTCCTGACAAAGAGTACTGCACGACAACCCAAGCGACGGCTATAATGATGACGCGGTACTGCAACCCAGGCTGTTATTTACTGCCATTTCCTTTACGTAAACTACTTTTACACATACGAAGGAATACGCTGCCTAGTTTTACACAGGCAGATGTGAGCTGCTTACGCTCCGCAGAAGACAAATAGCCTACTACGTTAAAAGCTGTACTTCGTACAGGGCTCGAGGCACGTCTCTGCATTTAATGTGCAGAGCGATGACAGTTTCTCGAGGCACGTCTCTGCATTTAAAGCACCGAATACTGACAGATGCCCAAGGCACGTGTCTGCACTTGATGCACAGAAGGGTGGCAGGCCTTCAAAATACGCATCTGTATTTAATGCACAGGATAATGGCGGATCTCCGTATTTAATGCAGGAGATTTGATTAAATGTCACTGAACCGTCGTTTAGTGACATCCCCTTTGCGTAAACTACTCTTACGCATATAAGGGAATACGCTGCCTAGTTTTACACAGGCAGACGTGAGCTTCTTACGCTCCACAGAAGGCAAACAGACCGCTGCATCAGCAGTCACTCTTCGTACAGGATTTAAGGCGCGTATCTGCATTTAATGCGCAGAATGATGGCAAATCTTAAAGACAAGCCTCTGTATTTAATGCGCAGGATGGGGACAGATCTATGCATTTAATGCAAGAGATTTGATTATATCTCCAAGAGCCGTAATTTCGGCTAAAACGTCCATATCATCTCGGCTTCTACGCCTGCTCGGCTTCTATGCCCACTCGGCCTCTCTGACCACTCGACTTCTATGCCCACTCGGCCTCTATGACCACTCGGCTTCTATGCCCACTCGGCCTCTATGACCACTCGGCTTCTACGACTACTCGGCTTTTATGCCTACTCGGCTTCTACGCCTACTCGGCTTCTATGCCTACTTGGCTTCTATGCCATGGTGACAGTTATTGGCTTCTACGCCAACCTCTTCTACACAAGGAATAACTACCTACGTGGCTTCTACGCCGTGATCTTTGCAGCAGATATACGCGTTTTGTCCCTTAGTTGGACACGCGTCACATGCTCACTCAAAAGGTCATCTATACGCAGGCTTTGGTTATTTTAAACCGTCGTGTAAAAGAGTGTTGTACTTTCCACTACTCGATTTCTACACCGATTGAGTGGTCACTGTCACTAAAACTCTATAAATAGAGACCTCTATCAACAGAGGAAGAGGTCGAAGAAATTGAAGGTCAAAGAAATTAGTCGGGAAAATCGATCAAGAAATCCAGTATCAGATCCAACGGTCGCAAAGATCGAAGGTCAAACGATCAAGAGAGAGAGAAGAATCCAGAGCTCAGGCAAAGAGAAGGGATCGACAACTTTGGCATCGAGCATCCACCCTCTTTAGCAACCTTCGAAGCTGCTTTCTGTCTTCCACGGCACTTCTTCAACATCGTGTGGTCCAAGGGCTAAAGTGATCGACTGCAGATCAGACACCTATAGCAATATTTACCCAGATTAAATAAATTGTACTTAGTCATCCTCGTATAGGATTAAATTGTACAATCTTGTTTGTAAACATAAAAGAAGGACGGGTTTTCGTATAAGACCTCGTTTTCCATATATCATCTTTTTCGTTTATTATCCGAAACATGGACGAGGTCGAGGAATAATCTTTAAGTGATTCCAGAAAGTACATCTCCAAACATTTTGTAGCTGAAACTATGTATATTAAGGAGATGTTATTGTAAAGACTTATTCAGTTGTACTTTAGTCGGAGTTGTATAACTTCAGTTGTATTAACGAAGTATTTTAACATGACTTGCATTTTATTCTAAAGTTATACAGGTGACAATCGCTGATACGAGTACGGTAGTATTCTTATGGGGCGTAGCCTGGAGATGTAGTTACGTACCCGGCTCACTGCATATTGGGAAGCGGGGCGTGACATATCTTTTAGTGGTGGCCCATGCAAGTCATGCTTTTAGGAAACCTATATAGGTCCCGAAAAATAAAGAACCTAGGATAAGGTGCAAGTCCAGGTAACATAAAGAAACATATTACAGGATATAAGTTAGGAACTTGTGTAGATGAAACCTAGATTCCTTATCTATTACTTAGGATTGGCAGTATCGGCGATTATAGGAAGGGCTAATGATATTACAAGATTTTATTTGGGATACTTATTGGGTAATACTAACTTGAGGTTCCTTATTGTAGATCATGCCTCGATTCCTACCTTATGCCAGACTGGGAAATAGTAGCCACAGTCTAGATAATTATTACCATTTTGCAAAAATAAAGTGGCGACTGGCGCGTAAACAGATGATAAGGGCTTATAAAGTACACTACGAGATCAAATACTCGGTAGTATCGGATCTTAGTGATAAAAAAAATTATTTTTCAACAGGACAAATTATTATATACTTATTAAGGCTCGACTGTTTGAGGATCCAGATTTTGATATAAATGAATACGATGGAATTTTCGAAGAATGGCAGAATTCTCACCCGGAAGCAACTATCATCAGAATACGAGAGATGATGATTTAAGTAATGGAAGAAAAAAAAGGGGTACAACGGTGTAGTAAGATCTTTTATCTACTATGTATCTTTTATAAACAGTATATATATATATATATATATATATATATATATATATATATATATATTAGTTAGGAAGGAAGGAAGTGTGGGAGTGTAAATAGTCTGAATATGTATATATGCCTATGTGTAAGGTTACTAGTACCCTAGCAGCATATTTTGTATCATATTTTGGTTATTAGTGAAAGAAATATGCTTCATTGTTATCCTTGTGCCTACATGTTTCACTATTACTCAAAACTCTTAGGATTTATAATATCTTTTTCCTTATCCTTGAATCTCAGGACCATTCCTAAGAAATTGCATTTAAATTTTTTAGGACAATGTCTAATCACGACCAATCCCATGCTTCATACTCAATCGGAACCATATATTAAGGATATGTATAGGTTATTTCAACAGATCCTGAAATCTAACAGCCAGCATATGGATACGGCTCAAGCCACAACTGCTACAGTATTGGAACACCTGCGAACATCTGTCAATTCTAAAGATGGTTCACTAAAAGACTTTAGAAACCATAATCCTCTCAAGTTTAAAGGAACAGAAAGTACAATCAAAGCCGAACAGTGGATTAGAACCATAGAAGGGCTGTTAAAAGCGACAAAAGTTAGTCCTGAGGATATGGTATCTACGATCCGAATCCAATTGGAAGATATTGCTGAGCACTGGTGGAGTACAGAACACCCAGAGGATTCGGAGGATAAAATAACTCGAGGAGAATTCAATAAGAAGTTTGAAGGAAGGTTCTTTCCGAAATCGGCTAAAATCGATTTAGAACGGCAGTTCACTCATTTGAAGAAAAGAAAGCTCACGGTAGACGAGTATGTTGCAAAGTTTTCCAGGCTAACTCGTTTTGCTTCAAGTCTGATATTCGATAAGAAAATCAAGGTATCTAGATTCCTGGAAGGACTAGGGAGCCAACTGAAGAGTAGAGTCATTGCATATCAGTGCCAAACCTATCCAGAGGTAACTGAAGCAGCATAAGAGAAATTATCCAACTCACAATTTGGAACTCGCAGATGTAGTATTTGTACTTAAATTATGGCGATATTACTTATATGGAGAGAGAATCAAGATATATACGGATCATAAAAGTCTGAAGTATGTGTTTACTCAGAAAAAAAATTAATATGAGGCAAAGGAGATGGTTGGAATTACTTAAAGACTTTGATATGGAATAAGAATATCATCCGGCTAAAGCAAATAAAGTGGCAGATGCCTTGAGCAGAATACCAATGGAATTCTTTATGAGTACCCCAAAGGAAATTATTGAAGACTTAAGGAAGATGGAAATCGAAGTGATATATCTAATATCAGAAGGGTCATGGGAAAATTTACAAGTACAGTCCTCCCTAGTAGACAGAATCAAGGAAGCTCAACAAAAAGATTCTAAACTTTAGAAAGTATGGAAACAAACAGAAGAAGGATTCCAGATCGGAATAAGAAAGCATCCAGACTGATCGCTGAGATTTGGGGATCGATTGTGTGTGCCCAGTGGAAATCTAAGAACAGAGGTCATGACAGAAGCTCATAACTCTCAATATTCCATCCATCCAGGGAGTATTAAGATGTATAAGGATTTAAAACAAAATTTTGGTGGCATGGAATGAAACGAGAGATTGCTAAATTCATATCCAGATGTCTTGTCTGTCGGCAAGTGAAAGCAGAACACCAAAGGATAGCAGGCCTTCTTCAACCCTTACCAATACCTGAATGAAAATAAGAGCATATCACAATGGATTTTGTTACAGGACTACCTAAGACACAAAAGGGTAATAATGCTATCTGGGTCATCATTGATAGACTCATTAAATCAGCTCAATTTTTACCATTTCGGGTAGGACAGACAACAGAAGTATTAGCAGATATGTATATAAAACAGATTGTCAGTCAATACGGGGTACCAGTAACTATAGTTTCGGATAGAGACGCCAGGTTTACTTCACATTTCTGGAGAAGTCTGCAGAAGAACCTCAGCACTCAGTTAAAATTCAGTTCTGCTTACCATCCCCAGACAGATGGTCAGTCGGAGAGAATAATTCAAACTCTAGAAGATATGTTAAGAGCTTGCACATTAGATTTTGGAGGATCATGGAATGATCACTTATATTTGGTAGAAATTTTTTATAATAATAGCTATCATACCAATATTAAGATGGCACCTTTCAAAGTATTATATGAAAGAAAGTGTAGATCACCAATGTGTTGGACAGATGTAGGAGAAAGGCAGCTACTGGATCCAGAACTAGTAACACAAACAATAGATAAGGTCAAAGCAATAAAAAATCACTTGCAAGCAGCCCAAGATTGATAGAAGATGTGGGCTGACAAGCATCGAAAGATATTAGAATTTCAACCTGGCGATCATGCATTCTTAAATATCTCACCAAACAAAGGAACGATTAGATTTAAAACTCGAGGAAAGCTAAGTCCAAGATATATTGGATCATTTGATATACTAGAGAAAGTCGGAAGAGTATCTTACAAGCTGGCACTACCCCCAACACTAGAAGGGGTACATAATGTATTCCATGTGTCTCAAATCCGAAGATATGTACCGGATCCAAACCATATACTAGATCTTTCGGTGATCACTATCAGACCAACTCTATGCATCGAGCAACGACCTGTTGGAATCCTGGATCGTAGAGACAAAATACTTCGGAATCAGATTATCCCATTAGTTCGAGTAGCTTGGAACAAGGACTCTCCAGGAGAATCAACTTGGGAAAAAGAAGAAGACATGCGAAACCAGTTTTCGTATTTGTTTACTAACCAAGGTTAGTTATCATTTTAATTGTTAATTTAAATTCTGAGGACGAAATTTCACTAAGGAAGATAGAGTATCATAACTGCTATTATATTTAATTTAATTTTTATTTTTTTTATTTATAAATTATTCTATTTTTGATATATATATCTCTACATAGTTAGATTTATATAAATATCAATTTACAATTTGACGTTATCAATATTTGGATGGTGAAGGGGGCTTCATGCATAAAACCAAATCCATGGGGGGGAGGGGAGAAACCAGCAGCAAGCTCTCATGAGTCACTTTCTATATGTTTTATCCACCTTTCTTCTTTATTTCCCATGGGAGACCTGGCTTCATCTCCTTCCCCTTCCTATTACCAATAAACCTAACACCCTCTTACTTATTCTCCATTCAACTACTCTATCCTCCTTCCCATCTCCACCCTCTTCTCCATCTTTCTCTCTCCACCTTAAACCTACTACTGTTGCTATTATGCCTACTGTTGCTGCTGATACTGTGCTACTTCTGCTGATGTAGCTGCTACGGCTGCTACTGCAGCCGTCCGCGGCCCGCTGCTGTCGCCGTCGCAGGACACGCGCCACCCGCCGCCGACCTCCGCGCCGTCGTCGCCGGACACCGACGCCACCGGACCCGCGTCACCCGCCGGACTCCTCCTCCCTCATAATTCTACAACTCCTCCTCCCTCTTCCCAAACCTAGGTACTTCCTATTTCTTCCCCCAAATTTTCTTCTAATTTCAAATTAGAATATAGCTTAATTTCAAAACTCCTTGGGATAGGAAATTAGGGAGGAATCAAGTACCAATTTGGGAACTTTGGAAAACCCTAGGTTGCTCAAGCAAAGGCAAGTCCTCATCTTTTCTTTTTAATTTAGTTATATTTATTAGTTTAAAATGTTATTTAGTGTAGTTAAATTTAGGATTCATAATTCAGAATATTTATAAAAAAGAAGGATTTGTTCCTTGATAACCGATTCATATATTAGGACACTGACACTATGAGATGATATTATGTGTGTGTTATGTATGTGTTGGGTTGTTTGAATAATCATGTTTGTGTTTACATATCTAGGTATGCACATTTACATAGAAAATCATATAAACATAATTATAGTATATAAATTGTATTATTACATATTTATACTTGTGGGATTCAAGTTGTAATCGACTCGAAGAAGGAAGTATATAAGCTAAGACACAAGACTTTCAATTTTGGTTAGAGTTGTTTTTTATGATTTGGAGTAGTCTAATTACGAAGTGCGGTACGGATTCTAGTATAAAACACAATATGAACAACAAATTAAGATTAGGTTTATAATCATTGGGCATGTTAGAAATATTGATGATTCATGTGATATTCATATGTATATGTATATGTATATTGGCCACACGGATGGATGATAATTTTTAAAAGTGAAATAATTAGAGGAGTATATAGTTATTAGACGTGTATAGAAATTTACTTCTATAAAGGCATGTTAAAATAGAAGCAGTTAAATATCATCTCAATTTATGTACTTAATTACTAAATGGAAGGAATCTAGAATTGGATTGTTGTATACTTTATATTATTACTTGGTCATGAAATGAACTCAGAATTGGATTATACAGCTTGTATTATATGGTCAAGGAGATTGTAGGAAAAGGGTTGATTAAAATTGCACTACAACGCTTCATAAGTAAATTTAGCTATATATTGTGCTTTACCTTTAAGGTAGAAACTTTAGACTCTAAGAAACAATTTTATTTACATAGAAAATATTATGTAACATATATGATACTAGGAATTAGTTTAAAGATCAATGCCTTACTAGCAATGTTATTTATACTAAATCTTTACAAGAATGATATTGCCATCCCTTGAAAATAGAATTGTCATGTTTTCAATGATTACATTGTGTTGTCTTGCAAATAGCCTACAAATTGCAAAGCCAATGTATATATACATAGCTAATTACCAAGGTAAGAAGACCCTCTTACTTAAAGTATTAATTTTGTCTAAAAATATAAACTGCGTATGTACCGGTGTTGAGAGTTGCTCCACCGAAGGGGTCGGCGAACCCGGGAATGCTACGGAGAGTAGCTCCAGGTCGTATATATAAACTATTAAATTTTTTGAGCCCGAATTACAAAGGAGACTCTGCCAAGAATTTTGGGAGTTAACCAAATTTTGATATCCCGAAATGTTGTCGATATCCCCAACCCTAAATTTTAGTTGATATATATATATATATATATATATATATATATATATATATATATATATATATATACTGACAGGCCAGAGACAACTTTAATTGATTTAATTAGGGGACGATTAGCAAGAGTCTAGGACACATAGGACACGGACACAAGTCACTCAACAAAAATTTAAAACATAGATTCCTGATAATCTGCTCTATATAAATAATGTTCCTGGAATCCGTGTTCTGATAGCTTGACACATGCATCCTGGATTATGAATGAGATGAAAAGCATGTATCTTGTTTTATCCTGGAAATACATTTTTGCATATTAATAGTAAACGTGATATACAGAGCAGAAACTTAATACAAGATAATAGAATAAGGATTGTTTGTAGATTTAGGCTAGAAAGCATTGGGCGGGGTAGAACAACATAAATACCACTTACGAAATCCCGCAACATAAAAATAATATATAGTTGATCAGCAGTTAAGCTCTTTCATAAGGCCTTACGAATTGAGTGTGTGAGGCTTAGCCCACTTTTCTATTTAAGCCTGATAGAGGTAGGGCCAGATTATAACCCCGTGTCATCCTGTTCAAGTCACATATACCTGAATATAAATACACCTACTTCGATTCAAAACCATCGAATGGGTGAATTAAAGAATTAATTAAGCCCATAAGGGCTTGGCCGGATTCTAAGCACCGTGCCACCAAGTCACAGCATGATCCCTGGTATACAGGATTGTTGGCAAAAAACTAGTTAAAGTGGTCATTTAAAAGTTGTTATCCAAATTGCATCATCATTTATGAAAATTATTTGTGTATGGTGGTAGTGACATAGGGATTGTATTACTTGAACTATTAGACACTATAGGAATACTAGTTTAGGAATTGTTCGAGTCGTAGACACAATTATATGATTTACCTCCTTATTTCTGGTATGAATATTATTTCTTCCATGTCTTACTATCATATCTTTTATTTACTTACCGTTCTTGACCGAGGACTTGCTATCGTTCTGACGACCTAGTATTGTTCACTAGGGAAAGACGAAGTATATGAAAAAATGTTACCCCTTTATAACGTGGACAAGGTCGAGGAATAATCTTCAAGTGATTCCCGAAAGTACTGTAATATCACGACCCGCACCCGGATATTCGGGCACGAGTACGTGGTTACGCTCAGCCTACGCCGCAGAATCGACGGTAGAATGTTGTCTGGGTCATTTCTAACTATCTAATATCTCAATAATATAATATAGTACCTGTCAAACATCTCAACTCCGAACGAAGGAGCAATATGATATTTTACATAAATAACTAATCTCAATCACAAAACAAACTAAGAAAGAATAATGCACGAATGGAATAGCGAAGGAAAGAATAAGAATACAATCCACAGTCTGAAATAATATACAAGATATGAATCCACCAAAAGAATAGTCTAATATAATCCAATACAAATAATATAGACCTCATCGGGCTTTGCAACTAAGTCCTCCTGGTCAATAGGAGTATCCTCTAAAGGTACGCCATCCGGCGGCCCGTAGAATATAGGACACTGCTCTAGAAGCTAATCATCTGGAAAAATATATCCAGTCAGGATTAGAACGAAGTACATACCTCTGAAAGCAGTTTCAATAACATAATCGAGCATATAAACAGATATTGAAATGAAATACAAGATCACTAAACATATGAATGAATGAACAATAGATATACAGGTAATATACGAGAATATAGATCAACAATATGAATATCAACAATATGATAAAATAACTGTAATCTAAACTAGCTAATGTACCTCAGAATACAAGTTTATTATGTGATCGGGTTGGGTGAACATGATCTGGTAAGACGGATTACAAGTGAGGTATCTAACCAGATTGTACACGATGTAACAATGACTTTGATCACATAATCAACTCCTACTCTCCTACCCCCAACTAATACCGATGGATCCAATCACGACACGCTACAAACACAGAATATAACCACTGAACACGAGAAGTGGGTGTACACATATAAGCACAATGAATACGAGCAATGTGTGAAAATGAAATATAATCAATACCTAATATACACGATGAGATACAATGTACACGAGTACCCGCTGAATACGGTAGGAGATAACATCTCCTGACGGAATCCATATAGCACCCATCCGTGAAATCACTGTGTCGGGATCAATATATACAATTCTAGAACATGCATATATACAATATTATGAATTAAAAACAATCAGAGAAATATACTCGCCTGACGTCCTGAGCAAGGTGTGTCTCTTGATGCCCAAGTCAGTGTCACACAACCTATATATGGTATGTTGCATCAATACAAGGTTCAAGAATAAAAATAAGTAAAGTTGATGCAATTCTAGGTCGATACGTCATTTCTAAGTCAAACCAATAAAATCTAGGTTGCAAGAGTCTAATGCTAAGTCACTAAGATGATACACTATGAAACTGTGCTATGCTAGCTAAGCTAAGAAACCATAATGCATTCAAAAGGCCGTATCCCAAGATACGTAAGTTTCTAATATAAAAATAATATTTTATATATATATATTCAAGTCCAATATTATAATATCATAACAAATCAATTTAAATAGGATACATTGGCCTTGCACCAATGCGTATCACACCTAACACGATACCCAAACTCGATACCTTAGGTATCGGCCCAATACCTTGGTACCACAAGGTAACCTAACACCTCATAGCTAATACATATATAACCAAGCTAATACTAGCTATGCAACTACAGTATACTATATCTACTATTATAGGATAACAACTAATATAATATATACATACACATGTAGCTAATTAGCTACTAGCTAACAACCCAACTAACATATAGCTACTATATAAAAACAACAAGCTAATACTAACTAATCATATACTAATTACTAGCATACATAGATACATCTACTAACATATATAGCAATAGTACACATAACTTATATATTTAATCAAAACTTATATACATAGATATATATAGCTAATTATATACTAAACATCTACCCAGTATAACTAATCAACTAAGTTACTAAACATCTTACTGATACACTAGCTAACAAGTATATTACTAGACTAACTCAATAGTTCAACTAACAACCAAAATAAAACTAAATTGAAACACTAACTAAACTACTAACTATATTCTAACCTATTTACTATTAACCAATATACCTATCAACAGTTTACATAACTAACTATACATAGCAACCTACTGAACTAACTGAAACCAAACACCCCCTTCAACTGAACTGAAACATATACCCCAAACACTGAACTGCATACTTATCAGTAATGGTTAACTGATACTGCATAGTGGAAAACTTTACTGAACTGAACTGTCTCCTTCGGATTCCTGTGCTCACAGGAACTGACTGCCTCCTTGCAGTGCCCGTTGTGCACAACAGTGCTAATGCTCCCATATACAGCTGTTGCTGAACTGCTCAGTGACTTGGAGCTGCAGCTGCTGATTCCCCTCTCTATTTGCTGAATTACTCGATACCCCTGCTATAAGTGCCCGAATGTTGCTTCCCAAGTGCACAACATCAAACTGCAGCTAAATACAGTTTTCCCTGCTGCCCGAGCTCCCCATGTGCACTGGTTGATTTGTACTGTCTCCTCTGCACAGTTGCTCTCTCACACACTCCCATACACACACAACACTGCCACAACTATGAGTTTATAGATATATATAACCACACACATATACATACACATGTACATCTCAGTATAATTACATACTTATCCATATACCCAAACAAATGAACCTTATATATATATATATATATATATATATATATATATATATATAGATCGATAGATAGATAGATAGATAGATAGATAGATAGATAGATAGATAGATAGATAGATAGATAGATAGATAGATACTCTATTATATGCACATATAGACACATATATACCCAAACACCAAAATACACCCAAACACCAAAATACACTATTATATATATATATATATATATATATATATATATATATATATATATATATATATATATATATATATATATACACACACACATGCACGTATAGGAAAAATGACCAAACAATAAACACGTGGAGTGTACTGCACCCGTATCACACTTTCTTTATGATACGCTTGCGATACGGCCCCAACACACAACTAAACGCATCCTGGTGGACACGAGCAAGTCTAAAACACTAGTTATGAGCAATATGTATAGTAATTAGAGTATCTACGTGTAAAACCCCTCGACCAAATTTAAGTCTACTTAACTTTGATAGAGAGACTAGTGTTAATTTGGAGCCAATTAGAATTAGAACGCAGTATTTTAGAATTATTGTACAATATTTGTATCACTTAGTGCACCTTACCGTTGCTTCGATATTTGGAGCGCTACACTAGCTTTGCTTTCAACCAAATTTCATACACTTTTCCTAGACGTGTCAACCTACCATTCTGACCCTTGTGTAACTTATAACTACTCTCTCTTGTGCTTCATTTTAGTCGCACAATATTCATTACAAACTTCCGTTCTTAAATTCAATTAAATCCAACTTTGCATATTTGTTCGTTCCAATCGAAATTGGAGACACAACCTCGATCCATTTTGTCCAACCCAATTTATGACAATATTCTATTCTGAGACTACTACGTCCATGACACTTCTGTCTCATCCAATTTTTATCCCATGTACTTCCAATTAATTAAAGAGCACCACTTACACTAATTTTAATTAAATTTGTGTAAGGATCTAACCTCACCTAAAACTAGACCCAACTCTAACCCAAACCCCCTCTCACACCCTCAAGATTCATACTAAACACCACACACCATTTTAGTCCACTATATCACACCAAACATGGTATTTTGCCTCATCCAATCCTAAATTTCAATAATTGTGCAATTTTCCAATTGTTAGGGACTTTTATGCAAATATTTAATGAGGTGTCCATCCCTCATTGGACCCAACACATGAAGAACCTCATCCCCCCTCTTTGATCGGTCCACCAATATCCCCCCCCCCCCAATTTGTTGTACTTCCTATAACTTTTTCTCCTTATATCCTCACCCTCCATTTCAAACCCTTTTATCCTAGCCCTTCCTTCATCATGTAGAGGGTTCCCACATCCCCAAAAAAAGTACCCAGTCGGCCCTAACCCCAAGGAGAGCACCCCCTCTCTCTCTCTCTCTCCTACATATACAACCCTCTCTCTCTCTCTCTCCTAAAAATACAACCCACAACATCAACCCAAACCCTGGCCAAAACCCTAAACCTAATTCATCACCACCCTTCACCTGACCATCACCCCTTCAATCCGATCACCTCCAGCGCCGCCTGCAACCGCCTTCCTCCACCGCCTGACCACCCCACCTTCGACCCCGACCACAGCACCGCCTGCCACCGCAACCACAGTGCCACAGCTCTGCCTCCGCCTCCATTACCATCATCTTTCTCACCATCCCCACCGCTAGCAACCCGCACCCCGACTTCCTTCTTCCTCAGTCACCCCCACCGCCACCACAGACAGCCACCTCCACCACCACCGTCACCACCATCTCCACCGCCAACATCATCACCATCTCCACCGCCACCGTCATTACCATCACCCCTGACGTCATCGTCATGAACACCATCATCATCATCACCCGCACCCCTGTAAACACCACCCGACTTCCCCTCCGCTCGTCTCCACCACCTTAGCCACCGCCGACCCAGGCTACCATAGCCGCCGAGCTCCCACGACCTTTCCCCCGCCGCCAGCAACCCGCCACCGCTGCCAGTGCCGCCGCCGGAGCCGCTGCGAGCTGCTGCATTGACACTGTTGCTGCCAGTGTTGCTGCTGCCAGTGTATTGTACATGTCGGAGCTTCGCCCTCCCTCGCCGGAGACCGGCCACCTCATACAGCGGACAACCCCCCGGACACCATCATCGACTAGGTATATTCCTATTTCGTCATGTACGTATATGTCGACGTATTATTGTATAGACACGTGCAGTGTATGTGTTTGTGTTTAAGTGTTAATATTGTAGAATAGGTATTTATGTTAGTAATTACCTCATAAAATTATGACTATTTTTAATAAGGAGCACTATGTTGACCTATGTGTTTAGACACGGACTTGGGCATATTACCCTGTTAATTAGGACTGGTGTTTGGGTGAGATGTTAATTTGTTATTTTAGAATATGTTGGTAGTAATTATTTTGCTATGCACCGAATCTGGACGTACCCGTGCCAGGAGACCTAGATGGCTACCCACCTCAGACATGTCCTAGAAATAAGTAGGATACCTGGCACCCATGTGTTAGAGGTACGACTTAGCACCTACACGAATCCGAGTTGTGATCGTGTTTGTAACATGTGAGAATTTATACCATAGGATAACTTGTAAAATGCTGTGGACTAGTAGACTAAGTGTATCCCTAACCCCCTTGACTCGTGACTAGTCAACCTTAGCCAACTATTTAATTAGAACGTTTATTCGATTTAGTATCCGCGTAACTCGTGACATTGCGAAAGTTATACTTGTGTACGTAATTAGCATAGTATAATGTAGTAATTTATATTTATTGTTATTTATTTATAGGCATCCAAGACGATTCTACCTTGGCTGCTTGTTCCGGATCCTTGTGCACATCGGAGTTCCAGGAAAGTATACATTGCCTTGTTGTACTGTTTAAATTTAGATGTTATCTAGTTTCATGTTTTAATATTTTAATATTATATTTAACTGTGCGCGTTCGAGAAAGACTCGGGTGCAGTCAATGAAGGCGTTGACGTTAGGACTTGTGTCTAACCTAGTATCTAGTGGACCCACCTAAAGTTGTAGAGTTATCGGTATGACTCCCCAGGCCTTGACACGTATCATTGCACGTCACCGAGTAGTTCATGTAGGGTTGCGTGCATCATATTCGACTGGCCATCGGTGTGAGCAGCACGTGTGATGGTATTTAGCGTAGTTGTATATTTCTTTAGCGACTTGCATTATAGTACGAGATGTCCACGTCGTGTTTGTGACTTGTACATTAGCATTGGGCGGGGAAGACAATTAGTAGGTGTATGGGACAGACATTTGGCTACCATAGTTTTAGAGTAAACTATGGGGCCGTGAGCCTCAGTGTTACCCAATTATGGGCCATGTGTTACCCGGTTATGGTCTCAGGTTACCCGGTTATGGGCGTATATGCTTGTCGATACATCCGACAGAGGTTACTAGCTGCGTGCTATCATGATTGGTGATGTAGTCAGCATATACTCCTGGCATCTAGTTTACAGCTAATGCCAGGTACTTAGCCTCTGGCTCGACGCTACGCTTTATACCTTTCACCTACCCATACGTACAAAGGTTGTCTTCAAACTGCATTTTACTTAGCTGGTTAGATCACCCTCGAGTTTATACAGTAGTTACTTTATGGTACGCATTTTTGTATCTTGTTACGTCCCTCTGAGGACCTGGTTCCCTTCTAGATCTGGACGAGCACTTGTACCCAACCATCTACGGAGCAGGAGTAGAGACAGGATTTTTGACTGAGGACTTCGAGGCATTTCCAGAGGAGTTCCCGTGATTTAGGTATGCAGCTGTTTCGGACTAGAGCATTCTTATCTAGCTAGGTGATACTCTAGTCTAGTTATCTTACTTATTTCTGCACTTTTATTCCATTGTTGTATTTCAGTGGGTTTATCCCCATCAGACTTATTTGGATTATATTTATGACATTCAGACTCTTTGTATTTCATTTACCAGCACTTGTTTCAGTCATTATTATATTATATTATGTGGATGAGATTAGACATTTACCTACTGTATGTTAGCATATTAGACTTGTTAGTATTTTAGGACAGCGTAGTACGCTTCATCAGATCCATTAAATTGGGTAATCTCTCAGAGTCATATTAGCTGGCCATTGCCACATGGCCTGGTCCCATGTATTTTGGGACTAGGGCGTGACACTACATTTCCGTGTCATAATATGATATGCACAAGGCCCCGTGTCGGAGGAAAACCCCCAAAATTAACCCATTTTGTCAAATTGACGAGATACGGCCTACACGTATCCAATTATGGACACAACACTAGTGACAAGCAAGCAATCAAGTGTCATTTAAATCTATTAGACCCAATGACAAGCACTACATATGCCAATCTCGAAATTCTCTCAAAACTGGCACCAAATTGGCCATAACTTCCACCATAGGTCTCCGATGAACCTAAAACTAATTTCTATGGGTAGCCTATGCATGTGGGTTGGTTTATTATGGTTAAATCTCAGATCTAGAGTCTATTAGAAGAAAAAAACTGAATTGTACCTATTAGGAAATGGATTTCCAATAAAAAGTCCCCAATTGCTAAGTAGCTCCTCTCCTTGTAGATCTTGGCCTCCTCCTCCTTGCTCCTTGCTTCCTTCTTGTAGATTCTTGGTGTAGAAACCTTAATAATGAATTTAGAAAGAGATTGGTGAAGAATTGATGGAGAATTGATGAGGGAATGGAGAAAATTTGGAAGAGGGAAAATTGTAGATCTAGAATTTGGGATAAAATAAAATGAGAGCACTATCTCTCTCTCTCTCTCTCTCTCTCTCTCTCTCTCTCTCTCTCTCCTTGCTATAGTCGGCCATGTAACCCCCTCCCCAAGCAATGTACAATATCATAAAAATCACTTGGGGCCTCTCATGAAAAAATTAATTAAGGAGGGAAGGTTCTAGTCTAATATTTTCTCTAATTAACCAAGCCTCCTAATCCATGGGCCTAATTCATGCGCTCAACTTAGACTCAAACAAAAAGTTGGTTCATGCATTCTAATAAATGGGTTTGATCCACTACACAAGTCTAGACTAAAACTAGCAATCAATAATTCATACAATAATTAAATACTCATGCATGCATAATTATTAAATACAATCAATCCTAAAATTAAATTTATCCATGTCAATTACCAAACTACCCTTGAGTGAAAAAGTGAGGGTGACAATACTACCCATCTTAGAAAAATTTTGTCCTCGAAATTAAGGAAGAAACAAACTACCAAAAGCAAATAATACAATACAAGAAAGAATTATACCTCACGACTCAAACAGATATGGATATCGCTCGTGCATCTCGGTCCCTCGCTCCCAGGTACTCTCTCCTGGCGAGTGATGCCTCTACGCGACGCTCACCAAAGGAATCATCTGGTTCCTCAGAACCTTCTCTCTCTGATCTAGAATCTCCACTGGCTGCTCTGGATAGCTAAGAGTAGGGCCCACCTCTATCTCCGAGTAATCCAACACATGACTGGGATCTGCCATGTACTGTCTCAACTGCGATACGTGAAACACGTTGTCCACTCCCTCCAATATAGGTGGTAAGTCTAGTCTGTAAGCAACTGCACCGACCCTCTCAAGAATACAGAAAGGACCGATGAATCGCGGACTAAGCTTGCCGCCTCCACCAAAATAAATCGTGCCACGTGTCGGAGAAATCCTCAAGAAAACCAGACCGTCAATCTAGCACGAAACACAACCTTAGCACTCTAACAAACAACAATCAAACACAAGCAAGACAAAACTAAAGCTATACCTCAAACTCCAAAGGTCTCCGGTGGCTATCGGCCCAATGCCGCTGCCTGTCCTGCGCCACTCGAAGTCTATTCCTGATAAGCTTCACTTTCTCTGGTGTATCCACTACCATCTCTGTCCCAATAAAGCTCTGTCACCAACATCATCCCAAGACAATGGAGTGCGGTACCTCCGTCAATACAATGCCTCGAATGATGACATCTCAATGCTGGCTTGGTAGCTGTTGTTGTATGAAAACTCTACCAAGTGAAGGTGATCCTTCCAAGAACCTCCAAGATCCAAAATACAGGTGTGTAGCATATCCTCGAGAGTCTGAATAGTCCTCTCCGACTGTCCATCCATCTGAGGGTGATAGACGGTACTGAACTTGAGATGAGTGCCCAAGCTAGCCTACAAACTCCTCCAGAAATAGGACGTGAAGCGACTATCCCGATTCAAGACTATGCTCACTGGAACACTGTATAATCTGACAATCTGGCGTACATACATATCCGCAAGCTTCTCCGTAGATGTACCCACTTTAAATGGCAGAAAGTGGGCTGATTTGGTCAACCTGTCCAAGATAACCCAAATTACATCCTTGTCTCTTGGAGAACGTGGAAGTCCCGATACAAAATTCATAGTCACATGCTCCCATTTTTACTCTGGAATGGGTAAAGGCTAAAGCAATCCTCCTGGCCTCTGTCTCTCCACCTTGACCTGCTGGCACACTAAGCACCTGGACACGAAGCTAGCTATCTCCCACTTCATGCCACACCACCATACATGCTCTCTCATGTTTCTATATATTTTATTGGCACCTGGATGCATAGAGTATTGAGAACGATGTGCCTCCTGCAGAATCTTCTCGTGCAATGCTCCTCTCGATACACATAACCTGGTACCATATCGCAATGATCCATCATCTGCGACGATAAAGTCCTCTGCCAGCCTGATCTGAACCTGTGCTCTGATGATCCTCAGAGACTCATCCTCATACTGTCCGAATCTGACTCGGTCCATCAGCTCCGACTGAACCTGCGGTCCCCACATCTGTGCTGCGACTCCAGGTATCAATACCTCAATGCACAAACTGTCAAGATATGCCAATAAATGTTTGTCTCTAGTCAAGCACATAGCCACGGGATACCTGCTCAAAGCATCCGCGACTACGTTGGCCTTCCCTGGATGGTACTACAAAGATATGTCGAAGTCTTTCATCAGCTCCAACCATCGTCGCTGCCTCATGTTGAGCCCTTTCTGTGTAAATACATACTTTAAACTCTTATGGTCTGTGAAGATCTCTACTCTCTCTCTATATAAATAGTATTTCCATAATTTGAGAGTAAAGATAACTACTGCCAACTCCAAATTATGGGTAGGGTAGTTCTTCTCATATGGGCGTAATTGCTTAGAATCATAGGCAATCACCTTCCCGTGCTGCTGTAACACACAACCCAAACCCTCCCTTGATGCATCACTGTAAATAGAAAATCCTACTACTCCTTATGGTAGTGTCAAGATGGGAGCTATAGTCAATCTTCTCTTCAGCTCCTCAAATGTTGACTGACAATCCTCAGTCCAGACGAACTCTACGTCCTTCCTGGTCAGCCTAGTCATCGGCTCTGCAAGCCTGAAAAAGTCCTGAACAAACCTCCGTTTAGTAGTCTGCTAATCTAAGGAATCTCCTTATCTCTGTTATTGAACTCGGGGTAGACCATGATTTAACTGCTGAGATCTTCTTCGGGTCCACTGAGATTCCATCTCCTGTAATAACATGACCAAGGAATTCAACCTTATCAAGGAAGAATTCGCACTTCGATAACTTGCCATACATCTTCTCCTTCCTGAGGGTCTCTAGAATAATCCTCAAGTGCTTCTCATGCTCCTCTGGGGTCTTCGAATATATCAGAATATTATCAATGAAGACTACAATAAACTGGTCCAGGTACTGATGAAACACCTTGTTTATCAGGTTCATGAATATTATTGGGGCATTAGTCAACCCAAACGGCATCACCAAGAACTCGAACTGCCAATAACAAGTCATGAAACCTGTCTTCGAGATGTCTTCCCTCTTTACTTTCACCTGGTGGTACCCTAACCTCAGGTCTATCTTGGAGAATACCTTCACTCCGCTCAACTGGTCAAACAAATCATCAATCCACGGCAACGGGTATTTGTTCTTAATAGTGAAGTTATTAAGTGCCCTGTAGTCGATACACATATGTACCGACCCATCCTTCTTTGGTACAAAAAGTACCGGAGCACCCCATGGTGATGAACTGGAATGGATAAAGCCTTTGTCTTGTAACTCATCCACCTGCTTCTTCAACTCTGCCAGTTCGCTGTTGTTTACTCTATAGATATCGATCTCTGATGGTCTTAAATTAATCTCTAATCGATTTAATCCCCCTTTCATGTACTTTGACTCATTGGGATTAAAAACTGAGCTTGTAGCTCATTTTTTAATATAACTTTATGTTCTAACAAGGGGTTCCCTCGTTATTCCCTCGTAAAGTAGCTCCTTTAGTCGCTCCTTTTACTCGCTGACCTGGGGTGGATGGTTTCCCCCCCAGCACCCCCTTCCCTTATTAGCCGCTCGCTCGGAGCTCGCTACAGGACTACCTTAGGGCATATATATAATGACTTAGAATTTTAGCCGCTCACTCGGAGCTCGCTACACTTATTAGCCGAGATCGGCTCTGTGCCTGACACTAAATCTATAGAGAACTCCATATCTCTGTCTGGCGGCAACCCCGGCAACTCCTCTGGAAAGACATTCAAGAACTTCGCAATCAACAGATGTGGCGGCTCTTGCTCCTCGACCAAAGCTCCACAGGAATCACCTTGGCTCTGCTCTGCTCCTCGGATGAACTCGAACTTCGGCTCTCCTGGCGACTGAAATAAAACTCTGCCTCTACGATAATCGATACTAGCGTGATGTCTACTCAACCAATCCATCCCGAGTACTATATCGTAACTCGAAAGTGGTATTACGAGTAAACATACGCTCAGCTCACGGCTTCCCAAATAAACTCTTTGGTTCTTGCAAACATCACTGACCAGGATAATGCCATCCCCGGTCGTGATCTTGTAAGTCCCCGCCAATGGTTCAGACTCAAGGTGATACCTCAAAGCAAAAGATACAGATACAAAGTTATGGAAGGTACCAGAATCGAACAAAATATGAGCTGGAAAGGAGTCAAGATAAACTGAACCTGAGATGACATCGTCAATCGGCCTCTCCTCCTCGATAGTCAAGGCAAAAGCTCACCCCTATTGATGCACTCCTCTCTGCTGCTGATGCTGGGCAAACTGCTGCTGCTGTGGTGGAAGAAGATGTCCTCTCTGTTGGCCCGCAGGTGGCCTAGCGGGTGCCCTCTGTGCCTGTCCTCCACCCTGAGCTGGATGAGCTGGGACCTTGGGACAAGCCCACAACTGATGATCTATCGATCCGCAGAATAAGCATTGGCCTAGCCTCATCCTACATGCATCCTATCCGTGTTCTTGCTTCTTACAGAAAGTGCAAAGAACTGCTGCCCTCTGGATCTGATGCATCTATTGTGTCGGCGCTCTAGCTGGCCCATGATACTGCTGCCTCTGGTGCTGGTAAGGCCTCTGGTACTGCTGCCGACTGGACCCATGTTGTTGATGGATCCTCCTGTGTCCCTCGACCTCTTAGAGCCAAGCTCTAAGTCATCCTCCGCTCTCTGCACCTGCCTGAGTATCTCCTCGAAGGTGGCAGTATAATCTTCGTTTGTGTGGGGTTTGACCTCCCGGTTCAGGCCCTTCCCGAACTTCCTTGCTCTCCCTCTAGGGTTCTGACCCTCCACGAAGCGACCTAGACGGCAATACTCTACCGTATACTCATCCACTGACATACCTCCCTGGACGAGGTATTGGAACTGACTCTCCAAATATGTAAGAGCCACATCCAGAAAGAACTTCTCCTTGAAAAGCTCTTTGAAGGCTTCCCAAAAGAGTCCTAGTACCAAAATTATCGGGTCTGTCCGAAACCATGTCAATGCAATATCGAACATCATACAACCCGCAGCCTCTACCTGTAGCACCTCTAGAATCTGCGCCAGTCGCAGGTTCCGCTCGATGTCCTCGATCCACTCGTCCGCATAGAGAATCCCCTCTGTGGCCCTGAAGTCCTTTGGGCCCATCCTCTTAAAGTCGATGATGGTACCCGACCTCGGCTGATACGGAATAAACTGAGCTGGTACCGTCTGTGGCTGGGCTGTAGTAGCTCTCTCCACTGCTGTGAGTATGATCTGGTGAGCGTTCTCCATGCTCTGTCGCAGGACCTCTAACTGTCGCTGTTGCACCTCCATCATCTGCTGGAAGAGCGCGAACATCGAAGTCTGATCAACTACTGGTGGTGGAGGTGGAAGATCCTCAGAAACTGTCTGTCCTGTCCTCGGCACTGGAGGTGGAGCACCTTCGAAAGCTGCTGCCGATACGCCCACCTGGACTGGTGAAGCTGACCTCCTAAATGTAGGTGCTGGACCATCGTCTAAGGGTGCTTCCCTCATGGGTGATGAAGTGACTAATCGCACTGTCGCGGCACCTGGTCGCTGGGAACGCGTCTTCGGCGGCATCCTGAAGATAGATTGAAATACGTAATCAATATTGAATATGATACGATACCATCAAAAAAGGACAAAATTTTATTCAAAGTAAAGCATTATTCAATAGATAAGGATTTGCGAAAACAAATATTAAAATTTTCCTAGGTGTGATTGAGTAAACTCTCAGCCTAAATCCTATTTCCTAAAGCAGGCTCGTAGCAGTACTCTAGACAAGCACAACTACGAGATCACACTAATTGCAAATATAGACCTGTATGGGCCACCACTAAAATGTGTTATGACCCGTACCCGGATATTCAGGCACGAGTACATAGTTACGCCCAGCCTACGCCGCAGAATTGACGGTAGAACGATGTCTGGGTCATTTCTAACTATCTAACATCTCAACAATATAATATGGTACCTGTCAAACATCTCAACTCCGAATGGAGGATCAATATGGTATCTCACATGAATAATTAATCTCAATCACAAAATAAACTAAGGAAGAATAATGCACGAATGGAATAGCGAAGGAAAGAATAAGAATATAATCCACAGTCTGAAATAATATATAAGATGTGAATCCACCAAAAGAATAGTCTAATACAATCTAATACAAATAATCTAGACATCCTCGGGCTCTGCAACTAAGTCCTCCTAGTCAATAGGAGTATCCTCTAAAGGTACGCTGCCCTGCGGCCCGTAGAATGTGGGACACTGCTCTAGAAGCCAGTCATCTGGAAAAATATATCCAGTCAAGATTAGAACGAAGTACATATATCTGAAAGTAGTTTCAATAACATAATCGAGCATATAAACATATATAGAAATGAAATACAAGATCACTAAATATATGAATGAATAAATAGTAGATATACAGGTAATGTACGAGAATATAGATCAACAATATGAATATCAACAATATGATAAAATAACTGCAATCTAAACTAGCTAATGTGCCTCAGAATACAAGTTTATTATGTGATCGGGTTGGGTGAACATGATCAGGTAAGACGGATTACAAGTGAGGTATGTAACCAGAATGTACACGATGTAACAATGACTTTGATCACATAATCAACCCCTACTCTCCCACCCCCAACTAATATCGATGGATCCAATCACGATACGCTACGAACACGAAATATAACCACTGAATACGAGCAGTGGGTGTACACAAATAAGCACACTGAACACGAGCAGTGTATGAACACGAAATATAATCAATACCTAATATACACGATGAGATACAATGTACACGAGTACCCGCTGAACATGGTAGAGGATAACATCTCCTGACGAAATCCATATAGCACCAGCCGTGAAATCACTGTGTCGGGATCAATGTATACAATTCTAGAACATGCATATATACAATATTATGAATTAAAAACAATCAGATACATGTACTCTCCTGATGTCCTAAGCAAGGTGTGTCTCTCGATGCCCAAGCCGGTGTCTCACAACCTATATATGGTACGTTACATCAATACAAGGTTCAAGAATAAAAATAAATGAAGTTGATTCAATTCTAGGTCGATACGCCATTTCTAAGTCAAACCAATGAAATCTAGGTTGCAAGAGTCTAATGCTAAGTCACTAAGTCGATACACTATGAAACTATGCTATGCTAGCTAAGCTAAGAAACCATAATGCATTCAAAAGGCCGTATCCCAAGATACGTAAGTTTCTAATATGAAAATAATGTTTTATATATATATATATTCAAGTCCAATATTATAATATCATAACAAATCAATTTAAATAGGATACATTGGCCTGGCACCAATGCGTATCGCACCTAACATGACACCCAAACTCAATACCTTGGGTATCGGCCCAATACCTTGGTACCTCAAGGTAACCCAATACCTCATAGCTAATACATATATAACCAAGCTAATACTAGCTATGCAACTACACTATACTATATCTACTATTATAGGATAACAACTAATACAATATATACATGCACATGTAGCTAATTAGCTACTAGCTAACAACCTAACTAACATATTGTTAATATCAATAAACAACAAGCTAATACTAACTAATCATATACTAATTACTAACATACATAGATACATCTACTAACATATATAGCAATAGTAATCATAACTTATATATTTAACCAATACTTATATATATATATATATATATATATATATATATATATATATATATATATATATATATATATATATATATAGCTAATTATATACTAAACATCTACCCAGTATAACTAATCAACTAAGTTGCTAAACATCTTACTGATACACTAGCTAACAAGTATATTACTAGACTAACTCAATAGTTCAACTAACAACTAAAATAAAACTACATTAAAACACTAACTAAACTACTAACTATATTCTAACCTATTTACTATTAACCAATATACCTATCAACAGTTTACATAACTAACTATACATAGCAACCTACTGAACTAACTGAAACCAAACATCCCCCCTATAACTGAACTGAAACATATACCCCAAACACTGAACTGCACACTTATCTGTGATGGTTAACTGATACTGCACAATGGAAAACTTTACTTCAATGAACTATCTCGTTCGGATTCCTGTGCTCACAGGAACTAACTGCCTCCTTGCAGTGCCCGCTGTGCACAATAGTGTTGATGCTCCCATGTACAGCTGTTGCTGAACTTCTCTGTGACTTGGAGCTGCAGCTGCTGATTCCCTTCTCTATTTACTGAATTGCTCGATACTCCCTGCTGCAAGTGCCCGAATGTTGCTGCCCAAGTGCATAACAGCAAACTGCAGCTAGATGCAGTTTTCCCTGCGTCCCGAGCTCCCCCTATGCACTGGTCGATCTGTACTGTCTCCTCTGCACAGTTGCTCTCTCACACACACACAACACTGCCACAACTATGAGTATATAGATATATATATAATCACACACATATACATACACATGTACATCTCAGTATAATTACATACTTATCCATATACCTAAACACATGAACCTTATATATATATATATATATATATATATATATATATATATATATATATATATATATATATATATACTCTATTATATATATATATATATATATATAAATACACATGCCCGTATAGGAAAAATGACCAAACAACAAACACGTGGAGTGCATCGCACCCGTATCATACTTTCTCTATGATACGCTTGCGATACGGCCCCAACACACAACCAAACGCATCCCAGAGGACACGAGCAACTCTAAAACAATAATTATGAGCAATATGTATAGTAATTAGAGTATTTGCGTGTCTGGGTCACAATGTGATATGCACAAGGCCCCGTGTCGGAGAAAAATCTCCAAAATTAACCCATTTTGTCAAATTGACAAGATATGGCCTACACGTATCCTATTGTGGACACGACACTAGTTATAAGCAAGCAATCAAGTGTTATTTAGATCTATTAGACCCAATGACAAGCACTATATGGGCCAATCTCAAAATTTTCCCAAAATTGGCACCAAATTGGTCATAACTTCCACCGTAGGTCTCCGATGAACCTAAAACTAATTTCTATGGGTAGCCTATGCATGTGGGTTGGTTTCTTATAGCTAAATCTCATATCTAGAGTCTATTAGAAGGGGAAAAACTGAATTATACCTATTGGAAGATGGATTTCTAATGAAAAGTCCCCAATTGCTAAGTAGCTCCTCTCCTTGTAGATCTTGGCCTCATCCTCCTTTCTTCTTGCTTTCTTCTTGTAGATCCTTGGTGTAGAAACCTCAATAATGAATTTAGAAAGAGATTGATGAAGAATTGGTGGAGAATTGATGAAGGAATGGAGGGAATTTGGAAGAAGAAAAATTATAGATCTAAAATTTGGGATAAAATGAAATGAGAGCACTCTCTCTCTCCTTGCTATGGCCGTCCATGTAACCCCCTCCCCAAGTAATGTACAATGTCACAAATACCTCTTGGGGCCTCTCATGAAGAATTAATTAGGAAAGGAAGGTTCTAGTCTAATGGTTTCTCTAATTAATCAAGTCTCATAATCCATGGGCCTAATTCATGGGCTCAACTTAGACTCAAACTAAAAGTTGGTTCATGCATTCTAATAAATGGGTTTGGTCCACTACACAAGTCAAGACTAAAACTAGCAATCAATAATTCATATAATAATTAAATACGCATGCATACACAATTATTAAATACAATCAATCCTAAAATTAAATTTACCCATGTCAATTACCAAACTACCCTTGAGTGAAAAAGTTGTCACGCCCTGATCTCCCGCAGGCAAATCGGCCATTCCCGCTAGGCGGGAATCACCCTCGCCAGCGCTCCCACAGAACGATCGCTTGACCCATCCGGGCGTGATGCCGCACGAGCGTGAGCCACGCCCGTGCAAGGCCGTGGTCCATTGGCTGGCGGTAAGAGTTCTAAGCCACAGAGTCGCACAGATTGTCCGAGTGCAGCGGAGTCATAAACGTATAGCGATTTGGTAACAGGTTCACTGAGTCAACAATATAGCAGAAATATTGAAACACAAGTTGAAGTAAAGCAAGCTCTTTTATTGATATGAACAAGTGTTACAGGCGGCGTATAGCCGAGATTACAAGTCGCTCAAGCCTCTCTCTCTGAAACAGTAAAAGCGTGCCAAGTGGCTACAATTGTGGAATGATTGTACAGGCGATGTTTACAATATTATATCTTATATATGTGCTTCAGTTCCGGATACAGCGATGCTTAGGAGTGATCTCCATGCCTTAACACGCACGAAGGAGGCATCTGCACCGAACGAGATTATCCCGCACCCTGCATACAAACGGGTGGATTATCAGTACATTGAATGCACTGGTGGGGAAGCTACTCGCCCGCTCGACAAATCCAAACACGTAATATAAGTTCCGTGCACCAACTATTAAGTTATATTTCTAGTTGCCTTAGGATCAGTTTCATGCAAACATTGAATAGCCTAATCTGTGTGGCAGTGCGCCATACGACATGAGAGGAAACACGGCGAGACTTACCAACTTACCAATTATCCTTCCCTGTCCAAGGCAAACATTGTTAATTCAAGCACGGGCAAAGTATAAACATTCAAGAGGCATAGCATATGCAAACACGAGTACTGTTAATTCAAGATCGTTCAGGTGTTCAGTTAATTATTTCATGCGATACAATATCTCGCACGCGGATAGCCGCTAAGCGAGGATGACTTGTTTATCTTTCATTTTTACCAGCAAGTATGCAACAAGTTAAATATAAGGCGATCACTGGCATATGCCATAATAGATGGTATAGTCTAGACGAGAATGGTATGCAACGAAAGTACAAGAGGCACTGCAAGCCATTCCGCCGAACAAGAGACTAAAACAATAGGTCTCGCCCGGACCGGGTCGATGCCGGTGCCCCAGCATCGCCCGCGAGACCGTGACCCTGTGCACTGGTTGTCCATGATCGAATGGCGTCTTGGTTTAGTTATCAATTCGCGTCATTGAGGCAAAAAGAGTATAAGACAAGAGTACAAGACAAGAGGCATATTGTTGAGGCAACAATAGTACAAGACAAGATGCATTGCCTGATTCGTTTCGCATAGTCTTCCTGAACAATATTTGTATAACAAGATGTTGGCATAGCTTATGCTACAAGCATTGAGTGGAGGCAACGTTTGAACAGGCAAGCATGCATTTATATAAACATAAGTAATCACTTTGGCTCGGGCCCGAAGGTAAGCCGAGGGGTAAAACCGTTAGGGACTTAGCATACGAGGGTCTGAACATATATAAGCAATATTTTATTTCCATATTCTAACATAGCAATACAAGTTGGGATTATTCCCTTAGCTATGTGCGTTGGATTCTTATTAGCATACAGGGGGTAAATCACCTAGCGAACTAGCATGTACAATCCAGATTTTATGTGTGCTGGCTAAGCAAAGACAAGTTCACCGTAGCCACCAACCTTAGCGATAATTTGCCTTGGTAGAGCGATATGTCAAGCGAGCCTCTGAAAGCCTAAGTTGAATTCCTGTAGGGACAGGTCTGGATATCCTTTGCTTCTCGTTTGAGGCAAAGCGGGTCAGGACATTTGCACTTTTGCCGTTTGAGTCGGCAGTCCGCTAGAACGGAACGGGGTGTTATATCCTACCCAACTCAGAAAAAGTCTCATCCTCGAGACTTACTGAGGACAAGCAGTACGTTTCAATCAATTTTGATTTAACAATACAAGGCTGAGGAAAACCTACACAAGTCATTGTACTTATTTACTTGGATATTCACTTGCACAAGCATCAAGATCAGCATATCGCTTAGTCTGGATTGTGCGCACTTTCGAAGTGCACTTCTAGCGTGAGCACGTCAACCAGCTTAGTGATAGCGAAGTCTTAGCACTCGAGTTTCACCTTTTCTTAAGTCTTGGATGGTGTACTAGTTCAAGGCGTCCCTCGAATAGATGCATTCAACCAAACTTAGAGTTAGTAAAATCGGACAAGCTACTAGCGATACTCTCAAGGGTTCGCACAGGTTGGCACAAAGGCCACTCGCAGCATAATATCATACAAGCAAGCATATCATTCAAAACGCATTTTGAAAGTATTTAGACTTATTGTTGGAACATCCCATCGAGACATTGAGAAAGAGCATGCACATAACCCTCGAACAAGCTTTCGAACTGTGATAATCAAAATAAAGGCCAAAGGCGTAGAAGCCAGGCTCTGATACCACTATGTCACGCCCCAATCTCTCGTAGGCAAATCGGTCGTTCCCGCTAGGCGGGAATCACCCTCGCCAGCGCTCCCGCAGAACGATCGCTTGACCCATCCGGGCGTGATGCCGCACGAGCGTGAGCCACGCCCGTGTAAAGCCAGGGTCCATTGGCTGGCAGTAAGAGTTCTAAGCCACAGAGTCGTACAGATTGTCCGAGTGCAGCGAAGTCATAAACGCATAGCGATTTGGTAACAGGTTCACTGAGTCGACAATATAGCAGAAATATTGAAACACAAGTTGAAGTAAAGCAAGCTCTTTTATTGATATGAACAAGTGTTACAGGCGGCGTATAGCCGAGATTATAAGTCGCTCAAGCCTTTCTCTCTGAAACAGTAAAAGCGTGCCAAGTGGCTACAATTGTGGAATGATTGTACAGACGATGTTCACAATATTATGTCTTGTATATGTGCTTCAGTTTCGGACGCAGCGATGCTTTAGAGTGATCTCCACGCCTTAGCACGCACGAAGGAGACATCTGCACCGAACGAGGTTATCCCGTACCCTGTATACAAACGGGTGGATTATCAGTACATTGAATGCACTGGTGGGGAAGCTACTCGCCCGCTCGACAAATCCAAACACGTAATATAAGTTCCGTGCACCAACTATTAAGTTGTCTTTCTAGTTGCCTTAGGATCAGTTTCATACAAATATTGAATAGCCTAATCCGTGTGGCAGTGCGCCGTGCGACATGAGAGGAAACACAGCGAGACTTACCAACTTACCAATTGTCCTTCCCTGTCCAAGGCAAATATTGTTAATTCAAGCACGGGCAAAGTATAAACATTCAAGAGGCATAGCATATGCAAACACGAGTACTGTTAATTCAAGATCGTTCAGGTGTTCAGTTAATTGTTTCATGCGATACAATTTCTCGTACGCGGATAGCCGCTAAGCGAGGATGACTTGTTTATCTTTCATTTTTACCAGCAAGCATGCAACAAGTTGAATACAAGGCGATCACTAGCGTATGCCATAATGGACGGTATAGTCTAGACGAGAATGGTATGCAACGAAAGTACAAGAGGCGCTGCAAGCCATTCCGCCGAACAAGAGACTAAAACAATAGGTCTCGCCCGGACCGGGTCAATGCCGGTGCCCCAGCATCGCCCGTGAGACCGTGACCCTGTGCACTGGTTGTCCATGATCGAACGGCATCTTGGTTTAGTTATCAATTCGCGTCATTTAGGCAACAAGAGTACAAGACAAGAGGCATGTTGTTGAGGCAACAATAGTACAAGACAAGATGCATTGCCTGATTCGTTTCGCATAGTCTTCCTGAACAATATTTGTATAACAAGATGTTGGCATAGCTTATGCTACAAGCATTGAGTCGAGGCAACGTTTGAACAGGCAAGCATGCATTTATATAAACATAAGTAATCACGTTAGCTCGGGCCCGAAGGTAAGCCGAGGGGTAAAACCGTTAGGGACTTAGCATACGAGGGTCTGAACATATATAAGCAATATTTCATTTCCATGTTCTAGCATAGCAATACAAGTTGGGATTATTCCTTTAGCTATGTTCGTTGGATTCTTATTAGCATACAGGGGGTGAATCACCTAGCGAACTAGCATGTACAATCCAGATTTTATGTGTGCTGGCTAAGCAAAGACAAGTTCACCGTAGCCACCCACCTTAGCGATGATTCGCCTTGGTAGAGCGATACGTCAAGCGAGCCTCTGAAAGCGTAAGCTGAATTCCTGTAGGGACAAGTCTGGATATTCTTTGCTTCTCGTTTGAGGCAAAGCGGGTCGGGACAGTTGCACTTTTTCCGTTTGAGTCGACAGTCCGCTAGAACGGAACGGGGTGTTACAAAAGTGAGGGTGACAAGCACCAAACATTTTATAGATGAAACTATGTGTATTAAGGAGATGTTATTATAAAGACTTATTCAGTTGTACTTTAGTCGGAGTTGTATAACTTCAGTTGTATTAACTAAGTATTTTAGCATGACTTGCATTTTATTCTAAAGTTTTACAGGCGACAATCGCTGATACTGGTACGGTAGTATTCGTATGGGGCATAGCCTGGAGATGTAGTTACGTACCCGACTCACTGCATCTTGGGAAGCGGGGCATGATAGTTGTCGACGCCGTACACGGAGTCGTGTAACGTCACCTAGAGAGTTGATACCACGATCCTATATTTTTTTACGTGCTTGCTTTATCAAGTACGTCATACTTTAGGACACTTGACACTATTCATGAGACATAATCTTTCCTGAGTTATTCATGATGATTCTGTCTAGGCTTACAAGATTCATAACATAAGACTTGCATATACATAGATATCATTATGACTAGATGTACTAGCTAGAGGTCATAATCTTGCGTGTTATGGACATGAGACATAGTGGACATGAGACGTATAATTATATTGGGTGGGGAGAGACCCACAGGCTACAGGCTGATTACATATATATTTATTATTGCGGTGCTTTAGTCTCTGTTCCAGAGCTTGGCCCATTACGTGATATTACTGCTACCGGCTCCCCAATACAGAGCTTGTAGTGGTCTCAGCCTGAGTACTAGTGATGCTCTCATTTGCATATCACATAGCTGGTTACATAGCTTGCCCTGAGGATCTATTTATATATACTGTATTTTATTTGGGTTGAGTTATTCTTGTACCTTGCAATGTCCCCTGAGGACCTGGATCCGAATTATGTCCCCAGGTACAGCAGAAGAGGAATATTCCGAGATATACGGAACATGAGCTGACGCTGGAGCAGTACTGGCACCAGAGGACGAGGTTGTGCCAGAAGATTTCTCTTGAGTATTCTGTTATATACTCAATTATTTCTGCTTCCAGTTATTCTATATCTTGACTCTTGGATTATTGTTGTCACGCTCCAGTCCCAAAATACCGAAGGACTAGCCACGTGGCAATGGCCAGCAGCACACACCGATGGACAAACCCAATTTAATAGACCCATTAGGGTATACTTAAGCTGTAAAACAACATTAAGGGTCTAATATACTAATCTCATCCACAGAAATGAATACATCAATATGAAATATAAATCAACATCAAGTCTCAATAAAGTATATCTCGGGGAACAACCCGATGATAAGTCTGATATAATAGTTCATTAAACAAGAAATAAAAGAGTCTAATAACAGCAAAGACTGAGTATAGAATAAGCAGATACTCAGGAGAAATCCTCAGCGATCACCTCGTCATCAGGTTCTGGTACTGCTCCAAAGACTGCTCCTGTCTCGTACACCTCGGGGTAGATCTCCTCTGTTAAACCTGGGGACATAATCTGGATCCAGGTCCTCAGGAGACATAGCAAGGTACAAGAATAACTCAAGCCAAATATATGCAATATAAAAATGTATCAATAGGGTTAACTATATAACCAGCTAAGTGAAATGCAAAATGAAAGCAACACTAGACTCAGGCTGAGACTACTACAAGCTCTGTGTCGGGGAGCCGGTAGCAGTTATACTATGTAGTTATACTATGTAGTGGGCCTATGGCACCGTAATAAATATATATATAATTAGCCTGTAGCCTGTGTGTCTCTCCCCCATCCAATGTAATCACACGTCTCATGTCCATGACATGCAAGATCATATCTAATGCAGCAAGTCATAATGATATCTATGCATATGTATAAAGTATATATCACGAAATTTGTATCCTATACAGAATTACCATGAATCTCTCAGGAAGATTCTGTCTCATGATCAGTGTCAAGTGTTCTATGGTATGACGTACTTGATAATGCAAGCACGGAATGTATAGTGTCTCGATATCCATCTCTAGGTGACGTTACACAACTCCGCGTACGGCGTTGACACCTGAATCTTGTTCGGACGTTAAGTAATGTCACACGGTCCTAGGTTGAATAAATACATCATATAATTGAATCAAGGGAATAACATGTAACAATTACTGCAAGATTGGCAAGGTACACTTGCCTGGAGTTTGAATTCCAACAGTTGCTCCAGTTATAGTGGGATCTGTAGGTACTCCTCCGGTTGCTGAAATAAACATTATCATCAGGTTCAGAAGATATCAAATACCTAGAATTGCCTGTCCATAAGTCCAATTTGGATACAGGGGCAAAATTGACAGTTTCTGGTCAAAGCGGGGTCCATATGTGGCCCACTTCGCACCGAGAAACGTGCCAGAGACAAAGTTTTCCAAATTTGTCAAACTTAGTGTCTACAAGTCCAGAACGAAGATACGAACCCAACGGAATATCCAGAACTGGATTTCGATGAGCCAATCACAAAATCGCCCGTCAAGTGGAGCCGTAGGGCCCACGATACGGGATTTTGTCAACGTTCTCAGAATCGAACCAAACTTGGGTCACAAGACCATTGTATTGCTACGAGTCCGATGGTGCAAGTTTTATTTTAAAATGACGAGCGTACACGAAGTTACAACGAGTTTCAGAATATGGCCGATATGGGATGTTGTCGACGGATACGCGTTGATTCCGATGTGCACGCACATCCAAATCAACTTCTGCGAAATCCCACACGTCTGTATTGATGGCACGCACCTTTCAGTGAATTCTGCACATGACCAAGTCGCCTCGTTTAGCAGGACTCACCCAGTTCCAAAAAAATTAGGGTTTTATAAAGACTACATTTTTGGCCAATTTTACCCTCGAAAATATTACAAACTATAGCTCAATAAAATAAACTAAAAATAGAATTAAAAACTTGGTCATATAGTCTAAATAATTGTTCAAGCCAATTTTGAAAACATGTAACAGGTTGGTCGTAAAACGGTCGCGAACTGGGGAGTTCGGGACATTTTCTGAATTTTTAGAAAAGGGGATTTATTTTCCTGATTTTGCGTTGCAGTTTGTGACCGACACAGGATTTGATACCCCGAACGAGTTATACGAAGTTCGAGAGGGTCACGCAGGGTACGCGCATGATTCGACAGTGTCACGACCCGCACCCAGATGAATCGGGCACCGGTTCGCGAGTACGTCCAGCCTACGACGCAGTGTCGGCGGTAGTACGCTGTCTAGATCATATTCACAGGTAATTTAAAATCTAGCTCATTCACAGTGAATAAATAGGCAAGGATAATAACAGAAAATAGGAATGCTAAGATTTCATAAGACAAATTTGTGACATCCAAATCCACAGTTTAATACAAAACCAGAAGATAAATCGGGGATAAACCCGAGTATTATACTGAAAAAAAAAATACTAGCTAACTGGCTAACTACTCCTCAAAAGTAGTCTCCTGAGTAGGAACCGGCTCCTCAATAGTATCATCTGCTACGCCATATGGGCCATAAAAGGTAGGGGCATAGTCCTCATCATCGCCTAAATGTCAACGGATCCAGTCAGGAAAGGAGCAAAGTACCAATACACAACAAAGCTTACACTAAATAATTATGATAAGTAGTAAAAACTGACTAAGTATCATGATAACAATTATACATAATAAGTAGTAAAATTAACTAATGTGTTAAGTACTATAAATCAGGGATATAAGTAAAACAGGATCATAATGAGACAAGAAAATGGAACTGCAACAAGACAAAAGAAACTATGTGTGTGTGAAATTATGTATTTAGAATACATAGTTGGCATGTAGGGGGTTATAAGGCTAATAAGGCACATCATAGACGGCTAGCAGTCAGGAACAATCGAGTATAAGGCTGATGGTACAGTCGCGTACTCAACAGCTAGCAGTCAGGACATGAGGGAAAGGGTAAACTACATGCCTCCTAGTATTCTTCCTCCTGACACGAAAATCGAGACATGAAATCCAAATTCTAACACTAATTGTAATCATCCAATGGTGCTAGTAGAGCAAGGAACTAATTATCATAATATAAAGAATAAACTTGAAGTGCAGGTACTTGCCTGATGTTTGGATTCCAACTACGGTTCTGTCCTCGGAAAATTTCCAGATATGCCTCCGGATGCTGAAATAACCATTACCATCATGCTCAGAAGATATCAAATAGCTAGAATTGCCTGTCCTTGAGTCCAATTTGGACACAGGGGCAAAAATGACAATTTTGGGTCAAAACGGGATCCACATGTGGGCCCGCTTTGCACCGAAAAATATGTCAGGGTCAAAGGTCTCCAAATTCGTCCAACTTAGTGCCAACAAGTCAGGAACGCTGATATGAACTCAACGGAACTTCCATAATTGGATTCCGATGAGCCGGTCATAAAATCGCCCGTCGAGTGGAGCCTGTGGGGCCCACGACACGCGATTTTGTCAACGTTCTCAGAATCGAACCAAACTTGGGTCACAGGACCAGCGTATCGCTACGAGTCCGATGGCGCAAGTTTTATTTCAATTCGACGTGTGTACACAAAGTTAGGGTGCGATTCAGAAAAGTCAGATACGGGGCGTTGTTTTTCCTATTTTTGGATCGCGGTTCGCGATCGCCACAGGACGCGATGCCCCGAGCGGGTTGCACGGGCACCGAGGGGGTCATGCAGGCTACGTAACGCAACTGACGGGATCAAAAACGGATAAACGAGCAGGGAGATACGCGAACCTGAACAGGGTTCGAAAAACCCGAATTTTCGTGTCCGACACGTGTCCGACACGTGTCCGACACGTGTCAGGGTACTGTTCACCCTAGGGTTTCCGCTGTGTCCGGGTCAAAGGATGCCGTGTCCGGGTCAGGGCTGCTCGGCGGACACGGCGGAGGCTCGGGGAGGCTCTGGCGTGGCCGAGGGGTCGACTGGGAGCTGCGGCAGGCGGCTAGGGCAGAGGCTCGAGGCGGAGAGAGGAGGGCCGGGCGGAGACGGGCGGCCTCGCGGGGTGGCGCCGGAGGCTGGCGGCGGCGCGAGTGCGGTGAGGAGCGGCGGTCGGGGTCGGAGCCGGTGGTCGGGGTGTTTGGGGATTCGAGGGGGCGGCCGGAGGAGGGTTTTATAGGGGGTGGAGGAGGCTGGGATGGCCGGGCTAGGCGGTGGGTGAGGCGGAGGAGGGGAGGTCGTGGCGAGGTTGCGCGGAGCGGGCGGGGGAGCGTGGCCGGCGTGGCGCGGCGGCCGCGGGAGGCGGCGACGGACGCGGGGGGGGGCGACCGGGTCATGCGGGGAGGGCTGGATGCTAGTGGGTCGACGGCGGGTCGGGTTTGGTCGGGCGGACCCGACCCGACCCGATAGCCATACGGGTTGGGCCGGTGGGATGGGCCGAGCCTGTTGGGCCAGGGTTTGGGTTTAGGGCTTGGGTTTAGGTTTAAATAATTGAATAAATAAATAAATAAATAGATAATAGTTTTTAGGTGATGCAAAATAGGTCCGGGGCCCAATAAATTCCAGAAAAAATTTTCTAAGTCCATTTTTTCATTTTACACACAAAAATATTATTTTCATAACATTTTAATAGTAATTAACAGCAAATAAAAATCATTTAATTACCAAGAGCCTAGGTTTTAATTACAGGAAAATCCCGAAAATTCTAGAAAATTGTGAAAAGTCCAAATTAATAATTCCTAAAAATCAGGGGGCTTACAATCTACCCAACTTATAAAAATTTCGTCCTCGAAATTAAAATATGGTAGAGTTCTCTCTATCCAATCTCACTTGATTACAGTCTAAAAGATTCTCTCAAGTGAACATTGCGGTCTCTACCCAACTTAGAATTTACCCATCTATCATCTAAGGCTATACATCTAATAAAGCTATGTCCCAACTTATCTAATCATGGTATTGAATCCTCAAGTCTTTAACACCAAACACATCACCTATGGTATTCCCTTAATCATATATAAAAGGGTCATCATTAATACGACCGACCTGTGGGGTATATCTAGTACTGTCTATATCAAACTTATACCAAGCCCGAGGTTTCGTCTTTCCAAAATAAGGGAAGACGGAGATCAATAATAAAGAGTTCAAGGGAGAGGTAATAGAATAGAAGTGTCAGGATCAAAGGTGTTTAAAGAATTCAAATAGGAATCGTCAGAGCAGTTGTGGATTGAAATCCTATTCTAGTAATTCTTCGTTCCCATGCTCGTATTAATACAGTTATATAACCGATACGATATATCAGACATATCCAGGGCAAGCATACTAGTCAACTATATATCTCAATCCACGTAAAGTAGTCGTGCGATGAGCGAACCAAAATGCACCATGGTTGATCAGACCGTAGTACACTGATTCTGAAATATATCAGTGTGTTAACCCACTTATACATATGTCATGATCAAGCTCGATAGAAGAGTAAGCTTGCAAAACTAGGCTATATTAGCAGCATAAGTCAAGGTAGTACAACAAATATAAGTACGCTAGATGATGATGAAAGGAGGTACAAATTAATTCAAGCTCACAAAGATAAAAACAAAATAAGCAATAACAAATAAAGACCACACAATCTCTACAGTTATCAAATATAAAAGCATACCAGGTTATTAGCAAGTTCAAAATTACTAGGTTGGGGCTGAGGTCACGAACCAATAGGCACGAGCTAAAACAATACTAGAAACGGATAACTACGAATCACTTACGTGCATTAGCTACTCCACGAGTCTGCGCATTCTCCACGGTCATCGCGAAAGCTTGTCTGCGTCCTTGTGGTGGATTCCTCTGCTGCTGCTGGGCCTGTTGGAAGAGTGCTGCTTGTGGTATCAAGGGTAGTCTCGGTTCGGGTGCTGGTAGAGCTTGTTGGTTTATCACAGCATCTCGTGGTGATCTTGTAGGAATCTCGTCGCATGCTGGTAGATCCATTACTCTGCATCCAAAATAAACGATAAGAGGCGCACAGGAATCAAGGCAGGATGCAAGTCAAGGAATTAATTCAAATCCGAGATAGATGTCAAGAACGATTCAAGCAAGTGGATGAGATCCTAAAAACTTATCATATTCTTACTACAGGCTTGTTCGGTCCCTAAGTTAAAACTGAACAATTTAGTCGTAGACCTGCATGGGCCACCATAAAAATGTGTCACGACCCGCACCCAGATGAATCGGGCACCGGTTCGCGAGTACGTCCAGCCTACGCTGCAGTGTCGGCGGTAGTACGCTGTCTAGATCATATTCACAGGTAATTTAAAATCTAGCTCATTCACAGTGAATAAATAGGCAAGGATAATAACAGAAAATAGGAATGCTAAGATTTCATAAGACAAATTTGTGACATCCAAATCCACAGTTTAATACAGAACCAGAAGATAAATCGGGGACAAACCCGAGTATTATGCTGAAAGAAAAATACTAGCTAACTGGCTAACTACTCCTCAAAAGTAGTCTCCTAAGTAGGAACCGGCTCCTCAATAGTATCATCTACTACGCCATATGGGCCATAAAAGGTAGGGGCATAGTCCTCATCATCGCCTAAATGTCAACGGATCCAGTCAGAAAAGGAGCAAAGTACCAATACACAACAAAGCTTACACTAAATAATTATGACAAGTAGTAAAAACTGACTAAGTATCATGATAACAATTATACATAATAAGTAGTAAAATTAACTAATGTGTTAAGTACTATAAATCAGGGATATATTTAAAACAGGATCATAATGAGACAAGAAAATAGAACTGCAACAAGACAAAAGAAACTATGTGTGTGTGAAATTGTGTATTTAGAATATATAGTTGGCATGTAGGGGGTTATAAGGCTAATAAGGCACGTCATAGACGGCTAGTAGTCAGGAACAATCGAGTATAAGGCTGATGGTACAGTCGCGTACTCAACAGCTAGCAGTCAGGACATGAGGGAAAGGGTAAACTACATGCCTCCTAGTATTCTCCCTCCCGACACAAAAATCGAGACATGAAATCCAAATTCTAACACTAAGTATAATCATCCAATGGTGCTAGTAGAGCAAGGAACTAATTATCATAATATAAAGAATAAACTTGAAGTGCAGGTACTTGCCTGATGTTTGGATTCCAACTACGGTTCTGTCCTCGGGAAATTTTCAGATATACCTCCGGATGCTGAAATAACCATTACCATCATGCTCAGAAGATATCAAATAGCTAGAATTGCCTGTTCTTGAGTCCAATTTGGACACAGGGGCGAAAATGATAATTTCGGGTCAAAACGGGATCCACATGTGGGCCCGCTTTGCACCGAAAAATATGTCAGGGTCAAAGGTCTCCAAATTCGTCCAACTTAGTGTTAACAAGTCAGGAACGCTGATACGAACTCAACGGAACTTCCATAATTAGATTCCGACGAGCCGGTCATAAAATTGCCCGTCAAGTGGAGCCTATGGGGCCCACGACACGCGATTTTGTCAACGTTCTCAGAATCGAACCAAACTTGGGTCACAGGACCAGCGTATCGCTACGAGTCCGATGGCGCAAGTTTCGTTTCAATCCGACGTGTGTATACAAAGTTAGGGTGCGATTCAGAAAAGTCGGATACGGGGCGTTATTTTTCCTGCTTTTGGATCGCGGTTCGCGATCGCCACAGGATGCGATGCCCCGAGCGAGTTGCACGGACACCGAGGGGGTCATGCAGGCTACGCAACACAACTGACGGGATCAAAAACGGGTAAACGAGCAGGGAGATACGCGTACCTGAACAGGGTTCGAAAAACCCGAATTTCTGTGTCCGACACGTGTCCGACACGTGTCAGGGTACTGTTCACCCTAGGGTTTCTGCTGTGTCTGGGTCAGAGGATGACGTGTCCGGGTCAGGGCTGCTCGACGGACACGGCGGAGGCTCGGGGAGGCTCTGGGCGTGGCCGAGGGGTCGACTGGGAGCTACGGCAGGCGGCTAGGGCAGAGGCTCGAGGCGGAGGGAGGAGGGCCGGGCGGAGACGGGCGGCCTCGCGGGGTGGCGCCGGAGGCTGGCGGCAGCGCGAGTGCGGTGAGGAGCGACGGTCGGGGTCGGAGCCGGTGGTCGGGGTGTTTGGGGATTCGAGGGGGCGGCCGGAGGAGGGTTTTATAGGGGGTGGAGGAGGCTGGGATGGCCGGGCTAGGCGGCGGGTGAGGCGGAGGAGGGGAGGTCGTGGCGAGGTTGTGCGGAGCGGGCGGGGGAGCGTGGCCGGCGTGGCGCGGCGGCCGCGGGAGGCGGCGGCGGACGCGGGGGGGGGGCCACCGGGTCGTGCGGGGAGGGCTGGATGCTAGCGGGTCGGCGGCGGGTCGGGTTTGGTCGGGCGGACCCGACCCGATAGCCATACGGGTTGGGCCGGTGGGATGGGCCGAGCCTGTTGGGCCAGGGTTTGGGTTTAGGGCTTGGGTTTAGGTTTAAATAATTGAATAAATAAATAAATAAATAAATAAATAATAGTTTTTAGGTGATGCAAAATAGGTCCGGGGCCCAATAAATTCCAGAAAAATTTTCCTAAGTCCAGTTTTTTATTTTACACACAAAAATATTATTTTCATAACATTTTAATAGTAATTAACAGCAAATAAAAATCATTTAATTACCAAGAGCCTAGGTTTTAATTACAAAAAATCCCGAAAATTCCAGAAAATTATGAAAAGTCCAAATTAATAATTCCTAAAAATCAGGGGGCTTACAGACAGAACGAAAAATGAGACAGCGAGAAGAGAGAAAATCTTACCTGAACAGGGCATCGGTATCGACTATAAGTCGCGAACGTGGGATGGTGCGGCGACTGTGCTTGGTCGTCATGGCGGCGCTGTGCTCGGCGTGGCTTGGCGAAGAGGGGCGATGGATGGCCGGGGCTGCTATTGGTCTTAGGCGGCGGGGTCCGGTGGAGGAGTCATCGCCGGAGGCTCGGGATCGATGGAGGGGAGAAGCAGCGGCTGCTCGTGATCGTCCGGGTGCAGCGGGGTCGTGGTCGTCTGGTAGCAGCGGAGTCTGGCTAGCTGAGGGCGGTGAGGTGGAGGCGGGGAGCTCAGCTGGGTAGACAGGCGCGGTGGCTAGGGTGAGGGAAATGCGGTGGAGGTGTCGGGTTTAAATAGGGAGGAGCGGGGATGAGAAGAGCCGGCCGTTGGCGGAGGGGAGACGGTGTCACGCCCCAGTCCCAAAATACGTAGGACTAGGAACACGTAAGCATGCCAGCCATATGGATATGGCAACTCCAATATATGGAAACCATAACCCATACGTACGCTGTAATATGAATATCAATCCACAAGTGGTTTAAAATGTATCACAAGTCACAGGGTACAATCTAAATCTAATCCACAGAAAATCAATATAAATAAATAACCAGCATCTATATAACTAGATCTCAACAAAAGTATCTAAGGATGATAGTTGGATGGTATAAAACTCCTATTTCTAAAAACCATATTTATTATTTTTTTATTATTAATTAATAATTTAAATATAGTATTTAGTGGCTAAATAGGAGAAATAGATTTTTAATAATTTTTATGTTAGGTGTTCGGACACTTAGATAATTTATGGGACCATTAGAAATTTTTCGAAATTTATTCCATGTAGGAGACCCCTTGAGCAGTTGCTAGCCTAACGATGTGCATTACCCTAATCTATAATTTTCTTATGTGTGAATATATATATATATATATATATATATATATATATATATATATATATAAATATATATATATATATATTTAAAAAGAAAGAAAAGAAAAGAAAGGAAAAGAAAAGAAAGTAATTAACTAATAATAAAATAATAATAATATAATAATAATACTAACCATACTATACTACTACTACTACTTAGCAATAGCAGCAAACTAAAAGCAAAGCAGCCACTTTTGCTACTCCCAGACCTGCCCCTTCAAGCCAATTGCAAAAGCACAGCAGCAAGTCTTCAGCGCCCCCCCTTCGCGGCCGAACCTATTTCCTATTCTCCCTCTCTCTTTCCTATTATATATAATATATATATATATATATATATATATATATATATATATATATATATATATTTCTCTCCCAAAAATTATAACCAAATTTTCAGACCTCCTCTTCCCATCTAGAGCCGTCACCGCAGCCAGAGAAGCCCCACCAAGCCATCCAACCATCCCGTCGACTCCGACCTCGCATCCTGCAGAATCCCACTCGAGGCACCTTCGCTCCGGCGTAATTTTCCGTCGACTCGCTCAACCAAACGCTGTTCCGTTTTCATAGGTATGATCATCCCTTAACCCTCTCCAATATTTGTTTTATAGCCAACCTCGGAAAACGTGTGCCCTTAGGTGAAAAACAGCGTCCAAAGTGGACGAACAGACCCAATTCTGGAATCGCAGAATTCCAGAATGATCACCCATATTGCCGAGTTCGTATCTCCCACCACAGAGATCCGAATTCGGTGATTCTTTTTTATACCTGTAAAATACCTGACCTAGTTTATTTTCTATAAAATAATCCTATGCTATTAGTCGCTGTGGACATAATTATATTCGTCACAAAACTACGCGCACCCACTTTTTTCGGTTTTCTAAAAGTTGGAAAATGGAGCGCGCTCCGCCAAACGGGACCGCCCCGCCGTGTACCAAGTGTACCGAACGGTACACGCAGCGTAACCGGACACGAAAAAATTCGTGGACACTGATTCGGACGCGTGTGCGCGCCGGAATCAGGCCGTATCCGCGGACATACCCCGTGTCGCAACTTTTGTGGAACTCGCGCGTATTTTGTGCACGCTTGTCAGATTGCGATGAAACTTATGCCGCTGGACTCGTGGTAACGCGCTGGTCCTGTGACCCAATTTTCACGCAATTCTGAGATGGTTGACCAAATTATCAATTGGCGGGCCCCACAGTTGACTTTTTGGACAAAATTGAGTTCGGCTCATCGGAATCAACATTTGGACATACCGTTGGGTTCGTATTGACATTTAGAGTTGTTTGACCTATAGTTTGTCTCATTTAGAGACTGTTACCCTTGGCACGCTTTTCGGTGCAAAGTGGGCCACATGTGGACCCCACTTTTACCCGAAATTACCGTTTTGCCCCTGTGTCCAAATTGGATGAAAGAAAAGTGCTTTCTAGCTATTTTGCTCATTTCGAAAACGTTGGTGATGTTTATTTTAGCATCCGGAAACATTGTTCTGCGGCCATAGCTTTTGGTCCTGTGCGTTTGACTTTTGGACAGTACACCTTGCAGCTTTCTTACCAGGCAAGATACTTTGCCAAATTGTTTACAGTACTTTGCATGCTATTTATATTTCTGTTCATTTATTTCATTTCTGTATAGTTCTTGCATGTGTAGTTTTTCTCCAGTCATTACTATGTATTAGATATGTTGACACACACATGGCACCTAGTATCATAGAGGACAATCATTAGGCGTATGGGCTTTTAACCACTCTGGTAAACCGTAGTATATAGCTCGCACTACGGGCGTGTGTCGCGCTGGTCGCTACCCCCGCGGTATATCGATTTCTGGAGTCTCGCTGGTCGCTACCCCCGCGGTATGTCGATTTTTGATGTCCATTGACGTGTGTGTGAGTTGTGAGGTAGATCGAGTAGCCTACCCTTGCCCATACGTTAAAAAGTTGTCCTCATTTGCATTCATATAGATTGTCTGGTACAGCGTACTTATTTATTTTCAAATTATATGCATGTTTACTGTGTTCAAGTTGGCTCGTATTTTCTGTATCTTGTTACGTCCCTTTGAGGACCTGATCCTCTGCCAGGTGTATCTGCTCTTGAGTATTTGCAGGAGTATGGGCCTGGACCTGACGCATTCTTTTCTATCGAGGAGGTCTTACCTTCTGAGCATCGTTGATCATCTGGCGATGGATTCTTTAGCTGACACACTTCTGTCTTCATATTATTTTATATTGGAGATTTTATACTCCTCTCTCATTTTAGTTTTGGTTATAGTCTTTGGTAGTGGATTTGTCTCCACCCGACTATTATTTTCTGGATATTTCAGACTCCTTATTCTAGCTTAGTACTTCTTTTCTATGACTTGTTGTGTGGATGAGATTAGCATATCTGTGACTTGTGACAATATATATACCACATGTGAGTTTATATTCATATTACAGCGTACGTATGGGTTATGGTTTCCATATATTGGAGTTGCCATATCCATGCGGCTGGCATGCTTACGTGTTCCTAGTCCTACGTTTTGGGACTGGGGCGTGACATATTTTTGTGGTGGCCCATGCAGGTCGAGTTAGCCGTTTTGGTTACGTAACTGTACCGAGCGGGCCTGCACCTAGGATTAGAATTTTAGATCTCATCCACACTTGACAATAACTTACCTTCCTTCCAACATGTCCTTCTTAAGTTCTTGCATCCTGCTTGATTCATGTACTCTTCTTAATCCTTCATCCATCTCTTGCAGAGAGATGAATTTGCATAACGGGCATGCCGCCACCGGGGACAACACGTCTCCAGGGGACGACGACCAATCACTAGGAGTGACCTCAACGACACCTCTTCTTCCCGGACCGGATGGACTGACTAACAATCAAATTCTATCAACTCCTTCCACAATACCTAATAGGATATTTCCAGCTCCACTAGCACCGCAGGATGGCCAGACACAGCTATTCTAATTCTTCCAGATGATAATACAGGAACAAAGGCAGCAGGCAGCCGAGCAGAAGCAGCAAACAGCAAAGCAAAGGCTAGAATTTCTGGCAGCGCTTGAGAGAATGGCTGTACTAGCCCCTGCACCAACCCAGGCACTAGTTTCAGTACCACAAGCTCGGGTTGGTTCAGTCAAGGACTTTGTGCAGATGGGCCCTAAGCCATATAATGGCAATGAGAGTCCAGAGGAGACCACAAACTGGATTGCCAATACCAAGAAGTTGTTAGAGGCATCACAATTACCTTCTGACCTATGGATGATAGGCGTGAGGACTCAGTTAGAAGGCAATGCGCATCACTGGTGGGAATCAATGGAGCGCCAGTTGGGTACGCATCAAACTTGGAAATAATTCTTGGAATGCTTTGAGAGAAAGTACTTCCCGGATACTGTAAGGGACGCATTGTACGATCAGTTCCTCCATCTCGAGCAAGGGGACAAGACGGTTGATGAGTATGACGCAGAATTTAGCCGTCTCAGTAAGTATGGCACAGTCTTAATACCTAATAACTTGGGGAAGGCTAAGAGGTTTCACCGCGGGCTGACTCAGGAGCTCCAGCACTACACTAGCTCCCAGTCCCGGATCTCTTATGCCGAGCTATTGACAGAGGCCAGGATCCAGGAGGCCATCAGCAAGGGAAACGGAATTCAACAGAGAAGTCACCAAGGACCAGTAAGGATACAGCAAGGAGGACCCATTCGACACCCTTTGACACGCCAGCAATCAGATAGTGCTGCACCATATCCAACCAAGGACCCTCGTACTTGTCACTTTTATGGTAAGGTAGGTCATATTCATAGAGACTGTCATCGTCGATTGGGGCTGTGCATGATATGTGGATCAAGTCACCATCAAACCTGGAAATGCCCTCAGCAGAACCAGAGGTCTATGGCAGTAGAATCAGAAATACCGCATACACCCTCAAGTATAGAAGACCAAAGGGACCCACCACTGCTTCTACAGTCTGCACAAATAGAGGGGACTAGACCCCAGTTGAATAACCAAGGACAAGGCCAAGCACTCATTATGACAAGTATGGGAGAGCAGACACAGGAAGCCGTAGATACAGGTACGACCTTTTAGTTATAATTGTCTTTGCATACTCATAACCCCATTGTGACACAATATCTTAGATGCACAAATGGATATAAAATTATATATATGGTAGTTTAGCAGTTATAAGGATATATTTCTATTCTATTCAGATGGCATACACGCGATGCCAATGGATGACGTGAGTAGCAGTAGTAGTATTTTCCCCCTATCCTTATCTCGCCCTCTTGGGTGACTCATCTCCTCCTTTTATATTCATTCCTTATCTCGTGCGTAACTCTTCCTATCATAGTCATATTTTTCGTGCCATTATGAATTGTTTGATATCAATCTCACCCCTATTTTGTTAGTTAAACATAAATGTGTTAGTAATGCTTGATAGCTAAGGATGAGTTCTTAATATGTATATGCACTATAGCAATATATATATTCTTTATTAGTTTAACCCTTAAGTAGCACCATGCAGCATAGTAGAAATTGTTAGATCATTGGAGATAGATCATACCCCTAATAGTTAGTCAAGACATTAAGTGTTCCCTAAAACTTAGGCTATGCCTAGGAAAGAGTTGAAGGCACTTGTTACGAACTGATGACTATGACAAATCGCTGGCAAGGTAGCGACAGTTGCCGCCAGACGATTATGGTAGAGTAGTCGAATTACTTGCAGCCATACTGGCCAAGTGGCGGGGCAATGTTAGATTATGATACTTGACGGTTATGAAAAAAGTCATAGTTATGAGATTCCAGACAGGTATCCCAAGATTCTCGACCCAATAAATATAATTGCCTTACAATCTAGACAATAGCTTCAAAGAAGGTGACCACTAGTAGAATTCTTGTAAGTTGGATAGTGTAGACAAGTTAGAGGATGATAAAATAGTAGATAGACAATAGATGGGAAAGTGTTAGAATGGCAGACCATGAGTTTTAGGAGTCCTACTAGATACCAATGTAGTGTAATAGTTATAGTTATCATTATGAATATAGGTTAGTGTCAATTTTGAGTACGAAATTTTTGTAAGTTGGGTAGAATGTAAAACCCCTATTTCTAAAAACCGTATTTATTATTTTTTTATTATTAATTAATAATTTAAATATAGTATTTAGTGGCTAAATAGGAGAAATAGATTTTTAATAATTTTTATGTTAGGTGTTCGGGCACTTAGATAATTTATGGGACCATTAGGAATTTTTCGAAATTTATTCCATGTAGGAGACCCCTTGAGCAGTTGCTAGCCTAACGATGTGCATTACCCTAATCTATAATTTTCTTATGTGTGAATATATATATATATAAATATATATATATATATATATATATATATATATATATATATATATATATATATATATATATATATGTATATATATATATATTTAAAAAGAAAGAAAAGAAAAGAAAGGAAAAGAAAAGAAAGTAATTAACTAATAATAAAATAATAATAATATAATAATAATACTAACCATACTATACTACTACTACTACTTAGCAATAGCAGCAAACTAAAAGCAAAGCAGCCACTTTTGCTACTCCCAGACCCGCCCCTTCAAGCCAATTGCAAAAGCACAGCAGCAAGTCTTCAGCGCCCCCCCCCCCTTCGCGGCCGAACCTATTTTCTATTCTCCCTCTCTCTTTCCTATTATATATAATATATATATATATATATATATATATATATATATATATATATATATATATATATATATATATATTTCTCTCCCAAAAACTCTAACCAAATTTTTAGACCTCCTCTTCCCATCTAGAGCCGTCACCGCAGCCAGAGAAGCCCCACCAAGCCATCCAACCATCCCGTCGACTCCGACCTCGCATCCTGCAGAATCCCACTCGAGGCACCTTCGCTCCGGCGTGATTTTCTGTCGACTCGCTCAACCAAACGCTGTTCCATTTTCATAGGTATGATCATCTCTTAACCCTCTCCAATATTTGTTTTATAGCCAATTTCGGAAAACGTGTACCCCTAGGTGAAAAATAGCGTCCAAAGTGGACGGACAGACCCAATTCTGGAATCGCAGAATTCCAGAATGACCACCCATATTGCCGAGTTCGTATCTCCCACCACAGAGATTCGAATTCGGTGATTCTTTTTGATACCTGTAGAATACCTGACCTACTTTTTTGTAAAATAACCCTATGCTATTAGTCGCTGTGGACATAATTATATTCGTCACAAAACTGCGCGCACCCACTTTTTCCGGTTTTTCAAAAGTTGGAAACCGGAGCGCGCCCCGCCAAACGGGACCGCCCCGCCGTGTACCAAGTGTATCGAACGGTACACGCAGCGTAACCGGACACGGAAAAATTTGTGGAGACTGATTCGGACGCGTGTGCGCGCCGAAATCAGGCCGTATCCGCGGACACACCCCGTGTCGCAACTTTTGTGGAACTCGCGCGTATTTTGTGCACGCTTGTCAGATTGCGACGAAACTTACGCTGCTGGACTCGTGGTAACGCACTGGTCTTGTGACCCAATTTTTACGCAATTCTGAGACGGTTGACCAAATCGCCAATTGGCGGGCCCCACAGTTGACTTTTTGGACAAAATTGAGTTCGGCTCATCGAAATCCATATTTGGACATACCGTTGGGTTCGTATTGACATTTAGTGTTGTTTGACCTATAGTTTGTCCCATTTAGAGACTGTTACCCTTGGCATGCTTTTCGGTGCAAAGTGGGCCACATATGGACCCCACTTTTACCCGAAATTACCGTTTTGCCCCTGTGTCCAAATTGGATGAAAGGAAAGTGCTTTCTAGCTATTTTGCTCATTTCGAAAATGTTGGTGATATTTATTTCAGCATTCGGAGACATTGTTCTGCGGCCATAGCTTTTCGTCCTGTGTGTTTGACTTCTGGACAGTACACCTTGCAGCTTTCTTACCAGGCAAGATACCTTGCCAAATTGTTTACAGTACTTTACATGCTATTTATATTTCTGTTCATTTATTTCATTTCTGTATAGTTCTTGCATGTGTAGTTTTTCTTCAGTCATTACTATGTATTAGATATGTTGACACACACATGGCACCTAGTATCATAGAGGACAATCATTAGGCGTATGGGCTTTTAACCACTCTGGTAAACCGTAGTATATAGCTCGCACTACGGACGTGTGTCGCGCTGGTCGCTACCCCCGCGGTATGTCGATTTCTGGAGTCTCACTGGTCGCTACCCCCGCGGTATGTCCATGTCTGATGTCCATTGACGTGTGTGTGAGTTGTGAGGTAGATCGAGTAGCCTACCCTTGCCCATACGTCAAAAAGTTGTCCTCATTTGCATTCATATAGATTGTCTGGTACAGCGTACTTATTTATTTTCAAATTATATGCATGTTTACTGTGTTCAAGTTGGCTCGTATTTTCTGTATCTTGTTACGTCCCTCTGAGGACCTGGTCCTCTGCCAGGTGTATCTGCTCTTGAGTATTTGCAGGAGTACGGGCCTGGACCTGACGCATTCTTTTCTGTCGAGGAGGTCTTACCTTCTGAGCATCGTTGATCATCTGGTGATGGATTCTTTAGCTGACACACTTCTGTCTTCATATTATTTTATATTGGAGATTTTATACTCCTCTCTCATTTTAGTTTTGGTTATAGTCTTTGGTAGTGGATTTGTCTCCACCCGACTATTATTTTCTGGATATTTCAGACTCCTTATTCTAGCTTAGTACTTCTTTTCTATGACTTGTTGTGTGGATGAAATTAGCATATCTGTGACTTGTGACATTATATATACCACATGTGACTTTATATTCATATTACAACGTACGTATGGGTTATGGTTTCCATATATTGGAGTTGCCATATCCATGCGGCTGGCATGCTTACGTGTTCCTAGTCCTACGTTTTGGGACTAGGGCATGACAGATGGAAATAAATCCACTACCAACTCGAATGGAAAAGTACAGCACACTAAACACAATACAAGAATACCAGGTAACAATCATGGGCTCGGAGAGAAGACATCCTCGAAACTTATGTAACCATCTGAATCTGCGCCCCTGCAAATACTCAAGAGCAGATACACCTGGCAGAGGACCAGGTCCTCAGAGGGACGTAACAAGATACAGAAAAGTGAGCCAACTTGAATACAGTAAACATGCATATAATTTGAAAATAAATAAGTACGTTGTACAAGACAATCTATATGAATGCAAATGAGGACAACTTTTCGACGTATGGGCAAGGGTAGTCTACTCGATCTAAGCCTCACAACTTACACACCCGTCTATAACATCAGAAATTGACATACCTCTGGGGTAGCGACCAGTGCGACACACGCCCGTAGTGCGAACTATATACTACGGTTTACCAGAGTGGTTAAAAGCCCATACGCCTAATGATTGTCCTCTCATGATACTAGGTGCCATGTGTGTGTCAACATATCTAATACATAGTAATAACTGAAGGAAAACTACACATGCAAGAACTATACATAAATGCAATAAATATACAGAAATATACTAAGCATGCAAAATACTGTAAGCAATTTGGCAAGATATCTTGCCTGGTAAGAAAGCTGCAAGGTGTACTGACCAGAAGTCAAGCACACAGGATCAGAAGCTACGATCTCCGAACAAATATCTCCGGATGCTGAAATAGATATCACCAACGTTCCCAGAATAAGCAAAATAGCTAAAAAAACACTTTCCTTTATCCAATTTGGACACAGGGGCAAAACCGTAATTTTAGGTCAAAGTGGGGTCCACGTGTGGCCCGCTTCGTACCGAAAAACGTGTCAGAACCAATAGTTTCCAAATTCGTCCAACTTAGTGTCAACAAGTCCAGAACGATGATACGAACCCAACGGAACTTTCAGAATTGGATTCCGATGAGCCGATCACAAAATTGCCCGTCAAGTGGAACCACGGGGCCCACGATACGCAATTTTGTCAACGTTCTCAGAATCGAACCAAACTTGGGTCACAGGACCAGCGTATTGCTACGAGTCCGATGGCGCAAGTTTTGTTTTGATCCGTCGGGGTACACAAAGTTACAACGTGTTCCAGAATAGGCGGATACGGGGCGTTGTCGGTGGATACGCGTTGATTCCAGTGTGCACGCACATCCCAATCAACTTCGGTGAAATCCCGCACGTCCGTATCAATGGCGCGCACCTTTTGGTGAAGATCGCGCGCGACCAAGTCGTCCCGTTTGGCGGAGCCTACTCAGTTCCGGGTGAAAATGGGGTATTGATTTTCCTGTTTTTGGATCGTGGTTTGCGATCGCCACAGGATGCGACGCACCGAACGGGTTGCACGGACATCGAGAGGGTTACACAGCCCACGCGTCATAACTGAAGGAACGGAAAAAGGGGCAATAAGGAGAGAGAAAATGCTACCTGAACAGGGCTCCGTGGAACAGGGTTTCTTCGTGTCCGCGAGGAGATGCGACACGACCCTGTGCTGTGTCCGAGTTGCTGTGTCCGATCTAGGGTTTAGGGTTTCGAGTGCTGCTGTAGGAGACTCGTCGGAGAAAGTTGGCTCAAGGCGAAGATGTTCAGCCGGAGGCGGAGGGGATTGGTGCTCAGGCGGTCGGCGCTCGGGTGCTGGGGAGAGGCGAGGTCGTCGAGATCGGGCAGCGGGTCGTCGAGGGCTGTGGGAGGGGGTCGAGGTCCTGGGTGGCGGAGGAGCTAAGGGTTTCGTCGTCGAGGAGGAGGAGGTTGATGGTGGTGGTGCTGGGCTGGGGATCGACGTTGGTGGTCGAGGGGGTTTCGAGTCGGAGCGGGGAGAGGGCGATCGGGCTAGAGGGTGAGGTGGTGGTGATGGTGATGGCGGAGGGTGAAGGCGAAGAACGGCGAGGCGGGGTGACTCGTCGGCTGGTCGAGGCGAGGGCGGAGAAAGGAAGAGGGGATTTAGGGTTCCGGCATCGGGGGGGTTAAATAGGGGCTGGTCGGAACAGTAAAGGCGGTGGATTCCGATTAGGGTTCTGATTAGGATTAACGGGTCCGGGTCCGGGTCGGGTTCAATCTGAATCCGGCCCGATCCACTAATGTTTAAGTGTGGGTTCGGGTAGGCGGGTTTCGAGTCGGGTTTAGGTCCGACCCGACCCGCTAAGGTTGGGTTCGGTTTGGTTCATTTTTAACAGCGGTTCGGTTTGGTTTATTTCAAATAAACCGGGTTCATTCAGGGTTTCATTTAGGGTTAATTACGACTTAGTTTTTAGGGCTTTAAAAATGTTTCTGGGGTCCAATAAATTCTCGAAAAATTATCCTATGTCTAGTTTTTCATTTTACACCAGAAAATATTATTTTCATAATATTTTAGTATTAATTAACATCATTTTAAAAAATCATTTAGTCATAAAATACCTTAGTTTTAATTCCAGAAAAATTACAGAAAATTGTGTAAAGATTGTTTTAAAAAATCTTGAAAAATCAGGGAATTTACAATCTACCCAACTTAAAATAATTTCGTCCTCGAAATTAAACTAGGGTAGGGTTTCTCTATCTAACCTCACTTGATTACAGTCTAAAGAATTCTCCTTAAGTTAACATTACAGTTTCTACCCAACTTAAAATTTATCCATCTATCATCTAAGGCTATACATCTAAGAAGGCTATGCTCTAAATTATTTAATCATGTTATTTAATCCTCAAAGTTTTTAACACCAAACATGACATCTATGATATGCCCTTAATTACAAAAGAATAATTCTCAAGTATGTGATCGGCCTATGGGGTATATCTAGTACTCTCTGTGTATCAAACTTATACCAATCAAGTGGTTTCGTCTTTCCGAAATAAGGGAAGACGGAGATCAATAATAAAGAGTTCGAGGGAGAGGTAATAGAATAGAAGTATCGGAATCAAGGCGTTTAAAGAATTCAAATGGAAATTGTCAAGGCAGTTGTGGATTAAAATCCTATTTTGGTAATTCCTATTCACATGCTCGTATTAGTACAGTTATGTAACCGATATGATCTGCTCAGGCATATCTAGAGGGCAAGTACAGGTGTCTACTAGTCAACTATATATCTCAATCCACGTAAAGTATTATTGCGAAGGGCGAATCAAGCGCACTATGGTTGATCAAACCGTAATACACTGATTCTGAAATGTATTATTGTGGGCCTCTCTAATAATACATATGTCATGAACAAGCTCGATAAAGAATAAGCTTGCAAAACTAGGCTATAAAATAGCAGCATAAGTCAAGGTAGTATATGAAATATAAATGCACTAGATCATGATGGAAGAAGTCACAACATATTTTAAGTCCACAAGAAGTTAAGACTATACAATCTCCACAGTTGTCATACAACTCCTTGTCTAAGTCGCTAGTCGACCAAATAGGGCATGGACCTCTAAATTCTATTGTCTGAATAAACACTGTCGTCTTATGCTAGTATACAATTAATGTCATTCAGTTACACTACCTCGATGGGTCAAGTGGACTATGTGATACTAGGTTGTGAGGCATACTACCCAACTTAAAAGAATTAAACTAATACTGTGACAGTCTTAAGAGGATCCTGCAAAATAATCTTGCACATGTAAATAAAACAGAAACTCTTATTAGGGTATATGAGGAAAGATCTTGGTACTTATTAGGGTCTCCTATTGCATTATATAGGTAAGAGTCACCTTAAGTCATAATCATAGTGCTCATAGAATATGTGCCAACATTAAGAATGGAAAGGCTACTAGTCTCAAGGGGAAGGGAATACAACTCGTATCGAGGTGGGGGTACAATTATGTGATCTACAACTAGGGGTAATCATTACAATCTAATTGAACAACTCAACTATCAGGTTCTAACTTCAAGACACACAATTCAAAATTCAAGATTACAACTATAACTTTAGCAAACTATATATCCTATCATAGAATACAATCACTTGGTCTATAATTAGAGGTGTCAGATGGCACGAATTGAAAGATGAAGAGAAGAAACGTAATCAGTCGTCGCACACTAGCGAGTGCTATGGTCGCAGAGGAGCAATGTATGAAATTAAAATAGAGAGCTCTAGTTAGCATCATGGTTCTCTAAGGGGGTGGTATGCTAGTTGCTATGTTCGAGGCATGATCAAGGAAAAAGTGTTTGATTGTATTCCTCTAGGCTTCCGAAGGTACTGTCTACTAATAATAAGACAATGATCTAAGTTTATAATTCTCCAATACTATCTAACTATGAAGGTCAGGTTCAGTCCTAAATTTTAATTTTTGGTTTTCTATTGGTTCCTCAATACTAGGGTCAAACATTATGGTAAATTTCTAACTAACACTAGTAGTGTCTATACTACTCTCAAGTCTTCATAATACATCAGGGGGTAATGGTAAACCAATTCTAGAGATAAGGAATTCTAGGTTTCACTAGATATTCTAAACTTAGTGGTGTGTCAACACTCTAGTTGTACCCTTAATAGGGATGTTACCCTACTTATTATCTAGCGACAGGGACTTCTATATTCTAGGAGGGGCTATACTCAAGGAATTATCAGGGAAGTACAGGAATCAAGCAGGATACAATTATTCGAATAGAACAGATAGGAGGAAGATGAATCATAGTCAAATATGGATGAGATCCTATACTTTAATCCTATTTACAGGCTTGCTCGGTACAGTAACGTAACCGAAACAATATGCTCTCGACCTGCATGGGCCACCACAAAAATATGTCACGCCCCAGTCCCAAAATACGTAGGACTAGGAACACGTAAGCATGCCAGCCGTATGGATATGGCAACTCCAATATATGGAAACCATAACCCATACGTACGCTGTAATATGAATATCAATCCACAAGTGGTTTAAAATGTATCACAAGTCACAGGGTACAATCTAAATCTCATCCACAGAAAATTAATATAAATGAATAACCAGCATCTATATAACTAGATCTTAACATAAGTATCTAAGGATGATAGTTGGATGGAAACAAATCCACTACCAACTCGAATGGAAAAGTATAGCACAATAAACACAATACAAGAATACCAGCTAACAATCATGGGCTCAGAGAGAAGACATCCTCGAAATATATGTAACCATCCGAATCTGCGCTCCTGTAAATACTCAAGAGCAGATACACCTGGCAGAGGACCAGGTCCTCAGAGAGACGTAACAAGATACAGAAAAGCGAGCCAACTTGAATACAGTAAACATGCATATAATTTGAAAATAAATAAGTACGCTGTACAAGACAATCTATATGAATGCAAATAAGGACAACTTTTCGACGTATGGGCAAGGGTAGTCTACTCGATCTAAGCCTCATAACTCACACACCCGTCTAGAACATCAGAAATTGACATACCTCTGGGGTAGCGACCATCGCGACTCTACAGAAATCGATATACCTCTGGGGTAGCGACCAGCGCGACACACGCCCGTAGTGCGAACTATATACTACGGTTTACCAGAGTGGTTAAAAGGCCATACGCCTAATGATTGTCCTCTCATGATACTAGGTGCCATGTGTGTGTCAACATATCTAATACATAGTAATGATTGAAGGAAAACTACACATGCAAGAACTATACATAAATGCAATAAATATACAGAAATATACTAAGCATGCAAAATACTGTAAGCAATTTGGCAAGGTATCTTGCCTGGTAAGAAAGCTGCAAGGTGTACTGTCCAGAAGTCAAGCACACAGGATCAGAAGCTATGGTCACCGAACAAATGTCTCCGGATACTGAAATAGATATCACCAACGTTCCCAGAATAAGCAAAATAGCTAAAAAAAATACTTCCCTTTCATCCAATTTGGACACAGGGGCAAAACCGTAATTTCGAGTCAAAGTGGGGTCCACGTGTGGCCCGCTTCGTACCAAAAAATGTGTCAGAACCAATGGTCTCCAAATTCGTCCAACTTAGTGTCAACAAGTCCAAAACGATGATATGAACCCAACGGAACTTCCAAAATTGGATTTCGATAAGCCGATCACAAAATCGTCCGTCAAGTGGAGCCGCGGGCCCACGATATGCGATTTTGTCAACGTTCTCAGAATCGAACCAAACTTGGGTCACAGGACCAGCGTATTGCTACGAGTTCGATGGCACAAGTTTCGTTTCGATCTGACGGATGTACACAAAGTTACAACGTGTTCCAGAACAGGCGGATACGGGGCGTTGTCGGCGGATACGCGTTGATTCCGGTGTGCACGCACATCCCAATCAACTTCTGCGAAATCCTGCACGTTCGTATCAACGGCGCGCACCTTTTGGTGAAGATCGCGCGTGACCAAGTCGTCCCGTTTGGCGGGGCGTACTCAGTTCCGGGTAAAAAATAGGGTATTGATTTTTCTGTTTTTGGATCGCGGTTTGTGATCGCCACAGGACGCGACGCACCGAGCGGGTTGCACGGGCATCGAGAGGGTTACACAGCTCACGCGTCACAACTGACGGAATAAAAAATGGGGCAACGAGGAGAGAGAAAATGCTACCTAAACAGGGCTCCGTGGAACAGGGTTTCTTCGTGTCCGCGAGGAGATGCGACACGACCATGTGCTGTGTCCGGGTTGCTGTATCCGGTCTAGGGTTTAGGATTTCGAGTGCTGCTATGGGAGACTCGCCGGAGGAAGGCGGCTCGAGGCAGAGATGTTCAGCTGGAGGCGGAGGGGATTGGTGCTCAGGCGGCCGGCGCTCGGGTGCTGGGGAGAGGCGAGGTCGTCGAGGTCGGGCAACGGGTCGTCGAGGGCTGTGAGAGGGGGTCGAGGTCCTGGGTGGCGGAGGAGCTAGGGGTTTTGTCGTCGAGGAGGAGGAGGTTGATGGTGGTGGTGCTGGGCTGGGCTGGGGTTCGACGGTGGTGGTCGAAGGGGTTTCGAGGCAGAGCGGGGAGAGGGCGGCCGGGCTAGAGGGTGAGGTGGTGGTGATGGTGATGGCGGAGGGTGAAGGCGAAGAACGGCGAGGCGGGGCGACTCGTCGGCTGGTCGAGGCGAGGGCGGAGAAAGGAAGAGGGCATTTAGGGTTTCGGCGTCGGGGGGGTTAAATAGGGGCTGGTCGGAACAGTAAAGGCAGTGGATTTCGATTAGGGTTCTGATTAGGATTAACGGGTCCGGGTCCGGGTCGGGTTCAATCTGAATCCGGCCCGATCCACTAATGTTTAAGTGTGGGTTCGGGTAGGCGGGTTTTGATTCGGGTTTAGATCCGACCCGACCCGCTAAGGTTGGGTTCGGTTCATTTTTAACAGCGGTTCGGTTTGGTTTATTTCAAATAAACCGGGTTCAGTCAGGGTTTAATTTAGGGTTAATTACGACTTGGTTTTTAGGGCTTTAAAAATGTTTCTAGGGTCCAATAAATTCCCGAAAAATTACCCTATGTCTAGTTTTTTATTTTACACCAGAAAATATTATTTTCATAATATTTTAATATTAATTAACATCAATGTAAAAAATCATTTAGTCACAAAATACCTTAGTTTTAATTCCAGAAAAATTACAGAAAATTGTGTAAAAATTATTTTAAAATTCTTGAAAAATTAGGGGATTTACAGACGAGAGGCCGGCCGGTGGAGGAAGATGAACGGGTAGGGCTGGCGAGCCGAGGGGGCGCGGCCGGCGGCGGTTGAAACGGCCGGAGTGGGGAGCTGCAGGGTCGGGGAATTTAGGGATTTACTATAGATAGGTTTCGGGTCGGATTTCGGGTCATGGGTCGGGTCGGCTAATGGGTCCGGATCCGACCCGCTAGGGGGTTGGCTTCGGTTGGGTTAGGTTTGGTTCAGGATTTGGTTTATTCTATGGGTTTGGTTCAGTTGGTTTATTTTGGGTTTAATTAAAAAATAAGTTTTTAGGTCTTTAAAACTAGTTCTGGGGTCCAATAAATTCCAGAAAAGTTATACTATGTCTAATTAATTATTTTACACCCAAAAATATTATTTTCATAATATTTTAATATTTATCAAAACCATTTAAAATTATTTAATACCAAAAAATATTTATTTTAATTAGTAAAAAATCACAGAAAAATCAAAATTTTTATTTTTAAAATTCTAAAAAATCTGGGGGTTTAGAATCTACCCCCCTTAAGAGGATTGCGTCCTCGCAATCAAAGAATAACATAACCGTTCAGAAGACATGATATAGTTGCAAAATATGTTTAAAGCACGGCACACAAACAAAGAATCTTGACCAAAAAGAAATCGAATGCTGAGTGTTAAGCAAAACACCTAGGGAAGGAATAAAGTATTTACCTAGACAATGAAAGTTAGGTAATTCAAGAGTGAATGAAATCTGGTTAGAGCAAAAAAAAAACTACAGCTTAGAAAAACTAGGTTATCAATTATTAACAAGTTCAAAATACTAGATTTAAGGCTAAGGATTGGACTAACAAGCACGTACTAAGCAATACTAGGAATAGGTATCTCTGAATAACTTAAATCTTACGCGCATTGGATACTACACGAGTCTGCGCGTCCTCCATGGTCATCGCAAAAGCTTGTTCGCGTCCTTGTGGTTGTGCCCTCTGTTGTTGCTGGGCTTGCTGGAAGAGTGCTGCTTGTGGTGCTAAGGGTGGCCTCGGCTGATACCCTCCTAGAGCTGATGGTCTGACTCCTCCAACTCCCATCTGTGGTACTCCCAATGCTGGATAAACTGGCCTCGGTGCTGGTAAAGCTTGTCGGTTTAACATTAGTGCTCCCTCTCGATGCTCAGGAAAATCCTTGGCTAAATATTGGTTGGATCCGTAAATCAAGCATAATCCCAACTTACGTCTGCACTCACTCTTATAATGGCCTCGCTTGCCACAATATTGACATGTAGATAGTATCTACGGAGATGCTCTTCCTGTGGTGCTCTGGCTGGTGCATGTGAGATCTCTTTGCAGCTTCTTCCTGTGGTGCTCTGGCTGGTGCTGATGTGAAAGGCCGCTTCAGGATGGACTCTCTACTGGTGACGCGCTCCATGCGTCGTGCTGCAGCAAGGACGTCCGAGTAAGAAGTAGGTACAACAGAGCCAATCTGTCTTTGTAGCTCAAAGTTAAGTCCGTCGAAGAACTTCTCAGCCTTCTCTTCTTCTGTCGGAATCAAGGTAGGGGCGAAGCGACTCAGACGAATGAACTCCGCGTTGTATTCTTCCACTGTCATACTGTCTTGAGTGAGGCGATTGAACTTGTCCCGAAGTTCTGACCGAGCAAAAGATGGAATGTACATCTCCTGAAAGAGTCTAGAGAACTCTTCCCAAGTGACTCGGTATGGTCCGAGCCATGTCTCCTCAGATAGCCACCAGTGATGTGCATTGTCCGTCAACTGCATTCTGACAGCAGTCATCCAACGTTCCCTTGGAAGCTCAGCTGCTTCCAATTGATGTTGAGTATAAGTGAGCCACTCATGAACTTCAGTGGGCTCCTCCTTGCCAGAAAAAGTGCAGGGCTTCAGCTGGAAAAAATCGGTGATAGAGCCCGTCGATGGTCGTCGTGCTGGTAGATTCGCCTGCTCCAGTGCAATTACTAGGTTGTTCCACAAAGTCTCTTATTGAATCTGCTGTTGAACTTGCATCATTGCGTAGATTATTTAAAACATCTGCTGCCCATCCATAGCCTGCCCTTGTGGGAATATGGGCATTGGTGGAGTGAACTGCAGCGGAGGTGGAATGTTATCTCGCCGAAATCTAGAAGCCTGCTGATTTGCTTGACTGTTTCGGTGAGTGGAGGGATCTCCACTCAATGGCGTCACTTCATCTTCTCCATAGGTGGCTACATCACCTAGTGGTATTCTTGCAGGAGTTTTGTCGTTTGATCGTGGATCCATTACTCTGCATCCAAAATAAACTATAAGAGGCGCACAGAGAAATCAAGGCAGGATGCATGTCAAGAATTTAATTCGAATCCGATATAGATATCAAGAACGATTCAATCAAGTGGATGAGATCCTAAAACTTATCATATCCTTATTGCAGGCTTACTCGGTCCCTAAGTTAAAACTGAATAATTTAGTCGTTGGCATGCATGGGCCACCATAAAAACCATGTCACGCCCTAGTCCCAAAATACTGAGGGACTAGCCACGTGGCAATGGCCAGCAGCGCACACCGATGGGAAAATCCAATTTAATGGACCCATCAGAGTGTACTTAAGCTGTAAAACAACAGTAAGGGTCTAATATACTAATATCATCCACAGAAATGAATACATCAATATGAAATATAAATCAACATCAAGTCTCAATAAAGTATATCTTGGGGAACAACCCGATGATAAGTCTGATATAATAGTTCATTAAACAAGAAATAAAAGAGTCTAATAATAGCAAAGGCTGAGTATAGAATAAGCAGATACTCAGGAGAAATCCTCAGCGATCACCTCGTCCTCGGGTTCTGGTACTGCTCCAAAGACTGCTCATGTCCCGTACACCTCATGGTAGATCTCCTCTGCTAAACCTGGGGACATAATCTGGATCCAGGTCCTCAGGGGACATAGCAAGGTACAAGAATAACTCAAGCCAAATATGTGCAGTATAAAAATATATCAATAGGGTAAACTATATAACCAGCTAAGTGAAATGCAAAATGAAAGCAACACTAGACTCAGGCTGAGACTACTACAAGCTCTGTGTCGGGGAGTCGGTAGCAGTTATAATATGTAGTTATACTATGTAGTTATACTACGTAGTTATACTATGTAGTGGGCTTATGGCACCATAATAAATATATATAAAATCAGCCTGTAGCCTGTGTGTCTCTCCCCCGTCCAATGTAATCACACGTCTCATGCCCATGACACGCAAGATCATATTTAATGTAGTAAGTCATAATGATATCTATGCATATGTATAAAGTATATATCATGAAACCTGTATCCTATACAGAATCACCATAAATATCTCAGAAAGATTTTGTCTCATGAACAGTGTCAAGTGTCCTATAGTATGACGTACTTGATAATGCAAGCACGGAATGTATAGTGTCTCGATATCCATCTCTAGGTGACGTTACACAACTTCGCGTACGGCGTTGACACCCGAATCTTGTTCGGACGTTGAGTAATGTCACACGGTCCTAGGTTGAACAAATACATCATATAATTAAATCAAGGGAATAACATGTAACAATTACTGCAAGATTGGCAAGGTACACTTCCCTGGGGTTTGAATTCCAACAGTTGCTCCAGTTACAGTGGGATCTGCAGGTAATCCTCCGGTTACTGAAATAAATGTTACCATCAGGTTCAGAAGATATCAAATAGCTAGAATTGCCTGTCCATAAGTCCAATTTGGACACAGGGGCAAAATTGACAGTTTTTGATCAAAGCAGGGTCCACATGTGGCCCACTTCGCACCGAGAAACGTGCCAGAGACAAAGTTCTCCAAATTCGTCAAACTTAGTGTCTACAAGTCCAGAACGATGATACGAACCCAACAGAATGTCCAGAACTGGATTACGATGAGCCGATCACAAAATCGCCCGTCAAGTGGAGCCGTGGGACCCACGATACGGGATTTTGTCAATATTCTCAGAATTGAACCAAACTTGGATCACAGGACCAGCGTATTGCTATGAGTCCGATGGCGCAAGTTTTGTTTCGAAACGACGAGCGTATACGAAGTTACCATGAGTTTCAGAACATGGCCGATACGGGGTGTTATCGACGAATATGCGTTGATTTCGGTGTGCACGCACATCCAAATTAACTTTCGTAAAATCCCACACGTCCGTATTGACGGTGCGCACCATTCGGTGAAGTCTCCATATGACCAAGTCACCTTGTTTAGCGGGGCGCACCCAGTTCCAAGAAAATCAGGATTTTATAAAGACCACATTTTTGACCAATTTTACCCTCAAAAATATTACAAACTATAACTCAATAAAATAAACTAAAAATAGGATTAAAAACTTGGTCATACAGTCTAAATAATTGTTCAAACCAATTTTGAAAACATGTAACACGTTGGTCACAAAACGGTCGCGAACTGGAGAGTTTGGGACATTTTCTGAATTTTCAGAAAAGGGAATTTATTTTTCTGATTTTGCATCGCAGTTTGCAACCGACACAGGACGCGATACCTCGAACGAGTTGTACGGGATTCGAGAGGGTCACGCAGGGTACGTGAACGATTCGACAAAACGGAAAATGAGGCAGTAAGGAGAGAGAAAACCTTACCTGAACAGGGCGTCGGTATCGACTATAAGTCGCGAACGCGGGATGGCGCGACGACTGTGCTCGGTCGTCGTGGCGGCACTGTGCTCGGCGTGGCTTGGCAAAGAGGGGTGATGGATGGCCGGGACTGCTATTGGTCGTAGGCGGCAGGGTCCGGAGGAGGAGTCGTCGCCGGAGGCTCGGGATCGACGGAGGGGAGAAGCAGCGGCTGCTCGTGATCGTCCGGGTGCAGCGGGGTCGTGGTCGTCCGGTGGCAGCAGAGTCTGGCTAGCGGAGGGCGGCGAGG